>CM053577.1:25872614-26139632 GCA_028646485.1 Cryptoprocta ferox | reverse complement strand
AAAAAAAGTATCAACCTAGGGGCACCTGGGTGGCTCAGTGGGTTAATAAGCATCCAACTTCGGCTCAGGTCATGAACCCACAGTTTGTGGATTTGAGCCCTACATCGAGCTCTGTGCTGACAGCTTTGGAGCCTGGAGCCTGCTTTGGATTTTGTGTCTCCCTCTCTCTCTGCCCCTCCCCCACTTGCGCTGTGTCTCTGTCTCTCATAAATAAATAAATGTAAAAAAAATTTTTTTTTAAGTATCAACCTAGATAATTTGCATGCCATGCCCAGCACTGAGCCTGCTCTTATTGAACAGACCTCCTAGAATTGCTGAGGAATGCAGTTTCTGGCCAGTCTTGCAGTGGCCCTTTACTTTTTACGGTATTAATCTCTATTTTATTGGGCAATGGGTGGCCACTAATTAGAGAGCAATGAGTGGCATGGGAAGAAACGTCAGATAAAGCAAGGAGCAAAGGAATTGTAAAAAAGCAGGGCCGCACACATGATACGTGAAACCGTATTTCTGTTTATTTCTGAATTTTTAACCCTTCTCTCTCCCTTCCTCCCCCACCTCCTGGTGGCTAAAGGTTTTACTCTGCATAACGTACACCCCGACCTTTGACCTGAATGGGAGCGCAGTGCTGAAGATTGCAGAGGTGAGTGCCCACTTCCCCCAGCCCTCCCGGGCTGCTTGGTTGGTGGATATTCAGGGCTGCCTTACCTCCCAGCCTGCATAAGTACGGGTTGGAGCTGAGGCTCGGCAGTGGGGGGAGCCCCTTTCTGATCATTACTGTGGGGGAATTTCCACAAAGGAATTGATCTGTTGGAAGTAGGCTGTGGGCGCCATGATCCTTGATCATTATGCTCTGCATGCTTTGGTTTGCTTAACTGGAGGTTTTAGAATGGAAATAACAGTACTGGTTCTCCCAGCGGTGCCACACCCAGGTATCACACCTAGCGCTGCCTTCCCAGTCTGGTTTTCTTAAGAATAATTGAGAAGCAGTTGATTTTTTAAAATGGTGTATAAGAAACCAGGTACAGAATTGAGAGAGATGTTTACCGATGAAATTCCATCCCTATCTCCAGCACTTCCAAGAGTATGTTCCACAGAAATCTTGGCTTCTTGAATGCCTGGCATACGCGTTTGGCTTTTGGAAATGTCAGCATTCCAAAGCTATACTTTACTATGCTTAGAATAATTTTTCTTCCCTTTCTTGAAAAGAGTACCTTCAGGACGCGTGTGTTTTGACAAGAGTACACATGCAGACCTCAAAGAGGCAGTGATATTCTGAATTCTGAAATTATGAAGAAAAAGCTTAACTATCAGTGCTCATGGGTATTTTGTTTTAAGTAATGATTGCCATGTCTTGAGTATACCAAGTTGGTACCGAGCACTTTGGACATGCTTTCTTTTTTCTTTTTTCTTCTCATTATTGAGGTAATAGACAAACAAAAATTCTGTATGTTTTAAGTCTACAACTCACTGTCTTGATAAACATGTACATTGTGAAAGAACTACCACAATGAAACTAATTAAAATATCCATCAACTCACATAGTCACCATTTATACTATTTATACTATACTCACCACATGAGTACTATTTATATTGGCCTGTATGTGTACTGTTTACGGTGCTGTGTGGCATTAAAGAGTGAAAAGAGAAAATTATTTTTGAGCACATTGAACATTTTTATGTATCTATCAACAGGCAAAGAAACAATTAGCTGACCTCGCACTATAATATAAATTGTGTGTTCCCAAATGTGTATTTATATAGGTAGAAAGAACACTTCTCTTTAACATGTTTGTATGTTTTACTCTATGTAAGTAAAGAAATAGAATATCAGTAGTTTTTTTCAATTGATTTTTAAGGGACACCTGTGAGTATTCTTAATATTTTCAAGTTCATTTTTTGTTGCCCATGTGGTAAGAACAGTTAAGACGAAATCTACCTGAACAAATTTCTAGGTGTCCCATGTGGTAATGTTAACTACAGGCTCCCTGTTGCTCAGCAGATGTCTAGAACTTACTCATCTCATGTAACTGAAACTTTATACTCAAAGAATACTAACTCCCCATTCTCCCCTCCTCACAGCCCCTGGCAATTACCAACCTGCCCTCTGTATGAAATCTGACTATTTTAGGTACTCCATGTTGGTTCACTTTTTTTTTTTAAAGTTTTTAATGTATATTTATTTTTGAGAGAGAGAGACTGACAGAGGTGAGCAGGGGAGGGGCAGAGAGGGAAGGAGACACAGAATCTGAAGCAGGCTCTGTGCTGACCGCTCAGAGCCTGATGCGGGTCTCGAACCCACAAACCGTGAGATCATGACCTGAGCTGAAGTTGGATGCTTAACCTACTGAGCCACCCAGGCGCCCCTGTTGGTTCACTTTTAAAATGACAAATACTGGGGTGCCTGGGTGCCTCAGTTGGTCAAGCGTCCAACTCTTGATTTCGGCTGAGGTCATGATCTCACAGTTGGAGTTCAAGCCCCACATCCGGTTCCACACAGACAATGGGGAGTCTCTCTCTCTCTCTCTCTCTCTCTCTCTCTCTCTCTCTCTTTCTTCCCCTCCCTCCCTCCCTCTCTCTGCCCCTCCCCCACTCGTGTGTGTGTGTGTGTGTGTGTGTGTGTGTACACTCACGCACCCTCTCTTTCTCTCTCTCCAAATAAACAAATAAACTTAAAAAAATAATAAAACGACAGTTTCTGATAAGAGCAAGAAATAGTAGTGGCATGCCAGAGGTCTGCGGTAGCCCTTTGCCATGTGGCAGGCGAGAAGGGAGTGCAGCCTGTCTCTGCCCAGCCAGCACCCCCAGTGGTGGAGCTCAGGGAGGGGCGCAGGGTGTTGCGGGACCCTCAAAGGGCGAGGAGGGGCTATCTGGGGTTCCCAAGCTGCTCGCAAGAGGAAGAATGGACTGCCTTTTATCATCCTCGCAGGAACCAGTTGTTGAAAGAGGATCTGAACAATTGAAGATGTTATTCCTGAAACAGTGGCCACGCTCTGCCAGGAACCACCCAGGTTAAGGGTGTTGATCCTGAGGGTGTCTAGAAACTCAGGGTAAAGACTTTCCAGATAGAATAACAGGTCAGAACACATTGGTCTCTACCAAAACCTATAAAGGAAGAACAACACTTATTTTATTTTTTTTAAGAAAATCCCAGCCCCACAGCAATATAAAGATGAAGGTGTTCAGCTCTGTGGCGAGGGGCAGGGTTTCGATGTAGATCCCAGCTCTGCCTCCTCCCGCGCCAACCCACCTGCCGCGTTGCCTCGGTGGCCTCCCCGGGCCTGGTGTTTGTTCTCTGGGAAAGCGGGGCGCGTAGTACCTGGCTTGTGGTGTGGGTGTGCCCGTCGGGCAAGGAAGGTAGAATCCATGTAAGAAGCTGTTGTTAGAGCCACACGGCACGTGCTGCTCTCCTTAGGGAGACGATGTCCAAGTGCCCTTGAATAGTGCTGACCTGGCCAGGGCCCTGAGAGGATGAAGCATCAGTTGGGCCAGCCTCCTGGGAGGACAGTAACTAGTTGACTTGCTCTTCATGTCCTCTGCGACCCCTTAGCTGGGGAAGAGTCCCTGGCACAACAGCAGTGAAGAAGGGTTCAGACCACCCCGGAAAAGTGGGTTGCTTCCCATGCTGGCTCGGACTTTATAGCTCAGGATGAAGGCTTGAGACTCCATTGCTTTGAAGGAAGGACTTGGTGAGGATCTTATAAATGAACTTTCTATTCTGTAGTTGATGGTGGGTGCCTTCCGTCACAGAGATCAGGCTCCCAGATGACATTTTAGGCTCCGCTTCTCCTGCAGACCCACAGGCAGATTCTCCTACCACCTTGTTCCCAGCAGGACACAGTTTAGTCTGCCTGACTCTCCTGTGCCTCTCACTAGATCTGCCACTCTGCTCTGGGGACTGGACACATTGGGCCATCCTCCGGCATAGGGGTATGGAGCCCACTTTGCAACAGCCATGAGAGTCACCATGTAAATGGCAGCATGCAGAATCGCTCCTCTGTGCTAGTATGGACCTGACATGGACATCAGCTTCCAGAGAGTGGGAATCCAGCCCTTCGGTCTGGTCAGTCCATGGGAAGGAGAGCCAGTCTGCTGAGAGAGGCGGGGTGATCCCCGAGCATGAGTGAGCACCACAGATGCCAGGCCCAGAGCGTCAGTCTGTCCGGCTGCACCGATCGAAAAGCCAACAATAGACACACTCTGGAGAGTGCTGCCCTTGCTGAGAATAGTGGACGTGTATCCACCAGGCCTGGCTACAACTCAGCCTGGTCCTACCAGGCCTAAGTTCTAGTTCTGGGCTCTCCATGGCCATTCTCTCGCACAACTGGTCACCCTGCAGGCGCATGAAAACGTATCATGGCACCTGTTATGGCAAGAGACAAGGACGTAAACTCAAAGACTATGTCATCTAGCCGTCCCTAATGTTTATGTAGCGATTACTCTGTGCCAGACACTGTTTTAAGAGCTTTCTCTATAGTAAATCCTATAATTCACACAGCAGTACTATGAAGCAGGAAATAATATTGTCCATATTTGATGGAAAAGGAAACCGACACATGGAGGTTGGCCAACTTCCCAAAAGTCAGACCACTTGGAAGGGATGGAACTGATACTCGAGGGCAGGAGGTAAGACTGCGTTTCTGCCCCTCCCACTGCATAGCATGAGCAGCCGCCATCTTGGCTGTGGAAGGCCCGTCTCCCAGGGGCCCTGGTGCTGTCCTCTGTGAAGGGAGGGACCCTCAACGAGGCCAACCCCCCACCCCCACCTTCATCCTAAACCAGGCTCAGGCATGAATACCAGGCAGACACAGTGTTGGAGTTAAGCTAATCTTGCCTTTTGTCTTCAAAATAGGGCTTTTGATTAAGAGAATAATATGCACCATTTGACTGCTGACCATGATCAAAGATCAGAACGAGGGATAGGCTTACAAAAGATTGCTTATAGAGGTTAGCCATTTTCAGTAGTTGCTTAATTAAACTTTGGCTTTTCCTCTTTACACTCCCCAAACTAACTGTCACATATGGGACTTACAGTCACAAAGCTTTGGAGGCCTTGGTGGTTCTCATCAAAAGGTTGCACATTCAAATCACCTGGGAAGTGATAGCAAAACTATGATGCTAGGGGCACCTAGGTGGATCAGTCAGTTAAGTGTCTGACTCAGGTCATGATCTCACGGTTTGTGGGTTTGAGCCCCATGTTGGGCTCTGTGCTGACAGCTTGGAGCCTGTAGCCTGCTTCAGATTCCCTCTCTCTCCCTCTGTCTCTACCCCTGCCCTGCTCATGCTCTGTCTCTCAAAAATAAATGTTGAAAAAAAATTTTTTTAAAGATGGCTAGGGTTGCCCCAGAAATTCTAAGTGTTTTGGTCTTGGGGGCACCTGAGCATACACACTCTGTAAAAGCTCCCCAGTGACGCTGTAGAAGTCAAGTTGCAAGCACCCGCCATGATGGCTCCTCTTGTCTCCCACCAAGCTTTGCTGTAAAACTGTATTGACCTGAGCTGTTGTCCTCTAAAACCTCAGAGCGAGGTCCACCAACCAGATGCATCAGCAGCACCTGGGAACTTGGAAATGCTGACCATCAGGCCCCATTCCAGACCCATGAATAAGAACCTATCTTCTAATTAGAGCCTCCTTGGGGTTCATGTGCATATTCAAGTTTGAGAAGCAGTGCCACACGTGAATGTCCGTATAACCTCATTTTAAATGATTTAAAACCCAGGTGAGAGCTGCCTTGCCTCTGCATGGCCATTCAACACCCCTCCCCCAGCCCCCACGTATGGAATCCTACCAACAGTAGCATCCTCTCAATAAGTACAAACTGATTCATCTGTCCCCTCATCTTCCATCCTCTCCCACCAGATCACCTCCACGTTTCCCTTCCCATTTGTCAGTGCTTGACAAGTACCAAATATATTTCTTAGGCTTTAACAGTTTAATCTGCTACAGAGCTGTCCCACTGTTCCTTCTGAGGGTGTGTGTTTTCACCATAAGGCCCACTGTCAGCCTTTAAAAGGAGGGGCATGCCCCCACCCCAATCCGTACTTATGTAATCTGTCACAGGATGAGCACATCTATTTATGTGAAAAGCATAGCAACAATTTATAAATATAAGGATATGGATCCGTAGTTACAAATATTAGATTATTAGGTGAATAATAAATAGGTAATTTAAAAAAGAATAATAGTGCAATCATCTGAAATCATTTAATTTAGTTACACAAGAGAGGGATAAACATTTTTCTCACCAAGCTTTGTATTTCCTCAAATTTGCAATAACAATAGCTCACAGCCTTTCAGTTTTCACCATAGAAATCACTTAAGAAATTGTTTTTCATCATGAAAAAGAATTAACTGTGTAAGAAAGTTATATTGCCACAAAAAATAATAGTATTCTTTAGACTTCTTCAAATGCAGTGATTCTGCAGGCTCTCAAAGTGCTTTGAACTTGCTCATTGAGCCTTTGAAAATCTGACTCTCTGGTTTGAAAGCAGGACAGGGGCACTTGGGTGGCTCAGTCGGTTAAGCATCTGACTTCTGCTCAGGTCATGATCTCACGGCTTGTGCGCGTTTGAGCCCTACTTTGGGTGAGCCCTGCTTCTCTCTCTCTGTCTCTCTCTCTCTCTCTCTCTCTGCCCCCACTTGCACCCTCTCCCTCAAAAAAAGGAAGAAAACAAGCAAGTAAGCAGGACATTTCAGCCTAAAACTACCACTTAGCGGCTGGAAGCTTTCTTAGTCGTATCTGAATTTTTCATAAAAATAAGCCTTTAACTTAATGAAAAAATTTTTCTCCTGTTGTCAGTTTTGATATAGCTAGGAAAATAATTTATAAACACACCTGAAAAATCAACCATTTACAACTCCTGTGGAAATGTTGAGAAAGAATCCAGACATTCTCTTCTTTCTTACTCTGACGTACATTGACTTTTACTCAAGAATAGTGTTTACCCTGAAACCTGTTGATCAGGAAATGGAGATGTGTACTTAAGTATGAAAAATGAGGCCATTTCCCCAAGGCACTGTTGAAACTGTCAAAGGATCATTAAGCACTTAAAATGTAAATAAGAGGGCAGACTTCATTTGTATGTCTGACTTTAACTTGCTTAATTCAACTATAATAAAGCTTTTCAGAACATGGTTTTCCATGATACAGGAGGAAGAAGAAATATCATCAAATCTAGAAATGGATAATTATGAAATATGCAACATGCCTTTTCTGTTCAATTTCTTATACAGTCAAATAAAACTCCCTATGGAAACAAAACCTCCTCTTCTTTGGTTAAAAGCTAGACCAAGATTTTGAGTGTCAAGCCCTAGCAAATAGGTTGAGTTTTCCAAGGGTAGTTACCTTACTATTGGAAAAAGCTATGGGAATAAAAATTGCCAAGGTCTTTGGGTAAAGGAAGAAGAGGAGCTTTCGCCTGGAGCTCTGTGGAGCGAATTTGAAAATGGTTAGTGTTCTTCTTAGAAAGATTCCAAGTATAGGCTCAGGCGTGCTGAAGGCTCCTTTGTGGGGTCTTTCCAAGTGAGAAAGCCTTGTTTATAAATGTGTATTTGCTGGTTTGATCTTACTGACTCACGGGAAACTTCAAGTTTTTGATCCTGTCAAGTTCAAGCCAAGTCTGTCTCAAAGACCATTATTTCTTTTCTTTAAGATTCTTAGTTCCAGGGGCCTCCCTCTTTCACTCCATCTATCCCTCAATTGCAAAGCACCAGTTAATAATAATAGCTAACAACACTAGCTACTAGCTATTGAGTCCCTAGGATGTGTCCATAAATAGTGGTTTTTCGTACATTCTCCTCTAATCCTTACCACAACCAAGATAGATAAAGAATCCCAAGAAAAGTAAGGACAATTTGCTTGTCCAGGCTTCTACAGTGAGACATTCCAATTCAGACTTTTTATATTTCAAACATGGGCCGTTAACCACTATGCCGTATTGCTTTATTGCTACTGTCAATCTTAGAAAATGTTGGTAGAATCTGCCATAATCATATCAGCAACCAACTGAAATTCTTAGGAGTCTTACCCCCCTTGGATCTTTACCAAGGTGCTTTGTTAGAAAATGGCTGTATGGTGTTTTCATATGTGAAGCAAAAGTATTGATGAATTTTTACTTTTTTTTTTTTTTTTTGGTAACCACAGATTCAAGTGTCTGTTAGGCATATGCCATTTCTTGGGTATTAGTATTCAATTTATCTTTTCTGAGCATTACGTTAGCACGAGAGGATTTGATGTTTGTATGTTTATAGTTTAGTTTAGTGCCACTTCTTACCCCAGGGAATTTAAAAACATTGAGGCTGAAGACCTGCCGAAGATTCTGATTTAATGATACTAGTTGACACTAAAGTATTTTTTTTTTTTAGATCGGGCTTATAACTCCTGAAATGTTCAGTGATGCTTTTTTTTTTTTTTTAGCCTAATGTAGTAGCATTATTTTTGAGACCTACAGCAAATAAAATATTCACAATTAAGGACCAGATTAGTCTGCAGATATAATCCAGAAGAAAAGCACACAGGCGATCTGGTCAGTTTATCTTGGAAGCATCTTATTAGTTATGTCCTCTCTCAAACTGAGAGAAGTAACCCCACCTCCTGGCAAGAAAACCAGTCAAGGGAGCCCAGACCATTGTCGCAGGGTGGCTGAGGACGTTGAAAAAAGGAAATCCTGTTCTAAGGAACATCTCCACTTTTCCTTCTGAAAGCCCTTTCTTTTCTTCTTTGTGGGCCTGTCTCTTTACTGACTCTGATTTGACTCCTTTAAGGTGTCTGTTCTTTGGTTATTTGTTGCCAGATGGTCTTTGAGCAAAGTAGCGTTTTTGCAACAAATTTCCACACTTCCCTGTAACCTCTGACTTACATAGCTCTTGAAAAAAATTGGAGTTAGAAGCCACACAGAGCAACGCAGGCATCCTCAGTACTTCATTTTGAGCGAGTTCACAGGGCAGAGGCTGGAGTTCAACAGACCTTCTATAGATCAAGGTGCACGAATTAAAGGGCTGGGACGTCTTAAGCTGTTTTTGTTTTGTTTTTTTTTTTTGCATTTTATTTATTTTTGAGAGACAGAGACAGAGCACAGGTGGGGGAGGGGCAGAGAGAGAAGGAGACACAGAATCCGAAGCAGGCTCCAGGCTCCGAGCTGTCAGCACAGAGCCTGACGTGGGGCTTGAACCCACAGACTATGAGACGCTTAACCGACTGAGCCACCCAGGCGCCCCTGTCTTAAGCTGTTTTTTTAAATGTATTTTTTTAATGTTTTATTTATTTTTTAGAGAGAGAGACAGCGTGAGCAGGGGAGGGCCAGAGAGAGAGGGAGACACAGAATCTGAAGACAGGCTCCAGGCTCTAAACTGACTGTCAGCACAGAGCCTGACGTGGGGCTCGAACCCACGAACCGTGAGATCATGCCCTGAGCCAAAGCCAGACACTCAGTCGACTGAGCCACCCAGGTGCCCCTTAAGCTGTTTTTATATCCCAGCTTAAGTCAAGAAGAATATGGAAGTGGAAGAGGGAAGTCACAATCAGAGTTGTCCCTGTAGGCTTAGGCACTTTAAAATTTTCCAGAAGGAAATTTCCCTACCCAGCATGGATGGTGATCAGACTTACTTACACACATATTTCTTAGGAATAATAAAATAATTTCAGTTCACTCTGTGAGTGTGTGCGTGCATGTATGTGTGTGTGTTTGCATCAGCAGGAACCATTTGATGAGGTGACTTCTGTCACATACCCACCTGTTCTAGCTGTTGACCTGGAAACGGCTTGGCCACTGAGTTGTCATCCTGATTCAATGTAAAGTTTAGACTTCGAATGGGATCAACAAGCTTTCATAGTCTTCCCTATATAAAAAGATGGTCTTCTGCTTTCTTGTAGCTTCATCTTTGATCTTTCTATTTTTTATCACCATGAATTATTTTTCAACTCCATAAAAATTTTCCAGTTGAAAACACAGCCATTCTTCTGTTTATGGAACTTGTTACTCGGTGTCATGCACTGTCTTAACATAGCTGTGCTATGAACCCCATTCAGATAGGAAAAAGAAGGCAAACACACAGTTCAGCAACCAAAGGTCACATCCTATGTGTTTTGCAAAGCTAAACAAATTTTTGTGGCAGCTTCTTTAAAATGTGTTATCACTTTGGCCAGTGTTGAATGTCTACTACATTCTACTGTGCTGCTTTGTACTTAATAATAGTGATTCTACCCTGGGTTTAACCTAGTACTGTTATTTACCAATCTACTTTCCTTGATGACATAAGACTTTTATTGCTTACGTATGGCTTGCACACTTGTGTTTTCTTGTTCTTTTTTCCTTCTGCTTTTGGGGTTTGTTTTGCTTCATTAACTATTTGTGGTTTTGCTCTCAGTTGTGTTTAGCATGCCGTAAAGCCAGACGTCCACAAATGCATGAAATGGTCAAAATGTGCATTATGAAACTCCTCACTGCCCTGTGTCTTCGTGTGTTCCCTGGCGATCAGGGGCCCGTGGCTTTTCACAAGGTATTTGACTTGTCCCTTTGAGCCTCTGACAGAGGTACAGGACTGGGCCTTTTTGAGTGTCAGTTCCGTACGACGAAAGCAAAGGGCATGGGGAGGTAGAAGTGATATTGGAGATACTACACGAAGAAATTGATGAGTCCTTTCCCAGAAACTCAGCCTGCCTTTGGACGTGGTATTCTCTTAACTTCTCTGACTGAGTGTGCTCATTTTAGCACTACCTCGAGGTAGGGCAGAAAAATATGCACAAAGTGAAAAATCATTGGCCTTGAATACAGAGGTCAGGTTCATCATGGAAACCCTAGTTTGAAGAACCTTACTGGTTTACCAATTTATTATTATCATAGCAAGTGTGAGAAGCTTTTTTTTTTTTGAAGATGTCAAGATTGTTCTGTGGACTTAAAGATAGTGATATTATCAGGTACATGGTCTTTTTATATTTAAAAGGATCCCCGTTTATTGTAGTATTTATACATCCAACTTTAGCAGAATGAGCTTCTTGGATTAATACGTTTAAAAGCAGAGTAAACATGCAATGAGTCATTCCCAGTATTTTACCCCTGGTATTGGCAACTAAACACTAGAAATGGTGGGGACACTAAAACTCAAAGAAACACATTTGGTTTTTAGGAGGTTCTTGTCCGTATCCTGTACTGTTTATATTACATAAACCCCATTCCTCATCTGTGCTTTCTTTCATGGGTCTAAAGTGACTGAAATAATTTTTCCAGGGAGGTTGTATGGGGAGTAAGGCTCTCGGTATTAAAAAGAATCGTGCTTCTATTGAGCAGGAGTTCAGCTCTCAAAATAACTACTCTTTTATCTTTAATGCCTCCATAGCCTCACAATTCCCCTTAAATTTATGTCAGCTCAGAGATCTTAAAGATCAACAGCTATAAAGATTTCTGGGGAGAATGTAGGATTTAAAGAAAACTCAAATTCTGAGGCACAACTCGCACTGCTGTGCCTAATTACACCACGGAGAATTTGGTTCATCGAAGCAAAACACCACCCGTTTGGATTTATTTGCAAGGTTTGTGTGTCTTTCCATCACATGTAAAGTAAAAGCCTTCTGAGATTGACACCTTTTTTTTTTCCCTAAGTATGTATAACTTGTGCCCGCAAGTACATTATAATCCATGATCATTTGAGAAAATGAATTTAAAATTGACATGCCCTTCAATGGTAATTTGAAAAATAAATATTTTGGAATCTGCTTTTATTTTTTAGCTAAAAATGAATTAACCTGGGCCAAATTCCAAATAAATTTATGAGTTTAATTTTATTTTTTTATACATTTATGAATTTTAAATGCTCACTTTGACTATCAAGCATTTAATAGGAGATAAATTAAACGGTTAGAAAGTATTTACTTTTATGTCATTAATTTTACCAGAAAGGTTATGAGAGTGCGGCCCAGCAGAAAGCTCCAGCTTAAGCAGTAGAGGCAACAAAAGTTAACACTTAGTCTCTCTCCCATCTCACTTACCATCCATCAAATTAAATTTGTCATTTAGGTGAGAACGCTTTATTTTCATTGTAGATAATCTTGGAGCTATTCCTAGAAAAATAATTTAGGTGCGTTAAATCCCTTCTTTTTCTTTTTTGTGGGTCTAACTATACTTAGTAAACTGGAAAGGATGACATACCTTATATAGAGAAACAAGTGGGTAAATTTAAAGCATGTGTTTAGTGTTATGCCCATTCCTATAGCTTCCAGAAGAATTAGAGGCAATAAAATCTGAAAAGTCATGACATTAAACATCATCATCAAATGAGGGATTTTGTTTTTTCAAATTGGGATTTCTCCATGCTACAGCCACCAGGCGTCTTCTCAGGGGGTAGAAGCAGGGCACCGGCAGGCATTTCTGTCTCACAGGAGTCCTTGGAACTGTCCAGAAGCTAGTCTGTGCTCTCAAATGTCTGCCTCGGAGCAAGAAGATGAGAGCCACCTTGATGGGTACAGTCACGTTGGCTTAGGAGCCCCCATGTTGCAACTACGTGGGAAGCAGAATGTCTTTAACAACTCCATGAGCAGCGCTGGGAAACGTCCCTCAGAGGCTGTGAGCAATGACAGGATTCACCCAGGTAACCCAAACCTGTGACTTTTCACAGGTTTGTAAAGTTCATCCACAGCTTTCCCAGTTCCGATGCAGCTTAGTCTTTAAGAGACACCTTCACCCCAAGCCATGCTGCCTAGTAACAGAGCCGATGGTCCACCTTTATCACATTTCCAGAAGAACACAGCTAGAGAGTGAATCCAAGATCAAACTTGTTTACAGTGCAGGAGAAAGAGATTCACTAACCTGTTACCCCCACTTCGTAACACGGGAGCTAATCCATTCCGTTCCTGTTTTGCCCTGGAGAGGAGCTTTTCCCGATTAATTTCCAGCCACCTGAATTTGCTCCAGATAGCATTATTGGGCATATCTAAAACTCACTAATTTGCATTCTCCTGTGATGCTCAGAATAATAAGCTTCTAAGAGTGATAATCTTTAGGAAAATGTTACTTTTCCTATAGGCTTAAAAACAGATTTTCAGGGATTCTAAATATTTGTAGTACTCATGGATAATTAGTCCTAAATCAGGCTGACTTTCTATTTAAGAAGGATTTAATATCTTCTCCGGTTAATTCCAAAGCGTGTTGGTAATGAACTGATATCTACAGAGCGTGTATGTTGCTATCTCATTTCTTTACCAGGTGTGCATTGAGACATACATATGTAGCTGTCACCAGCGTAGTATAAACACGGCTGTGCGGGCAACTCTCAGTCAAATGCTGAGTGACTTGACTTTACAGTTGCGACAAAGACAGGAAAATACGGTGAGCAATCTTGCCGGAGTCTCTGTGTAACTGCATGCTGTGTGTTCCACAACCTAGGTGCTCCCTCCCTCACCCCCTGCCGGGGCTGCTTCCTACTGAAACAGTAGGAGGGGCTTGCTTGGTTTAGAAGAGCATCGATTTATATAAATTAAGCCCTTTAAATATATTTTTGCCTGTTTAAAGCTTTGAGAGTCGTGTTTCCTTATGGTTCCTACTATTTTTTTAGTCATTCATTTATAATTCACCTGTCTTTTTTAAAACTCAGGTTGGAAACCTTTATATAAAAATATTGTACTGATATATTAAGAAATATCAGAAGTAAATTCAAAATTAGGAGAAGTTAATAGCAGTTAATTACATGCTTTGAGGTTTGGGGTCTGTGTTTCTCTTTGTTAACTAAAAGATTGTGCCCCTGGGTCTTACTTCACCTGCTGCTGTGGGGGACGGGGGCGGGGGGGTGGGGAGTGGGATTTGCCTTTCTCTCTGTCATCAAAGCCGGTTAGAGCTTATTGATCCAAACTTGAACAGATTGTCTAAAATGAGCATTCCCAGGAAAAATGTCAATGTAATTGGCTTCTCGTATATCCTGTCTTTTGGAATTTTAATGAAGAGATGATTCCTGTTCAAAATAGGTGTGTGTTGGGTTTTTTAAATCTGCCTCTGAATAATTCAGGTTAAACTTCTTTTAAAATCTGCAAGAAGTATTCTGAAATGAACACTTTTTTATTTTGTGGAACAGGGAATCTCCGTGGCATTTCTAATTTTTACCTTCAGTTATTTTCTAATTTTTAGAGTTGAGTGGAACCTTACAGCTCATCTAGTCAAATTCTTTTAGCCCTCATTTTACAGATGAGGAAGATGAAGCCCAGAGAGGTGAAATTGAAATGTAAAATGAATGAGCTTATCAGTGAAAGAACCGTTACCAGACCCCTAGGCTCTTAACTGTGGCTGTGACAGCCAGTGTTGAGAACACAACACTAATCTGAAAAAGCAAATACTGATTTTTTTTTAATGTTTGCTATGTCCAAAACCTACGTTTCTATTTAAAAATTGTTTTATCTTGAGATATTAAGATGTTAGCTTACCCTTTGTTAAAAACCACTTCATTCATACTAAGATTTTGAACATGATAATGAGGGAATAGTAGTTTAAAAGAAATTCAGATTATAAATGGAAAACATGCTAAGGGAAAAAACATTTAAGAAAAAATTGTTAAAAACACATTTTAATAGAAATAAACCTAAGATGTTGAGAATCCTAGATTAATCATACAATCATAGTTCATCCTCGCTAAATGGCAACATGATGAAATACTATAATAATGATGATATCTTAATGTTTTAAGAAGAAACATTAAATGAAACTTTGTAGTTTCAAAGTGATTTCAATTATATTCATTCATTTAATCTTATTTTTAAATTTTTAAGTAGGAGAGTATTTGGTTACAAGTAAAATGACTTAACCTGTTAGCTCATGCTGTTCTTCTATAAGAATGATAACAAGTAAAGCTGTAGAGGTCTGGATAAAACTTAGATGGTGGGGTGTCTGGCTGGCTCCATTGGTGGAGTGTGGGACTCTTGATCACAGGGTTATGAGTTCGAGCCCCATGTTAGGTGTAGAGATTGCTTAAAAATAAAATCTTTAAAAAAAATAAAAACAGGGTTATCTGCCTCTGCTCCTGGTGTTATATGTCTAATCAGCCCTCTGATCCTGCTCATCACGGACCATCTGGACTTAACCCAACCTGAGGCAAGATCCCAAATGAGGTGGAAAATTAGTGTTTCCTGTTATTTCCTTTCTATTACTCATGTGGTCCCTGGAGATGTTTCCATGTCCCAGAAAAATAATTCTCAGGATGCTAATATTTGTAGCTTTTGTGATGTCTACTGGAGAGAGAAATAAGTTTTCTCAGCTAAGAATGGTGATTAAAGGGAAGAGGTCTATAGAAATGGTGAGGTTCCCTCAAAGGAGAGTTTATGTTCCCCCATGGGACACCCAGCATTACCTGGGAAAGATATGTAGTATGTAGTATGACCCATCACAGGAAGACATCATGGGCCATGTCAGAATTAGGAAGACTTAAATACATTGGAAAGAAAATAAATCTAGAATGCCAAAAGCATTAGCATGAAATGTACAATTAACCCTTGAACAACACGGGTTTGAACTGCCTGGGTCTACTAATATACAGATATTTTCCATAACTACAGAACTGTATTTTTTCTTCCATATGATTTTCTTAATAACACTTTTTTCTATCTTACTCTATTATAAGAATACAGACTATAATATATATAAGATATAAAATATGTGTTAATTGACTTGTTTTTGTTATTGGTAAGGCCTCTGGTCAATAGTAGGCTGTTAGTAGTCATGTTTTGGGGGAGTCAAAGTTACACACGCATTTCCAGCCATAAGGGGTGATTGGTACTCCCAACTGCCATATTGTTCAGGGGTCCAACTGTATCTTCAACCTAATGTCTACTCCCACTCCCAGGAAAGATTATGCAATTTGATTTTGTATCATCAGGATTCCAGAGTTGTTATCAAGCTTTGTTATTGAATTATTTAGATGATGAAAGCCATTGAGAAATTATAAGCTATTAATTTCAAAAAGCAAAAATGCCTCAGATAAATTCTTAGGGGGTAGGTTGTAGTGTTTCTCTTGTCCTTTAAAAATGATTCAGATGCATTTCCTCCTGAAAATACTGTTGTATACCTGTATTTAGCCACTCACTGAGCTGTAGACATTGACATAGCATTTCATAATGAATGTTAATGGAAGCAGCTGAGCTTTCAAATTGAGGAACCAGGAATAATAAAGATATGTGCCTGTCACAAGTTTAAAAAACAAAACAGTGCCCTGGGATGATTTACTTGTCTGGTAGTTGAGTAGCCTGAAAATGCTCTCTTCTTTCCCAGTGCTCAGAGGTGGGGAGACCATAAGAGCCTTTCTACTCTCCTTTTAGTAGTCCTAAATTCTCTTTGTAATAAGAAGTGAGCCTAATTAATAGTTAATGTCTTTCCCTTCCCGTCCTTCCCTCCCCCAAGGTTCTGTCTCTATCCTGATAGTTCTGCACCTGCCTGGCCACAGCCTAGAGTGGTTGGTCTGGTCAGACAGTTGGAAGTTAGTATGATCCCCCAACAAATAAGAAGCTGACCAGCAGTCATCTTTGGACCTGTATTTTAAAGTTCAGAAACCTGATCCTTCTTGTTACTAAGAGTCTATATTCATTTGATGCCAATCAAAGTGTAATCTGTGACCTTGGGAAAAACTGTCTGCACAAAGGTAACCTGTTTACGTAAGTATGGCTCCAAGTCCTAGCTCAGCACCCTGGAATCATAAATAAAGTACATAAAGGGCTTAAACTTCTGTGAAGACTGTGGACTCTTGAATGAACTATTTTTGGAACTGATGAGCTCAGTTCCAGACATCAGAGTCTTCTCACAAATACCATGAGTAATGCTATCAAGACCTGGAGGGTACACTTAGGTAAGTCAGTTGAGCCCCAGAGCACTCAGAATGACATTTGTTTCTTAAAATTTTCCATTGCCTAAGAGTCAGGAATTTTCACGCCTGAATCTCCTAACTGTCCTATATGTGTCTCCCTTACTAGATCGTTGAAAACCCTGATGCCCCACAGGACTTCAGGAATCAAGGTATTGGATTGGATTTTTGCTAGTTCAATTTAAGAAGTGGGTGCCAACTATGTGCTTGGCGCTGGGGGTGTAAAGTGGAGTGGGAGCCCAGGTTAGTTCACCGTTCTCGGAGGTTCTGCTCACCTTTGCTTTACTGGCTATTATGTTACTTAATCTTCCTTCTGTCCCTGCCCTCCATGCCAACTGCACCTATTTCTGTTCCAACTACCCGAAGCATATTAACTCTTCATATACCTTCCTGTTGGAGGCTATGTTTTTTTGTTGTTGCTGTTCCCCTTGAGGTCAGGTTTATTCACTGTTAAAATGAGAATTGGATAGAGGGTTCCAATGGAAACCTGATTGGCACAGAGCTATTGTACCAGAAGTAAGTTTGTGAAATGCCATTTTTTTTAATATTAAAAAAAGAACCTCACAGGGAATCTTTCAGAACAGACAGCTCAGTTTAAATAGCAGATGAAATCAAGGTAAGGAATTTCCTTCTGACCCAGAGGAAAAGGAAAAACAAAAGTCTACATAAAATTGCCAAGCAGTTTGGTTTTTGTTTTTGTTTATAGTTTGGTAGTATTGTTTTCTTAAAGAGGTATGAAATAATGCAAATCGTCTAATTAAAAAAATTGAACTAGATTTTATTTCAGATTTTATTCAGTAATTTAAAAACCACTGGAAAATCTGCTTTTCTTTGATACTTTTGCCTGTTAATAATGAGAAAAAGGGAGGAGAGGATGAAAAGGGGAGCGAGAGGGACAGAGAGAAGCAGCCACGCAGCCACAATTAGGAGAAACAGCGAAGGAAAGGAATGAGAAAGATGTCAAGCCATCTCTGAAGAAATTACTTGAGCGTGTTGTTTTATTTATTTATTTTTTTTTTTGAAAGAGAGCTTGAGTCAGGAAGGGGCAGAGAGAGAGGAGGACAGAGGATTGGCAGCAAGCTCTGTGCTGACATCAGAGAGCCCAATGCCGGGCACAAATGACCTGAGCTGAAGTGGGATGCTCAACTGACTGAGCCACGCAGGCGCCCCAAGCGTGTTGTTTTAATTGCCCCTTGCTCCGCTCTTAGGCTGAAGACCCACTGGAATGTGCTCCAGCATCTTTTCAAGCTCCCAGTGACAAGCTCCCAGAGACATTTTCTCTCTTTGGGCAATTGTAGCTCCCATACAATCTTCACTTTGGTTTTATAAGCCATAAAAGGAGGTTCAAGTCCTCTTGGTCAAAGATAGATCTTTAAAAATACACATCAGTTAAAAATGAATGGATGCATTGAAACTTACCTAAAACTGAGTTTTAGGACTACTTATGGGTTTTATTTATTTGTAACTGTGTCTTATCACTGTACCTTATGATTTCTCAGGTTTGGTTTTTTTTTTTTTTTTTTTTTTTTTTGCATTGAAGATCATGAATACTGAGAATTAGCCATTTCTCTTTCAAGTCCTCCTCCAATTTTACTGTCTTTTTCTCTCTTACGCTCTTGACATTTTTTTCCATTTTCCTTGACCTCCTGGTCATTGTTTCATCTATACATTCACCAAATTTTTAGCCACGTTTGTATATATCTTTAAAGGTGTTTGTTATAAGAAGAACAGATGCTTCCACTTGTAATTTCACTTGGCCCAACAATTCTGTGAGATTGGGATTATTTGTTCCCATTCTGCCAAAGAGAAAACTGAAGCTTACCCAAGCTCATGCAGTCAGCAAGTTGTGGACCAGTACTTGAACAGATTCTAAATGTCAGCCCTTTTCCAGTACATTCAGTGCTTCTGTGGGAGTTCGATGCTCGTTTCTGGACATGAATATGTTTGGAGGGAAAATTATGTTTTCTGACATTGGTTGCTTCATTAACAACCATGTGCCCCGAGGATGCTGGACAAATAGTAAAAGTAGTGAAGGTGGTGACTAAGTTATTTTGCCATCTTTTGCTAGTTCCTTAGTTTGAAAAGGCCATGTTTCTTCCATGCTGCCACATTTATCTTTTTGATACAACTCAAATCTGCTCAAATGACCCAGAAATTCCAAAGGCCAGAATAAGGGAAACATGGGTAGTCTGCTGGCCTAAATATTGAGAAAATTATTGTCAATTGTGTTGTTTCTTAATCAGAGCTTCTTTTGTTAAGTGTGAATGAGTTTTATTTATAAGAAACAACCTATCATTTTCTTAACTGTATTTTCAGTATTTTACTTTAGAAATGAGTAATTATATTTTCTATGATGATTTTAGTGACCTAAGGAAGGCTCAGCATCTGAAAACCACCTCTTTAGCCCTGAACACATCAAATGCAGAGGATGGGGACTGTTGAGGAAGCTTCTAGTGCCCTCTGCCAATGTCTAACCTCTTGTAACCTCTTCTGTTTGAAGGGTCAACAGTTGAGTCCCTTTGTGATGACCTTGTCTCTGTGCTCACTGTTCTGTGTGAGAAGCTACAAGCCGCCATCAAGTAAGTGCCTTCAGCATTGGTGTTCTTATTCATCAGTGGTCCGTTTCTGAGGTAAATTTTGTCTACAGCATCACTTCAAATTGCAGATTATAGGGACAATGGTTCCCCCCATTGGTATTCACCTGTCATTCCTGAGAAACATATTCAGTGACTTTGGACAAGCCCACATTACCAAACACCATGACTGAAGGATATAATTTTCTCATGAGAAATGGGAAAACCATAGCTTGCAAAGAAGAGTTAATCCCTCGAGCATGGAGCTGAGTGAGAAGAATGTTGGCTAAGAGGTAGTTGATATGACAAAGCTAGTTGATGTAACCCAGCTGTGTGGCTCTAAATGAGCCTCACAACCTGCACTACGCTTTTCTCCTCTGTCAAATGGCAAGGACGAACTGTATCGTCTTTCTGTATTTCTTCTAACATTTCCTGAGCCTGTGAGCTCACCTGCAGATCTCTGAAAAGAACACATTGCTCTCATCTTCTTTGCATGCCAGTTTAATCATTGATATTAGATCATATAGATGGTGTCCACTGCTCTAACTCTCCAGGCATTAGTTAATAAGTTAAATTATACATCTATAGTAAAGCCAAATCGTAAAAGGACTAGACTTTCCAAAATGAGATGAAAAGTCTCTACCAGCTATATATCATGAATTGCAAAATTCTACAACACAATAAGATTCTGAAATGCCCTTTGAGTTATGAAAGACACTTTCATTTACTAGGAACTAGAATACTTGATAATTCAAAGAACTTTTACTTAAAGAATTTTATATATAGTAAGAAGTTGGGAGAAACAGTCTAGTTGAAACATTTATGTAGTCTCTCACTTTGCTGGAACAACTTTACAAACTTACTGGGTTTTTTTGTTTTGTTTTGTTTTGTTTTTTAATAAACTCTGGATTTTTAAAAGCTAAGCTTAGAATGACTCTTCAAAATTTTTGCCTAGTGGTTTCTACATCAGTGTATCCATCATCCCTCTAGGTCACCTGCACCTGCACGTTTTTTAATGTTAATTTATTTTTCAGAGAGGGGGTGGGGACAGAGGATCTGAAGCAGGCTCTTTGCTGACAGCAGGGAGCCTAACTCGATGCATGGCTTGAAGTCACGAATTGCAAGACCACGACCTGATGCTTGACTGACTGAGCCACCCAGGTGCCCCTGCATTTTGACCTGCACGTTTTGACCAAATTAAGCTCTCTTTATGTTCGGCATTTAAACAATGAAGAGACATATTTAATCATAGGTAGGACAAGCCAAAAAGCAAAGCACTTCTTCCACAGCCCTGCCCTCAAGTTTCTCTCACCCCGGACTCTAGCCAGCACATTATTTTCCCTCAGAAAGAATGTGTCTAACATCAGATGGCATGTGTAGATGGCTTCTCCTGTACTCTGCTCAGGTCCGCATCTTTCCTGACCATAGAGAGTTGGGGCAGAAGGTCTGAGACTCAGATTGTTACCCTAACCTGAAGTCTCTCATACCAACTACAATAACCCGATCTGTAAAGTCCCCATGTGACCCGATTACCTTGGGACAGTTCCAAGTTATGCCTGTTCTTTATGATTGTAATCACCCTCCTTCATTCTTAACAGGGTCCTGGCTGGGATAGGTTATATATTTCACTCTACTTATGTGCGACCAAGGTGTAGATTTCTTCTAGTGCTCACTCCTCCCCACCCCTGCCTAGCTCCTCTCCCCCATAGCAGAGCCAGCTATTAATCAGAGCTGGGATATGTTTCTCATTGGCTTGTTTTGTCTTAGGGTATAATCACATATGGTAAAAAAGTTTCTCATTGGACATTGGCTTAAAGATGGCTTAGCCATGTCATTATGGAGCTTAACGGTTTTATAGGATTCTCATAGTCATGCTTGGTTTTTCAACACAATTCCCCGTTACCATTCTGCGTCTGGAGACTGCTCACTATGTTTGAGTATAGTCTTTCCCATCATAATTCCATTATCCCAAGATGAGTGTTCTGTTCCTGAAGAAGCTGGGGTGCTGCATGCTCAGAATAATATAAATGGAAGACCTGTAAGGCCACCTGGGCAGATAGTACTGGTTCTTGGCTGCTTTCAATCTGGTGGTTCTGTTTCTTCTTCATATAAAGTTTTCACACCTTTTACAATTTCTTCTGATTTTACTACCTGAACTCTTCTTATTTCTATTAGCTAAACTTAATACTTCTCCCACCTTCTAAATATTGTTTTCCTCTGAAATCACACTATGGCCAGTACTCAACAACCATTTCCAAAATCAACGCCCAAATACCTCATGGGGCTTTCACTCTGTAAGGGTATGTATTTATGATATGTTCAGTCTTGGGGGAGGATTCACAAAATGCATCCAGGTACACAGAATAATTCAGTGCCTTGGAGATGTGTTATTAATAGAACACTATATTAGACATGTTGAGTTTTACACGGTGTTTTTTATTTTTTATTTTTTAAATTCTTTTTTTTTTTAAATTTTTATGTTTGAGAGACAGAGACAGAGCGAGTGAACAGGGGAGGGTCAAAGAGAGAGGGAGACACAGAATCCAAAGACAGGCCCCAGGCTTTGAGATGTCAGCACAGAGCCCAGCGTGGGGCTCAAACCCATGAACCGTGAGATCATGACCTGAGCCGAAGTCGGATGCTTAACCGACTGAGCCTCCCAGGTGCCCCTTCATGGTGCTTTTTAAATCCAAGAGTTTTGGAAAGGGTAATTGGGCTTAGAAAGATATTTATTCATTCTTTGCCTGTTGGTCTCTGACCAGCCTCTCCCCACCTCCCTCTCTTCCCAGTACCAAGTGTCAGAGAGGGATGTACACTAAAGCATTCTCAGAATCAGTGAGGCAAGGCCAAGTGTTTATATGATGTGTTTAATTCTACTTCTCACACAATTACTTAATTCCCTCTCTCCTGTTTCTAACTAAATTTGAACTGCCTCAAAGGGAGGTAAGGTCAAAACGACTGATAATAAAACAAAATTCTAAGAACTCCAGAGATGCAGAATGTTCTGTCAGATTACCCTTGCGGCCACCTTGTCAGGACTTCATGGCCCACTGGCCCACTCACGGGAGTTGTTCTCCATGGATCTTGAGCCTGGGAAGAAATTCAGAGACAAGCAGAAAATGAGACCCAACAGATACTCAACCTTCCAGCCATGAAATGCTCAAATGGAAGACCAGGCCAAGGGATTCACCACCCTCCTAAGTAGGCAGATTTTTCCTTGTGTGTTTTGAAAGAGTTGGCTGGTTTCTTGGCTTCTCTCTGCCCTGTGCTTTTCACATATTTGTGTGTCTACAGTCTGACAAATAAGAAATGCACACAGTGTGCACAAGAATATGTGTATCTGGTAAGGGGCACGTATAGAATTTGCTTACATTTCAAACAACTCCTTTAATGACATGACTCATGTGAGGCATGAGCACCCGTTTTTCCAGACTGTCACAGCCTACAGAAAAGCTGCTGCGTTTGGTCTCCAAGGAGATTCCCAGGCCAGTTACCTTGGCAATGCATCCTGTCTGTCATTGGGTCTGATGACTTGGGCTTGCGATATTGCTGTGGCACACTTTGTAGATATTCAGAGGAACCTTGACTGCTCATGGCTTTCCTATGGGTTTATTTCCAGTTTCACAAATTGAGGATCCTGGCTATAGTTATTTTAGTTTTGTGATGCTAGACTGACAGTTTGAGAGGTAAAGAGACATTTTTGAATTGGGACATTTAGTAATCATTTTTCTTACTAATGAGTCAGATGATTGGTCAGCAGCATTAACCTGAGACTATAGCAAAGACAGTGCTTTCAGAACTTTCTCACAGTGTGGCCTGTTGATGCCATAGCCCTTCTGTTTTGCCTTCTCCAGTCTATTCATTTCTACAACATCTAGAATGATTGTTCTGAAATGTAAATTTGGTCATGTCACTCTCCTACTTGCAGGATAAAGTCCAGACAATTCTTCCAAGACCTCTCCTGATCTGGCCCCTGCCACCTCAACAGGCCCACCTTTTGCTGATGGTATCTTCATACTCTACTCCAACCACAGGCCACCACCACCCTCTCCCCTGTGTTTTGCACACACCGTCTCCCCAACACCACCATGCAAGACTCCTACTTGAACTTCAGGTCTCCATGAAGATACCACTTCCTTTAGAAATTCTTTCTGGATCTTTCTAAGGATTAGATGCCACTCCTGTATGCTCTCATAGAACCTTGTGTTAAATCATTCATTTGTAGCACTTCCTCCACAATGCCTTACCTACTTGTTTACTTGGCTCTCTAGTCCCTAAAGAATGAAAACTGTGCTGTTTCTGGTCAGGAACGATGTCTTGCTCAGAAGTATAGGAAAGCATGTGGGTGTAGGAGTATAGAAACATAAAGTCCTGACCTGGCCCCCAAATGGCTAAGTATGTCTTGCCTTTCTTACTTTTCCTCCGACCACCACCTTCCTCTTGGCAAATAGTAATAATTTTTGTGGAAACTCAGCCTTTACCCATCTCTTCTTCCCCCCCTTAGAGAGTGTGGTAGAGTATATCCAAATATGAGCGGGATTCCCTTCTTCAGAATAATGGAATTATCTGAACCACTGCACAGCTCTCTCTGGACAAGGAGATGGTCATAGAGTCTGAGTCACCAAACGTTTTCTGTGAAGGGCCACATACTACGTCTGTTCACTGTTCATCTCTGTTATTGTTTTATAACCTTTAAAAAACGTAAAAATGATATTTAGTTCATGAGGCCATGGGCAGGATTTTGCCTTTGGGCTATAGCTTGCCAGCCAGCTTGATATCAATCTTACAGAGACTTATCACCAAGGTATCTGACACAGCGCTTAAACGAGGGACCCATGGGCCCCTCTCTTGCGATTCTTCATCTTGGATCTGTGCAACCTTTCTCCATTTGGCTTCTGTGTGTGTGCAAACTTCTAGACTTTGGGACTGGTGTTAACTTTTCTTCTCTTCCTTCCTGTCTCAAGTTTCTAGACTGTCTGTCCCTGATCTTGCCTTTTCCTTCTGCCTCCCTCTCCTGGGAGTTATTTGAACTTAGGGTATGGAGCTTCCTTTTGGCATTTATTTACCTTAAGTTACGAGAAAAGAGACACAACCAAAAATGATTTTTCAAAACAAGTTCCTCCTTTTTTTCTGACCATTCCATTCCATACAGGATTCCTGAATGAATTCTCTTTAAAGTATTATACTTTACTGTAGTAAAGTAGTCTGTACTACTGTAGTCTGTAGTAAATATGTGCTTGAACATTAAATTCTTCCTTATGTCACTTAACACCCACCTGGAGTTTAATACTTTTCTGGTGGGATAGGCAGAAAATTTAGTCTGGATATAAGAATGTGCATCCCATAAAGTAGTCTTTTTTTTTTTTTTTAAATCTTTCTCTATGGAGCAGTCTCATAATAACGGAGAAAAATAATTTGTCCATCAAAAAACCATATTGCCTTCAAAAATTAAATTTAAACACAAGTTAGTAAAGGTTGACCACTTGAAAGATAATGCGGTTAATGGTCTTTTGAAAGGCTTTTGGACAGGTTAATGTCTTTTTGAAAGACAATTGGAGACATTAAGAATTAACATCAGAGGAGGGCACTTCTGGGGAAGCACACTGGGTGTTATATGGAAACCAACATGACAATAAACTATAATAAAAAGAGAATTAACATTGGGGCACCTGGGTGGCTCAGTTGGTTGGGCATCCGACTTTGGCTCAGGTCATGATCTCATGGTTCATGAGTTCAAGTCCTGTGTTGGGCTCTGAGCTGACAGCTTGGAGCCTGGAGTTTGCTTTGAATTCCGTGTCTCTCTCTCCCTCTCTAACCCTCCCCACCCCCACCCCCAAAATAAATAGTAAACATTAAAATTTTTTTCATAAAGAATTAACATTTCTGGAATAAACTGTGGAATTCCATTGATAATAATATATGAGTGTTCTTTAATGGTAGCAAATGTGCCACACTAATGTAAAATGTTAATAACAGGATGGACCATGTGTGGGAGTGGGTAGAACACAGTAAGTCTGTTCCATGCTCAGTTTTTCTATAACTCTAAAACTGTTCTAAAAAGCAAAGTCTGTTAATTAAAAAAAAAAATCACCCAGTCTTATTAGTTTGTTAGGGCTGCCATAACAAAGTGCCCCAGACTAGGTGGCTTAAATAACAGAAGTGTGTTACCTCCCAGTTCTGGAGGCTGGACGTCCAAGGTCAGAATGTCACCTTAGCGCTGGAGGGAGGGATCCGTTCACACCTCTCTCCTTGGTGTGCAGATGGCCGTCTTCTCCTTATGTCTCTCCCATTGTCCTCCCTCTATGCGTGTCTCTGTGTCCAATTTTCCCCATTTTATAGGGACACCAGTGTTCTTGGGTTAGGACCCACCCAAATGACCTCCCTTTAACTTGAATACCTGCATAAAAGACCCCATCTCCACTAAGGTCACATTCTGATGTACCTGGGGTTCAGATTTCAACATATGAATCTAGGGAGGGATACAATTCAACTCATTCAACCCATCCTCCCCCTGAAATGAAGACTTCTCTAATGCCTGCCATCTTTCCAAGCATTTCCTGCGCATCGCCTTTTCAGTGTTGCACTTACGTTGCATGCGCCTGTGTGCTGGTTTTGTTCCTCTGCAGTGACCAGCAGCAGCTGCAGCTCCTGTACTCCGAGTGCATCCTGTCCGTGCTCAGCAGCTCCTCCTCCTCCATGCGCCTGCACAGAGGCTTCACCGACCTGATCTGGTGAGCACCTGTCCTCACGCCCCCAACCCCAACCCGAGCGGGTCCCCTCCCATGGCATCCAAGACCTACTGGTCATTTCATCTTTGTGCGCCTGCTTTAGAAAGCAGGGAAATTGTTTTGCTAGCATGCACTAAACCAAAATAGAGAGAAGCTTATGATTTTTTTTTTAACGAAATAGGCCTCCAAGGCCCTCTAGCATTTTGTTGACACTATAGGATCATCAGACTCAGGAAATGGGATTGTTTTCTAGGTAATTGGTCTATCCTAAAAGTACACGAAGGCACCAGAAGGTTGCACAGGGGGCCCAGAGCTATTGAATGCTATTCTTAGCCCTTCTGTGGTACATTCTCCATCTCAACATGCAGACGAGTCATTTAATTATAGGCAGAGATGCTCGCAAGTGACAGGGCCCGCAGGCAGCCAGCTAGCTGCTGTAGGATCTGGGGCTTTTCCACAGGGAGGAAGTTGAATGATATGTGACAGTACAATGTGTCAGAATTTCAAATCAACTTCTCCAATTAGAAGTAGAAATAATTTGTTATTTATAGTAAAATGAAACACTATAACGAAGCCATCTACTGTTTTGAGTCTGTTTCTTTATGTAAGACGGTTTCTTAATACTTCTCGTGATACTTTCCTTAGTCGGTTCTGCCTTGAGTTCTGAGAAAAAGTCTTCTGTTCATATACCTAGAAGTGATGGTGAGACGTGGAAAACTGAGGCAGGATGTAGCCAACATAAGCAGTAAAGAACCCAACTCTCATTAGTCATTTTTGTGGCATCAGGATAATATTCACAGTATATCATTCCAGCTTGTCACAAAACAGATTTTTTTCCTCCTGTGTCTTCCTAGGAAAAACCTTTGCCCTGCTCTCATCGTGATCCTGGGGAATCCAATCCATGACAAAACCATCACCTCTGCTCACAGCAGCAGTGCCAGTACCGGTGTTGAGTCAGACTCTGCATCCCCAGGAGTTTCTGACCATGGCCGGGGGTCAGGCTGCTCCTCCACAGCACCAGCCCTGAGCGGGCCGGTGGCTCGGACCATTTATTACATCGCAGCTGAGCTGGTCCGGCTGGTGGGGTCGGTGGACTCCATGAAGCCTGTGCTCCAGTCCCTGTATCACCGGGTACTGCTTTATCCGCCACCCCAGCACCGGGTGGAAGCCATCAAAATCATGAAAGAGGTAAGGAGGCCCTGAAGAACGCCACCATGCTTGCCAGATGGCAGGGGGCATTATCTGCACATTGTGTCTTCCATACAGGAAGCACTCAGAAAATATTTGCCAGGCACCTGCTAAAACTTGTTACTACGTGGTATCCAGTAACAGGCAGTATCTTTAGGGTGGGGGCATGTATCCATGTGTTGGGAGCCTGGGTAAGGAGGGGTTGATGGGTGCTCACCAATGCAAAGCCATTGATAATTTAAGCTGTAGGCATCTGACTGGGGCCCAGGGTGATTTCATTCTGTTCCCTTAGGTACTGTTTGTGCAGCTATATGTATTTATTCCTCTTTGACAAAATTGGATTTCCAGGTGATTTTATTGTCATGTTGTACATCATCCAAAAGAAAAAAAAATCATTACTAATCTCTGACTAGAAAAAGGAATCCTTTTGCCTCATTCCTTCTTAGGCCTCATAACCCAAACATCGTGACTCCTCTGAGAAGGTAGAGATTGTCCAGCCTGTAACAACCATCCCAGTGCTCTCCTTCATGGTTTTGAGGAGGAATGAGGGTTATTTTGAAGGTACTTCAAATAAGAATTTCTCTGCTGTCTCTCAAATAACCAGAAAGAAAAGAGATCAGCATTTTTGTATTTGTGAACTTGTTCATTGCCTTTGTTTTTGGTACCTATACCAAACAACAACAATCCCAGAGTAGCAAAATTCCCTTGTTGATGATTCATTTATTTAAAGTAATATTTGCTACTCATCAATTTCTGAAAAGCTTAATTTAAAATGCCTCTTGATGTTGCTTTATCAAGATTTGACTGTAATGAAATTTGGAATGTTCTGACTCAACATTTCTAGAAATGAAGGAGTGATTCAGATCTAATCGTGGTTAAGAAAATCTATGACCACACCAATAACAACCTTTTTAATCCTTACTTTCTCTATGCCTAGCACTTCACATATATTATCTTTAATATTCTTAATAACTCATTGATACTGTATATCAACTTTTACTAGTGAAAAATGTTATTTCTTTTCCCTATCACAGCTTCAGGCAGTGCAAACAAAGGGTCAGCTTTAATAACTGATCAGTCCCAGGTTTGGCGAACACAATAGAGCTTTGGAGGCAAGTGAGACTAGACTAGTTTCTCACTACCCAGCTCCCTTGGGGACCCAACCCTGCCCTTGTTAAGTTTATAAACAGACTTTCTCTGAATAGGGAGATCTTCAAGGAGAAGAAAGCTCCCCCCTACATTCACTAGTGAGATCAGACTCTCCCTCCATCAGGAGGAAGTGAGAGAGAGAAGAGAGAGGTCCAGAATTTTATTCCACTGAATGTTCCTCCCTGTAGAGATATGATGCCAGGAAAAATGAATTTTACCTCCCACAAAGAAACTGAGGCTTCAGAGGGTCAAATGATTTGCCCAAGGTCATAAAGAAAGAGAAAGGGCATACACCCTGGTCTGTCTGACCTGAAACCCATGGTCTTTTCTACAACACACTTACTATACTTGACTTTGATAGTGAAATGCCAATGATTCTAGGAGTCCCTGTTCCCCTGCTGGCTCAGCTACTCTCTTCTTTCTTAAACCTGAGTTTAAGAGAGTTTGGATCCTCTCTCTGACACTCCCCAGCTAGGTTATAGTAGCTAAAGCATTTAACTCTGAACCTACAGTTTTGTATCTGTACATAGTAGTAATATTCCAAAGGTTCAAAATGCAATACAGTTTGCATAAGTACTCTGTAAGTATAAAGGGCTAGACAAATATTTGGCATGCTTATTGCCATCACAAGGAAAAGAAAACATACACAGAGGCTGGAACTAGCTGGTCCTCATGACCTCCTGCCTACAGTAGGGCTCCAGTTCTAGCTCTGCTCCTTTTCAGCTGCCTGTCTGTTTTCTTCCTTTTGTCTTTCTGGACTTAGACTTATAAATCACCACTGTTAACAGGTTTTTTTCAGGCTCTAATGACTCCTGTTGCCTCTCCCATCAAATCTGAATTACTCTGTTCAGTTTCTGGATGCTTATCTCATCATTCTCATTTCCCATCATCACCCTCATTCCATCTGACTGACCTTACTCTTCAGCTCCCAGGCTCCTACCTCTATTCAGACTTCCTCCTCTTTCCCCACGGGCCGTTCCACTCAGCAGAGTCAAGCAGGTGATTGAAATGTGCTAGGCCCAGCTGGGACTTCATGTTAGTTTATTTACAAACTCTCTTAGGAAGGTAATATTACTCCCAGTTTCTAGATGGGGAAGCTAGGACTCCATGAGTAGAAGTTACTTGCCCAAAGTCATTGTGAGTGGCGGGGCTGCCACCTGAACCAGGATGTTAGGAGAACAGCTGTCTCTGCTGTGAAAATCCTCCCCTTCACACTTCGGCCTCCCCAAACCACTACTTTGGCTCTTCTTTAAATTCCATCATTTAACAATTAATTATACGTCCCATCCCACTGAATATTCCATGAAACTAGTACAAACTTCTATTCAAATACATTTTTGTACACGTTGCTCTCGTGTGTTACCTCTCCTCACCCCCAACCGGGTATCTAACACTGCAGTACCTGAATCAGAATAAGCGCTCAATAAATTTTGACTGAATGACAGATGGCCCTGATGGCAGAATATCATCAAAGACGATGTTTTGTAAACAGCAGCAACCTTTCTTTCCCACTCAGAGTTGACTGGCACTGGGGTTATGGCTACTTATGGTGGATCACTTGATGCATGAATGCTAAGTAAATACATTGCATATGGGGTATGAAGGTGTCTAAATGTATTTTGAATAATAATTTCTTTACAACTGCAGAGGAAATGTGTTATGTCTTCCCCTTCTCGTAGATTTTTTAGCTTCCCAAGATTATCTTTCACGACAAGGCTGGAATTAGACACCAGCACCTGAGTAGTGTGTCCAGACAGTGCTGTCCCATGGAGCACAGCAGACTGATGTGGGCCAGGTTATTGTGACAAGTGGGGCCTCCACTCGCTATGACAAACAATCACTGGGGAAAGTTGGTAACCTGGACACCAAAGTGTGCAGTCTGTGCACACAAAGAAAACCACTGGGCACTCAGAATGTTTGTTTAGCCTATCGGAGTTTGAACGGTTGGTTTGTTATTTCCCTGTTCTCTTTGTAATTTGTCACTCTACCATATGCGCCGTGTGCCCATTAATCAAAGACAGGACATTTTGTTTTTCAAAGTACATTCTCTTTTCTGTCTCCACTTTCCCAAAAAATGAACAATAATCAATAGTGCACCTTGCTTCCTTTTCTCTCTCCCATGGTTGGGCTTCAGAAGGACTTCCCCAATCTTTAATCAGACCTTTGACACCCCAGCCACTGACACCACATCCCTCATTCCCACCGGAAGAAGCTGGGATTAAACGTGTCTTGCCTTCCATCAAGTAATTGTTGAGGGTTCTTCAGAAACGTAATCATTCAGTTCCCTTTCCCTCCAGATTTGGAAACAACTGAGAAATAAACACAAGATTAATGTGGGAATTAAATATGTCATCTAATTTATTACTGGTAAAGTTAGATTCAAGAATATGATAGGATCCCAAAGGAAAGTGAGGTTCCCCACAGCCATGCCCCTGAAATGCACTTACCCTTGTAGCAAGGGATGGGAAAGCTAGAAGCACTTAGACCCCACCAGCTTCACTTGGATGCAGGCCTGGCAGGCAGTATGAGAGAGAGTGGGGGCAGGAGGAGGAGAGGGAGGAGGCTGGACAGGTGGGAGAGGGAGAAGAGTGAGAGAGGAAGGAAAAAAGGGAGAGGAAAGGGAGGGAGAGGGGAGAGGGAAACTTGACTCTTTCAATGTCCAAAAAATAAGGGGCGCCTGGGTGGCTCAGTTTAGTGTCGGACTTCGGCTCAGGTCATGATCTCATAGCTCAGCTCCTGGGTTTGAGTCCCACATTGGGCTCTGTGCTGACAGCTCAGAGCCTGGAGTCTGCTTCAGATTCTGTGTCTCCCTCTGTCTCTCTGCCCCTCTCTGACTGGTGCTCTGACTCTCTCTATCTCAAAAATAAACATTAAAAAAAACTAAAAAAAATAAAATGTGGCGAGTCGATACTGCCCAAGGCAATCTACATATTCAATGCAATCCCTATCAGAATAGCACCAGCATTCTTCACAGAGCTAGAACAAACAATCCTAAACTTTGTATGGAACCAGAAGAGACTCCGAATAGCCAAAGCTGTCCTGAAAGAGAAAACCAAAGATGGAGGCATCACAATTCCGGACTTCAAGATGTATTACAAAGCTGTAATCATCAAGACAGTATGGTACTCCCACAAAAACAGACACATAGATCAATGGAACAGAATAGAGAACCCAGAAATGGACCCACAAACATATGGCCAAGTAATCTTTGACAAAGCAGGAAAGAATATCCAATGGAATAAAGACAGTCTCCTTAGCTAATGGTGTTGGGAAAACTGGACAGCAACATTCAGAAGAATGGACCTGGACTACTCTCTTACACCATATACAAAAATAAACTCAAAATGGATACAAGGCCTAAACATAAGACTGGAAGCCATCAAAATCGTAGAGGAGAAAACAGGCGACAACCTTTTTGACCTCAACCACAGCAACTTCCCTTACCTCCAGAGGCAAGGGAAACAAAAGCAAAAGTTAACTATTGGGACTTCAGCAAGATAAAAAGCTTTTGCACAGCAAAGGAAACAATCAACAAAACTAAAAGGCAATGGGAAAAGATGTTTGCAAATGACATATCAGATAAAGGGTTAGTATCCAAAATCTATAAAGAACTTATCAAACTCAACACCGAAAAAAACAAATAATCCAGTGAAGAAATGGGCAAAATACATGAACAGACACTTTTTGAAAGAAGGCATCCAGATGGCTAACAGACACACAAAAAAATGCTCCACATCACTCATCATAAGGGAAATACAAATCAAAACCACTATGAGATACCACCTCACACTTATGAGAATGGTTAAAATTAACAACTCAGGCAGTGACAGATGTTGGCGAGGATGCAGAGAAAAGGGACCCCTTCTACACTGCTGGTGGGAATGCAAACTGGTGCAGCCACTCTGGAAAACAGTGTGGAGGTTCCTGAAAAACTTAAAGATAGAACTACCCTGCAACCCAGCAATTGCACTACTAGGTATTTATCCAAAGGATACAAAAATGCTGAATCAAAGGGGCACATGCACTTCAATGTTTATAGCAGCAACAATAGCCAAAGTATGGAAAGAGCCCAAATGTCCATTGACTGATGAATGGATAAAGACGATGTGGTATATATATTTAATGGAATATTACTCAGTGATCAAAAAGAATGAAATCTTGCCATTTGCACAATGTGGGTGGAACTAGAGTGTTGTTATACTAAGCAAAATCAGTCAGAGAAAGACAAATAACATATGATTTCACTCATATTTGGAATTTAAGATACAAAACAGATGAACATAAGGGAATGTAAGCAAAAATATTACAAAAGCAGAGAGGGAGACAAACCATAAGAGACTCTTAAATACAGAGAACAAACTGAGGGTTGCTGGCAGGATGTTGGATTGGGGGATGGGCTAAATGGGCAAGGGACATTAAGGAGGACACTGGTTGGGATGAGCACTGGGTATTATATGTAAGTGATGAATCATTAAATTCTCTTCCTGAAAAAAGGTAAATATATTTTGATTAAAAAATAAAAAAGAATGTGTAGAGAAAGTGGAAGCTTCATTCCTGTACCTCCAAGAGAGAAGTAGTTCCCAATTTCTGGGATCCAAAAGAAATGTGGAAGGAGGGAGGGAAAGAGAAGTGCCCCTTAAGTTATAACTTTTTCTACTTAATATACCTTTTCCTGTGAGTATAAATCACTTTGAAAATAATGGCCATAATGATAGAAAGTCTGTTCCAATACACTTAACCCAATCTTTTCCTGAATTAGCCTCAAAATAAAATTTTCTGTAAAGACCTCTAACACATGGAAATAATAATTAGAACTGAACAGTAATGAAAATTCTGTGTGTGAAAACTTGTAGGATGTAGCCAAAGCAGTACATACAAGGGTATTGATAGGTTAAAATACTTACATTAAAAAAATAGGAAGTCTAAAATTAATAGTCTAATTCTCCAAGTTAGATAGTTAGGAAAAGAAGAGCAGATTTAATTCAAAGAAAGTAAAAAACAGGAAAAATAAGGATAAAAGCAGGAAGTAATATGATAAAAAGCAAACCTAGTAGATCAATAAAGTGAAAAATATCAGTATCAGGCCTCTAAAAAATCTAAGGGAATTGAAAAACTCTTGAAAAGAGCAATCACAAAATTCCAAAATAGGTAAAAACAACTAAATAGAATGAAAACACACATGGAACTATAGATGTTATAAACATTAAAAAAAATTAAGGTATTAAGGCCACTAAGGCCAGTAAATTCGAAAACAGATTAGATAAATCCCTAGGAAATAACACAGCCTTCTGGAAAACAGTGTGGAGGTTCCTCAAAAAATTAAAAATAGAGCTACCCTATGACCCAGCAATAGCACTCGTAGGAATTTACCCAAGGGACACAGGAGAGCTGATGCATAGGGGCACATGCACCCCAGTGTTTACAGCAGTGCTTTCAACAATAGCCAAATCATAGAAAAAGCCTAAATGTCCATCAACTGATGAATGGATCAGGAACATGTGGCTTATATATTCAATGGAATACTACTTGCAGGGAGAAAGAATGAAATCTGGCCATTCGTACCAATGTGGATGGAACTGGAAGATATTATGCTGAGTGAAATAAGTCAGTCAGAGAAGGACAGATAAATGTTTTCACTTATATGTGGATCTTGAGAAACTGAACAGAAGACCATGGGGGAAGGGAAAGGGAAAAAAATAGATACAGAGAGGAAGGGAGGCAAACCACAAGAGACTCTTAAATACAGAGAACAAACTAAGGGTGGTTGGGGAGGATGGGGAAGAGGGAAAATGGGTGATGGGCATTGAGGAGGGCACTTGGGATGAGCACTGGGTGTTGTATGTAAGCTAATTTGACAATAAATTTTATTCATTAAAAAAAAGATTTTAACAAGCTGAGAAATTGAGGTCCTAAATAGTTCTAGAAACTTTTAAAAAATTGAATCAGTAGTTAAAAATCTTTCGATAAAAAAAAAAACCCAAACCAAACCCTGGCCCCATACAACTTTAAAAACAAGTTATACCAACAGTTAAGGAATAGATAATTCCAAGAATACATGAACTTTTCCAAAGAATAGAAAGAGGAATACTCTCAACACGTTTTTTAATTTTTTTTAAAGTTGTTTTACCTTTTGACACCCTTCATCCATTTTTTTCCATCCCCCCATCCTTCACCTCTGACAACCACCCATCAATTTTCTGTACCTATGAGCTTGGTCTTTTGTTTATTTTTATTTATTTATTTTTTAAGATTCTACCTATAAGAGAGATTATACGGTATTTGTCTTTCTCTGACTTATTTCATTTAGCATAATACCCTCTAACTTCATCCACATTGTCACAAATGGCAAGATTTCATTCTTTTTTTTTTTTTTGAGAGAGAGAGAGAGAGAGAGACAGAGTGTGAGTGGGGGAGGGCAGAGAAAGAGGGGGAGACACAGAACTGGAAGCAGGCTCCAGGCTCTGAGCTGTCAGCACAGAGCCCGATGTAGGGCTTGAACTCACGGATCGCAAGATTATGACCTGAGCCGAAGTCGGACGCTTAACCGACTGAGCCACCCACCTGCTTTTTATTATAGCTAAGTAGTATTCCTGTGTGTGTGTGTGTGTGTGTGTGTGTGTGTGTGTTTGTGGTATGCCACATCTTCTTCATCCACTTATCCATTGAGAGATACTTAGGTTGTTTGCATATTTTGGCTATTATAAATAATGATGCAATGACCATAGAGGTACATGTATCTTTTTTGACTCTGTGTTTTCATTTTATTTAGATAAATATCCAGAAGTAGAATCCAGATGGATTATATGACAGTCTATTTTAATTTTGTGAGAAACCTCCATATTGTTTACCATAGTGGCCGCACCAATTTACATTCCCACCAACTATGCACAAGGATTCTTTTTTCTCCACATTCTTGCCAACACTTGTTTTTTCTAGCCTTTTTTTTTTAGGTTTACTTATTCAGTGAGAGAACACACATGAGTGGGAGAGAGGCAGAGAGACATGGGGAGAGAGAGAATCCCAAGCAGGCTCCATGCTGTCAGCACAGAGCCAATGTGGGGCATGAATCCGGTGAACCATGAGATCATGACCTGAACCGAAACCAAGACTCAGATACTTAACTGATTGAGCCACCTAGGCACCCCTAGTCTTTTTGATAATAGCCATTTTAACAGGTATGAGGTAATATCTCATTGAGGTTTTTTGATTTGCATTTCCCAGATGATTATTGATGTTGAACGTCTTTTCATGTGTCCATTGGCCATCTGTATGTCTTCTTTGGAAAAATGGCTACTCAGATCCTCTGCCCAGTTTTAAAATTGGATTGTTTGTTTTTTTGTCAATAAAAATTGAATTATATGAGTTCTTTCTATATTTTGGATATTAACCCCTTATCAGATACATGATTTTCAAATACTTTCAGTATGTGGCCTTTTCATCTTGTCGATGGTTTCCTTTGCTGTGCAGAAGCTAAAAGTATGATATAGTCCCACATGATTATTTTTGCTGTTGTTTTTTTTAATTGGTGTCAGATTTTAAAAATCATCTGCAAGACTCATGTCAAGGGGCTTACTGCCTGTGTTTTCTTCTAAGAGTTTTATGGTCTCATGTCTTACATCCAAGCTTTCAATCCATCTTGAATTAATTTTTTGTGTATGATGGAAGACAACAGTCCATTTTCATTCTTTTGCTTGCAGCTGTACAGCTTTCCAAGCACCACTTGTTGAAGGGATTGTCCTTTTCCTAGGATATATTCTTGCCTCCTTTGTTTTATATTAATTGACATATATGTATAGGCTTATTTCTAGGCATTCTATTCCATTCTTTTTGATCTGTGTGTCTGTTTTTAGGCCAGTACCATAATGTTTTAATTACTGTAGATTGTAATATAGTTTGAAATCAGGGAGTGTGATGCCTCCTGCTTTGCTCTTCTTTCTCAAGATTGCTTTGGCTATTCCAGATCTTCTGTGGGTCCATATAAATTTCAGGATTGTCTGTTCTATTTCCATGAAAAATGCCATTGGAAATTTGGTAGAGATTGCACTGAATCTGTAGATTGCTTTGGGTAGTAAGGACATTTTAACAATATTCTTTTAATCCATGAGCACAGAATATCTTTCCATTTATTTGTGTCATCTTCAATTTACTTTATTAATGCCTTGTAGTTTTCAGTATACCAGTCTTTCCTCTCCTTGATTAAGTTTATCCCTAGGCATTTCATTATTTTCAATGAAATAGGATTCATTGTAAATAGGATTGTAAATAGGATTATTTTCTTGATTTCTCTTTCTGATAGTTCATTAGTGTATGGAAATGCAACAGATTTTTCTATGCTGATTTTGTATCCTGCAAATTCACTGAATTCATTTGTTCTAACAGTTTTTTGAAAGTCTCTAGGTTTTTTTTTATATATATCATGCCATCTGCAAATAGTGACAGTTTTACTTCTTCCTTTCCAGTTTGGATGCCTTTTATTTCTTTTTCTTGCCTGATTGCTGTAGCTAGGATTGATAATACTATGTTGAATAAAAGTGGCAAGATTGGCATCCTTGTCTTGTTCCTGATCTTAGAGGAAAAACCTTCAGCTTCTTGCTGTTGAATAGGATGCTGTTTGTAGTGTATGGCCTTTATTATGTTGAGATACATACCCTCTCTACCCACGTTTTTGAGAGTTTTTATCATAAGTTGATGTGCAATTTTGTCAACTGCTTTTTCTGCATCGGTTGAAATGATCTTTTCATTTTGTCCTTCATTTAGTTAATGTTGTGAATTGCTTGACTAACTTGTGGTTCAGTCACTTGAACCATCTTTGCATCCCTAGAATAAATCCTATTTGCGTATGGTGTGTGATCCTTTTAATACATTGTTGAATTCAGTTTGATCACATTTTATTGAGAATTTTTGCATCTATGTTCATCAGAAATATTGGCCTGTAATTTTCTCTTTTTGTGGTGTCCTTATCAAGTTTTAGTATCAGGATAATGATAGCCTTATAAAATGAGTTTGAAAGAGTCCCCTCCTGGGGCGCCTGGGTGGCTTAGTTAAGCATTCGACTTTAGCTCAGGTCGTGATCTCATGGCTAGTGATTGTGATTCCCGCATTGGGCTATGTGCTGACAGCTTAGAGCCTGGAGCCTGCTTCAGATTCTGTGCTGTGTTCTCTCCCTGCTCCTCTCCTGCTCATGCTCTCTCAAAAATACATACACTAAAAAAAATTTTTTTTAAAAGCCTCCCCTACTTTTCTGTTTTTTGGAAGAGTTTGAGAAGGATTGATACTAATTCTTTGAATGTTTAGTAGAATTCACTGGTTAAGTCATCTGGTCTTGGACTTTTGTTATTTGGTAAGTTTTTGATTACTGATTCAATCTCCTTACCAGTAATTGGTCTATTCAGATATTCTATTTCTTTATGATTCAGTCTTGGTAGGTTGTACATTTCTAGAAATGTATTCTTTTCTTCTAGGTTGTCCAATTTGTTGACATATAATTGTTTATAGGAGTCTCTTGAGATCTTTTGTATTTCTGTGGTATCAGTTGTAACATCTCCTCTTTCATTTCTGATTTTATTTAAATCTTCCAGTTTTTTTTTCCTGGTGAATCTAGTAAAGGTGTGTCAACTTTATCTTTCCAAAGAACCAACTCTTAGTTTCATTTATCTTCTCTATTGTTTTTTAGTCTCATTTCATTTATTTCTGCTGTAACCTTTCTTATTTACTTCCTTCTACTAACTTCTGGCCCTACCTGTTCTTTTTCTAGTTCCTTAAAGTGTAGCATTACATTATTTGTTTGCAACCTTTCTTATTTTTTGAGGTAGGCATTTACGGCTTTAAATTTTTCTCTTGAAACTGCTTTTTCTGAATCCCATAAATTTGGGGATGTTATATTTCCATTTTTGTTTGTCTCGAGGTACTTTTTAATTTCTCTTTTGATTTCTTCTTTGACCCATTAGTTGTTTGATAGCATGTTGTTTCAAATTCACATATTTGTGAATTTTCCAGTTTTCTTCATGTAATTAATTTCTAGTTTCATGCCAATGTGGTCAGAAAAGACTCCTGATATGATTTCAGTTCTCTTAAACTTAAGACTTGTGTCTTAAGTATGATCTATCCTGGAGAATGTTCTGTGTACGCTTGATCAATCTAGTTTTTGCAGTTAGCCAACTCTGATAGCCAAGTAAGACAGAGTAGAGGGAAGTTACATTAGAGGCCATTCTTACTAAAGAACATAGAGCAAGTGCTTTATTGTTCTGTGCTACAAAAGTTTTTGAAACAACCTGTTAGAGAATTTGCTTTGTCTAAGCCAGTCCTGAACTGAGGACCAGGGAACCCTATGCATACTCTGTGATAAGATGGATACTTAGATCAGTTTTAAGATTTGTAGTTCCAGATAATTGTAGGTTTTTTTAGAGTGTATCAATCAATAGAGAAAGTACATGTTTCTTTGAACTCACAATTTTAAAGCCTTGTGCTTTTTTATGATACTCACTTTACTGTCATTTTTTTTTTCCTTTTTCCCTAAAGCTACTTGGGAGCCCACAGCGCCTCTGTGATTTGGCAGGACCCAGCTCCACTGAACAAGAATCCAGAAAAAGATCAATTTCAAAAAGAAAGTCTCATCTGGATCTTCTCAAACTGTATGATACATTCCCCTTTTCCATCTACTATTGCTTGGCGAGCGATGCTTCTCTGAATACACTTGACCTTGTTTTGAAGTCCCTGAAATTTTTACGAATCTGCCTTATGTGGAATGTTATTGTTTAATAATGTTCCCACAACCCATATGAGAAGTCTTATCTCAATTTAGTATAATCCTATAACTTTCCATATTGTCATGCTGACTTAAACACAGTGAACAAAATAAGATGTGCAAAAATTATTCATTGGGTTATGTTGGGGGAAAACATTTTGAATTCCAGTGCTATAGCTATAGGATTCCTCTATTTGTAGCTCCCCTAGAAAACTGAACATCATCTGATTCACAGTAGTTGTATTCACCTGCATCTGTTCAGAAATATGTTTAATAGAGGGTGTCCCTCTGTAGCCATTATAACTGTGTGCTTTTTGAAAAAAAAACAAACATAATCCAAAAGTGAGATTGTGCCTGTCCTTGTGGAGATTACAAACTCCCATCTGGGATTTTTGTGTCTCCAGATAAACCAGCCAACCAAGAGGGCATGTGATTCAAGGTGGGCCAGCTGAGCGTGTGTGTTTCATTTTACTTTGTGCCCAGACCATTTCATTTCATGTAGAGCAGAGGATCTGGTTTGAATACTGTGTCCGATTCGCCCGACTCACATGCCTTGTTCATTCCAGAGCATTCTCCCATGTTTCCGATGCCGATGTTGTTTTCTCCCTTGAACCCTTAGCATCATGGATGGCATGACCGAAGCGTGCATCAAGGGTGGCATTGAGGCTTGCTATGCCGCCGTGTCCTGCGTCTGCACCTTGCTCGGGGCCTTGGACGAGCTGAGCCAGGGCAAGGGCTTGAGCGAAGGCCAAGTGCAGCTGCTGCTGCTGCGCCTGGAGGAGCTCAAGGACGGGGCCGAGTGGAGCCGGGACTCCATGGAGATCAACGAGGCCGACTTCCGCTGGCAGCGGCGCGTCCTGTCCTCGGAGCACACGCCGTGGGAGGCGGGGAACGAGAGGAGCCCCGACATCAGCATCAGTGTGACCACGGACACGGGCCAGACCACCTTGGAGGGCGAGCTGGGCCAGACCACGCCCGAGGACCGCTCCGACAACCACAAGCACAGCCTCAAGTCGCCGGCCCAGCCGGAGAGCAAGGAGACACCGAGCAAAGCGTCGGAGCCCGAAGCGGTCGACCAGCCAGACGTGGTCCAGAGGAGCCACACGGTTGCTTACCCCGACATAACGAACTTCCTGTCGGTGGACTGCAGGATGAGGTCCTACGGCTCCCGCTACAGCGAGAGCAATTTCAGCGTAGATGACCAGGACCTTTCGCGGACGGAGTTCGACTCCTGCGATCAGTACTCGATGGCGGCAGAGAAGGACTCGGGCAGGTCCGACGTGTCGGACATCGGGTCAGACAACGGCTCCCTGGCCGACGAAGAGCAGACCCCTCGGGACTGCCTGGGCCACAGGTCCCTGCGGACTGCCGCTCTGTCCCTGAAACTGTTGAAGAATCAAGAGGCGGACCAGCACAGCGCCAGGCTGTTCCTGCAGTCGCTGGAAAGCCTCCTGCCCCGCCTGCTGGCTCTGCCCAGCGTGGAAGAGGTGGACGCCGCCCTCCAGAACTTCGCCTCCACCTTCTGCTCAGGTTTGTAGAACAAGCTTTTGCGATAGAGTCAGAGTATTCAGAGCATTCAGCCTGGATGGGAAATTACCATCCTGCCTTACCTTCAGGGGCTCAAAGCATCTTAATGACCCTTGGGGTTTCTTGTATTTGAAGAGAGCAAAGGAACGTAAGACTTACTGGTGGTGGTTTGTTCCAACTGTCGCAGTTTATGGCTGGAATATTCTGAGGTTGATAGATGTATACGGTGCAGAGCAGTGAGGAAGAGGTAACTGCATTCTAGAATGCTGCTGCCAGCTGAGACAAAAGGACAATCTCTGACTCTCAAAACATTCAGTTCTTAGTATGCTTCCATACCTTAGTGTCTAAAAATCACAAAGCAATGCACTTTTGGTATATCAATTTGTAAAGTAATTTTTTAAGTTTATCTATTTTGAAAGATCAAGAGTGGAAGTGGGGGAGGGGCAGAGAGAGAGAGAATCCCGAGCAGACTTCGTTGATGTCAGCACAGAGCCCCTCGAAGGCCTCAGTCTTTACAATTGGTGACACCGTGACCTGAGTTGAAATCAAGAGTCAGATGCTTAACTGACTGAGCGACCCAGGCGCCCCTATAAACTAATTTAAAAGAGGCCTTGGATCAGATGCAGGCTGTCCTCCCAATATGGTCTGAATTCCCCTGAACTTCAGTGTCTGATCTTCCAGTGTCTTGGTCTTTCTGGAGACCAGCCCCCATCCAGGAGCCCACCCAGAGTCGCCCCCTTGGAACAAAAGATGTTCCTAGTGCTCTTGTCACTTAGGCATTTACAAGGGTTTTAGGAATCAGGAAGGGGTCAAAGACAAATATCAGAACAAGAGATGCGTCTAGGGTTCATGTCACTTAGGAAATTAGGATTTTAGGAGCTGCGTACCAGAAAATGGGCACAGACCAATATATGTATTTTCTGTTCTCTCACAGTCCTACAGAAAGAAAGTAAGTAATGGGTGCAAAACCTTTATAGCAGGAATAACTGAGTGCCTGGCTCCTGGGTGTTCACCTGTGTCTTCCCCTGTCATTCAAGGGTCTCTTAACCACAGATGACTGAGGTGGATGGACTTTGCTGGGCTTGTGCTCACATAGAAAGGACTAACCCTGAGAACAAACAGGGAACTGCTCAAAGTCAAGATCACCATTTGCTCTTCCATCACTGAACCTTGAGCATGGGTTTGTCATTGCACGTACCACATTTATCATAGTTATTCGTGAATGCATTTACCTTCCCCTCTCTGTACTTTCAGCTCCTTGAGCACTGCAACCATATCTAACTCATTTTGGTCTTCCAACAAAGACCACATCACACACATATACCAAAAAAAAAAAAAAAAAAAAAAAGTCTAGCCCATTACTGGAAGTTGGTAGAAGCTGACTGCTGTGTTGTAAGAGATAGCTTAATAAATATCTTTAAGAAACTGACTAGAGTGTCGTTTGTCAAAAGGACAGAAAAAGACACTTTAATTCAGGTGCATTTGAGGAAGGACTTTTTTTAATATAGGAATGATCCAAAGTTGTAAGCACTAGCAGAAAGAAATATAGAACTTTTCATCCTGGACTAATACTTCTGGATTTCTCAATCTATCTGGAGGTTGGAAAGAGAGATGCATATAATTTCCCAGGTTTACTAACTGCACTGTGATTCTTTGTAAGACATGAAAATACCTATTTTTGAGGCTACCCAATGTTTTTTCTTCATACTTTTTCTTTTGGAGTTAGAAACAAAAATAAAGTTGGGATCTTTGATTTGTGTGAAGGGACAAACACACATATGCAAACTTCATGTTTCATTGAAACACTGCAATAATGTATAAATACTCTTCATAAAAATTATATTCATCCCTAAGAGCTTTTATGCCATCATTAAATTTGACACTGTTTTATTGAACATTGCTAGTATGTGTTTGTGTGTCTGTCTCTCTCTGTCTCTCTCTCTCTCTCTCTCTCTCACACACACACACACACACACACACACACACACACACTTCATCAGTCCACATTTATAGAGAAGCTTCACTGTGCTCTGAACCAGGGGCCATAAGATATGCATGCCTTATTCTGAACAAATATTTATTGACTGTAGATTCATGAGCTTGAACTTTGGTCCTTTAAGATGTGAAATACTTTATGGGCTGAAGGAGTCATGGGTAAAGCCTGAATTGGAAGGAATATTCATTCACTCCCCTTTGGATGGGGTTTGGTAGGGCCTCTGAGCACTTCTTCTCAGCTGGAAATATTCACTGGGAGAGGGGAGCCCAGCAGCCTTCTCTGACCAGGCTTGGTGTCCCTGGTCCCAAGGCAGACAGACCAGCAGACATCAGTGGTCCCAAAGAACAGCTGTGTATCAGATCACAGCACTGCTACTGGTTGCAATAATGATGGCCTTGAATCATCAAGAAATGGTAAAATTATATTTAGAGCCTTCTATTTAAAATTAAAATAATCCATACAAAGTAACTCAGCTGCAGAAATTTCAGCATTTAAATAATGTGAGATCTAACATTCAGATAACATCATATTTACAAACAACATTCCCAAGTAATTCCAGATAAATGAGTTGTCATAGCAGTAAAGACAGACTCACAAGGGCCCTGCTTCATTTCCTATGAGAACTAGGAAATATAATCCTAGCAAAGTCTTTTGTAAAATTTGGAGCTAAAACAAATCTTAACATTTGTGGTTTTGCACCTTTCAAATCAATACTTATTTACGGTACGTGCCAAACAGAGCTCGAGTGAATGTTTTATTTGGCCAGAATGTGGCCCCACAGAAGTTGCAAACTGCTCAAATTTTAGAGGTCAGTAAAATGTCCCACCAGACCCAATATGTTGTCACTTTAATTTTTACATGTAGGAATCAAAACATAGAAAAGAGACTTCAAAATCTTTTCATTGTTTCTGAATATAATTTTTAGTAATTGGCTGTAACTGTTTTAGTCATTTGTCTTTTTAGTTCTAGTGACCTCCACAATGCTTTCACCAATTAGGGGTTGGTCTGTCTTTCCAAATTACAGCCCCATCACTCTGTGGTCCTGCTTCCAATAAGCTCGTTCTCTTCAGGGGCCACTGTGGTTTCATGGACCACAGTCACCATCGCTGTGGGTCAGCCAAAGCTGCCGGATGCTGACTTGGGTCCAGTGCTTGTGCGAGTATCACTTCCAACAAGAAAGATTAGTAGAAAAGAAACATCTGTACCCCACGGGGACCAGGGAGAGGGCAGATGGCCTTTGTTCACCTAAGACAAAGTTTAAAACGTAACAGCAGGAGAGGGGGAGAAGAGACAGTGTCCCCAAATGACAACCCAGATATTTTGCTCATTATTTACTTCTGTGTCAAAAGCTTTAAACTTTATTTTGCCAACAACTCCCATTGAGCGTTTGTCCCTGACTTGTTATCAGGGCCTGCCCTGCTGGCTGAGATCAGACTCGCTCAGCATTTCTCAGACACTCCTGTCCTCAGACAACTAACATACAGTTAAAATGAGCCCCCTTAATTGCACATGATTCAAGAGAGGCTTTTCTTTGAAACCTGTTAGTTTCTCACGGTGGGGGAGCTTGAAAACCTTCAGACAAAATGGGTTTTATAAAGATGGTTAGTGGACTGGGGCTGGGACAGCTGCAGAAATACCTGCCTCTTCCTGCATAGAACAGAGCTCATCTGTGCGAGGTGGCTCCTCGGGGACCAAAAAGCAAGAGCCAGCCTCGCACAGCAATGAATAGAGGCGCACAAGCGTTTGGCTTTGGGATTGCTGTTCCTTCGATTAGTGGTGTTCAGTTACGATCTTGAGATTCAGCGTGACCACATGTAAGTCTCAGTCCAAGCGATTTGATATTTGTAATGTAGCAGATTTCATAAAAGATACTACAGGAGGTATGGATCTCCGTTATGCAAGAAATACCTGTTTCTTTAAATTGTAACAGATCTGATTCCAGACCCCCAGTCGGCCTGGCGGGCCGAGCATTTGATGCTATCCCTTGGGTCTCCATTCTGGGGTAAAACCAGAAGCTGGGGATCATATGGGATCTACACAGGGAGGCCTCTCACCTCTCACGTGGCCAGGGATCCCCCATTGTCTGCTTCACAGACTCCTTGGCACCTGTGATCTTGCTGCCCGACTTGCCAGAGTGGGGCCTGGGCTGCTCTGTCAAGGCTGGGCACCACTGTCTGTCCTCCTCTAGGGCCCTGCCCATGCCCCCCGCCGCTGCCAGGCAGCAGAAAGCCACCCACAGACCTCCGTCCCCTGCCCATTTAGGGGTCTCCTTCTTCTACCTCACTGCTTACTCCCTCCTCTTATTGCCTTCTGGGAATGGCCCACAGTCTCTGGAAGGAGCTCTGGCTTTGGGGGTGCAAAACCAAGAAGGAAGTATGCTCTTTTCAGCTTCAGTTTTTGGCCCAGAGATTTAAACAGCCCAGGAGATGGTAATACAAATGGAACTCAGTATCTTTCTGGAATACAAGAGGTAAAATACAGGAAGAAACCTTCCAATGAGTAAGGGAATGTGTTATCCTGCCTCTCTGTCGGTGAGGATTGGGTTTGTTTGCAGTTAGTGGAAAACTCAAGTGTTTAAGAAAAAGATTCCAATTGTTTCCCCCAAATTATGTCTGAGGTAGGCTGTCCCACACCCCGTGATGGCTCCTCCTGTCTCTGCCCTCCCGCTGTTAACATATGACTTTGACCTAATGGTTCCTCATTTACCAAGATGACTGGTGGTGTTGGTTGGTTTGTTTGCTTTAATAAGAGGAGGAATGGGGCACCTGGATGGCTCAGTCGGTTAAATGTCTGACATCAGCTCAGGTCATGATCTCGTGGTTCATGGGTTCAAGCCCCACATCAGGCTCTGTGCTGACAGCTCAGAGCCTGGTTCCTGCTTCAGATTCTGTGTCTCCCTCTCTCTGCCCCTCCCCCACTTGTTCGTTTTCTCTCTCTCTTTCTCAAAAAGTGAATAAACATTAACAAAATTAATAAGAGTGGAAGAAAAGTATTCTGGAAGCAGTGTTAGGGAATACATAATCCAGCAAAATTCTCCTCCAATACCTTGGCATTTGTGAAATAGGAAATTTAGAGAATATAATATGAAGACAAAAATGCATAATTATATACCACCCAGAGATTGGCTCTAGAATATCTTGGCGTCTTTTCTTGGAGTCATTTTTCAGCATTTATATGTATCTGTAAGAACAATTATAGCTAGTATGAACATAGCACTTCCTGTATGCCCTGCATTGATGAAGGATTTTACATATACTGATTCATTTAATACTCATAATAATCCCATAGGGTAGGTAGTATTTTTCTCCTCATTTTATAGGCAAGAAAACGGGGGCACAGAGAGGTCAAATAGTACATCAAACAAGGCACCCAGCTACAAAGTGGTGATGCCGGAGTACAGCTCTGCAAAGTGTGGCCCCAGAGACCTGTCCTTAGTATCACACTATCTACGAGGCTGGGCGGGCGGGGGCTGGTGGAGGAGGATGAATGGATGGGTAAATAGAGACACTGTTCGAGAACACAGAACCCTCTGGAGTCGATTTGGTGGGATTAAAAGCACAGTCACATAGCGCAGCGAATGCGTGACAGTTTTCCAAGTCCTGACAGACAGACACCCATGGAACCCTGTTATCGCGCTGGCTCTCGAGAGCATCTCGGGAATTTATACTAAGGGAACAGAAACTGAAGCAGAGATTTATATATCAAAATGTATATGATAATATTTCACAGCAAAAATATCATAAATAACCTAAATACCCCTAAATAAGGGGAAATCTAACTGAGTTATTATACCTCCATTTATGAAATTTTGTAGCTATTTAAAATGATGTTTTCACGTAAAATTTAATGATATGGTTAATGGTCATAATGTAAATTTTAAAAGGATTCAAAATTAACATCAAATGTTAATACTTATCTCAGGATGGTATAATTACAGACTGCTTTTATTTTCATTTTCTTCTTTGTACCTTTTTCCAAACCTCTTAAACAGTTTTTTTTTTCTTATAGCTTCTATCATCAGAAAATAAAGCAGTCATGTTATATAAAAATTAGAACCACAGACTTAATTAAGGAAATATGTCACCACATAAAATACTGTAATCTTTTTGTTCTAGTTGAAATATACTGGACACCATGTTACACTAGCTACAGGTGGACAACATAGTGATTGGATGCATCTGTACATTCTACTGCACTCATGGCAAGTGTAGCCACCGCTGTCACCATACAACATTATCACAGTACCATTGACTGCACTCCTTGTGCTGTGGCTTTTATTCTTATGACTTACTCATTCCCATGACTTACTCAGTGGGAGTCTGTATCTCCCTCTCCCCTCAGCCCATTTTGCTTGTGCCTCCACCTCCCCTCTGGCCACCATCAGTTCGTTCTCTGGATTTACCAAGGCTGTTTCTGCTTTTTGTTTGTGTGTATATACATTTGTGTTTTGGATTCTACATATAAGTGTTATCATAAGGGGTTTGTCTTTCTCTGACTTACTTCACTTAACATACCTTCTAGATGCATCCATGTTGTCACAAAAGGCAGGATCTCATTCTTCTTATGGCTGAATAATCTGTGTGTGTGTGTGTGTGTGTGTATATGCCACATCTTCTTTATCCATTCATCAATGGATGGATACTTGGATTGCTTCCATACTTGACTATTATAAATAATGATACAATAAACAACCATAGGGGTGCATATTTTTCACCCCTTTCATTTTCCTTGGATAAATACTCAGTGATGGTGTTATTAAATCATATGGCAGTTCTATTTTTAATTTTTTGAGAGCCCTCCATGCCGTTTTCCATGGTGGCTCCACCAATTTACATTGCCAACAGTGCATGAGGGTTCCTTTTTCACTATATCCTCACCAATACTGTTATTTCTTGTCTTTTTGATTCTAGCAATTCTGATAGGTGTAAGATGATCTTTTGTTGTGGTTTTGGTTTGCATTTCTCTGGTGATTAGTGATAGGGATCATCTTTTTGTATGTCTGTTGGCCATCAGTGTGTCTACTTTGGAAAAATGTCTACTCAGGTCCTCTGCCCATTTTTTAATTTTTTTTTTTTTTAGAGAGAGAGAGGAGGAGGAGGAGGAGGAGGGGCAGAGAGAGAGGGAGACACAGAATCTGAAGCAGTCTCTAGGCTCTGGGCTGTCAGCACAGAACCAGATGCAGGGCTCGAACTCTCAAGCCGTGAGATCTTGATCTGAGCCGAGGTCGGATGCTTAACCAACTGAGCCACCCAGGCACCCTGGTCCTCTGCCGGTTTTTAATCAGATTATTTGGGTTTTGGTGTTGAGTTGTGTTAAGTTCTTAATATATTTGGATTTCATCCCCTTTTTGGATATATTACTTGCAAATATCTTCTTTTATTCAGTGGGTTGCTTTTTTATTTTATCGATGGTTTCCTTTGCTGGGCAAAAGCTTTTTATTTTGTTGTAGTCTCAGTAGTTTATTTTTGCTTTTGTTTCCTTTGCCTGAGGACACCTAGCTAGAAACTGTTGCTAAGGCCAATGTTAAAGAAATTACTGCTTCTTTTCTTCTAGGAGTTTAATGGTTTTGTGTCTCACATTTAGGTCCTTAATCCATTTGGAGTTAACTTTTGTATATAGTACAAGAAAGTGATCCAGTTTTATTCTGCAAGTAGCTGTCTAGTTTTCCCAGCACCATTTACTGAAGAGACTGTCTTTTCCCCGTTGTATACTCTTGCCTCATTTGTGGTAGATTAATTGACTGCATAAGCATGGGTTTATTTCTGGGATCTCCATTCTGTTCTGTTGATCTATGTGTGTATTTTTGTGCCAGTACCATGTAATTTTGATTACTACAGCTTTGTGATGTATCTTGAAATCTGAGACTGGATATTTTGGGATCTCTTGAGGTTCCATGCAAATTTTAGGATTATTCTAGTTCTGTGAAAAGTGCTATTAGTATTTTGATAGAGATGGCTTTGGGTAGTATGGACATTTTAATAATATTAATGCTTCCAGCCCATGAGTACAGAATCTTTCCATGTATTTGTGTCATCTTCAGTTTCTTTTATCAGTGTTTTATAGTTTTCATAGTACAGGTCTTTCACCTCCTTGGTTAAGTTTATTGCTGGGTATTTCACTCTTCTGGAGGGCAGTTATAAATGGATTGTTCTCTTAATTTCTCTTTCTGCTACTTTGTTATTAGTGTATAGAAATGCAACCAAAAATCACATAATGTCATTACAAAGGTTTAGAAAATTGATAATGTCCAGTATCGCTGAGTGGGTACATTATTCTTAGCCACCATTGGTAGGAAGAAAAATTGGCATAAAACTATTTGGAAGAAAGTCATATCTATCAAACTTAATATATATCTTTATTCTGCTTTACAGAATTTAGCCCACAGATACACCTCCATAAGTGCTAAAAGCTATTACATCATTTCAGCTCTTTTCATAATTGAAACTACATAAATGTCTACCAATAGAGCATTACTTAAATAAATCACACTCCAAACATGCGGTGCTATATGCACAGTTATTTGAAAAGAATGAGGAAGATCTAGAAGTGCTCATATCAAGAGATGTCTAACGTATATTGCTAAGAAAATGCCAAGTTTCAATCAGTGTGTGTAGTATGATCTGGGATGGGTATCACTGAGACTTGGGAGAAGCAGGGAGTATTATTCTTATTTTTAAATTTTTTCTGTGCTGCTAAATGTTTTACAGAAGTATTTAATTTGTATTTTAAAAGACATGCTAAATTATCTAAGACACGGAGGAGATATTTCAAGGCCATTTATGCTAATCTTATATCCAGTTTTTTGCTGGTAACCAATCAAGCTAGTGACCCATCCTCCTGTTCCTGACAGTAAAGAACGTCTTAATTATAGAGGGAGACAATGAGCTTTAGTTACAGAACACTGGAAAAAGCAAATAGCCAGAATGTGCTAAAGGTCATAGTTCTTATAGTTTGTCACTCCAAATTTATAACACTTCAATGAACCCCAATCAGGATGAATGTAAAATAAAGTATCTTTTAAAGAGGGACATGATAGAGTGGAGTCTTTTCACATCATTGGAAGCAAGTACGGCATGGCATAGTGCAAAATGCCTGGAGTTTGTAACCGAAAGACCTTTGCCAATTTCTAGCTATATAACTTTAGGTAAATTACTTGAATATTTCTGAGGCACTTTCCTTACTGGTAAAATAAAGGAAGGCAATTGATAATGTCAAATGAAATAATGTTGGAGAAGAGATTGGTTCTAAAAATTAGAAATCACTTAATAAATTATAGGTATTATATTATTTTTATTATTAATAACACCAGTGAACTATATATGGTATGGCAAAAAAGTGACAGTCTTCCTGAAGTTGATAGATAATACATCCTTTTGTTTTATTCTCAAATTTGCTCCTTGTGATGTAAGAAATGTAGCCAACCTAGAGAGAGAGGCCAGTACCAACGGCTTGCTTCTAACAGGTCTGACAGATTATTTCAGAACTCCGCACACCCACTAGCAGTGCCTTCTGGGACATTGTCACACCTCCGCTAATGATCTGGGTCTCTATGTCAGCAGACACATCAGCTGCCTTCTTCCTTTTCAGCATCTGAGCATGTGCTTGGTTTTCCAAAACATATTCCAAGGTAAATAGTAGCTGGTTTTAAAATTTTTAAAGAAACTATTACTGATGCCTAAGATCAGAGCCACTTGCAAATTCTGTTTTCCTGGTTCAGAAACTCAAATACTCCTTCTTATCCAGGATGAATACCCACCAATGCTGAATTCTGCTATTTACCATGGAAAGAGACTGATCTTGTGTCATTTATCTCCTCCAGAGCCTAGAACCAACCACACCAGGAGCTTAAGGGTGTGGAGTGTTCCTCGGGACCTCACAGCGGGAACACAGTGTTCGTGTCCTGACCAAGGATGTCATTTTTAAATCCTGCTCTCAACCCTCCTTTTGTAAATGCGTCTCCGCCTATGATCACAAAGTACCCTCAGTAAAAAATCTCTTATGGCGGCTGCAAAGTTCTTGAAGGAAGGAAGAGGGGATGCCTACCATTTGCATAACGTGGTTTTATTGAAATAACATACCTACTCCCGGCAAAAAAAAATGTTTATACAGTTCTCAAATAAGCAAAGGTCTTGAAGATTTTTCAACTTTAAAAGCTTCTTCTGGCCCATTTCCTCTTACTAGCATATTCATTAAGAAATTCACAAGGATAGAAGTAACCATTCCAGTTACAAATTTGTGTTTCCAATGTATTTGTTCGTTTTGAATATTCTTACATTTCATAGAAAAGGTATAAGTTTAAGTTTATTTATTTGTTTTAATAGAACAAGCAGAGGAGGGGCAGAGAGATGAGAGAGAGAGAGAGAGAGAGAGAGAGAGAGAATTCCAAGCAGGCTCCTTACTGTCCGCATGGAGCCCAATGCAGGGTTTGAACTCAGAAACCGTGAGATCGTGACCTGAGTTGAAACCAAGAGTAAGACACTCAACCGACTGAATCACCCAGGCACCCCAAAGAGGTACACTTTTGATTATAGGATCATTTTAGGCATCTGAAGAGTATATGCACATGTGTCATTTGCATGCATACATTTAGAATGGGCTGTTTCAGCCATATTCCTAAATCTACCATCAGGGTGTTTACAGGACCAAGTGGAGCATTGAGGCCAACATAGCACCAGATGAAGAGAAGCCAACTTGAGAAATTTTTGTTCCTCCACATTCTCTATGAAAAGTTTGAACAAGGCACCAACCCTCCCTCTCTGGCTGAATGAGCCCATCTTTTTTTGTTTTTTAATGTTTTATTTATTTTTTTTGAATTTTTTTAACATTTATTTATTTTTGAAAGAGAGAGACAGATCATGAACGGGGAGGGGCAGAGAGAGAGAGAGAGGGACACACAGAATCAGAAGCAGGCTCCAGGCTCTGAGCTGTCAGCACAGAGCCCGACATGGACTCAAACTTGTGAACAGTGAGATCATGACCTGAGCCAAAGTCAGACATTTAACTGACTGAGCCACACAGGTGCCCCTGAATGACCCATCTTTAAAGCAAGAGATATAGTTGTTTGGGGTTTTTTTTCTCTCAGTTAATTTCTATGAAGCACAAGGAGCCCTTCAAAATGAAAACCTTATTAAGCATAAAATAGAAAATAATGTTTAGAAAAAATGAGAGAAAAACCAAAAGCTCTTCCTTTATATCTATTTTTGAAGTTCTGTTTCCTCATTGAAAAGATTTATTGAAATAAAATTTATTTAGGTAAAATTCACATAGCACACAGTGCACCCATTTAGAGAGCACAGTTCAATGGTTTTGGTATATTACATTATTATTTGTTTTAATTATTTGTTTTAAATATATATATATATATCTTACAATTTGCCATTTTCACCATTTTTATATGTACAATTCAATGGCACTCACTATATCCACTATGTTGTACAGCCATCACCACTATTTTCAGAACTTTTTTTTTAATCATCCCTAAGAGAAAGTCTTTTTCCGCAGCCCCTGGTAACCTCTAATCCACTTTCTGTCTCCGTAAATTTGCTTGTTCTTGCCTGTACCTCATTTACGTGGATCTTCCAACATTTGTCATTTTGTGCCCGGTTTATTTTACTCAGCACCTTTGCAAGGTTCACCCATGGTGTAGCATGTATTAGAACTCCATGGTACATATCTACCATATTTTGTGTATCCATTCATCTGTTGATGGACACATCAGTCATCTCTGTCTTTTGGCAATTGTGAATCCTGCTGCGGTGAAATTGGCATACAAGTATCTGCTCAAATCCCTGCTTTTAATTCTTTGGAGCATCCTGCATCCTAAAGAGTGTAATTACTGGGTCATATGGTAATTCAGGTTTTGCTTTTTGAGGAACATTATTACTTTTAGAAAAGTATGGATTGATGGGTTACTGCACCAAGCGTCTTACATGCCTTGTCGCATCTAGTTCTCATAACAAACGTGTCCATTTTTTTTTTATTCATTGAGCAAATATTTTTAAGGGTCTTTTTAATTTTTTTTAACATTTATTTATTTTTGAGAGACAGAGAGAGACAGATCATGAGCAGGGGAGGGGCAGAGAGAGAGGGACACACAGAATCAGAAGCAGGCTCCAGGCTCTGAGCTTCCAGCACAGAGCCCGACGCGGGGCTCAAACCCACGAACTATGAGATCATGACCTGAGCCGAAGTCGGACGCTCAACTGACTGAGCCACCCAGGCGCCCCTTAAGGGTCTTCTATATACCAGGCAGTGTTCTAGGCACTGGGGATTTTGTAGGGAACAAAACTAACAAAGCCTCCCTCTCTCATAGATCTTACATAAGAGTAGATAATGTGACAGAAGACAATAAATACATGTTAATAGAATGGTGGGTAGGATAACTGACATAACTGACAAGGAGGCAATCAAAACAGTGCATTGTGAGGAGGGGGACTATTGCGGGGCGGGGGGTAGTCGTGGGGGTGCTGTCTTAGATGGAATTGAAAGGGAAGCTCTCTGTAAAGCGGATGCTGGAGTAGAAACCTGAAAGAAGGGAGCACATCCACCAGAGATCTTGAGATCCTTCTGGGGAGTGGCAAGAGCAAATGCAAAGGCCCTGAGGCAGGCCCAGTCATGGTGTGGCCTAGGAGCTGCACATGTCCGAGTGGCTGTGGGAAGCAAGGAGAGAGGAGGAGGAGGAGTCCCGGTTTTATTTATATTGTGATGGCAAGTCTGGGAAGTCGTTAGAGACTCTGAGCGAGACATGAGAGACGGATGCCAGTGATTATCCTGCCTGCCCGTAGGTGAAGAAGCCGAGCCTTAGGGGGTCTGAGTGATTTTTACCAAAGTAGTCGGTAGGTAGCTCCTCAAGATTTGCCCAACGGCTTCCCTCCAGAGGGCATGCTCCTCCCTGGAGGCCAGGGCGTGGCTCCAACCCTCACCGTACTCCTTGCTGACTGCAGTTTCTTGATGCGTGTTCCTGTCCCTAGGGTCGGGCCACGCCTGTCCCTAAGCCGGCCTCGCCGGGTCCGTTGCTTGCACCCGCACAGGTGTCTTGGCCTCTCTCCCGCAGGCATGATGCACTCTCCCGGATTCGACGGGAGCGGCAGCCTCAGCCTGCAGATGCTGATGAACGCCGACAGCCTGTACACGGCTGCGCACTGCGCGCTGCTGCTCAACCTGAAGCTGTCCCACGGCGACTACTACCGGAAGCGGCCCACGCCGGCGCCCGCCATGATAGTGAGTGCGTGGTCTCCGCTCCGACGCCGCCGGAAGCGGCCGGAAAGCCGAGCGCCGGCGCCCTGGGAGGGAGGGCGCGCGCGCGGAGTTCGGTCCCCTGCGACCCTGGGAGGGGCGATGCCTGGGGGGCTGTGGGGGTGGAAGGGGGCGCGGCGCTGTGGGCCACACGCCTGCCCGCCTTGCTCCAGAGAGGGAAGGACCCCCCAAGTGCCTGGGAATCTCACCCGGTGGTGTCGTTGAACACACCCATGTGTAAGCCACGTTCGGAAACACGTGACCAGGACGTTCAGGAACATCAGGAGATGGGTGTGGGGGTGGGGGGGGCCTTTTACCGAAACCCAAGGCGTGGCTGTGCCAGGAAGACCCTTCGCTGTCCTCCAGAATGTACCCAGACCGACTCGTGACCCAGAACTAAGCGCACCGGGGGTCCGTAACAAAGCACGTGCCGTGAGCTGTGGAATGAGCACGACGCTGATCACGCTGCGGGTGGCTCCCTCGCCAGAGCGAGCCACCCCACGGCGGGGCCCTAATGCCAGGTCACGAGCCTCAGGCCACAGAGCTGCAATGCGCACGCATTCCTTTGCTTGATAAATGACGGATTCCCAAGGGTAACTGGCGGGTCATGGGCTAACGTTAAGCCAAGCATCTCTTGAGGCACATACGCTTTTCCAGGGAATGCATTTCGTCTCCGCTGCCCTTGGGGCAGTGAGAGGGAGCTGCTGTATTCCTTTTTCTGTGCTATTTCTAATCCCCCCACACAGCAAAGAGTAAAGATAGGAAGTGCGGTGTTCTTAATCCTTATAGGGGTCTCTTAACAAGATACCGTAAGTAGGGGCCTCTGCGTGGCTTAGTCCGTTAAGTGTCCGACTTCAGCTCAGGGCATGATCTCCCGGCTCATGAGTTCAAGCCCTGCATCAGGCTCTGTGCTGACAGCTCTGAGCCTGGAGCCTGCTTTGGATTCTGTGTCTCCCTCACTCTCTGACCCTCCCCCCCCCCCTCAAAAACATTAAACATTAAAAAAAAAATTTTTTTTTAAGATACCACAAGTGAAAGGAACTTCAGGAAGTTTGGGACTTCTCCATTTTGGTTCCCCCTTTCCTTGCCGCCCCTCCCCCACTCCTGATCAACAGGGTTTGGTTTTCCTAGAAGCTTTGACTAGGGTAGGGCCCCTGGGAAAGAAATAGGCAGTAGAGGAGCCTGTTCGTTTGCAGGGGAGCCTATCTGGTCACCTTCTCATGTGGTCCTCTCTGTAGAAGGAGTTCATGAAGCAGGTCCAGACCAGCGGGGTGCTGATGGTTTTCTCCCAGGCCTGGATTGAGGAACTCTACCATCAGGTGCTCGACAGGAACATGCTCGGAGAAGCTGGCTACTGGGGCAGCCCGGAAGATAACAGCCTTCCCCTCATCACCATGCTGACCGGTCAGTGGCTCCTTACACGGCCCTGTGGCGCTCGGCGGGGAGAGAATGCCTGAGAGCCCCTTTCAGTGAAGCCAGCCTTGACACAGCACCTGCAACGCACCCACCCCCACCCCCAACAATTGGTGACAGTGCCAGGGAGGTGTCATGAATTCACCTCACAGGAATGTTGTGTCCATTTTTCATGTGGGACCCTGGAGGACTCACCGTGGCCCATTAGATAAGGACCACTTAGCACCCACGTCTGTCAGGGTGAAACTACAGGTCTCTACTAGGGATATGAAGTACTTTCTGGGCACAGAGCCCAGAATTATTCCTGGAAACTCTCACGTGCTAGTAGATAACCTTAATCATTCAGTGTTCCTGAACTGCCAGGAATGTAAAATGCTTGACTTTAAACTTGGCTTCCTTCCCACTTCCTATCTGTATCAGAGGTCCTCTCTTCCCTTCCCAGCTGCACAGGAATTAAACATAATGCCAAATAGTTGCCCAGACTCTTTGTCTTCAGTGCCCTGAGTTTTAAAAATCCTGTTTACTAGAAATTTTATGTGGGGCACCTGCATGGCTCAGTTAGGCATCTGACTTTTGATTTTGCCTCAGGTCATGATCTCACTGTCTTGAAATCAAGCCCCACAATGGGCTCCGCACTGAGCATAGGACTTGCTTGGGATTCCCTCTCTCCTTTTCTCCCTGCCCCTCCCCTACTCGCACTTTCTCTCTCTCTCTCTCTCTCTCTCTCTCTCTCTCTCTCTCTCTCTCTCTCTCTCTCTCTCTCCCCCTCTCTCAAAAAGAAAAAAGAAAAAAATTTTTTACATGAGAGCTTAGAGAGCAGTAGGGGATGTGGTCATGAAGGAATTTGTGGGAGGTGGGGGGGGGACAAACACAGTCATTCCTAGCTTTTCATGGCTTCACCATGATGTCAGGTAAAGACCAGGAGGTACTCAAGACTGGCATCAGTAGCCTTCATAAATTAGATTTCCAGGCTTATCTTGTATTTGATCTGAGTTCCCAGACTGGCTTCTGATCTGAATCATCCCCTGGCTCTGGCTAACAGGATGTGTAGGGCACAGTCCTAGGCCGGATACCTTCCCTGCCCTTTCTGTAGTGCCTTGTGTCCTCACACAGCTCAGCCTGGCTCTGCACTGGGCAGCACATACTAGCGAGAAGAGCATTGGGCCAGAGCAGGATAGTCCGGCGAGGAGGCAGAGTCTGTTGTCCAAAATGAACATTATATTACCTGTGGTTGGTACTGGGGGGCTTTTACAAAGGAGGCAGAGTAGACTACTGACAAGTAGAACCCAACAATGAGGAATTTGGGGTGAGGTGCCGTTTAGGAATCAGGCAGGGAGTCAAGACACCATAGTCTGTGCACAGCCAGCAGAGTCTTGGCCATTGGCTGGCATTGGGAGTCTTGGTTCTTGAACTAGGATGCAACTGGGAGAAGCCAGGCTTAGGTCCCAAACGTTGGGGGTCAGGATCACTGGACAGGTGACCAATTTGCATCTGGTTCATCATGATAACACGTACATGCATTTGAAATACAGGAATTCATACACGCATGAGACATTTACTCAGTTGCCTGTAAGCAGTGCTTTGTTTCCATCTGTCTTTGCCAAGTCTGTCCAATAAGGATTGAAGGTACTGCCCAGAGCTTAAAGTGCCTTGGAACTCATCTAAGGATCCTAAACATGCCGGCTTTAATTTTCAAATACCATAGTTTCTGCCAAAATTCATCTCTGTGAATCTCTTACCTGGACCTTAACAAAAGGAGTCATTCAGTAGTAATAAAAATGAACAAACAACAGACCATTCACAGTAGCCACATTCATCAGTCATTACTGTGAGTCAGCCACCCCTTTGGCACAGAACTGTAAGCTCAGTGGGCCACATCCGTGGGAGAGCTCTCTAATTCTAGATAGAAAATGATAGAAAAACATAGGCTTTTTCACACAGAATTCTACAAAAATAAAGTTTTGTGATTCTTTGTAGCAAATTCCAGGTATGAGACGACAAGTCAGTTTGAGCCGCAGTTAACCTGGAGCTTGGAAACTTCCATTTGATCTTTTCATCACATGCAACAAAAAGCAACAGCAGCAATCTTACCTTCGACGTTGTACTAACTGTGGCCGTTCCTGATGTCATGTAAAAATGTTGTATAGAACTGAGGAATTTTAGCACTGAGATAAACTTTGTATTACTTGAATCCATCAGCCCTTTACCTAGCATATAGGAAACGTAACTTGCGTAAATGGCAATTTCAGGTGAATGTCATAAGACCATTTGACTCTAGATCAAATTAATTTCAGTGAAACTGGCCTGTTCCCTCATTAGCAGCCGGTGAGATTTCTCCCTGCCTTTGTTCCCCAATTTTGTTGAGAGATAATTGACATATAACATTATACTAGCCCACAGTGTATAACATGATGATTTGCTACATGTGTATCAAATTCCAAAATGATCACCTCAGTAAGTTTAGTTAATGTCAAGCACCTTACATGGTTACAATGTGTTTTTTTGTGGTTGAGAACTTTTAAAATCTACCTTAGCAACTTTTTTCAAAAAGATACATTGCTCAAAGAATCCAAACTACTGACCATGAATGCCAACCCTCTTCCCTCTGCCTGTCTGGCTGGCAAGGAAGGAAAAGAACTTGCGTGTTGGTGAAGGAAGAAGCTAGATGGGGATGACCAGTAAAGCCTAAGTTGGTCTAAGGCGTCCTGCAGGCTATAATGCAGTTTAATCACAGGACCATTTTTTTCTTCGTATGGTTTTAATTATTGGAATGCACCATTTTTAATATGCAAAAAAAGTTTAAATTGTGGAGAGGGAAAAGAGATGTGTTGCCAGAAATCTCTAGGCTTCTTGGACTTACTGTAAAACTCAGAGATGATGAAAACTCAAACACCATGCAGAGAACTCTCATCCTATTGGTGAGAGTCAAGTTCTAAAATCAAGGAATAAATTTAGTCTACCTTCTTTTCCCATTCCCTCTCTGTGTTGTATTCATCTGTATTGCATTCAAGGACGTATGCTTCAATTCCATGGTCACATCTCCAGTGGTTCCTTTCTCTCCACTTAGACATTCAAGGCCCAGAGGATGCAGTATAGCCCAGGGCTATAAGGCTACATAATTCAGAGCTAAATCTTCTCAATCCCAGGCCACCCTCTTTTTGCCAGTAAATTAAGAAGTGGTTCATTGAGCTAATTCCAGAGATGAGCATTTGTTTTAATAAGAATTTAAACAGAGAATTAAAATTCTGTATTGAGCTGGACAAAGTATGTGGTGTCATTCGAAAGAGGTCCGGATGGGAGTTAGAAGACTTGCATACTAAGCCTGATTCCTTCTTTTACTGGCCTCATGGCCTTGGGCAGTTTACCTACTTTGAATATTTATTTCCTTCTCTGTGAAATAGGAAAAATAATACCTGCCCTGCCTACCTGCTTAGAGTTGTCAGGAAGATATAATATCTAACAAAAACAAAGTTATGTGAAAACACTTGGCAAATTGTAAGATATTATTATCAAGTTATTGTTGTACTTTGGAATCTGATGATGTGATTATCTAACCAAAGAGGTATTATTCTTGTTCTCTTATTCCCTTCTTCATCCTATGAGGAAATTCTGAAAGAGAAATCCACATTGGGGCAACCTGCATATATAAAATTTGGCTATAATGCCACTGTTTTGGATAAAAGGAATATTCAAACATCAAAATATTCTACATCAATAGGTTTTCCAGCAACAGAGATAGCAGAGTTTATCTTTAATTTTTTTAGTAAAAAATATACAACAGCTTAACAGAAGATGTTCTAGCAATGAAAGAAAACTGGACTAAAGGAATAAAACAAAAATTTTAATATTCTGTTAAAAAAATTCTAACATACTTGGTACATAATAGATCCAATGGATGTTTGTTGTAGAAAAAAGTGAATATTGTGGTGGCCATTTGTGGGTTTTTTGTTTGTTTTTTTTTCCGGAAGTGTTCTAATCAGGGCAAACCTTCCTCTTTTTCCTTGACAGACATTGATGGCTTAGAGAGCAGTGCGATTGGGGGCCAGCTGATGGCTTCAGCTTCTACCGAGTCTCCTTTCACCCAGGGCAGGAGAATTGATGACTCCACGGTGGCAGGTAATGACTTGGGTCTTGAGTTTATGAATATACATACATCACATATGTTACCAGCAATTAAATCATTAAGTGGCAGCTTTCTGTGCTGACATAAATGAATTAACATCTTGTCTTGGCAGAAAAAGTGCCTAGTGGAAGTTACGTAGCAATATCTAGCTGGTGTTGCAACATTCATTATTTATAAATACCAAGTATAACACAATCCAATATCCATTAAATTTGATTTCCTGTAGTAAGATTGCATACAACTCAGTATTGCTAACTTGATAGTCAAAAGATCCCATGCCATTGACTGCCAGGTGGTTTTTTTTGTCTCTGGAAAGTGATCCATGCCCCTTCATGTCCTAGGTGTGGCGTTTGCTCGCTATATTCTGGTAGGCTGCTGGAAGAACTTGATCGATACTTTATCAACCCCCCTGACTGGCCGAATGGCAGGAAGCTCCAAAGGGTTGGCCTTCATTCTGGGAGCTGAAGGCATCAAAGAGCAGAACCAAAAGGAACGTGATGCCATCTGCATGAGCCTCGATGGGCTGCGGAAGGCAGCGCGGCTGAGCTGTGCTCTAGGTACCGGCAGGAGTAACATTCCTGGACCCATGGCCCGAGGGGTGGCCCTGAGGAACACTCTGGGAATGGCCCTACTGGAAAACAAATCTTTTAGAAGGGCTCTGCCCGGTAAAAGGTTAGACAGTAGCCTCAGCGAGGGGTAATTGTTTCTTTTCTCCAAAGGAGTTGCAGCTAACTGCGCCTCAGCCCTTGCCCAGATGGCAGCTGCCTCCTGTGTCCAGGAAGAAAAAGAGGAAAAGGAAGTCCAAGAGCCCAGTGATGCCATAGCACAAGGTAACAGCTAGAGAGCCAGCATCCACCTGGTGCCTTATGTGCTGTTGGCACACACCTGCACATGTGACAGACACCTGTCTGTTCCTTGTGTGATGCATAGCATGTATTTAGTTCTGATCACAAGATCTCAGCCTGGATCACAGGCTTGGCTCTTTTACATGGCTGTCCCTGCAGAGCGCCTACCGTAGATAACTGTGAAGACAAGAGACATACCATACTGTCCCCGGCAACTTGGCTGCTAACAGGAGTCCTGTAGGACACTAGAGGCCACCTGGCTGAGCTATTCACTCTCTGTCATCACCTGGACGCCTGCTTTGGCCCTTCACAAAGTACACATTTGAAGATCCCTCAGGTTATAGTGGGGCAAGGCAGAATGCCCAGTTTTCTGAGGAGGGAGATCAAATGGAGAAAATCCTGGAGAGGAGCTTCCGAAAACCTTTGTTCTTATAAGAGAAAAATCTGAGCTTCATGAACTCCAGGAAGAGTTGATTTTTATCTTGTTAAATCCATTAGCCACCGAAGCAGATGATTATCTAGGGTATATACTTAATATGCACAACCATAAGTTACATAAAAAGCCTTACATTTAAAGTTCTCAGAAAATTGTGAAACCAGAATTGATGTTCAAATTCTATACAAATGAAAAATAAAATCAGTATCACATCCACGAGAAGGCGATGCTTTGCTAAACCAAAGTTTGCCTCTTAAAACAGGAACACAGTTTGGCTTCCTCTGGTGCAAGCATGCTGGGTTCCTACGTTCTGGACCATCGCTCAGCCCATCAGACCCATCTTCCGATGACTCGAAACCTGTATTCATGGATATTGTCCATGATGTTGTCACTTGGCCTTGCCTTGGCATTTTCTATGACATACTAAGTTACCTTGTACATCCTTTCTCGTTAGTTCTCTACAATTAAAAAAAAGTATTTGAATATCACAAACACAAATGTAAACTCAGGGAGTGAAATGATTTAGTAATCTTCCATTGTAATGTAGTCATCATGTGCCCAGAGCATACATACATATGGTTTAGATGATCGTCATCATGAACACGTGACATTAAACCACAGAGCACTTGCAGATCACCAGGTTTTCTGTCTTATTAGTTTGAGTACACAGGTGGGAAAAAGGCTTGGGCACAAATGGCTTTAGCTGGGGTAGGCACATGAAGCCCATCCTCACTGCTGTGACTGACTTAGAACCCACAGACAGGTCTGGAAGAACTATACCCACCAGCCGAGGACCCACCCAACTCCTAAAGCTGCAGGGAGCTGGGCTCGCCAGGCTCTGTGGGGCCTCGAGGCTGGGTAGCTTGCATGATGAACCACAGGGACCTGCTGTCGAGGAGCTTGCTGCCAGTGACATCGAGTGACATCTACCGTTTCCCTTTTGTCCTTGCATGATGGCCCATTCTTTTCCTTTTCATCCTTTCTCTCTCCCTTTCTGTCTCCTCCTTGGACCATTATGTTAATTAATGTCTCTCTGACAGTGAAGCTAAAAGTGGAGCAGAAACTGGAGCAGATCGGGAAACTGCAGGGGGCATGGCTGCACACAGCCCACGTCTTGTGCATGGACGCCATCCTCAGTGTAGGCCTGGAGATGGGAAGCCACAACCCGGACTGCTGGCCACACGTGTTCAGGTGCATGACAAGATCCCCAAGCCCCAATCAGTTACAGAGTTCACAGCACCTATGAGATGCAAACTGCAATAGCTCCACAGACCTCGCGAGACAAAGGCAAAAAGCCCGTCTCCCAGGCATTGGCATGTGGGTAGACCTGGGACAGTGAGGCACTGCCCAGGGTGCAAGCCATGGGGCAGGTGCCAGGCTATTTCTTCTCCTTCTCCTCAGCACATGCCCAATGCCTTATACTGAGCTCCATTCTGGCAAAGCAGCAGTGGGGAGGCAGGGGGAGGGCCAGGTACCCATATCTCGCCCAGAGCACCAGCCAGATCTGGGTTCAGTTTGATGTCCCCACAGCAGGTACAGCCATAAGTGTCTGTTGAGTCAGAAAGAGAGAATCAGATCATCCAAGGATTGAAAAACCCATCTTGGGAGGAACTAGGGTATGAAAAAGCCAGGGTGAATCAGCCTGCAGCAGAATGGGTTTTAATGTGGAGGCTGGAGAGCTGCTGTTCTTCATGGCTCTCACAAGCCAGTCACTGCAGGAAAATGACTTACATTGTACCAGAGCGTTTTACATACGGTCAAAAAATTGCCTGATTATAGAACATGAGAGTGAATTATCCAGAATGGTCTTTACCAGTAACTGGACTTGTTCTGTAATACTGGGCCTCTTAACGAACCGTCTTAGTCCCGGGGTCTGTTGGGCAGGAACAATTTGGAAGTTGGCAATTATATGCTACATTGTGACATTTCTCTATGTTTACTGTGATTACGCCACCACCCCAACATTAGTGATATGGGGCTGTTGGAGTGAGGTAGGTACATAGCTGGGCAGAGCCCTTGAGAGAAGGCCCACCATGGCATAGGGCCTGCCAGCCATATGCACACTCATTCTGGGATCCTAAAGAAATGCTTCCTGAGTCCTAATCAGAGCACTAGAGGGAGGGGAGAGGGCTCCTTGGGAAAACTCCCTCCAACAACAGCCAAAGTGCAAATAAGCCAGCAACCTGGACAGGACGGAACAGGATGAAAGGGCATTTGTCACCCATCTTTCTCCCAGCATGGGGTAAGACAGTCTGAGAAATCCTAACCCCACTTCCAAGCCATCTGGTCCAACACAAAAAAAAAAAAAAAAAAAAAAAAAAGACTGGATAGTGAGGGGGCAGAGGGAGGGAGAGGTGGCCATCACAAGAGAAAGGAGGGAGATTGGGGAGGAGCGGAGCTCGCTGGATTTCCTTTCTCTCACTGTGGGATTTACAGAGGTGTCCTGCTCAGCTGCAAGGCCTAACGGCTGCTTGTCTGTGACTCTGTCTAGGGTCTGTGAGTACGTGGGCACGCTAGAGCACACCCATTTCAGTGCTGGCACCCCTCAGCCCCCTCTGACCATCAGCCAGCCCCAGAAGACACCTGGGGACTCTGGACTCCTTGGGGACGCAGAGTGTGAGGACTCGGCTCCGGAGCAGAACCTGGAGCCCGAGAGCTCCCTGAACACAGCCCCTGTCATCCAGCCCCTCTCCATCCAAGAACTGGTCAGGGAAGGCAGCCGAGGCCGGGCCTCCGACTTCCGTGGGGGCAGCCTCATGACAGGGAGCAGCGCCGCCAAGGCTGTCCTCACGCTGTCCACCCAGGCCGACAGGTATGAGCGCACGCTGTGGTCCCCGAACCTCAAGACAGCTGCTCACCACAGAGCACTGGAGGGCAATACCACATCCATCTCTCTGGGCTCAAAATCAATCCCAGGGTGTGCTGGCCAGTCATTTAAGCCTCTTTTTATTTTATTTTCGAACATATTTCTGTCTCCCAGCATGCCCCGCACTTAGAATGAACTGCTTGCTATCTGATGTCTAAGATCGGAGGCTATGGAGGTAGGCTCCCTGGACCTAGAGGTCTGCACTTAACCTATGACCTTGGGCCGGTTCACCTCCCCGGGCCCTGATTGCCTCATCGTACAGTAGGGTCATGAAGTCACTCTCTCCCAGGGTAGCTGTGAGGGTAAACTAATTAGTACACTTGAAGCACTTAGGACAGAGCTTGCTAAATAGTAAAAATCCATTATTTTTATGATAATTACAGTCCCACATCCAAGAGTGTGATAAATTATTTGACCATGTTAAGGTTGAGAGGAAAAACTCAACAATAAACCCAAGTAGTGACACTTTTCTGATGTTGAAAGTGCTGCTGGTCACCAGTCACATGTAGTCCTGCCTCACCTCACGCTCCATGCTGGGTTATTGTGCCCCCAGCACGGGTGCATTGAAGTTTATACAGGGAGCCAGACAGCCAGGGAGGGGGTGGGAGAGCGGAACAGCACTCATTGGGCTCAGAAGAGTTCTTTCCTGGCTTTGACGCTAACTGCAAGGTCACATCTGTATAGTTTTTGGTTGTATGTATGTATGTTGTGTGTGTGTGTGTGTGTGTGTGTTTTGGTGAGAGAGAGCAGGGGAGAGGGCCAGGGAGGGGAGGAGAGAGAGAATCCCAAGCAGGATCAACCTGAGCCAAAATCAAGAGTCAGATGCTCAATCAACTAAGCCACCCAGGTGCCCCTACATCTGGATAAATAGTTACGCTGAGACTCAGTTTCTCCATCTACTAACTCAGTACAGTAATCCCTTTTTCCTGTTTATCCAACAAGATGGCTGTAAAAGCATTTTGACACCTGGAAAGTAGTATACAAATGTCAGGTGGGGCATAATATGCACCACTGTTTTTTTTTTTTTTGTTTTTTTGTTTTTTTTTGCTAGGAATGAGAGAGAAGAAATGGTTAATAGGACGCAGAAACTCAATAATATTAAAATTGGAATTACAAAATCGCAAGGAAAAATGTCTTTGTTTCAATAGTTTGTGAATGTTTAATCCACTAATTCCCATCTTAAAACCTGTATGTCTCCTATAACCTCTTCAAAAGGGGTTCCTGTTCCATCTCTGTTGGTGACACTCTCCCTTGCCCAGCACGTGACACCCCCAGGGCTGCTTGCCCTTCTGCTATGAGCACAGATTGGGAGGGCCAGCAGCAGATGACCCAAGAGCAGTGGAAGGCTGGCCATGTAAACCCACATTTGATGCCAACCTTCTGAATTCCAGTGAGCCTCAGATCCTTCTCTAAGCCCTGCTGCCTGTACTCCCCTCTTCCTTTCCAGCTTCTTCTGCCAGAGATGTCTGCGCCTAGCTGAGTAGAAAACAGAAGGAACCTGCAAGGCCCCTTACGTTAGGGAATATTTGTTCTTTTAGTAGATACATGAGTTCCCACCAAGTCCAAGGCTTTGGGTGTGTGTCAGAGGCAACATTAAAGCTAGCCCCACCCTCAGGGGGCTTACAGGTTTGGGTTTATTTGGGTTTTGTATCCTTGTCAAGGTCAAGGTCTACCATTAGACTCATCCATTGTAGCCCAGCAAAAGGCTTGATTAACTTAGTGGGTTTTTCTATAATATAGCTTATGAAACGGAAGCTACTTCTAAGGATTCCATTCCCCATTACTCAGTTTCAGGGAGTGATGCCTTGTCAGTTTTCAACTTCTTGCCAAACATTTTATGAGTGCCTAGCATGGCTGTGCTAAGCCATGGGATACACAGATATTTTTTTAATTGCCTATGCCTTTTAGATTAAAATCTCATATTTAGAACCAACTTGTACACAGTAGTAATAGAAGTGTAACGTATTTATTTTCAGTTCCACATTTTTATTAATCCCATTTGACAAAACTGTCATAATCATTCTACCACAAAGACTTTGCTAAATCGTCTCCAGGTAACATACCTGTTTATTTCATTCAGGCTCTTTGAAGATGCTACGGATAAGTTGAACCTCACAGCTTTGGGAGGGTTCCTTTATCAGCTGAAGAAAGCATCACAGTCCCAGCTTTTTCATTCTGTCACGGACACAGTTGATTACTCTCTGGCAATGCCAGGTAATTCTTTCCCGGTAGAGACTGTGCCGTGAGTGTAGCAGGAGACGGCCCCGATCTCTGATGGCAATGGCCCATCTGAAGACTTGAATCCACGTTCCCTTTGCACATGGGGTGTCCTGGCTGAGTCCTCATGCCGATCTGTCATCCACCTTGGAAGCGTGGCAGGGGCGGAGGTGGAGTGGCAGTATTCTCCGTGAATGGAAATGTTGCTGCTGCCAGTACCATAGGTGTTCCTGCTGGGGCTGCGCTGGGTTGTTCTACTAAGTTCTGTGCTTGCGATGTAGAAAATTGTGTGGCTACTCAGGGTGCAGATAGCTTCGCAAGAGGGCGAGAGCCCATCTCCGTATCACAAACCACGTCTCTTCATTCAGCTCTGCGCTTGCAGATGTGGTGCCTAATTCCACAAGGGACAGGTGGGAGGGAAAAGTGGAAGGGTCAGAAGCCTCCTGCCATCAAGGCACGTCTCATTAATGATCGGTCAATACCATGGTCTTCACTGATGAGGCCAAGTGAAAAGGAAAGCTCCTCTTGAAGCGAGCAGAATTGTACTGAGCTGCCCGCGGGGGTCCCAAATGGGTAGCAGGATGCTCACAAATGCATCTGTCCATCAACTGCCATCGTTGTCAAGCAGAAACAGCTTGAACCCATCAGGACAGAGGACCCACTGTGGTGGCAGGCTGAATTGCACAACATCTGAGGTCCCTTCCAGTTTCAGGAATCTGAAGTTCTAGGTGTACGTATTTGGCCTTTTGATCCTTACTGCAGATTCTGATTTGAGAAGCACAATCGTTTCCCCATTTGTTTTTAACAGACTTTAAAACCTTAGCTATATAAAGCCAGCCTTCAGACCCATCAGATTTCCAGAGCATCCCTGAGCCTGGGGCAACCTTCAAAGTGTTCTGCATTGGAGAAATCATCAGGCTCTCAGCTTACAAAAAGCAATGAGCAGGGTCAGGAGGAGGCAGCAGACCTAGGAGGAGAAGGCAGCACTTGCTTAGGAATGAATCACATAAGAGTTAAAATGCTGCCTTTACCATTTACCAGCTGCATTGTCTTGGGCGAGTCAGTTTACCTTCCTGGCATTTAATTTTTTTTAATGGCAATAATTATGTTTGCTTAAAGCTTGCTTTAAGAAATAAAGTGATTAAAGACAAATAAAGAACCAGTATAGCCTTCGACGCCAAGTAAACAGTAAATGTCAGTGATTATTATCACTGTCATTTTGAAGTTTATTTGATAACGGCAAGATTAATTAGAAAGGAGCCTTCTGGTTGGAGGAACGTGATAATGATCAGCATTGTATAGGCAGCATGGGAGAAGCAGGACATGAACAGGAAGAAAGTGACAAGAAGAGAGAAGACCAAGGTGACAGGGCAAAGAAGTTGCAAAAGGTCAGGGTAGGCAAGGATTGCACTGAAGCAAGACAGAACAGGTTAAACAAGTATGTTATTGAGTAGACGGGGGCCTGGCCTGCTTGGCAAGGGCTTCAGACGTGCCTTTAAGGGTTGGCAAAGCGGAGGATGAGTGACAGCAGTAATGATAATAGCTAAGAGCGGGGGTCGAGACATATGTGCCAAGCCCTGTGATAAGCCCTTCAGGAGTCCCATCCTTAAAGTAACTTTAAGAGGTAAGTGCTATCATCCCCACTTTTACAACAAGAAACGTCACTCAGAGAGGGAAGTCTCTGGTCCAATGTAACCCGGCCTCTAAATGGGGCAGCCAGGATTTGAGCCCAGGCAGTCTGACTCCCCAGCCCTCCTACGTACCCACCACATCATTCCTCCTTACCCACAGCCTTGGTCACACTTGTCACAGCAGGCACCAGGCATATGCTGGTGAATAGGAGAGGTGGGTCCTGTCTTGTTGAGTGAACCACCCCATCTGTCTTGAATCCAGGGTCTCATCTCTTGCTTGGCCCCCACTGACTAATCCCACGGCCCCGAGGATTTTCATCCTCTCTCTGTGCTCGAATGGGTCAAACCATTTCTATGTTTGGGCTTTTATGGTCTTGTCTTCTTACAGGAGAAGTTAAATCCACCCAAGACCGGAAAAGTGCCCTCCACCTATTCCGTCTGGGCGATGCCATGCTGAGGATCGTGCGGAGCAAAGCGCGGCCACTGCTCCACGTGATGCGCTGCTGGAGCCTGGTGGCCCCGCACCTGGTGGAGGTGAGCACCTGGTGTCCCCACACCTGGTGGGGGTGAGCACTGGTGGCCCCGAACCTGGTGGAGGTGAGCGCCTGGGAAGCAAGGCCGGTGCAGGGCCTGAGCACTGTGAGCAGGGTGAGCACTTGTGGCCTGAGAGCAGTCAGGTTCCCAGTGCCTGTGCACAAGCATCATAGTCCTCTGTACATCACAGCATCTAGAGAATCACCATGAAGGGCGGTATCACCACGGTGTCACCCTGACCCTCTTTCTTTAGAGCTTCGTGACTGGGCTAGTAATGTCCCACAGCCAGTTTCTCATTCTTCATGCTCGAGTTTTAACCCGAGGCTGGAGCTTCACTTTTTTTTAAGTTTATTTATCTTGTGAGAAAAAGAGAAAGAGAGCACATATGTGCACAAGCGGAGAAGGGGCAGCAAGTGAGGGAGAGAGAATCCCCTGTTGTGGGGCTGTCTCATGAATCATGAGGTGATGACCTGAGCCGAAGTTAAGAGTCAGATGCTCAACCGACTGAGCCACCCAGGCGCCCCTGCAGCTTCAGTTTTATGTGTGATTTCTACAAGGCCTTTTGCACCTGCCAGTCTCTCTTTTCTGATAGCTAAATATATGTACTCTGGGAAGTAACCTGAAACTAACCATACATCCTAGTTTTCTCAACAAAATTAACACTAGGACCCCTTTCACTCTCAGAGCAGTTCATAGGATAAATTACATGATATGAACTAAGCATTTCAACACATGATGACTGGCTACTTCTCAGTTGATGGGAAAATTGTTGCCTTGTTTTTCAGTAAAAACTATTCCTACTCCTTTTTTAGTGCTCCTCTGTAGAGCTATGTCATAAAATCAAGTATTTTTTTGGAACATTTTTGGAATTTTTTTAAATTCACTAAACTGAGAACATTCTAGCAAGAAAATAACAACTAGGTCATGGAAAACAGTGTATCAGTTCTCTGTTACACTATAACAAACCACCCCCAAGACCTAGCCACTTAAAACAATAACCATTTATTTATCTTATGATTTGTCCATTAGAAATCTGAGCTGGGCTCAGCTGGGCCATCCTGGTCTGAGCCAGGCTTGGCTGGTCTCAACTTGCCTCACTTGTGGTCACCTGGTTCATGGTGGCCTTGACCAGGAGGGCTGGACAAGTGGGCCTCTCTCCACAGTCTCTGTCCCTTCAGCAGACCAGCCCTGGCTCATTCACGTGGCATTCTTAGGATTCTAAAGGAAAGCACCAGGGCAGACCCCGAATCAGAACTACTTTTCAGTTCTCTACTGATACAATGTTTGGTATTGTTCCATTGTCCAGAGCAGGTCACACATCCAAGCCCAGGGTCACTGTGAGAGAGGACTACTAAAGATACAAAGATGTGACCCAATTAGAGCATTATTGGCACAGTTGGCCCACCTCCCTGAGGGACACATGACTCATCTGATCTTCCTACTTAGGGCATGGCTAACCATGAGAGCATAGGCAAGTTCCCCAACTAGGTTCTGGGGTCTTTATGGTCCTGTGTTCTCTACACCCAAGAAAACTGTCATGTTACAAGGAAAAAAAAAAAAAGAAATTACTAGAAATTTATGTTTTCCAGAAATATTAAAGTAAAACTGGAGTTGTGTCTGGTCTTTGGTTAAATTATTAAACATTCCATTTTAGTGTCCTGTTCATCTATACTTATTCCTTGGATTTTTTTTTTTTTAACAGCATTGCTGCTTCTACTTCCCTATGATGGGTGGGTTAGGAACCTAAGAAACCATTTTCGTGGAGTCCTGATGGTCTTCTTTTCACTCCTGAATTTTGCAGGCTGCCTGCCATAAGGAAAGACATGTGTCTCAGAAGGCTGTTTCCTTCATCCATGATATACTGACAGAGGTCCTCACTGACTGGAATGAGCCACCTCATTTTCACTTTAACGAAGCACTCTTCCGACCTTTTGAGCGTATCATGCAGCTGGAGCTGTGTGATGAGGACGTCCAAGACCAGGTCAGTGTGTTGTGGAGGTCGGCAGCGCCGGCCGCACAGCGAGCTCCTGTTGAGTGCACTGGACTCACAGCTCAGTGGCCTTTGCGTATTTCATCTTTCTCGTAATCCTTCGTGGAATCTGTGATGGGGGTTAAGCACTTTAGCTAATTAGATACATGGTTAGTGATTGGTGGACCTGGGGTTTGGAACGAGGCAATCTGGCTGCGCCCGTCTGTACTTTTATATACGTCTCCTAGGCTCTTCATCACTATACTACCCTCTCGACACTTCAGTCTGATGGTGGGCTAGGCACCCAGATCCACCCTCTGAAGCCTGCCAATGAGGTTAAATAAAGGTTGATAAATACACTGACACTTTCGGGTAAGAAAGTAAAGAAGACGAAGATGTCCAGAACTAAGTAACAACAGGAAACCAGAAAGCTAAGCAGAGCTCTAATACTGATTTTGCCATGAAGGAATTTGCCATCAGGTGAAACTGAGTTTCTGCTTATCACATTGGTTTTTTTTTTTAATTTTTTAAGGTTTTTATTTATTATTGAGAGACAGAGAGAGACAGAGCAGGAGCAGGGGAGGGGCATTGAGTGGGGCAGACACAGAATCTGGAGGCTCCAGGCTCTGACCTGTCAGCACCGAGCCCAATGTGGGGCTCAAACTCACATTGTTTTTTTTTAATTCTTTAACAGTCCTTTTTCATTTTTTAAAAATATAATTTATTGTTGGGGCGCCTGGGTTCTCAGTTGGTTAAGTGGCCGACTTCGGCTCAGGTCATGATCTTGTGGTTCATGAGTTCGAGCCCTGTATCGGGCTCTGTGCTAACAGCTCAGGGCCTTGGAGCCTGCTTCAGATTCTGCGTCTCCTTCTCTCTCTGCCCTTCTCCTGCTCATGCTCTGTCTCTCTCTCTCTCTCTCAAAAATAAATAAACATTAAAAAAATTAAAAAATATATATAATTTATTGTCAAGTTAGCTAACATATAGTGTATACAATGTGCTCTTGGCTTCAGGAGTAGATTCCCATTATTCATCGCTTACATACAGCACCCAGTGCTCATCCCAACAAGGGCCCTCCTCCATGCCCATCACCCATTTAACTCTCACCACCCCCATCAACCCTCAGTTTGTTCTCTGTATTTAAGAGTCTCTTATGGTTTGCCTCCCCCTCTGTTTGAAACTGTTTTTTCCCCTTCCCTTCCCCCATGGTCTTCTGTTAAGTTTCTCAAGCTCCACATATGAGTGAAAACATAGAATATCTGTCTTTCTCTCCCTGACTTATTTCACTTAGCATAATACCCCCAGTTATATCCATGTTGTTGCAAATGGCAAGATTTCATTCTTTCTCATTGCCAAGTAGTATTGGCATTGTATGGGAGACAGATCTCAATGCAAACCTATATTATAAAACTGGGGTTCACTCAGGCCAAAGTTGAATTAGTAATGAGCCCAAGTACCACTGTCCCTGAGGATATTCGCAGCATTTCTCTAACATTTGATTTTTTTTTTAATTTTTTGTAATGTTTATTTATTTTTGAGAGAGAGATGGACAGCATGAGTGGGGAAGGGGCAGAAAGAGAGGGAGACACAATGTGAAGCAGGCTCCAGGCTCCGAGCTGTCAGCACAGTGCTTGGTGCAGTGCTCGAAATCAGGAACTGTGAGATCATTACCTGAGCTGAAGTCGGATGCTCAACCAACTGAGCCACCCAGGCGCCCCTAACATTTGCTCTTGATAGAGATAAAGAAAAAATAAAGAACTCTGTAAGATTTAAAATTACAAGCTAGCCTTTGTTTAGAGTCAGCCTATGAAATTATACCACGTGCTGGAGCTGTGAAGCTTTGTACAGGCACAGTAGAAAAGCAACAGAAATTCCCCTGGAGGAATTTATTTCAACTCGGGCCACAGAAGAATCCCACAAATAAAGTTCCAGGTTCTGTGAGTTCATAGCATTTACAAAATATCACAAAACACACAGGGGAACAAGGCAGCAGTCAGAGGGAACTGCTGAAGCAATAGGTGGCACTGTCGGGACTAAAGAGCATTGAAATATTGGCATCCTGCCTTCAAAATATTAAATAAGAATGTCTACTAAGTTTAAGGAAACAAAAGCAAGGAAAATATACGTTTATACTGAAACTCTAAATTGGGGGGTTTCAATAATAGTGAACTAAGTAGTTCAGATCAACTTCCTACAGGGAACAACCAGAAAAAGTTGGATCAAAAATTTTTTTTTTCAATCACTGTAAGGCATTAGAATACAACAAGGCAGTGAATAACTATGAGGTCAATATCTAGGAGAGAAAGAATGCCCATAGTCTGTGCCTGGTACTTGAGGCTACTTTTCCTGAAATGGAATCCACTAATTTCAGAAGAGGAAGCTAAAAGATTGAGAAATGAAGCAAAATTAGAGTCTTTAATGAAGCACTGACCTCTTGGGGCAGAATCATGAAGAGAAAGGGATGTATTAGGAAGAAGAGTGAACCTTAAACAAACTGGTCATAATAGGAAATAATCCCAATCCCTAATATGAGAGATGAATGACTGAGAGTTCTAGTGCCTGCGACCGTGCAGAACATCTCTCTTCTAGAAGATGATGTCATCCCAATGATTCAAACTATTTCTTGATTTGCATGTGCAGTGTCTACATTCAATCAAAAATAATTAGGCTCGTTAGGAAATAACATGTCATTGAAAACAAAAAGAAAAACAATAAAAATAGGTACACACACACACACACACACACACACACACACACAGTCAGCCAGGGATCCACACATCAGAGTTATCAGAGACAGACTTTAAAATAACTATGCTTAAATACATTCAGAAAGATTTAAGATATGATGGCATGAAAAAGTTAATGGATCTTCCTCACAAAAATCAAATATAAAACAGGACAAAATTGTCAAAAGCAACAATCTCAGGTTTCTGGAGATTGACCAAGGACAGACAACAAATTGAGTAGCATTTATGCTTAGAAATACTTCTTGCTAGAACTTTGGTTAAGAACAGTGGAAGTTTCTGACCTCTTGGCAAAGACTGTACCCATCACCCTTGCTCTCAAGATATTGGCAAGAATAGTGAATTGACCAGTGTGGAGTTAACTTGGAAAATCAGCAGTTTTTCTCCTATAAGAGATGGACTTGGTTTAAAGAAGATGAAGAAAGACCCATTGGTTTGGCAACTAAAAGTGGTGAGTTCATTAGGAGGTGAACAGGAGAACCCCATAACTTTGCTAGCCTACGGTTGCAGTGAGCAGTGAACCAGTAAGAAATGAACAGGAGTCTCAGGGGTGCTTGGGTGGCTCAGTAGGATAAGCATCAAGCTTCAGCTCAGGTCATGATCTAGCAGTTCATGAGTTCAAGCCCTGTGTCAGGCTCTGTGCTGACAGCTCAGAACCTGGAGCCTGCTTCAGATTCTATGTCTCCCTGTCTCTCTACTCCTCCCCTGCTGATGCTCTGTCTCTCTCTGTCTCTCAAAAATAAACAAACATTAAAAAAATAAAAAATAAAAGAAATGGTTTGTCTGGAAACCGGAAACTTAATAGAAAGACTAGATAAGTTCCTCGCACATCTCTGGCTGACTAAAACATGGGTATATTCAAGATATACCATACAAATCCCATCAGAAAGTAAAAAACAAGGGAAACTTGAGAACTGGCCAACGTTGGACTACTTTCCCCAACCTACACACATGGGTTGGTTGAAGAGGATGGGAGCCTTAAAGGCTCAAGTTATCTGAGCACAACTGTTTCCCACATCATCAGCTGACCACTAACCTATGCAGGCATGGGGATGAATTCTAGATAGTAAGGCTAAGACATAAAACCAAAGAAACTGAGCCAGAGACATTGGTTCTTCACACATGGGAAGAGACCAATTGCACAGTATAAGTCTGATCCTTTATTAAAAAAAAAAGAAACTCAGAAAAATTCATCGGAATTCAGCATTGCTACACTCCATTATATAAAATGTCAACTTTACAGAAAAAAAAGAAAAGAGACAAGAAAGTGACACATTCAGAGGGGATGCAAAAAAATAGAAAGATGACTTAGAATGAGGCAAGATGTTGGAGGTGAGGGACAGTCTTTAGAACAGCTATTATAAATATGTTCAAAGAATTAAAGGAAAATATGACAATAATTCAAAAGTAGTCTAATTAAAAAAATGGAAACTGAGAAAATGCAAATTCTAGAGCTGATAAAAGCACTAACTGTAATGAAGAATCTACTAGATAGTCTTACTAGCAAGATTTGAGATGGTGGAAGAGTCCGTGAACTTTGAAGTTTGATTAGTAGAAATTATCCATTCTAAAGATTGGAGAAGATTGTTTGACCAGAAATAAAACCTTAAAGACCTGTGGGAAAATATCAAGCTTACGTGTAATGGGAGTTCAGAGAAAGATGAGAAACACAAAGGGTGAGAAAATATATTTAGAAAAATAGTGGAACCCCAATTAGCATCAACACAAAGATATCCACAGTAGATACATTATAGTCAAACTGCTCAAAGACAAAACCTTGAAGGCAGCAAGAGAAAAATAGGATTACCACAATAGGATTAATTGCTACTTTTCCAGAGAGAATGAAGGCCAGAAGATAATGCAAAGATACTGAAAGTGATAAAAAAATAAATAAAATGGTCAGTGAATAATTTAGAGTAATTACCCTTCAAAGATGAAGATGAAGTAAAAGCATTCTCAGATAAACAAAACTCAAGAGAATTTCTTGCCAACAGATCTATTCTGTAAGAAATACTAAAGGTGGCTCAGTCAGTTGAACGTCCAACTTCAGCTCAGGTTATGATCTCATGGTTCATGAGTTCAAGCCCTGAATGAGGCGTACTGCTGTCAACACAGAGCCCACTTTGGATCCTGTCCCCCACTCTCTCTGCCCCTCCATTGCTTGTGCTCTCTTTCTCTCAAAAAAAAAAAAATAAATAAAACATTACAAATAATACGGGGGGGGGCGCCTGGGTGGCTCAGATGGTTGGGCATCTGACTTCAGCTCAGGTCATGATCTTGCAGTTTGTTAGTTCAAGCCCTGCATCAGGCTCTGTGCTGATGGCTCAGAGCCTGGAGCCTGCTTCTGATTCTGTCTGCTCCCTCTCTCTCTGCTCCTCCCCCGCTCACGCTCTGTCTCTGTCTCTCAAAAATGAATAAACGTTAAAAAAATTTTTTAATTTAAAAAAATAAAAAAATACTAAGGGCATTTCTTCAGACTAAAGGAGATAATACAAGATAGTAAATCAATTTCACAAAAAAATGGTATTTTATGTGAGTAAATATAAAAAGATTGTATTTTTTTCTTTTTGTTTTAAAAACGTTAAGAGCACTAACTCCAAAACTGTATTTTTGGATTTATTAAATATGAAGATATAAATAACCATAACAGAATGAAGGGGGAGAAAATGAAACTATTTAGAAGCAGACTTGCTATATTTTGCCAGAATTAAGTCAGTATTAACTTGAAGAATATTGCAATAAATTAAAGATGTATATTATCCCTAGGACAACAGCCAAGAGAATAACACAAACAATAAATTAAAAATAGATAAAGGAGTTAAAATAATACACTAAAAACATGTTTAACACAAAAGAAGGCAGTAAAGGAGGAACAGAGGAACAAAAACCACATTATGTGCGGAAAACAAATAATAAAATGGCAGATGTAAATAAGACCATATTAGTAATAGCATTACATATGTATTGGCAAAAAGATGCTCAATGTCATTAGTCATTAAGGAAATGCAAATCAAAACCACAACAGGATATCACCTCAAACCCACCAGAATGACTTCAATATAAAAGACACTAAGTTTTGATGAGACTATGGAGAAGTCAGAATTCCCATATGCTACTGACAGAAAGGTTAAATGTGCCACCATGGGAAACAGTCTGGCAGTTTTTCAAAAGGTACATAACCAAGAAAAATTAAAATATATATCCGTATAAATCTGGACACAAACATACATAGTAATGTTATTCATAATAGCCAGAGAGTTGGAAACCTAAATTCCATCTGCTGATAAATGGATAAATATGCTATTTCCATGCAATAAAATATTATTTGGCAATAAAAAAAATCAGTTCTGATTTGTGCTACAACATGGATGAACCTTGGAAACATTACACTAAATGAAAAAGGCCAGTCACAGAAGACCACATTTTATATGATTACATTTATATAAAATGTCCATCAAAATAATAAATCAATAGAGATAAACAAGTTAAGGATTGCCTGGGAGGAGGGTAGGGTTGGGTGGAGGGGATGACTGCCCACACATACTGGCTTTGGTGGACACAGGCAGGTAATGAAAATGTTCTAAAATTAGATACTGATCATTGCACAACTCGGTGAATATGCTAAAAAAAACAAATCGTACAGTATAATGGGTCAATCTTTTGGTATGCGATTTATGTCTCAAAGATGTTAGAAAACATGAATTGACTAAAAGTATCAGAAGGCAGAGATTGCAAGACTGGACAGAGCAATAAGATATTATAATATGCAGTCTGCAAGAGACAGATTTTAGATTCCAAGACACAAATAGATTGGAGGTAAGAGTATTAAAAACGATATGCCATGCAAATAGTAACCATGAAAGAGTTGGGGTGGCTGTATTGATGTCAGGTGAAATGGACACTAATATGGTGAATATTACTAGAAACAATCTTTGGGACCTTGAGTTAGGCAAAAATGTCTTAGAAATGACACCAACATGAAGGTACCTGGTTGAGCATCCGACTTAGGCTTAGGTCATGATCTCACGGTTTGTGAGTTTAAGCCCCACATCAGGCTTTGCAATGACAGTGTGGAGCCTGCTTAGGATTCTCTCTCTGCTCCTCCCCTGCTTATGCTCTCTCTCTCTCAAAAATAAACATTTTTTAAAAAGTAAAGAAATGATACCAACATGATCCATAGAAAGAGAAATTGATGAATTAGGTTTTATCAAAATTAAGAACTTGTTCTTCAAAAGACACCATTAAAAAATAAAAAGACAAGGCCAAAGCTGTTTTTAAAAATGTGTAAATCCTATATCTCAGGAAAGACCTGAATCTATAAATAGTCTTTTTTAAATGTGTATTTATTTTTGAAAGAGGGAGAGAGACAGAGTGTGAGCAGGGGAGTGGCAGAGAGGGAGGGAGATACCGAATGTGAAGCAGGTTCCAGGCTCTGAGCTGTCAGCATAGAGACCAACACAGGGCTCGAATTCGCAAACACGATCTCATGACCTGAGCCAAAGTCAGATGCTCAACTAACTGAGCCATCCAGGCATCCCAGGAAAGACCTGAATCTAGAATACATAAAGAACTCTAATTAATAGAGAGGCAATAATGAGAAGACAAAAACCCAATTTAAAAAACACAGCAAACCATTTACGGATGGCTAATAGGCATGTGAACAGTTGCTCAACAACATAAGTCGTTAGCAAAATGCAGATTAATGCAATGTGGCTGCTAATGTAGGAGATTTTTGAGTGAGTTTGGCTGAATTCTGGTTTTTTCTTTTTCACTGAAATTAACCCAGAAACAGGGACCAGAGAAGTGTATCCAGAAATTTTCCTGCTGCTTTTAAGAAGAAAGTTTTAAGTGCCACCTCCTTTTCTCCGCCAGGTTGTCACATCCATCGGTGAGCTGGTTGAAGTATGTTCCACCCAAATCCAGTCGGGATGGAGGCCCTTGTTCAGTGCCCTGGAAACGGTGCACAGTGGGAACAAGTCTGAGGTGAAAGAGTATCTGGTTGGTGATTACTCCATGGGTAAGACCGTGTGTTCATCTTGTATGCTGAAATGTTATTGAACACTTTTATTAGTTAGAAAGTTTTGGGTGGAGTCTTTAGGATCTTTTAAATACAATATACCGTGTAATCTACAAACAGGCAATTTTACTTCTTCCTTTCTGATTTGGATGCATTTTATTTTATTTTTTTCCTGCCTAGTTGCTCTGGGTAGCATTTCCAGTACTATGTTAAATAAGGGTGGTGACAGGGAAGATTATGTAAATGATTCTTGTTATAAAGCGTTAGTTCTTGATGCCAGTGCACACGCTATCTAAAGAAACTGAACAATAGGGAAGACTGCCATTCAGCCATGGTTTTTTGGCGGAAACAATCTGGTAAAGCAGGGACACGCATTCTGAGTTCTGCCAGCAGGCCAATAACCCTGAGCATCAATCAGGCCCTGCTCTTTTGGACAGATTAGATGGAAGGCTGACACTTCTGTTGTTTCAGTTATACATATCTGTGTTGAGTTCATTCCTAAAGCCAAAAAAGAAAACCATTATTCACTTGCTAGGAAGAAGCAGGAAAAGCATCATAATGTAGTAGAATCCCAGTTATGGAAATTGGGTTTGGGGACCCATAAAGCATGTCCAGCAACCATGAGTATCCTGTCAGTGAGTGGTCCCCAGACTACTGATACATTCCGAGACCAACCAGAGGGACTCCCGGGACTCATCATATAGTTATGCTTGAGTCTTATTGCCTGGCTCAGATTTATTACATGCCTCACAGCTAAGATTTATCATGGCAACATACTGAGGGCAGGCCAGATTATCAGGGCCAAAAACAGAGAATCTGGGGAAATCCCTGTGCAGGCTTCCATGTGCTGTCAGCCCCCCATGAGGGTCCCATAGAGTATACTCTTCCCCAGCAGTGAAAATGCAGCAACATGAGTATGATGCTTCTTCCCAGCAAAGCCCATTAGAAGAGACTCAGCTAAGAGCTGGCCACATATGTACTCTCTACCTAGCACCTACCAAAATCCCAGACTCCCCAAAGGGAAGCAAGTATTCAGAATAAACCATGTTGTTTGCACAGTCTAGGCACTGTGAACCACCCTTATCAGTTAACTGTTGCCTGGGAATATTCTGAGAGCCAAGTTCCCAGATACGAATCAAGGGCCAATCTTGGAAAGCAGGCCTTCTAAGGATAGCAATCCTGACCAAGCCTGTGAACTCTTTTCTACACAGTTATGAATCAATTAGAAAATGCCATCAGGGCTTTTCTAAACCTTCCCTTCCCTATAATTATGTGTGCAGGAGAATCCCAGAGGCCTGCATGTTTCTCTCCCTTGTAGACCCACGCATTGCCTCAGCCCTGCATTCAGCTGGCTCTGCCCTCATCTCTCTACCAGGGTCTTCGTATTTGTAGCCTTCCTGCAGCTCCCCCTGCAGGCAAAGCTGAGAAAGACAGTACGTGTGTACCATCAAAAGGCCAGGGATTTCCTCCAATAGGTCTTTCCTAAGACCCCATGGAACGTGCTGAGAGTATGGACAACCTGAAAGGTAGAGACTTCATGTTCTTACAATTCTACAACCTTCTTCCCTCAGGAAAAGGCCAAGCCCCAGTGTTTGATGTATTTGAAGCTTTTCTCAACACCGACAACATCCAGGTCTTCGCTAATGCAGCCACAAGTTACATCATGTGCCTTATGAAGTTTGTCAAAGGACTGGGTAAGTGGGGTCTTCTTTCCATGCCTCGTGACAGCTGGGGGCCCTTTCCTGAAGGACTGTGCGTGGAGATCCCTGGAGTCAGGCCCACTGACTGCCTGGAGCAAGCAAGCAGCCTGGGCTGTGCGCAGATGGTGGTGTGTTGTGTACTCAGGAGCAGAAAGCTTACTGTAAAAGCAGCTTGGATGCTGGCCAGGGTTGCTATTTTTTGTCATGTTCACGGAATACTCTTGTAGCGTGTTTTCAATCTATATGTTATTTTACTCCAGCTTCTTTTTGAATCTTAAAATATTCAGTACTATATTTAGTGACTGCTCTTATGCAGAAATGCGGTCCTTGATGTCACATAAATAGTGGCCTAAGCTTGAGTTCCCAGATCCTCCTAAAAATAATTAAGAATGCCTTCCCCTGGGCCTTACTAATCATAAAATTTCTTTGGAGGGTGAAAGTCCCCCTTCTTTGAGACTTTCTGTGTGTCAGAGTCTTCTAAGCTGATTTTCTGCTTAACTTAGCAATACTTTAACGAAGGGGAGTCCTGCTGTACGTACGACATGACCTGCTGTAGTAGATTTTTATACAACACAAGTTTATCTGCGATGAAACGGAAGGGAGGGCAGTTAGTTAAACCAGCAATTTTAGAAGGACCTTAAATCTTAAAGGTTTGAGAACTTCACCATGAACTGCTCTTAGACCTGAAGGCTAAGAACAATTTAAATAAGGACAATATAAAGTTCATAATACATTTTTTCAATTTTTGCTAAATAATCGACAGTTCGTTTGCAAAAGAAAACTGGACACAAAGAAACTAGGTGACTTCACTCACGCTCCCTTTTTTTAGGGAAAAGGAACAAAATGCAAGTTTCAGGATAGAGCCTGAAGGCAACAAGTCTCATCTATAGACCATTGTTGTTGTAGTCTATTATTTATCATATATGCCTTAGTCTGTTATTACATACACCCTGGAAAATAGAGGACTGAGCAAAAGGGTAACCATAGCAGCCACTCGCTCCTTCATTGGGCTTCAGAGGAAGATGTCTTTTGAACTACAGCATAAGATTTTATTTATTTTTTTTAATTCTGCTATATGTTAAATAGAAGCCAAATAATCTTGATCATAAGAAGAACTTAAAGTATGAATCTTTGTATTAGGTAGTAGGAAATTCAGTTTTTGTTTGGGGAAAACTCACTCCTGTGTGTCTCCTTTGTTCGCCTATGACTACCATACTCATAATACTGGATGGGGGGAGGGGGGCAGTTCTCACACCATGCAGTATTCTGCGACACCAGCTGGGTGTCCTACAATTCAATTCAATTCTGACACTACCCGGAATTGGCTCAGACTCCACAGGTTAGGGGCTCAGTCCCACAAGACTGCCCTCCACTTCACACACTAAGCACAAGTAGGTCCCCAGGTTAACCACAACTCTGACTTGGCTACAAATATGAGGTTACCATAACCCCTGCCGCTTGGATTTGGTTATTTTTTAAACTCACAGAACTCAGGGGAACTCGTTTACCAGGATAGAGATGAACAGCCAAAGAGATACATAGGACAAGATCTGTAAGGTCCCAAACACAGGAGCTTTTGTCCTCATGGAGTGGAGATGTGCCACCCTCCCAGCATGTAGATGTGTTCACCAACCCAGAAGATCTCTGAACCCCATACTTTGGGGGCTTCATCATGTTGGCATGATAGATCTTTAACTCTGTTTAGGAGTTAGAAAGGGAAGGTTCTAATCATGGCTTGGTCTTTCTGGTGGCCAGTCCACATCCAGGAGCCCACCGGGTGTTGCCTCAGTTAGAACAATAGATATTCCTATCATCCAGGAAATTCCAAGGATGTAGGAACTCTGTGTCAGGAATTGGAGTCAAAGACCAAATATTAGAACAAAAGATGCTTCTAGTACTCTTATCACTTGGGAAATTACAAGGATTTTAGGATCTATGTGCCAGGAACTGGGAGCAGAGGCCAGTTCTGCCTCTGCAAATATATGTTTGCTATTATGTCACAGTTTTATAGTTCTTTGAAGAGTCATAAAAATGGCTGTTATTCAGTGAACAGTTGAGTGCCTGCTATGTGGGCACATCTATATGAAGATATAAAGATGAATAAAACATGTGAGAGGTTCCTGCCTGTGAGAGGCTCACCGCCTCTTCTAGAAAACACATGTAAATCGATAGTTACAATTCAGTAAGATGAATATCTTCATGGAGGCTAGTAGGAAAAAAAAGACATTTAAGCTGAAATAAACAAGCAGCTGAGATAGATGTTTGGTAGTGGGGGGCTAGGTGCAAGCTTCAAAGGGGAAGTGACGTTTGAACTTGGTGGAGTAAGCCACAGGTTTATTTTTCTAAAAACAGAGTACATTGGAGGTACCTACATAAGAGGGATGGTGGGTGACAAGTTGGAAAGAAAGGAAGGTGGCAGTTGTGAAGGGCTCTGTGTGCCACATTAAGGCATCCAGAATGTGCGGGGAAAGTTATTAAGTAAAGAGTAGTACAGTCACATGCAATGTTAGAAACTAAACTCTGGCAGGCACATGTCCCCATACGTGGGGACGAGAAGCTGCAGGCCGGCAAAGTGTAGAGAGGATGCGATTGGCTCTAGCTCATGGTAGAGATGGGAGCTGCAGGGTTTGTCACTGCTTGAATGGGAGCTTGGGGAAGAGAAACTGAAGATGGCTCCCCTTCCCCACATTTCATACAAAGACTGGTGCTACCCAGAATTAGGATATTCAAAAGGAGAGTGGGTTAGGTGTGGAGGAGAGGAGAAAGTAATGAATTCTATCTTTGGATATGTGGACATGTTGAATTTCTGTGAAACTTCATTCAAGGGGAGATGCCTAACAGCATGTTACAAATTTGAGATTTTTCTCTTAAGGAGGGAGTTAGGGGCAGCAAATGGAGATGCAGAATTATCAGTATGCACAACAAGGAGGATGGTTTTTTCTGTGAGTTATAAGGTGGAGTTATTTGTGTGAGGCATGGAGTCTGTGGGAACTCAGGAGCCTCCAGGACCGCCTGGAACTCCAGGGGGCGCCATTTGCATAGACTTCGATGTGTTACGCAGCAGCCTTGGTTAAAAAAACAAAAAACAAAAAAAAAACTTCGGGACACTCACTGTGATCAACAGGCTAAGAAATGAATGTATTTTTAATTCCCACTTGGCTTATTCAACATGAATTTGATCTGTTCTGTGTTTTTATATTGTGAAGTGTGTTAATCCAAACCAGGGGTTGGCAAACAATGGCTTGCAGCCCAGATCAACCCATCAATAGTTTTTATAAATAAGGTTTATTGGAACACAGCCATGGTCATTTGTCTATAGCTATTCTTGTGCTACAACAGTAGATTTGAGAAGTCATAACAAAAACAAGATGACCTGCAAAGCCTATTAGTGTTTACTGTCTAACCTGATCCTTGATCTAAAATATAAATGTTTATCTTTTCTTTTTTAAGGAGAAACATGCCTCTTTGTCTGAATTTTAACAATGCCTAGTAATGAGGTCTGTTTACCCACAGGGGAAGGTGCTAGTTGCTACAATTGTAGACAATTGGAAACAATTTACAGTACCATGAAATGATTTTATTAAAAGTATAGGAATAGATTCATTACATGAGAAGAATGATAATCCTCAACTAGTATTTACCTATAGAAACTCTAGATGCCCTCTACAGATGTGCAAAATCTCTAGATATATACCACAAAAAAAACAACAACCCAGAAATCATTCCAACTCAATTCAGTTGTCTCTGTCCCCAAGCCCCAGATGTTTAGCTCATCCCAGGGACTTTATTTATCATCTCTATTTAGTGCTGAGCACTGGCAGCAGATGCTGCTTCCTTAATCAGCAAGCTTCGAGTCACACCGACAACAGCAGGGGCACAGAGAAGTGAGTTACAGGGTGTCCAGGTACAAAACAACACCGTCCGGCCACTCTGGGTATTACAGTAGAACCCGGAAAAAGTGTTCATGGTTTAGTGCAAAGGAGAGTTACAAAATGGAATAATCCCAACAAAATAAGATGCACGCTATGATCCCGACTGTATTTAACATGTACACATGCAGAGGCGAAAAATGAGTTGTCTGAGGAGTTGTGGAGTTTGGGGTAATTTTTTCTTCTATTTTAGTAGACATTTAATGAATGAAGGCTGTGTGACTAAATAGGTGTTCTGTTGAAGGGAGAACCCCAGAGTAATTTTGTCTGTCCTCCAGGGGAGGTGGACTGTAAAGAAATAGGAGACTGTGTTCCAGGACCGGGAACGACGTCCCCAGACCTCTGCCTGCCTGCCCTGGATTACCTCAGGCGCTGCTCTCAGGTACAGGGGGTGCTTGCACGCAGCTCTAGTATAAATTTTTGTCCCCACCCCTTCCAGGAAGGAAAGAAACTAAGGAAATATACTAGAACACACCAACTGAATTGAAATCTCTGAAACTTCTCACTTGTCCTCAGACGCAGGAACTATCATAATCTCTATATTTGCGTCAGGCTGTAAGGAAAGGGGTCATGAGATCATGGGAAGTTCCTCATGATAGGACCCGAATGTGGATGGTGGCAGTGCAGCCAGTGGAGGGAGACAAAAACAAAAGAGGGATGCGGTCAGTCAAGATCTAGTGAAGAAATCCCATGAAACAGCTCTTATCAAAGAGAACATCGACCTTCATTGTGCTAAATCCAGTAACTGCCATTATCCATGTCAAATGCCGGTGGACCAGAGGATGCGCCCCCAGTGATACCCTCTCTCCACTCTCTCCATAGTTGTAGTCCTGTCTTTTTGCAGGTTGTGTCCCCAGGCCTCTCCTGGTCTGTGGAATCTCTCCCAGGGTGATAGCAGTGATAGCGTGAAGCCCCAGGGCTTTAGAAAGGATACCCAGCCCCAGCCTCTTCCCCCAGCTGCCTCCAACCAGGTCCCACTCATGACAGAACCGCAGCTACCTTTTCACTCTCAGATCCTTCCTTCTCGCTCTGTGCTCCAGCCACACAGACTTTTTGCCCCTCAGATACACGGTGCCTTACCGCTCAGGGCTATTGCCTTCCCCTCTGCCTGGAATTTCCCCTCCCTGGATCTCTGTAGGACGCTCCTTCTCTTGATGTCATCAGGAATATCACCTCCTCAGAGAGACCAGAGCTAACTACCAACTCCCTGCCAACATTCCCACGTACCCCGGTCGCTCCAGTATCACTTTTATGTCCGAAATTGTATTTATCATTGTAAGACCCCCCAGGACAGGAATTTTGCCTGTCACCCTCACAGCTGTTTTTCTGGTTCCAGGCCCAGCAGGAACAATTCTAGTTCATGAGGATCTGGGGGGGGTTGGCCCAGGAATGAGGATCCCTGGGCAACGGGCTCTAGCAGTGAGAGGGGAATGAGGAACCCAGGGCTGTCTGTCAACTCTGCTTCCAATACTTTTATTTCTCCCATCTGGTCCACACAATCCTTCAACCCCCACTTACTGTTGGCCTCAGTGCCTTGGTGTCAAGGGAAGGGGAAATCAGAGTCTGGTATCCCATTTGCCTATAGACTAGCTCTCCTTGGTGATCCCCATAGAACAGTCCCCCATAGGCAGAACTCTTGACATATTTTGTGGTTCCCTGGGAAGGTTTACAAAAGTCTATAAAATTCAGAGGCAATTGAGACGCTGAAAAAGTATCTCTACAGTCTTTTTCTCCACCTTTTTGTTTTCACTGAACGCTGTTTCACCTCCACTGTGGGAGCTACCGTATGAATCCAAATCACAGCCAACCTTAGAACTTTCATACGTTGAGAGCTTTTCTGGTTTTCCCTAACATGAATATTTTTGGTATATAAAGTTATCCTTCTTTAACACCCAGAGTACAGCTTTTTCCAATATATAATTACAATTTGATATTTCATTATTTAGTTACTGGCCAAAATCTACAAAATGCCACTGAAGCCAATATTCCTTAGCGGGCGACTCGCCAGCTTGCCCCGAAGACTTCAGGAGCAGTCGGCGAGCAGTGAGGACGGAATTGAGTCAGTCCTGTCTGATTTTGATGACGACACTGGTAAGTTAGTTGACTGGACTGAACTAGGTTATTTGCTTGTTCATATTCCCAGAAGCTTAAGCCGTGAGTTCAGTAACTTCTAGATCATAAGAATGATCATCCATTGATGTTGCAATGGTTTTTAATTCTAATAGAACAAGGCTACCTAAAGTTTCCAGGGACTCTTTAAAAACGTCACTTGATGTCTTGTCTCCAAACCCATCCTTTTCAGTTTCCATCGAAACTCAGTGCGAATCTGCAGATTCCACTAACTATAGTTTCTAACTCTGAATTCTCTATAATTTAGCAAATTGGAATGTGGTTGCATTGGTACTTAAATTGGCTGGTAATTGTCTTTAATACCTTCTAGGAAACACAATCATTATATAATTACTTCCTGCAGGACTATTTGGTTAGAGACTGGGGAAATTAAGCCACTACTGAAGAGAGAATCTATTTGTGGCTGGTGGAACTGAAAGCTCATTAAAAGAATAATTTCAAAGAATGTGTTTCAAATTAGTTCCCATGTAATTTCCTGTGGATTGGAGTTCAGTCTAGTAACTTGGGGACATTTTCAGATGGGTTGACTCATGCTCACACTTGTTGTCTTCTGAGTCCATCAACCCTGCCCTCTTCTAGATCTAGGAATGGAAATTGTATATCCTTCAAGAGGTTTAATATCCATCACAGGTTGTTTCAAACCCTTGCAGAAGGACTTTTGGGGGGAGGTGTTTTTTAATTTGCTTTTTTGTTTCTAATTTTGTTTTCTTTTTCTATTATAAATTCACTTATGAGAGTAGCGAGAGGATTTACAGTCTTCCATAGGGATTATAAACAGTAAAACCTCACTAATTTAGAATAGTTTTAAGGAAGAACCATAGGAAAGAATAGCTAATGTAGAGAACAATGAAAATATTGGAAATAGGCTGGATGTTGCCTAATAGAGGTTTCATTTAATGATTAGTTAAGAATAATTTTTGCTTAGCCTCTTAAACCTCCTGCCCAGACAATTATAAACAGAAGCTAACGTTGTTTATCTATAATACACTCTTTACAACAGTTGTAAATGGTTTGTGTAGTGTCGCTGTCAGGAACCCCCGTTCCATTTGTGCAAATTATTAATCCATTGTTTCTCCTAGGCAGCCCATCTTTTTCTGGATAAGGTTCTGCCAAACACCTATCTAAAGTTTTCCACATTATCAGTTCATTAGGCCTTTAAAGTTATAATTATATATGAAATATTGCTAGATCAGAGAAAAGAATTAAAGCAAAGGCTCTGAGTTAGTATTAAAAATTGTTACATTCTTAGATGCTATTCCTTTGGTTTCCCAAAGCAAATAATTTCCTTTTTTTTTTCTTTTGCCTTATGGAAATTTCAGAGATGGATAAGACTAGACAGAATGGTATAATGAACCTTCATGTACCCATCATCCAGCTTCAACAACTATATATTTACACACACCCTCCCTCTGTTCCCTCCATTTCTTCTGTTTTAGATCAAATCACTGTAGCATTTCATCTGAAAATGTTTCAATATGTGCTCTTTAACAAACATAACCATTAATTCCATGATCACGCCTAAAAATAATAATTCTTTAATAGTAAATATCCATTCAGTATTACCATTTCCTATTTTCTTATGTCAGTTAATTTTCGGGATTCACATAAAATCCCCACTACACGTCTCTTAAATCCTTTTCAATATCTAGATTTTCCTCTTCAACTCTTTCTCACTCCTTTGCAATTCATTTGTTAAAGAAGTGCAGTCCAGTGTCCCATGGAGGACACTGTGGACTTATTTGGTTGGACCCTTATAGCGGTACATAACGTGATTCTGTCCTCTAAACTTCCTGTAAATTAGCTTGTTCACACCTGCTTATATTTTGAGGTTCGTGAGCATTTGTCACCTAATTTTATTTATTGTCCATGAGTTTGGTTTTGCTTCTATTCAAAATTGTGGAAGTAGTTCTTTTAATGGGAATACTTTTTAAGTTTATTTATTTTGAGAGAGAGTGTGTGTGTGAGCATGAGCAGCGGAGGAGCAGAGAGAGGGAGAGAGAAAGAGAATCCCAGGCAGGCTCCATGCTGAGCATGGAGCCCAATACTGTGATCGATCTCACAAACTGTGAGATCATGACATGAGCCAAACTCAAGAGGCAGATGCTCAACTGACTGAGCCACCCCGCTGCCCCAATTTAATGGGAATATTTAAAAGCTGCCATCTTCTGATATAGTTATATTTCACAGGAAAATTAGAAGTATCAAAAATAAAATGTGGAGTGGGCTTTTTTTATATTCTATTCTAAGTCCTATTGGAGGAAGCTAGAGAAATTGAGTCCTTCCTCTGTATCAGTTATCTGACCTGCAGGTTCATATATTTCCAAGGACACTGGTGAACAGGAATGTTGGCTCAGATAGTGCTTAGGTAAATGGCAAATTAAAACTATTTGGATCTAATAAAAAGAATCTCATGCATTTTCCCTTGCCTAGTAATGAGCAACACTAAAAGTATCTTATTTTAAAAATGAAACTCCAGGGGTGTCTGGGTAGCACAATCCCTTAAGCATCTGACTTTTGATTTCAGCTCAGGCAATGATCTCAGGGTTTGTGAGATCGAGCCCCGCATCGGGCCCTAAGCTGACAGCGTCGAGCCTGCTTGGGATTCTCTGTCTCCCTCTCTCTCTGCCCCTCCCTTACTCTCATGTGCATGCAAACACTCTCTCTCAAAAGAAATAAAGATAAAAAATAAATATAAAAATGAAATCTCAAGAGGATAAAGAGGAGCTGTGTACTGAGGTGTGCTGTTCCGGGCTTATGATTTTGTTGATGCTGTGTGGACCGTTCCCCAACTGTGAGCGATACATGCAGTGATTTGCATGGACACAGGATGAGAGATTGCCAACAGCACCGCCTGCAGTGTGGACAGGTAAATTCAAAATAATGTGTAGATTGAAGAAAAAGAAAAAAAGACGCCGGAGATGAACGATAGACCCTTGGAAAAAATGAGCCGTAGAGAAAAGCAAAGAAAATAGACCAGCGCACATAAGCAACAAAAGAAAAAAATGGATGGCTCAGACTTCATCACATTTAAGACTTTTGCGCATTGAAGGACATTATCCAGAAAAGACAGTCAAAAGAATAGAACATATTTGTAAGTCCTATTTCTGATAAGCTTTTAATATCCAGAATATATAAAGAAGCCCTAAAACTCAGTAAGACAACACAATTTAAAAATGGGCAAAGGACAGGAATTTCTCAAAATATATACAGATGGCCAATCAGCACATGAAAAGATCCTCCACATCATTAGTCATTAGGGAAATCAAAACCACAGTGAAATACCAGATCACACCTACTGGAATGGCTACAGTTAAAAAAATAAAGTAGGTGTTGGCAAGGACGTGTAGAAATTAGAACCCTCATGGGAATGTAAAATGGTGTGGCCTTTATGTAAAACAGTTTGGTACTTCTTCAAAAAGCTAAACAGAATGATCAGGTGACCCAGAAATTTCTCTCCTGGGTCTCTACCCTAAGAAATTGAGAGACTAAAACAGATGCTTACACACCAGTGTTCCCTGCTGCCTTGTTCACCATAGACAAGTGTGAACCACGCAAGTGTCCATCAACAGATGAATGAACAAAATGTGATACAACATACAATGGAATATTATTCATCCACCAAAAGGAATGAGTCCTAATACACACTACAACACGGATGGACCCTGAAAACATTATGCAAAGTCAGATAAAACCAGACACAAAACCAAATACTGTAGGATTCCACTTATATGAAATATCCAGAGTAGGCAAATTCATAAAGACCGAAAATAGAGTAGTCGTCTACAGTCTCTCAATTCCTTAGGGTATAGACCCAGGAGAGAAATTTCTTGGTCATCTGGTCATTCTGTTTAGCTTTTTGAAGAAGTACCAAACTGTTTTCCATAAAGGCCACACCAGAGGCTGGAGTGAGGGGGAGAATGGAAAGTTACTGTTTAATGGTTGTAGGTTTTCTGTTTGAGATGATGAAAAAGTTTTGGAAATAGTGGAGATGGTTGCACAAAACCATGCATTCAATTAATACCACTGAATTGTATACATAATTATGTATAGGGTTAAAGCAGCAAATTTTTGTTATATACTTATAATGAAATAATTTTAAAAAAAAAAGATAGGGATACCTGGATGGCTCAGTTACACGTTCGACTTCGGCTCAGGTCATGATCTCACAGTCCGTGAGTTCGAGCCCCACGTCGGGATCTGTGCTGGCAGCTCAGAGCCTGGAGTGTGCTTCAGATCCTGTGTCTCCCTCTCTCTCTGCCCCACCCCTCTCTTTCTCAAAAATAAACAAACATTAAAAAGGTTTTTTTTAAGGTACACTTGGGTGATACAAAAGGATATTTTATTGTTTTGGTATCGTCAGCTCCCAAGAAATCTGACAGTTATTTCAATATAGTAGAACTTACCATGTCACCTTCTTCCTGTAGGGGAATAAGAAGAAGAAGAAATTGGGGGGGGGGGTGCCCTTTGACTTTGTTAGAATGTGTAAATCATAATCTGTCCTTGCTTGTAGACACTGAGGGCTACCCCACTGAGCGATGCCTCACGTCCATACACCACACTGCTAAACTAACAATTTTAGTTTGGTCTTATGATGATTCTGTATTACGGTTAATGGGATTTCACAGACATCTACTTCTGCTTTCCAGGGCTGATAGAAGTCTGGATCATCCTGCTGGAGCAGCTAACAGCAGCTGTGTCCAACTGTCCACGGCAGCACCAGCCACCTACCCTGGATTTACTCTTTGAGCTGTTGAGAGATGTTACCAAAACACCTGGTAAGAATTTCTATGTCTTTTGAGGGGAGTGCCTATGCATACAACTTTTTTTAGGAGGGTAATTCTGTGTGTCTGCTTGTTTCACAGCTATATCCCTGGACTTGGGAGCAGAGCTCCATGCATCGTAAATGCTCAGTAAATACTTGTTGAATGGCTATGATGCAGTGATGTTTAAGATATATCCTATTATTGTTACCATATCTTCCCACTAGTCCATTTATAAATAATGTGTGCTATCCAGTTAGTTGGGTGTGTTGGACTCCCACAATTATCAGGCCAAGGGTATTTGCTTTGCTGTGTCCCAGGATTACAGTCTTCCTCTTTGACTGGATCTTACATGCTCTTGGCCCAGGGCTGTCAGTAGGACTCATGGGGTCATGGGGTCTTCAGTAACATACATATATATATACATATATATATGTATATATATATACACACACACACGTATACATATATATGTATGCAGTATTAAGAATGCAAGATCTTTTTATTTTTATTTTAGAGCACGCAAGCAGGGGAGAGGGGCAGAGGAAGAAAGAGAACCTTAAGCAGACTCCACACTCAGTGTGGAGGCCAGAGCATGACTCAATCCCACAACCCTGGGATCATGACCTAAGCCAAAATCAAGAGTTGAGCACTCAACCAACTGAGCCATTCAGGGGCCCCAAGAGAGCAAGATTTTGAATGTATAAAGGTCATAGATTATTAGATTTAGAAAAAGACATTTAGTGGTCATCTAGTACCCTAGTACAACAGGAAAAGAATGGCCCTGAGGAATTTATTTCTTCTTTTGAATTAATCAAATTTAGTATGTACACGTACACATGCAGATTTTCCCAAGATCCAAGAAACTATAGAAATCAGAACCACAAATGAACCCACTAATTAATTCCTTAGTAGTAAGAGGAGTTTTGTATTTATCATAAACTAATGAAGACTTGATAATTATCAAAATTAATAGATAAAATGTGTATATAATGATGCTTGCTAAAATATATTGAATACCAAAAAAATTATGAACACCCTAAATGGGTTAAGTAAATTCTGGTAAGAGCATATAAATATTCTACAGACATTAAAATGAGTATCTATGAATATTTAAAGTATATATACTATGGAGTACAATCTCAAATTTATGACATTTTATGCATTTATAAATATACATTACATTCAAAAAGACTAGAAGTCAAACATCAAAATGTGATTATCTCTGTGGGTGAGGTTTTTTTCTTCTTTGTATTCTCATGTGTTTTCTGTTTTCTGTTTATTAGAAAAAGGAGGAAAGAAAGAAAAAAGGATGCCTTACTTTTGTAATCAGACTTTAAAAATCCATCACTTTCATAACATTGTCTATAAAGCAAAAAATTAGGAACACCTTAAATGTCCATCAGTAAGGGACCAGATAAGCTAACTGTTGTGTATACGTACAATGGAATAGTATGGGGCAGTCAAAATGAAGAATATTTAAATTTGCTGACGACAGAATGATCCTTAACACATTAATATGTTTCTCAAGGTTTCATATAGACATATGTACTTACACTTTAGAGGGTATTTTCTTATGTGTATATGTATCTGTATGTTTATATCTGGGGACTGAAGTCAATCAGGTGATCCTTTAGCCTTATTGGTATTTGAATATTTTTATGAATTTATTCATGTGTCACTTCCATAAGTAAAATCATCAGAAATAAGAAAAATGCCACCAAAGACCACATATATCCCAATCAGTAGTAAATTCTTTTTCTTTTCAGCTTCTCAGAGAGTGGGGGATGCCCGTGAAAGAGATGGGCAATGCCAGGCAATGGTGGGAGCTTTCCCTCTCACTACTAAAGAGTTCTGCAATCCCAGTTCTCATGCTGACTTTTCTTTTCCAGGACCTGGGTTTGGGATCTACGCAGTGGTTCACCTTCTCCTCCCTGTGATGTCCCTTTGGCTCCGGCGTAGCCATAAAGACCATTCATACTGGGACATAGCTTCTGCTAATTTCAAGCATGCCATTGGCCTGTCCTGTGAGCTGGTGGTGGAGCACATTCAGAGCTTTATACACTCAGGTATCTATGGCACCACAGCAGTCCACACTGAGGATTTTTTTTTTTTTTTTGCAGGAAGCATCACCGTTTAAAAGTGCTTTAAATACCAATGTATGATTTTTGTCCGGAAATGACTAAAATAGAATTATATGGTCACTGCCTACGTTCTTGTAGATGATCAAAATGAAAATTGATACTTAAAATACATATGTGACTAAAAATAAAATGCCATCTAGTAAGTCTGTGCATGAGGAGAGGGGAGGCAAGTTCAAATATGTAATATGTCAAAAAAAGTGACAGGGGTAGATCTTCCTGCTTCATCTCGGGAGGGAGCGTAAATGGAGAAGATAAGATTTTAGAACAGGCCTAAATTATAGGCAAGAAGTTGTTTAAGAGGTTAGGGGCAAACTGTCTTGTTATCTGTGACAGTTTGAAAAACATATCAAAGTGTGTGGTAGATGGTATATTGAAGTCAGCAGATAGAGCAGGAACTAGAGGCGAGAGAAATGGGTCAGCTGTGGCAGTGGGGCAACATTTGTGAAATCTAGATTCTTAATCATGGTTCTTCATAGGAACAGTTGGAAGTTTGAGAACAGAAGAAAAATCACTGTTTACCCTAGAAGTTATCATTCTGTACGCCGGGGTGCCTGGGTGGCTCATTCGGTTAAGCGTCCAACTCTTGATCTCACCTCAGGTCATGATCTCAAGTCTTGAGATCAAGCCCCACATGTAGCTCTGCACTGACAGTGAGGAGCCTGCCCAGGATTCTCTCTCAGCCCCCGACCCCCACAATAAATAAAATAAGCATTAAAAAGTAATTCTATATGCCTTTCTCTTTTCTTTATAAAGGAAGAGATGAGGTAAGAGACTCTCTTGATGGAGAAGTTAGAAAATCTCCTGAGACATTCACCCCAAGGGAGAGTCAAAAAGCAAAGATAAGAAATGGTAGCTATGCTAAGTTTAAGGACAATTTAAAAATTTCTTTTTTCCACAAAAAAGAAAACAAGTGGATTTTTCCACATGTAAGCGATAACTATCTGTAGGGGTAGATGTTCTCAGCTGGATTGTTGCTTTGCACAGGCCAGAACCTTTGAGGGTCCTACTGAAAACTGAATCTGTGGCATCACAAGGACATTGAGGGAAAGAACACAGACGTAGTCCTTGAATTGGACAAATAGAATGTGATTTGGGGAAGGCTCACCTTCTTTGGTCTGGGGAGAGTGCGCCAGACTGAAAAGTTGAAGCAGTGGTAAGACAAGAGAGGTTTTGTTTGCTGAGAGCATTGAATTCAGTTTACTTAGTCTACCAGCAAAAAGGAAGGTATGCGTTTCATTTTCCTCTTTTTTGTTTTTTGAAGAATTTAAATTTTTTTTTACTAGCTCCTATTCAGCCTGTATATGCTGTATTCTGCCTACTTAGGCCTTATTATAAATTATGTGGTTTACTTTTATGTGTTGAGGTACAAAGTTAAGCATATATTTTGTCTTGAAATGGATAAAGAAGCTAAAATTGAGTTTAAAAAAACTCCAAGAATATTACTTTTATCCCAGGTGCTTGTAGGACTTCCTCCTTTTGCTACAGATGCCATTTCAGCCCCCTCCTTTACAACACTACTGAGTGAAATCTTGGTCTGTCTTCTCCCTGTAGACATCAGGTATGAGAGCGTGATCAACACGATGCTGAAGGACCTGTTTGAGTTACTGGTGGCGTGTGTGGCCAAGCCCACAGAGACCATCTCCCGGGTGGGCTGCTCCTGTATTAGGTAAGAAGAAGGTTCCCTGGCTCTCCACAAAATTAAGTGTTTTTATTATGAAATCCAAGGACATTAAATTCTTTTGTTACAGAAATCTACTCTTTGGATTGCTTTGCTAGAAGTAAAAATGACATATATATTATATTGTATATATAATATATATGTATGTGTGTATGTATATACACACATATACATACCTATATATGCTAATAATTCCTCATTTCATATTTAATCAGCAAATATTTATTGTGTTAGGCATTTATACGAGATATTCTGCATAAGAAGTAAGACCCCCTACCCTCGAGAGGATTTAGCCTTTTCTGAAAGGCATAACAAAGAGAGACCCATGAAAAATTATAATAATAAGGAGTTACCATCCATGCCAAGAAGGGGCAGGAGGGCCGGGGAGCAGGGAGATCAGCAAGGGCTTTTCATATTAATGACACTTGGTCACATCCCCCGAGGTAGGTAAGTTTTTGGTGGGGACTCGCAAGCAGAGCATCACAAATGTAAGCACGGAGACCAGAGTTACAAGTGACAGGCGGGTTTTTGTGACTTTGGTTGTCATTTGTAGAGGAGTGGTAGAAAAAGGAGCCAGAATGGAAAAATTAGCACAGAATATATATACAGCCTTGCATGCAAGCTTAAACATTGCCCTGTTTATACTTGGGACCCACTGATATTTCTACAGTCAAATAAATGCTTTAGGAAACCATGTTAGGACAATGGAATGTCACAGATGGGAGACAGGAGTGAGGAGAGGCAGCCAGACTTGTATAAATCTGTGCTTGCGTCTGGAAGGGCTTACACCGTGTGACCACAGACATACAGATCCAGGATCTCTTCTCTCGTTTCCCTGGGCAGGTATGTCCTCGTCACAGCGGGCCCCGTGTTCACGGAGGAGATGTGGAGGCTGGCCTGCTGCGCCCTGCAGGACGCGTTCTCTGCCACGCTCAAGCCGGTTAAGGTAAAGTGCAGGCGGGAGGAGCCAGAGCAGGGTCCAGCCTTCCTTGGCCCCCTCCTGCCTGTCAGGTTGGGCACCCAGGTTCTGCCCTCCTCCCCTGAGCAAGCCATCTCACCTGAAATCCTGCAGAGGGTGAGAAAGAAGTTGTCAGATCAGTGCTTTTGTCCCAGACTCAGGGACAGGTGTCAGCTCTGGGACAGGGCCTGGACGCACCCAGGGAACATCTGCTGTGTTTCTCCCTAGGATCTACTGGGCTGCTTCCACAGCGGCACCGAGAGCTTCAGTGGGGAGGGCTGCCAGGTGAGGGTGGCAGCCCCCTCCTCCTCCCCCAGTGCGGAGGCCGAGTACTGGCGCATTCGAGCCATGGCTCAGCAGGTAAGGGCTGGGGCTTGTGATCCCGGGGGCTTCTAGAAGCTTCTTCCTCAAAGTCTTGCATCACCAGACTGCTTTCCATTCCCTTAGGGACATATAGCTCGTGGCTCTGCATCTTGTCAGTACTGTCCTTTATGAGGAATGACTAATCCAGTCAACAGCATTATGATCGTCTCCACCGTCTCTTGCGTGTTGCGCCCTCCAGTGCCCAGATCAGATAGAGTCCTTTTTCTGCCTGACCATTTACACACACCACTTGTCTTGCTTGGATTGCTTGGATTATCTGTATTTGCTTAAACATTGATGTTACTGCCAGACTAAGAGTGCCTAAGGATGGCGGACTGACTTGATTTTTTTTCTTATATCGCCCATACAGAGCTTAACACTTACAAGTTGCATACTGTCAGTTGAATGTAACTGATAAGTGAAATTAAAATATACTTACTCATGCAGGGATCACCATGTACCAATGGCTTTTTCTTCCAACAGATATCAAAGAACTCACAAAAGTTGGTTATGATCTCCTGAGGAGCAGAGAGCATATTCTGTGTATTTGTCTTGGTGTACCTAGAGCAAGGAGTGTAGAAGGCACTTAGTAAATGTCTGCTGAGTCAGTGAGTTACTGAATCACAAAAGGCCTTCCAGCATTAGCACTAGCTACAGATTAGCCCCCAAACACTTGTGTGACATGTCAGTCTGCCTCTAAGAAGCCCTGCAGGGGCAGCAATTGAGCACTGTTCCTACATTTACATATATTCACAATAGTGCATGGTTATTGAGAATACTATCTGTCATGTCAACAGACATATTTGAATTCTGTCTTCATATGCAGAAGATATTTTGCACATACGTGTGTGGTATGTTTAAAATATTAAGCAGTTATGGGGTACCTGGGTGGTTCAGTAGGTTGACAGTCTGACTCTTGATTTCGTCCCAGGTCATGATCCCAGCATGGGATCAAGGCCCACGTTGGGCTCCACGCTGAGCCTGCTTAAGGTTCTCTCTCTTTATCCCTCTCCCCTGCTTGTACTCTCTGTCTCAAATAAAAAAAATAAAATATTAAACAATTTTTATAAATGTACATGCAGTGTCAGATTGAATCATTGAATAAGTATGTTTTAATTATTTAGAAAAAATAAAGCGAATTAGGGCTTATATTCAGAGGCTCTCTTTCTCTACAAGATCTGTTTAAATTCTTAATAAAACCTCCCCTTAGTACATCAATAATCCAGGATACCCTGATTATCAGTCGAGAAGTTTCCTGGCTTGGTCTGGCTTTTAAAGGGCTTTCCTCAGCACTCCTCACATAGTGGGACATGCTTCCACCTTCCGCTTCTCCCATCATCCGCCGTCAACACTCATGATATCCCAGGACATGACGGTTGTGCTGTTCGGAAGGGTGAGAGCACGTCTCTCTGGAGCATCCGTGGCCAGTCTGCAGAGGCTGGAACTGAAGAAAAGTCGTAAGGCTGCAGTGAAGAACCACTCCCATCCGCAAGGCTGCCGTGGACAGCTGCGGCAGTAAGGCACTGTACCAGAGAGGTTGAGGGGGTGATCCTGGTGGGGTAGCTTCTCTACTAGGAAGCCATTACACTGCCAGATACAGACATTTCCCATGTGCGGACAGTGGTTTTCCAAACTATATACATCACACAGTGAGAACATGGAATCTTCTTCTGAAATAATAATACATCACTAATGGAGAAGAAAGGCAGAGACTGCTTACCGAGCCTTTTACTTTTTAATATTTGTTTGCTTCCTCAGTCCCCAACCTTCCTCCCAGATAATCTGATAATGCTTACAAATTTTGGAAAGGAAAAGTTTCTTAAGAATACTTCCATTTCCGAAGGGAAGTAGGGAAGGTCTGTGAAATCATGTAAAACAGGACCATGGAGGTCAGATTTGGGAAGTAGTTACTATTTTCTTAGTCACGTCTCCCACAGTCTGGTAGAGTAGCAGGTCCACATCAGTAGTCCCGACAGGAGGTGCTAATAAAATTTCTTATTCTTGTGTTGGTTAGAATATAATGTCAAAATCAGAGATTTTTTTTTTTTTTACAAACAGCCTCTCTTTATTAATTAGTATTAAATAATAATAAATAGCAGCACTTACTCTTTGGAGTGTAATGAACCGTCAGATGATAAAGGTAGTAGTATTATTAGTATTAGTGTCAGCCACTAACATCTATTGAATATTTACTATTCTAATACTGTGTGTACTTACCCACAGCCATCCAGCTAATCCCTGGTGGAGTCAGGTCGAGGATGATGGAGCTCTGAACTGTACCTTTGCGTACCTTTGCAGGTGTTTATGTTGGACACCCAGTGCTCACCAAAGACTCCAAACAACTTCGATCACGCTCAGTCCTGTCAGCTCATTATTGAGCTGCCTCCTGATGAGAAGCCAAACGGTCATACCAAGAAAAGGTAAGCAGCTAACCAGCTCAAACATGTGGGGGATTTATAATGAGCAAAGCTGACCTATTTTCCATTCTGGCTCATTGTCATCCAAGCTTTGGCTAAGAATACTGGAAACATTTATAGAGTCCTTTAGCCAAGCTTTTCACAGAAAACCGTTCACCTTTTCACCAAAGTTTCCACATTTCATATGTACTAATTTGCTAGGGCCGCCATAACAAAGTACAGCCAACTGGGTGGCTTAGACAACAGAACTGTATTTGCTCACAGTTCTGGAGCCTGGAAGCCCAAGATCAAGGTGTGAGCAAGGTCGGTTTCTTCTGAGCCCTTTCTTCTTGGCTTGTGGATGGATGCCTTCTCCCTGTGTCTTTCTTCTGTATATGTTGGTGTCCTAATCTCTTCCTATAAGGACACCAGTCATATTGGATTAGGGTCTACCCTAATTAATTTTTCAGACCTTATCTCCAAATACAGTCACACTGTGGTACTGTGGGTTCAGACTTCAACATATGAATGGTGTCAGGGAGGCACAATTCCGTGTGTTTATAGGATTATCTATATTATACTCCTTTTTTAAAAAAAATTGTAATGTGAGGCATGATTTATATTATTTCAGGGAGAAATATATCAACTTCTTAAGAGCAACACAGATGTCAGGAGACAGAAAGATCTCTGCCCTGCTGCAAGACTCTTGCCCTTTTTAAATACTATCATATTGCCTAAAAACTATTGTTCCTAGACTTGAAGGATCATAGCCATGACTGAAATTTCCATTTTTAAACTCCCAACACACGAATAGTAATGATAAGTATTTGAGCACTATATGTGGAATACAGTGGCTAGGTATTTCCACTCCCGTTTTATCTACAAGGAAACATTCAGAGAGGCTGGGACACCTACCCAGGGACATAGCAAAAGGGTGGCGCCACTTCGCATTCTTGGATTTGACTCTTACTAGAGACAGTTCTTAACTTAGCACAGGTTGGAGGACAAGAGGAGTTAGACCTCAGGAAAGTTCATTTATATGCCCTCAGGTACATCGTCAAAGGGCCCATATTGAAATCACCCATGGGGAGAAAAAGACCTAAGTCAAATTCAGATTATAATATGAATAAAGAGAAATCTGGGTGCAGTTTTTAAATCCCTTTGGCATTGGGGCACGTGGGTGGCTCAGTCGGTTAGGCGGCCAACTTCAGCTCAGCTTGTGATCTCACAGTTTGTGGGTTCGAGCCCCGCGTCAGGCTCTGTGCTGTCAGCTCAGAGCCTGGAGCCTGCTTCGGATTCTGTATCTCCCTTTCTCTCTGACCATCCCCTGCTCAAGCCCTGTGTCTCTCTCTCCCAAAAATAAATAAACAGTTAATCAATCAATCAGTCCCTTTGACATTGATAGTCCTGAGCTTTACACAACCCACCTACAGTGAGAGCTTTAAGATTATGAATCTCTTTGTCTCTGATACTGACATTAGCAAGTCTGAAGTCAGCCACTTGTTATGCAATTAACTCTTGAGGAGAGCTTTCCTTTGCACTAGGGATCAGAAGCACTTCAAGGCCCCCTCCTTAAAGGGTATGCTGAGAAAAAGTTTGAAACACTTGGGTACAACAAATTGAAAAATTATCTGTTGATTTTTGTTGGCTCCGCGTCTTTTTTAAAAGACAATTAAGAGTTGCATGTCTATAAACAGTTATTTCACTCCTTTGGTATCTGTCTGAAATCTTGATCTGCTACTTTGTTATCCTATTGCTGCATCATCTAGCTTGAACCTAAGAGGGATTTTCTGTCCTTTTTCACACACACACACACACACACACACACACACACACACACACTTAGCCATTTTATATCCTAAAGCATCAAAGGGACGATCTCGGTTGATAAAGATCCTCCATAATTCAAACATAATTCAAAATTCAACCCTCTTTTTAAATGTTTGCTGGTGAAAGGCTTTCCAGTTCTCAGGGAAGGTGACAGGTCATGTCCTCTGGGCTAGGGATCTACCCAAGGGATACAGAAGTGCTGATGCATAGGGACACATGTACCCCAATGTTCATAGCGGACAGAAGGTTGATCAAACTCACCCCTCTGGTTGTGGTTCCTGCTTGAGGAGTCCAGGCTGCCAGGGACATGGGGTTGAAGCATCAGAGCCATTTCTCAAGGAGAACATTTTGTCCAGGCAGTGATGTGTCCAGGCGCCTGCACTTAGAACGAATAAGTTTTTGTTACTTGGTTTGTCTTGGACACTTACTGAGTGCTCCTCTCACCAGACATTTTCCCAGGCCCTGGGGACAAAGATGAATAAAATACTGCCCTGGACCTTGAGGACTTAATACTGCAGTGAAGAAGACAGACAAGGGTATAGACTTGAGTAATAGGTGACAGGATTTCCCTTATAGTTGGCGTCCTATAGTTGTAGACATAAAGTACTAGACCAATTTGGGGGCGTTCAGAGCCCTCTTCTTCAGAAAAATGCATATTCAGGGTTCCTAATACCTTAAATAAATTAGGGGGAGGATAAAAAATTAAAATTAATTAGTTAACTTATCAGAAGGGGGAATGGAGAGTTACTATGCAATGAGCATTGAGTTTGAGGTGGCAAAAGGTCTAGAAATAGATAGTGGTGATGGTTACCCAACATTGTGCATGTACTTAACGCCACTGAATTGTACTTTTTAAGATGGTTAAAATAGCAATTTTATGTTATGTGCACTTTACCACCAAAACAGTTACTTAAGTGATTTGTTAGAAAGGGTCACTGTTTGTAAGAACAGTTCTTTGCTGCTCACTCATTCCATCTTTGCTGAGCATATGGTGTTCCCTCAATGTACCACTGCACAAAGGGCCAGGTCAGCCTTTAAATGTATAGAAGCATTTGTGTTCTTTTCTGTTAAAAAAAAAAAAGTAATTTTTAAATGCAAGGTCATAACTAGTCATATTAACATAACGGTCAGATTTTTGAAATTAACATTATTAATGAGTTGTCATAATTTTATAATTATCCCATCACAGGAATGAGTTTGCCACATAATGGCATAAGCTATTTTCATGGAATTCTAAGAGCAATGAAAAGAATGTGAAAGCACAAACCATGTGGATGAATTCAAATATTCAGTGAAAGGTAGTACCTGGAATTGAAATCGTTTTCTTAGTATAAGAATCCAACCAAACAGAAGAGGCCAAGTCAGCAAGGGGCATTTCTAAGGCTTCCTTATGTGGGCCATGCCCTGATAAGGAAGAACAGGAAGTTGTCCTTGTGACTGATGGGCTGTGCCTGCTTCTCCACCATGAGTCCTGGCCAGATGTCTAGGGAGGATTCGCCCCATCCCACGTAGCTGACACAAGGGCTATCTCAGTGGATCCAGATGAGCATTTGGGCCCACAAAGATGTCCCGTGGCCATGCTGGCAGGAAAGGACACAGAAGACAGTTGTGTGTGCTGAGTGAATGCTCCCCTCATTTTGGTTTACAAAGCTCGAGCTCAATACCTATTTCTTAATGTTGCAAATGTTTGATTCTCCTCCATCTCACATGCTGGAAGCACCGAAGTTTTTACACATATGCACCTAGAGAATTAACAGTTAATCCTGGGAAGCAAGTGTGGTCTCTAGAAAGCTAGACTTCCATGAGATTGCTAACAACTTTGAGTTTGAGAAAAAAAGGCCAAAGGAGAGAGAAGAAAGCCAATTAAAATTCAGAGAATTGACCAGAAACTGTTACTTTTCTGGTTTGACATTTTCTTACTCGTAGCTATGAAGGAAATAAAATGTCATATCCCATAAGTGTGCCTGTATTTAATAGTTTTTATAAAACATTAATATTATAGTTCCTAGATTTTAAGAAGTATCAGCAATCCCATTAATCGTGATGAAAATGGTTATCACGTCAGGCCCCAAGAAGTTTTCCCTTTTTAAAGGAAGGCATTAAAATACAAGTAGTTTATAATTTCGCCTATATCGTTCTAAAACATGTAACATCTGAATCGCTTCAAAGGACCTCACGTTCAGCAGAAGGCTACTGATCAATCCCTTTCTTTTCATTTGAAGCGTTTCTTTCAGGGAAATTGTGGTGAGCTTGCTCTCTCATCAAGTGTTACTCCAGAACTTGTATGATATCTTGTTAGAAGAGTTCGTCAAGGGCCCCTCCCCTGGGGAGGAGAAGACGGTCCAGGTGCCCGAGGCCAAGCTGGCCGGCTTCCTCAGGTACATCTCCATGCAGAACTTGGCGGTCATCTTCGACCTGCTGCTGGACTCGTACCGGACGGCGAGAGAATTTGACACCAGCCCTGGGCTGAAGTGCCTGTTGAAGAAGGTGTCCGGCATCGGAGGCGCCGCCAACCTCTACCGCCAGTCCGCAATGAGTTTTAATATTTATTTCCACGCGCTGGTCTGTGCGGTTCTCACCAACCAAGAAACCATCACTGCCGAGCAAGTGAAGAAAGTCCTTTTTGAGGACGAGGAGAGAAGCACGGACTCCTCCCAGCAGTGTTCGTCAGAAGATGAAGACATTTTTGAGGAGACTGCCCAGGTGAGCCCCCCGAGAGGCAAGGAGAAGAGGCAGTGGAGGGCCCGGATGCCGTCGCTCAGTGTCCAGCCCATCAGCAATGCGGACTGGGTGTGGCTGGTCAAGAGGCTGCACCAGCTGTGCATGGAGCTGTCCACCAACTACATCCAGATGCACCTGGACCTGGAGAACAGTATGGAGGAGGCCCCCATCTTCAAGAGTGACCCGTTCTTCATCCTCCCCTCTTTCCAGTCGGAGTCCTCCACTCCATCCACTGGGGGGTTCTCGGGGAAAGACACCCCTTCTGAGGATGACCGGAGTCAGACCCGGGATCACACAGGAGAGTCTGGGAGCCTGAGGGTGGGCAGCGGAGACATGCTGCTGTTGCCCCCGAGCCCCAAGGTGGAGAAGAAGGATCACAGCCGGAAGAAAGAATGGTGGGAGAATGCAGGTAACAAAATCTACACCATGGCGGCCGACAAAACCATTTCCAAGTTGATGACTGAATACAAAAAGAGAAAACAGCAGCATAACCTGCCTACGTTCCCCAAAGAGGTCAAGGTGGAGAAAAAGGGCGAGCCGCTGGGACCGCGGGGCCAGGACTCCCCGCTGCTGCAGCGTCCCCAGCACTTGATAGACCAAGGGCAGATGCGACATTCCTTCAGTGCGGGCCCCGAGCTGCTGCGACAGGAGAAGAGGCCCCGCTCTGGCTCCACTGGGAGCTCCCTGAGTGTGTCTGGGAGGGACGCCGAAGCACAGATCCAGGTAGGTTCCTGCCGGCCCAGGGATGCGGGGAGGCACGCCTGGCAGTGCCCGAGGGAGCCTGGGTTCCCAGGGACAGACATGTCCCCCTTGCAGAACCCTCATACCATTCTCAGAGTTGACAGTTTCCCTCCAAAGTCAGAGGATTGCCTGAGCCTAAGACATAGCATCTATCTGAAACTGAAATTTGATTCTTACATAATGTCAGGAATTATTTTTATGGGTTCTAAGAGATATGATTGAGAACTTGGAGCTCACCTGAATAAGATGAAGCTAAAGCTTCTAAAGTGAACATACTTTCACTGGCATTGAGTCCTGAGTTTGTCATTCGAAGATGTACTGAAGAAACACCTAAATGAAAAAAGCAAAGTGCGTGTTATTATGTGGTTATACCAATGAGCTGTTTTCATCAAGTTTTTCTAACCCATTCTGAGCACACAAAATTCTCATTCCTCAGAGGGCTTTGAGCATTTTTGTTCCTTCGTATAGTTAATATTTGTCATTCTGTGATGCATCAAAAACTCAGCCTGAGAAGAAAACAGTGTTGGTACTGTTTGTTCAATTTAAGACTTGATGAGACAGGAAAAGAGAAATAGAGGGATCCAGAGTGATGAGCCCTTTAAAAATACTCCGGGCATTTAGATCGTGGGCTCATGTTATAGGCATAAGTTAGATCTTCGATCCTAGGATTCTATGAACCTGCACAAAAATGTATTCTTAGAATGAACATAAACTTGGACTTAGCATGAATCTTGCAAGATGCCTTATTTTCCTCTAAAGTATTTTGAACGTAGTACTAAACTTTAGAATCCACAAAAATCATCTTTGATTAGCCTTTGCCAATCTAGTCTAACAAAGATGTATGGAAGTACTATCCCAGTTTACTAGGTACTGTAGAGACTGATAATTTAATGTCTCTTCATTAGGGGCACCTGGGTCACTCGGTTGGTTAAGCCTCCGACTTCACCTCAGGTCATGATCTCACGGTTCATGAGTTCGAGCTCCACGTCAGGCCCTGTGCTGACTGCTCAGAGCCTGGAGCCTGCTTCGGATTCTGTCTCTCTCTCTCTCCCCATCTCACAAAAATAAGTAAACAAATAAAGTTTCTTCCTTATGAGAAGGCAAGAGAGTTTTTAAAAATCTGAGGAATAAATAAGATTGTTATACAGGCATACCTTGGAGATACTGCAGGTTTGGGTCCAGACCACTGCAATAAAGTAAATATCAAAGGACGTCAAATGAATTTTTTGATTTCCCAGTGCATATAAAAGTTACGTTTATACGATGCTATGGTCTATAAAGTATACAGTAGCATCATGTCTAAAAATATATGTACACATACCTTAATTTTAAAAATATTGCTAAAAGATCTGAGTTTTTTAAAAATTTTTTTAATGTTTTTTATTTATTTTTGAGAGACAGAGAGAGACAGCATGAGCAGGGGAGGGTTAGAGAGAGAGGGAGACACAGAATCCAAAGCAGGCTCTAGGCTATGATCTAGCTGTCAGCACAGAGCCCGACGTGGGGCTCGAACCCACGAACCGTGAGATCATGACCTGAGCCAAAGCCAGATGCTTAACCGACTGAGCCACCCAGGCACCCCGATCATCTGAGTTTTTAACACGTCATAATCTTCTTGCTGGTGGAGGGTCTTGCCTCCATGTTGATGGCTGCTGACTGCTCAGGGTGGTGGCTTCTGAAAGGTTGGGGTAGCTGTGACACTTTCTTAAAATAAGGTGACAATAAGGCTTGCCGCATTGACTCTTTGACATATTACGTCCCTGTAGCATGCAATGCTGTTTGATAGCATTGTACCCACACTAGAACTACTTTCAAAATGGGAATCAGTCCACTCACACCCCGCCACTGCTCCATCAACTAAGTGCGTGTCATATTCTAAGTTCTCTGTTGTCATTTCAATAATCTTCCCGGCATCTTCACCAGGAGTAGATTCCATCTCAAGAAACCACCTTCTTTGCTCACCCAAAAGAAGCAACTCGTTTGACATCCAAGTTTGACCATGAGATGGCAGCAATCCAGGCCCACCTTCAGGTTCCACTTCTAATTCTAGTTCTCCTGCTGTTTCCACCACACCTGCAGTTACTTCCTCCACTGCGTCCTGAACCCCTCAGAGTCATGCGTGAGTGTTGGAAGCAACTTTTTCCACACTCCTGTTCATACTGATGTTTTGACCTCTTCCGATGAATCATGAATGTTCTTAATGGTATCTAGAACCGTGAATACGTTCCAGGTTTTCAATATACTTTGCCCAGATCCATCAAAGGAATCACTGTAACAGCTATAGCCTTATGAAATGTATTGCTTAAATAAGGACTTGAAAGTAGAAACGGGCCGCGGAATGGCTGTTGTGTTAGCGGGCACGAAAGCAGCATTAATCTCATTGTCCATCTCCCTCAGAGCTCTTGGGTGACCAAATGCATCGTCAACAAGCAGTAATATTTTGAAAGGAATCCTTTTTTCTGAGTCGCAGTTCTCAATAGTAGGCTTAAAATATTCAGTGAACCATCTATAAACAGGCGCTGTCGTCCAGGTTTTGTTGTTTCCTTTATGGAGCGCAGAGTAGATCTAGCATAATTCTTAAGGGCTCTAGGATTTGAGGAATAGTAAATGAGCACTGGCTTCAACTTCCTTAAAGTCACCAGCTGCATTAGCCCGTAACTAGAGGGTCAGCCTGCCCTTTGAACGCAGGTATTGACTTCCCTTTGGCTATGAAAGTCCTAGATGGCATCATTTTCCAACAAAAGGCTGTTTCATCTGTGTTGAAAATCTGTTGTGTAGTAACCACCTTCATCAGTTATCTCAGATCTTCTGGAGAACTTGCTGCAGCTTCTAATCAGCACTTGCTGCTTCCCCGGGAACTTTGCTCTTCGGAAAACAGCTTCTTTCCTTAAACGCCACGAACCAACCTCTGTGAGCTTTAAGCTTTCTTCTCAAGCTTCCTCGCCTCTCTCAGCCTTCACAGAATTGAAGAGAGTTAGGGTCTTGCTCTGGATTAGGCTTTGGCTTAAGGGAATGTTGGGGCTGGTTTGATCTTCTATCCAGACCACTCAAACTTTCTCCTTGTCAACACTAAGGTGGTTTTTCTTTGTTATCACTTGTGTGTTCACTTGAGTCACACGTTTAATTTCCTTCAGGAACTTTCCCTTTGCGTTCCCAGCTTGGTTAACTTAGGCTGGAAACTAGGCTTTTGTGCCAGTCTCCGCTTCCAACATGCCTTCCTCACTACGCATAATCATTCCTGGCTTTTGATTTAAAGTGAGAGACATGTGACTCTTCCTTTCACGTGAACACTTAAAGGTCAATGTAGGCTTAGTCATCGGCCTAATTTCAATATCGTTGTGTCTCAGGGAATAGGGAGGCCCGAGGAGAGAGATGGGGGAAGTGATCAGTGGAGCAGTCAGAGCACACGTTTATCAATTAAGTTCATCTTATATAGGCACAATTCATGGCATCCCAAAACAGTTATAATAGTCACATCACAGATCACCCTCACAAATATAATGATGCAGAAGTTTGAAATATTGTGAGGATTACCAAAATGTGACACAGAGACGCAAAGTGAGCAAATGAAAAAAAAAAAAAAACCCTCTGGGAAGCACAATAAAGGAAAGTGCAATAAAACGAGTTATGCCTCTAGTCTACAAAAGCTGAAAACCAGGTATTCCTAATGTTAGAGGAGTCTCTGCTATTCCTGTATATATGAACTTAAAATGACAATTTCTAGTAGCTACATTAAATTAGTGAAGACTGATTTGTTGCAGCCCAAAGACTGGGAAAACTCATTTGCCAATTGGCAGGGCTTAGCACCCCCTGAGAGTTCAGATGACCCCATAGGAGAAAGCTGCTAATTGCCCCTGAATCCTTTCTCTTAGGCGTGGACCAACATGGTGCTAACAGTTCTCAACCAGATTCAGATCCTTCCAGACCAGACCTTCACGGCCCTCCAGCCTGCAGTGTTCCCGTGCATCAGCCAGCTGACCTGTCACGTGACCGACATCCGCGTGCGCCAGGCCGTGAGAGAATGGCTGGGCAGAGTGGGTCGGGTCTATGACATCATCGTGTAGATGACTCACGTGGAGGAAATTCAGTAGCGAGGGTTAGAGAATGCCTGCCAGTCTGACCGTGTTTTCCCCACCACCAGCCCCACTAAAACAAGTGTCTCAGAGAACAATCTGCCGCTCCTTAACACTGGGGCCATTCTGGACACTAGCCTTGTATCTGGATGACACAAATGATACTCTGATTTCGCACATGATTTCAGAAAAGTCTCCATTCCTTGATACATTTCTAAATCTTGATGTTAATTCCCCAGTGCTTTTGCTTGCGATGTCCTTCCCAAAAGGACCCCTTTCAAGGACTACCCCTGTGAAAACACCACATTGATCTATTTGATTTTTTTTAATGCAAATGTTAAGGAAATATCTGCTGGTCAAGCTGATGTGTAAGCACTCAGGCATCTAGTACCAGACATTCATTGGAGGAAGATTTTCTATTATGATTATGGGTTTATTAGCAGGGAAGAAAACACATTCTTGTTCTGGAAACACATTCTTGGGTGTCATAAGAAAGGGATGGCTTCCTCTGTAAAATATCCCAGAACATTTCAAAGTTGTCCTAAACTGTCAAGATTTTCCAGTTGGTATTCACCAACTTCTTGTAAGGTACTTTTGTGCCTTTATTTCCCTATTTCTAAAGGAAGAAAATGCTTGCCTGGCAAGGTTTCAAGTCTGTGGGCTGGCAGCCTTTGACACACAGTGAGATTGGCGGATACAGATATGGCCAAGAGACAGACTGACCAGCCACCTGGCTTCCCATTAGTCTTTGCTTTTGCTCCCAAGGCAAAACAGGAAAGGGAAAGAAAAAATGGTGCCTTAGTTTCTTGTTGCACAGACATTTCTATGCTCCACAGTTATCTGAACATAGGGCAGACCACTGGGTTTTTAAGAAAACAAAACGTTAAAATGCAACTCATTTTGTATCCGCACCTTTGGAGGAAAGGACTCAGTTCTCCATCCAGCGAGCCGACTTCTCAGGGAACGGGGCAGGAAGTGTGGGGTAGCGAGACAGGTGGAAGGGGGGGTGGAGGTGGGGAAGGAGATTGGGATGAAGTCATTTTAAATCTTAAAATATTATACAACCATCACATGAAATAAGGGTGTCAGGCATATGAGCTCTGGTCTCAGAAGAAAATAAAACTAAATAAATGAAAAAGAAAGAAAATAAAACTAATTTCACAGAATGAAATTTAGGAAATTAAGTTTTTCAATGTCAAACACTTCTCTCTGGCAAGTAAATTTACCCTATGTCTGTTGTTATTTTACATGGATATTTCTTGTAGATATTACTAGAAAATTAATTTGGAAGCTTTATCATATTTACAGTACACTGAATAGTTCTTCAGTTATAATGACTGAAACTCCTCAATCAAGCCCACTCATGTACATTCTAGAAAGTAACAGTTGCTAAGATACATTGTCATTTCCCCAGCCCTTAAAAACGTGTTCATAATGAAACGTCATTTAAAAATAAAACTTCAACTCTTCAGTACAGAAGATTTAAAACTAACAACTTTACTCAGTGCTGGTATTTGTAAGCTTTATCTTCCTTGAGAAATATGTAAATATCTACAAGGTTCCGATGAAGACAGGGTTCCCTGATTTATTTAGGCAATCTCAAAGAACCCCGTCATTTCGTATGCCATCGAGAGAGCACAGAAAAATCAAGAAGACATTTTTCAAGTTCCACAAAACACACTCTTTGCCTTCAGGTTTTACTCATTAGACAATTCAAGTGTAAAAACTAGTTGATCTTAACAAGCAATGAATTGTTGGAATAGCAATGAGCTGTAGTCTATACATTTTCTATTTTGGAAGTAGAATTGAAAGTCAGATACTTGTTCCTTGTTTTCACAAAAGCTACAAAAAGGAACAGAACCATCATGGTATACTGCCTTTCAGAGGTTTACTTCCCCTTTGTGAACCCATGAGGACTACCAAATTAACTTGGTGGGGGCATGGGCGGTGGGGGGGAAGCTTTAGTGTGGCAGAGTGTCAAATCCATGATTATAACATGTTTACATGCAGCAACTTTTTATAAAGCATAAAAATTCAAAGCCAGTCTCAATTTAGAATGTTGCGTCCCAGAGTATGTTAGTTAATTGTCTAGAAATCAGAATTCATTCTCCCATAGATCTCTATTATGAGATCCAAGGCTAGTTTATGAAAATAAATTTACCCCATACTATGTGCAAACTTTGCTCTGAGACCATGACTCATTATAGGTTCCAAGAATTAAAAAAGTGAGAAAATGTGCATAGTTCTTGACCTACAATTTTGTAAGAGGGTTTTGGACCCTTCCCATCTATCTACTCTATAGCCTACCCCGAGGCCCATATTGATCTCAGCTCACCTTGATAACTTCCCAGAGGTATTTGCAGTTTTCAAAAGGACATTGCCTGAGACAAATAATCTCTAACAAATAGGACTTCAGGTCACAATGAAGTCCGTCTTCTCCAGGAGTGGAGAGGAAAGGGAAATAATTAGGAACCTTCAATAGATGAGTGGTCCCTTCCCACTTCAGCCCCTCACACACTTCCAGTGTCTGGGTTTCTGCATTTTCCCCTCTCTGCCTTCACTCTCTCTCCCATGGTCTCTGAAAGACCAAGGTCAAGACAGCCTTTGTGGTTAAAACAGTCACTACCATATATTTACTGATCTAAGCAGAGTAAGATTTTGCACGCTACTTTCAGTTGCCTGTATGTACTGCCAAAAGTGTGTTACCCTATGAATGAAATGTGCTCTCTTTTTCTAATATTTTGGTAAAGTGTGCATCATGAAAATACCTAGAAATTCAGTGTTTAGGAATTCCTGACAGCCAAGTAGACCACACTCATCATCAGATTTCTCCTTGCCATGAGGACATAAGTTTGATGGAGGGCCAGGATCTCTCCTAGCTCTTGCCTCTCCTGATTAGCTTTTAAAAATGCTTAGACTGCCTCTTTACACCATCTTGTTATCACTCCCCTTTAAGATTATTTTCTAGCCTTCTCCATCAATATAAAACTAGGGTATTTTCTACCATCTTTACGCTATTTAATGATCAAGGCAGATGCTAACACATATAACAGCTCAGATCAAATTATTTCCAATCAAACATGACAAAATATTAACATAATTCAAAAGTACCTTTAAATGGAAACGTCTTGGTACAGTATTGCCAGGCTTTTAGTTCTTGTTGTTTCAAGGTCGTTACAGAGTCCATTGAGAGCATCAAATACCCTTCACTGTAAGAAGGTAATGCAATTATGGAAGAGATAGCCCTGACTTCCCCCAAAGGCTCCTTATGCAAGAAGGTTTTCTTTCTCAGAAAAGAAAATCCATTTGGGTCCACCCCAACAGACTAAGCAGAATGAAGCTGATAACAATTGCAGGAGGTTACAGACAGCAGGGAGGAGGTGACATTTGTTGAATGCCACTGTGACTGTAGACCTGTACCTACATTACCTTTTAATTCTCGTGATAACCTTGTCAGATAGGTATTATTTTCCTCACTTTTCTCAGATGAGGATACAGACCCAGAGAGGTTAAGAAATTTGCCCAAGATAACCAGCAAATGCCAAAGTTGGTTGCAAAAGAGGTGTTCCTGAATTCAAAGGCCATGCCCTCTCTATAATACAATGCTCTAAGGACACAGAGTGAATACATGAGTGTTGCAAGGAATTAAACCGTGAAAATGGGTTGATAATATTTGATGTCCCATATCTACAATCCTATGAGGATTTTTCAAATAGGGTTAAAAAAAAGTATTCATAGAAAGGTCATACATAACATAATGTTTTGAGTGTTTGAAAATAAAATAAGGTCTGAACCTTACTCTCAATGCAGACCCTCAGTGGGAATTTAGGAAACTTGCCAAATTAGCCGGAAATGATGGAATACTATTTATTCAGGGCCAGCTGTCGAGCAGGTGAGCATGGCAGTCTGTGTCTGGAATGACATGCACGATCGGTAAATTTTTTTCAATTGCCATTTAATCACTCAGAATTAAGTGCCCTGTAGCCAGCAGTGCCTCTGTACTTGCTTCCCTGGGAAGTAGATGGTAGTAAACATGGAAGTCATCATCAAAGTTTGAGAATATACAAAACAAGTTCTAACCAGTTTTCCACTGCACTCTCTGAAGAGGAAGCGACGGGTAAGACAAGATTGTTTAAAGATCCAGGTACTGAGGGCATCAGGTCAATATCCATAGTAACCACGTGCCATATGCCTAAATACTTCTATATACTCTGCAGACAAGGAAACAGACATGAGGAAAACCCAACATATTACATTAAGCGGATGACAGAACTTGGATATGCATGGGTACCACTTAGGTGATCCTAGTGACATTTAGTGTGGCCTTAAAAAAGCAAAAGACTCTTTTTAAGCACTTTTTACTGGAAATATGAGCTTGTTATTGGGCAAGATTTATGAAATTAGTAAAGAACTCCTAATTATGCTTCATCAAAAAAATTGTGTTCTCATTCATAGTGGAGCAATCTAGATAATTGTTTGTCTCCTTTTGTGAGATCCTCTTCCTCTGCTTGTAATGTTTGTATTTGATGTGGAAGTAACTAAAAATTTAATACAGAGTTTTGGACTGGAACACCGTTTAGATTTCCAAAACACAATCATTGCTTCAGGGAAAACAGACCAAAAAAAAATTATCCCCGGCGATAATTTATGAGAAAGTCAGTTGAGAACAATGCTCAATTTCCTTATAAACAATGGCACCTCTTACTAATTGAAGAAAACTCGATACAACACCACTAGCACCATACAAAACCTTTCCCCTCTATCTTTGTGTAATAATGCATGAGGGTTCCAGGAACGAGAGACTGGCTGACTACCTTAGTGACAAAACTACAAAAACAAACAAACAAACAAAACTACAGTCAACTGCTGGTGAATCCCATCCAGGTATGGTCTTTCCAGCTTTTCAGTCACCAAGAATTGCTGCGTACTATTAGTTCCTATCCTAGTTTTTAGTGGTTGTCTAATATCTTTTGACTTTGTTCTTAATTGGTTCCCAAACTTCGGCACACATCAGGATCACCTGGAGGGCTTGTTAAAACCCAGGTTGTTGGGCCCGCGCCCACAGTTTCTGATTCAGTAGGTCTGGAAATTGCCATTTCTAATAAGTACCCAGGTGAGGCCAGTGCTGCCAGTCTGGGGACCACATTTTGAGAGCTGGCTTGAAAACATTTCCGACTACTACCTTTTAAGATCAGCCTGACTTATCAAGCTCTATCGAAACACCGAACTGCATCTTGGGCAGACAACTTGGGATTGGATTCTCTACAGCATTCCTACTCAATCTTCCCAGTTTCTAGGTTTATTATGCCAACGATTAGTTTTTTACGAGCTAGAAGACAATGAATGTATAAGTTCAATGGAACAGTGAATTCTGTGTAAGCTTCTCGTCTTTGTATTTAGAAACACTGGTTATGGATGGTCATTTGTATCATGTTGACCCTTTGACTTGTACTGAGGTGATTTTAAACTGAAATATGTAGTGTTTGAGTTTCTTCTGTCATTACAGTTTTAATGAGACATTTCCATCTCAACTCCATCACAACTTTGGCTCCTGGCTTCCAGAAGTTTTGAGTAGTTGCTTGCTTGCCAGTAGGTTTCCCTCTCTCATTAGTCACCCAACTATCAACACTTCAAAATATTACACTATTTGATGTACCTTCATTTTTCACTTAACTGTCTGGTGTAAATTAATGTTTTAATTTCTTATGTACCTGTAAAGAGTCTACCAAGTGGCTTCATGGAAGTTTGCAAACTGAACAACTCCCTTTTGAGCAGCACATGTGCCTGTTTTAAGGACTTTTTGGTCAATGTGTTTGTGTTCATACCTGCAAAGTGGAGACCAAATTCATTATCTCATCTTCCAGTGATGGGAGAAATGTACACAGGCATCAATAGGCTTTGGGAATACAGTGAAATTATGTTAACTTAAATATAGGTGGGGCCTATGTTTCTTAATCCTTCATTTGATTAATTCACTTTGGAAATTCTTTTTTCCACCAAAAAATAATCAGAGAGGGAATAATTCAAGAGAAAATAATTAGGTACCTTAAAATTATCATCCATATATTTTATATTAATTACATAATTCTTATTGATTTAATATTCTCTAAAGCCTTCTGCTTAAATACCCTGACATCATTTAAATTACTTTAGATTGTTGTATGAATAGAGTGACTATATTTACTAGAATTAGTGAGATCAGAAAGCATATCAAAGGGTTGATGGTATTAAGGAGTCAAGTTCTTGCCTCTGTGGATGGAAATATTGGAGTGTTTTATTTCACTTTTCTTTTCCATAATCTGTTTTGGAAACTATGTGTGCATTTAATTCTTCTAATAGTCATTGGTTTTCAAATTAAATTTAAAATATTAATTTCTAGGAATAATGTATTTCCAACTTATTTTACCAACTGGTGCCAAAAAAAGGAGGGGGGATCTAAAAGCCGATCTTTTGAACTACCACATAAAATATTTTCTCTTCAAGCTAGGGAATCTCTAGCCCTGACGCTACCAGCCACAGTAGTCACCCAGGGCTACCTCATGGTCACCTGCAGGCTACTTTGCATTCCCCCCTTGGCAGTTCTTCCATCTATATTTCGTTGGAAGTGGTTCTCTATAATAAAAATCTATTTCCTGCTAAATAGGCAAAACTGGACAAAGATTAGTGCTTTTGATATTGTGGGTTTCACTTCAGTTGAAACCATGTGATAGGATATCCAGGTAAGGCATGATAGGGGCAGGAGCAGGCGCCCAGAGGGAAAGGCTGCTTTCAGTTATTTTTGCTTGTTTTGTTTTCAATGGACTGGGGGGGAGGGGGAGCTAAGAAGAAGACGTTTATTGCCCTAATCATGCCAAAAGACTTATTATTTGAGATTATTTTCCTGCTTTTCTAAGAGAAATAAAATAAACTACATTATAAACAGTTTCCCTATTACCATTTCCCACTCTAAATAAAGACAGTGGGTGGTAAGGGTTCGTTTATCCTTTCTTATATTATGCCAAAGAATCGACTTGTTTTCATTAAAAATTATAAAGAAATGAAGCGTGGTATAGCCATAATGATTTGAGTCAGTGTACCATTTTATCTATAAAATGCAGAATTCATCCTTGCAATCCCATTCACCAGGAGCCTTGAAGCATTTTGTTTACTCCAAAGGACTTGTCTAGAAGTACAATTTTTATTTTTCCTTTTTACTTAGTCAGTTTGGTCACATTTATTACACACACATACACACACACACACACATACACACAACTGAAACTACCCTCCTTTATATGTTGATAAACTGTTTGATTTGATAGAATCTGTCTGTTCATTGTTTTAACAGGTCCCTGTAAGCAAGCTTGCAAGTGTATTTTGTGTACATTTTATTGGAGGTGAAAATGAAAATTCTAAGGAGAAAATATTTTAAAAGATATTGTATTTATGTTGCTTGTGTTGTAGAATAAAAATTCAAATGCATTAAAAAAGTCTATGTGGAACAATTTTATTTACCTAAAAAGTCTATCAAAATAATTTATGTAAGTATCTTATGTTTACAGAATACTGCCCAAAGAACAAGGTTTCTTTTCTTTTTCCATGGCATTTCATAACTGATGAGACCCCTTCCGGTTCCAGAACACAGACAAAGTCACTAATATATATATATATTACATATACTTTTTCTGTTCTAAAATAAATTCATATTCTCAGTAGATATTGATGGTATTTGTCCATTACAAAAATCACTGCCTTTTGCTATTTGAGCAAATCCCTCAATAGGTATAATATTATTGGAAGATAATACTGAAAAGAAAATACAGCCACTTTTAATGTCATGGTCTTATTAGACTGAAGCTTTAAAACTGTTTCAAAAGCCTACAGTAGTATAACCCTAGGAACCGTCATGCCCAAATCGTGGAAAACTGGCCAATAGAGGGATAAAAGAAGTTCAAGACGCCAAAGAGATGAAATCTGCGCATGTGACCTTAACCATGATTCTATCATTCTATCATACACTCTGACATTTGTACTACTAAGTCACAGTCACTTCCCTCTTATGGATGAAATAAAACTAAAAGAGATACTAACATACTTTACCCAAGGACATCACAAACGTAAGTGACCAACCATGTTCACGGACGGAGAACAGAGCCAAGGTGACCTTTGGCCTTAGCCAGAAAGGCAGAATTCACATCCCAAGCTTCGCCTCTTCCTGGGAGTGGGAAAACCAGACAACACTCAAGTACAGAGCTCAAGGTTCTCACTCCGTAAAATATAAACTCTAACCTCAGGGTTGTTTCAAGATAACATGAAAGCCCGAATGTTGCAGTGCTCTGTACGTGCTAATGATTAATAAATGCAGTACTACAATGTGCTGGGGGAGAACCCATCTCATAAATAGCCCCACTATTTTGCAAGAGGATTTATGCTTGAGACCTCGTGTGCACCTATCCTTGACATTCATATCCATGAATGCATTATAATACAGAAAGCTTAACATTTTGTGCCAATCTTATATGAGGTGGTTGGCACCTCAGAGGCAGATCTCTTTAACCAAACATTTGGAAATAAATTCTAGGTCAATAGCCAGTTCTTCTATTGTTAATATCTAGTAATGAATATACTACATGCATAAATTTGTATGTATTTCTTTAGAGACTTGATATGCTTCAACTATTTGGCTCATGATTGAAACTTGTATAATTTAGCTTTGATAAATATTTCATCTCACTCCTTAGAAAATTCACTTTCCCATCTGGCTTAAAGGCAGGTTCAATAAGCAAGTGAAAAATAAAATTGAAGCATAATGCAATATCGTGGCTTTCATATACCGACCGACATTCCTATTATCTCAAGGCTTTGAAAGAATACGCTAAGCATGCTTTTTATCTCTTCCTTGTTTGCTTTTATTTCTAGATTCCTAGTTACAGCATCAAGTCATCAGTGCCCTAAGCTGCCCTGCTAACTTAATCTGGCTGCTCAAAATGTTTTGTTGCCCAAGAAACAAACTATCCAGCTTAATGATCTCATACAAACTGAGAGAGGGTAACAGCATAATTAAATCCCAGAGAAGTTTATAAGCAATTTCTAAATAGTCTCTAAAAAAAAAAAAAAGGATTGTGTCAACATGAAGGGATCAAATTCAGAACAGTTTAGAGCTGAGAACTCAAATATTGAACTTCAGTTGACTCTGACATGGTTTCTAATCTTCTTTATATCAGTATATGATTTGCTATATTGAACTACTAGAACAGGTACAAATGACATGAGGAAGTAACACGACATTCTCTGCCAGCATCTCTTGCAGAGAGTAACCTTCAAGAAGATAAATTAGAAGGTAAATGTTGTGATGCAGAAGACTTTTATAACTCAACTTGAAAAAATGAGTATTGAAGTTCATTTACCAATTATAAAGGAGAAGATACTGTTGGCTTTATTATAGTTAAAAGTTCAATATTGCATCAAGTCAGTTAATACTCAATGGGTTTTCTAATATGACGGTGGGTTGTAAAAGTCACATTATTTTAAAAGCCTAGAATAGATTTGCTTTTCATATTCAGGAGGAATATGTATTATTACAGACCTGTCAGATAAAAACCATTTGGAAATGGGCTACTTGGAAAACTGAGCATCGTTCTAAGCCCTACCAACTGAAGACACTGGCAGTGTTTACATTAGTACAAATTTAGGGAGTTAAATTTTACATTATTAAATTGGTAAATTTAATTCAAATAGCTCTGGGGCACCTGCGTGGCTCCGTTGGTTAAGCGACCAACTCTTAATTTCAGCTCAGGTCATGATCTCACGGTTCGTGGGTTCAAGCCCCGCATTGGGTTCTGCACTAATGGTGCAGAGCCTGCTTGGGATTCTGTCTCCCTCCCTCTCTGCCCCTTCCCTACTCGCTCTCTCTCTCTCTCTCTCTCTCTCAAAATAAATACACATTAAACAATTTTAACTAGTTCTTATTCCTATGGCAGGGGTGGGGGGTGGGGAGGGAAGCCTGTAAAAACTTTGGGGATTACTGCATGACATAGAGATAAGAACTACATCTCCTCTCCACAGGACTCTCTCCACCCCCTGCTATGCGTGGCTGGGGGTGGGGAAGCTGCTCTGCCCCATCCCCACACACCCCGCTGAGCATGCCTGTGTGCACCTTCTTCCCTCTCATGCCACTCCAAGGAATTGAATGGCAAGAAGTTAACAGTCCTAGGATGCCCAGGATTCATTACTTACCAGAACAACTGGGATTGAGTCTTTCATGAAACTACTGACTGCCCAACATTTGGGAATGGGCACAGATCTGGATTCACAGGAAGAGATCTCTGATCCAAAGATCATAGATGAATGCTACCAGGCTACCTTTCTTCAATACAAATTTTTCCTCAAAAGCATTAAGTAGAATCCTGTGACTAAAAGTGTATTTGAGATATTCATCTATGGACTTTTCTCCCAATATCTATCCTATTCCTTTTTTTTTCTATTCAAGTACATACTTGGCTCAGGGGTTCATGGTTTCAAGGGAAGTATATAATGGGACAGAATGACAAGGAACTGCCTGTGACATTCTCAGACTCTTAGATTCCCGAAGCCTAAGCCATACACATACACATACATATACATGTGTCTACACCATGGTTATGGTTGGGGGTTTTTTTTGTTTTTTGTTTTGTTTTTAATGAGGGAAGAGTGCCATAGAAGGAGAGAGTATAGACAAACTCTGTAGGGTAGAAATATAAGGGGAAAGAATTCCTTTACCTTTGACTGGAAGTGAATTCCCAGGGCTGTAAGGAAGAGGGAGACGAGGTCCCACAGCAGAAAGGCTGCAGGTCAGGGAGGACTGTTACAATGACAAGACTGTAGGAGCCCAGACAAGGCAGGCCTGCCCGGTGTTCGTGGCTGCAGATCGGCCAGCAAACCTGAGGAAAAGTCCCAATCCTTGGATGTGGCACAGGGTAGAAGCAGCAGAGTAAGCAGCCACGTGACAGAATAGAAGCTCGGGATACTTTTTCACGGAGTCAGAGAAAAATAAAGAAAATCACAACTTGATACATAAAGTTGCAGGCTGAGATTTATACCTGCTTTTCTAGTGGATAATCTAAAAATCACACTATGTGTAGTTTTGTAAGGCAATTGGAAGAGGGGTGGGGGGGGGGGAACAGTTGCCCCTGCAAATGCAAAGCTATTTCTAAGAAAGGGCCAACTGAGTTGATTATTGACAAGACCTCCCAAGTTCAAGATCAGTGGCCCTCAATGTCAAAAAGTTGTCTGCCCCCTGTGGAAGCAAGTCTGCCTCATAAGATCATTTTCCATCAGGCTCCCAAACTCTCTCCCCTTGGATGTTTGAGCAGTTTTGACAAAGTGCAATTTGATTCCTCCCAATGGGCAGGGCTCTTGTTGCTAAAGATAAACCCAATATTCTCTACCTTATTCTGTAGCCTTCCCCCTGCTGGTTTCTGGGTGAGCTGAAGTATCTCACCCCCTCTTCTGTCAGTAGCTACAATAGTCCCACTTTATGTTTTACCTAACCAGCAAAAGACACCACCTGCTCCATGTGGAATATAGACAAATGCAGACTTAGAACTACTTTCTTTATGTAATCGTGATAAGAAATATAACAGGTCAATGATTTACAGAGTGACTTCAGCCTCTATCAAAAAAACGTCTCCCCCACCTAGAGCCCATTCTCCTACCTAGTTCACTTATGCCCCTGAAGTAGCTCAGCTACCCTAGACAGTACCATTTGATTGATTGTTGAACTTGCAGGTGTCCGGGCCTTGACTCGGAAATTGTGACCCAGGAAGAAAGATGCTGGGCTCAGGAATCTGCATTGCAACAAGCTTTCAAAAGTATTCTGATACAACCTGGGGATCACACTTTGAAAATTATTCCAAGAAGCTTAGTCTTATTCTAAGACTCTTATTCTAAGAATCTGGTTCTAAGAATGTGATGTATAATCAATCTGACCTAAAATTAAAAGCTGTAAGTTTGGTCTCTAAATACAAGAATTGAGTTGGAAGCCCAGAAATATTGCGGTTGTTCAAGACTTTATCTCTTCAGACAGCTTCACTTTATTTTTTTAAGTTATTTTGAAAGAGAGAGAGAGCGTGCGCATGCACGCAAGTGGAGGAGGGGCAGAGAGCGAGGGAAAGAGAATCTCAAGCAGGCTCCACACTGTCAGTGCAGAGCCCAACACAGGGCTCCATCCCACAAACCTTGAGATCATGATTTGAGCCAAAATCAAGAATCGGACACTCAACCAGCTGAGCTACCCAGGCACCCCAATAGCTTCCCTTTAGAGCAGAGGTTTGTAACTTGGGACCCACAAAGAATTAAGGGGTCTAAGAACAAGGAAGGGAAAAATTATACCCTTATTTTCACTGACTTCTAACTAAAATTTAACACGTCCTTCCATTTTGAATACAGACATCAAAGCACCAGGATAATGGCAGGCCTCCAGAAGTCACAGATCTTTCCCGATTACAGATCCCTCAAAATTCCCGTACTTGGGAAGCACTGAAGTTGCTATTAGATCTTGTCATTGAATGTGTTATTGAAGAATACATGTATATTATGGTTTCACAGTCGAATATTTTGATAACTACATTGGTTTTGTTTTCTTTGTAATAAAGTGCATTTTACCACATGCATTTAAAGGGGTTTAAAATATTTCAAATTATCCTGAAAAAGGATATATAGACTTCCCCAAAGTGCAAGAGTCTGTGGCAAAATAATCAGTTGAAGAAATTCTGTCCAGGCTTATCATAAGGGAAGATGACTGCAAATCTGGGGTAAACTCATCAAAGGTTTGGGACAAGAGCATTTTCCCCCTCATGTCACCTTATATTCTAGTCCTAGAATCAGCACTGTTTGTCAGCAAATTACATCCGAGTCTCATTCCCTCATCTGCCATGCGACAGGGCTGGTAAAGTGATTGCCAGTGTCCCTTAAAACAAAAAATTCCATTTTCCTGACCAAAATTCTGACAGCAAGGCAGTTCCTATAAATTCTTACAAAGATTCCTGCTTTGGAGGCATTCAGATGAGGACAGTGTACAGATTTTTTTCCTACTAAGAAGAAATGTCTCCTTGCTCTAGAGTAAAGTTTACTAAAAATATAGTTCTGTACGTATTCATGAATTTTATACACTTTTTAAAATTCCAGTTGATTTGAATTTTTAAAGCACTATAGGAAAAAATAGAATGGCCTAAAATTCTCTACTTGCATTGTGAAAAATGGAAAAATTCAATGTTCTTATGTCAGGATTGGCCCTTTAAGTTAAAAAAAACAAACTAGTTTCATGTAAATTTTGAAAACTGTTTTGAATTGGTAATGTTTCAAAACTACAAATAGAGCTAATAATGTTTAAAGATGAAATGGGTAAAATAACAAATCAGAAGAATTAATTTTAAACTGTTACTTAGGAGCACCGGGGTGGCTCATTCGGTTAAGCATTCAGCTTCAGCTCAGGTCATTTTCTGACGGTTCATGGCTTCAAGCCCTGTGCCTGACTCCATGCTGACAGCTTGGAGCCTGCTTAGGATTCTCTCTATCCCTCTCTGTCTACCCTTCCACAGCTCACGTGTTGACATTTGCTCTCTCTCAAAAATAAATAATTTTTTAAGTTATAAAAAATTCTTATTTAGATTCAGCTTCCTATTAACGAATATGCCAGCACTCTAGATGTCTGGAATCAATCTGACTACAAAATTCTAAAGGAATGTTTATTCTAAAATATTCAATAACTAATATTGGCAATGATTTGACTAAGGAAATCTGATGAATAAACGGTCAAACTCATTTATTAACACAATCTCATATTATCAGCCAGCAGACTATGAAATAAATTGAGGGGACTCTTACCTATAACACCAACAATGGAGCAACTAGACTATTTAATCATTTCTTCATTATTTTCGTTTTAAAAATGAATTTATAGATGATTAAAGTAACCATTTTTTAAAGAAATGCAAGACTGAGAGGGTGGGCTTTTCAAAGAAACAGGAGTCTCTGAAAATCCACTTTCCATGGATCCATCCATATAAAAAGTATTTCCCCTCTGAATGGAGCATCAGATTGTAGAGAACCCAAATAGACCCCAAGTCCAACCCTATCTCAAGACTCAGAACTGAGCTAGACAATTTACATACAGCTGTCCCCAGAAACACTCCATAGGATAAATGTCTCAGATACATTTTACAGACGAGGAAAGCAAAGGCTCCAAGAAGTGAAATGGGAAATTCCTGAAGGTCACATGACTAGCAATTGGCAGAATCACGATTCAAACTGAAATCGGTTTGACCACAGAGCTGTGTTCTCTCCATTAGAACATGATACCTTGAGGTAAAACTATAAATGAAATTAACGGCCTGGATGAGACCTTGCCCAGTGCAACATCTCCAACCTCAAACAGTTAGAATCACCCTTAAACTTAAATACAAACTTTTTTTAAAAATCAGGACTCTGAAAACAATTATGTTACACTAGTCCTCCCAGTGAGAGACAGGCTGGTGTCATGACCATGGAAAATACAGAATAAATTCATCTGCTGTAGAATAAGCAGCATGAAACTCAACTGATGGTTGTGGTCAACTCAACAATCTAGCATTCTGCCAAAGGATATCTTGAGTGAGCTAATATTCATGACAAACTTAAAGGTCATTTTAAATACACACAATTTTTAGCATTTCTAATTTTATTCCTGCATTAGGTTATGCAGTTGAGAAGCCATGCATTCAAACCAAATTATCTCAGCTTCCTTTAGAAACGCTTTCATGAATTAAGATTTAATGTTATGTCCTTGGCTTTTAAAGAAGGTCGATATAAAAATTGCCAAATTTGTCTTTTATAAATCTATATTAATACGAGGTGCCCATTACATTACTCATTTGTTTTCTTATACAAGAAACCATGAGGCCAGTTCTTCCAGAATTCAAAGCCAAGGTCGCTGATAACAATTATTTGATCTTTATACTAGCTACTAGGTTATTTGGTTTTGCCTTAGATCCCAGGACACTCGGAGCTAAAGTCAGGCTGAAGAGTGCTGAGGAGTAAGAAATGAGCAAGCCGCAAGCACCAGGCTACTTCCTGCATCTCTTGACTCTCCTTCTTCACTCATCACAACAATTAATAGGAAAATTCAATTCATGTCATCTAATGGAAGGAAACTGCATGGAGATCACTTTCCTAAGGGAACTCAGCTAGAAAACAGTCAGCATTCAAGTCCAAGTCTGAGTCAAAATTCAAGTCTTCCACCAGGTGGAAAGAACTTCACCCCCTTGAAGCACCCAACCCCTTGTATTTTAGTTTTCTATTGTTTTTATTTTTGAACAACCTAAAAGCCTTTTTGTGAGCTATATATAAGTCACACATAAATAAAATATCCCCTCAGGAAGTACGTGACTTAGCTAACATTGTGATATAACTAGCATAAATACTTAGGAGTTCTCTTAGCCACACCAGATACACAGAGTTTTAGGTCCCTACTAGCCAGATACTGATCAGTGGCAAAATGCAGTGGCATAACCCACAGAATCTGAAGTGAGTAGCCCTCAATTCCACTTGGGTCCCTCAACATCCACGGGGACAGGGAGGGACTATGGTTTACCAGTCTCTCTTTAGATCACATTCTTGTCTAAAGAGTTGAGACTGAGAATGGGAACGGAAAGATGGCAGAGTAGTAGGATCTTAAGCTCACCTCATCCCATGCACACACTGAGAGGTCAACTATTTATATGCAACTAACTCTAAAAATGACCTTAAGACCAGCAAAGTAGACCTTCCGCGGTTGATCAACTGTAGAGACAAAGCTACACTGAAAAGGGTAGGAGGGATGGAGACACGGTCCGGAACGGAACCCACAGTGAGACTAACCACAGACATGAGGAGTTCTACAAGCACAAAGAAGTGAGATCAGACCCCACACCAGGTACCCCTGGCACTGGAGATCCTCACTGGGAAGATGAGTCCCCATAATGCCTGACTTTGAAAATCAGTGGGCTTATTCTGGGAGAGCCAGAGGGCAATAGGAAACTGAGTCCCGCCCTTAAGAGCCCGCATATTAAATAACGTGGTCTGGCCCTGGCCGGAGACTCAGCACAGAAGCAGCAGTTTTGAAAAGTGCCTGGGGGTGTACCTGAAGGAGATTTTTTTTGGCTAACTTAAAACTCATGCTGGAGGAGCAGGGGCCTTCAGGAGATTTCCCCAGGAACAGAAGTACTGGCAGGAGCCCTTTCTCTTCTCCTCTCCCAGCCTAGACGCCCAGAGGCTTGTGGGAGCCAGTGCTAACAACCCTCCCCACCCCCACCTATCTTGCTAGCACCTCATACTCCATCTCCACATTCCCCTGCCCACATCATCCAACCTGCTGGCCTTGGCAGGCACCCCTTCAAAGCAGCTCCTTCTTGAGGCACCTGGGTGGCTCAGTAGGTTACGTGTAGACTCTTAATTTCAGTTCAGGTCATGATCTCACTGTAATGAGATCAAGCCCTGCATCAGGCTCCATACCGAGTGTGGAGCCTGCTTGGGATTCTCTCTGCCTCTTTCTCTCTGCTTCTGCCTCTCTCTCTCTCTCTCTCTCTCTCTCTCTCTCTCTCTCTCTTTTGCTCTCACTCTCTCTCTCTTGCTTTCTCGTTCTCAAAATAAATAAACATTTAAAAAATAACAACAAAGCAGCTGCCCTGGGGAGAGGGGGAGATAACTCCACACACAGTGACGCCCACAGCTCCAACAGCCCAGGCCCATAGCTGGCTGCTCAGGGAGCAAGCCCTGCCATTCTGTGCACCCACAACTGTGGCAGAGAAGCTAATTGCACATACCCAGGATGACTGCTGGTCCCACTCACCAGTGAGCCCCTAGTGGCCTCAGACAGGCCTCTCCACAGCAGGGAAACCAAACTCTACTCCTTGTGCTCACAGCAGGCAAAGTGGGTCATTGCACCCAGCTGGGCAGAAAGCAGTTGGGGTTCAGCCACAGAAGTAGGGCCAAGCAGCCCATACAGAGGGTACCCCCAAAGCACATGGTCTGGGGACCAGGGGGGACTGCACTATAGGACACTGCAGGTCTCTTCTATACAAGGCCACCACTTTCAAGACCCGGAGATATGGCTGACCTACCTAACACACAGAAGCAAACACAGAGAGGTAGACAAAATGAGAAGACAGAAGTATATATACCAAATGAAAGAGCAAGACAAAAATCACAAAGAGCTAAATGAAATAGAGATGAATATATGCTTGATAAAGAATTCACAGTAATGGTCATAAAGATACTCATTAGACTTAACAAAAGAGTGGATAAACTCAATAAGAACTCCAACAAAGAAACTGAAAACATGAAGGGTGCCTGGGTGGCTCAGTTGGTTAAGCATCTGACTTTGACTCAGGTCATGATCTCATGGCTCATGAGTTCAAGCCCCATGTTGGGCTCTGTGCTGACTCAGAGCCTGGAGCCTGCTTCAGATTCTGTGTCTAACTCTATCTCTGCCCCTCCCCTGCTCATGCTTGCTTGCTCGCTCGCTCTCTCTCTTTCTCAAAAATAACTAAACATTAAAAAGTTTTTAAAGAAACTGAAAATATGAAAAAGAACAAGTCAGAACTGAAAAATTCAGTAACTGAAATTTTAAAATACACTAAAGGAAATCAACAACAAATTAGAAGATATAGAAGAACAAATCAGTGATCTGGAAGATAGGATAATGAAAAGCAACCAAACTGGAGAGAAAAAAAAAAGAATAAAAATGAGAATAAAAAAATGAAACCATAAAATTCCTAAAAGAAAACATAGGCAGTAATCTCTTGGATATCATCCTTAGCAACGTACCTATGGATAGGGCTCCTCAGGCTAGGGAAATAAAAGCAAAATAAACTATTGGGACTACACTGAAGTAAAAAGCTTTTAGACAGCAAAGGAAACCATCAACAAAATCAAAACCTGGGAGAAGATATTTGCAACTGGCATATCCAATAAGAGGGTTAATATCCAAAATATATAAATGTATACAGCTCAACACCAAAAAAAAAAAAAAAAACCCCAATGCAATTAAAAAACAGGTAGAAGACCTGAATTTTTCCAAAGAAGACTGTAATACAGATGGCAAACAGATACACAAAAAAGATGCTCATCATCTCTAATGATCAGGAAACTGCAAATTAAAACCACAATGAGATCTCACCTCACTCCAGTCAGAATGGTATCAAAAAGACAAAAAATAACAAGCATTGGCAAGAAGGTGGAGAAAAGGGAACGTGTGTGCACTGTTAATGGGAACATAAACCAATTTACATTGGTGCAGCCCCTGTGGAACACAGTATGGATGTTCCACAAAAAATTAAAAATAGAAATATCCTATGATCCAGAAATTTCACAACTGGGTATTTACCCAAAGAAAACAAAAACACTAATTTGAAAAGATACATGTACCCCTAGGCTTATTGAAAAACTATTTACAGTACTCAAGATATGGAAGCAACCCAAGTGTCCATAAATAAATGAATGGATAAAGAAGATTTGGTATAGGGGCACTTGGGTGGCTCAGTCTGTTGGGCGTCCGACTTCAGTTCAAGTCACGATCTCACAGCTCGTGGATTCAAGCCCCACATCAGTCTCTGTGCTGACAGCTCAGAGCCTGGAGCCTGCTTCCTATTTTGTGTCTCCCTCTCTCTCTGCTCCTGCCCTGCTTGTGTTCTCTCTCTCACTCTGAAGAATACATAAACTTAAAAAAGAAGATGATGATGATGATGATGATTTGGTATACATATACAATGGAATATTATACAGCCACAAAAAAGAATGAGGTCTTGTGATCTGTGACAAAATGGATGGACCTAGAGGGAATAATCTGAAATAAGGCTATAAGTGAAATAAGAGCTAGAGGGTATAAGTGAAATAAGACTGAGAAAGACAAATACCATATCATTTCAGTTATATGTAAAATCTAAAAAGCAAAACAAATGGGCAAAAAAACAGACTCTTAAATACAGAGAACATACTGGTGGTTGCCAGAGAAGGGGTTGATGGGTGGGATGGGTGAAATAGACAAAGGAGATTAAGAGGTACAAACTTCCAGTTGTAAAATAAATGACTCAGAGAGATGTAAAGTACAATATAGGAAATATAGTCCATAATATTGTAATGATGTTGTATAGTAACAGATGGTGTCTACACTTACTGTGGTGAACACTGAGTAATGTATATATAGATTGTCAAATCAATATGTTATATACCTGAAACTAATATAACACTGTATGTTAATTATTCTTCAATTAAAAAAAAAAAGACTTGAGACCAAGAAGAGGATTTTGACCAAAGAGCTCTCAGAGTTAAATTTCTAAGTTTATAATTTTTTAATAATAGTAATAGCATTTCCGATCATCACAGTAGCTACCACAGAAAACTTATTAAGTACACAGCATTTTACATGGATTATTTCATACAAACCTCAGGGCGGTTTTGAGCTAGTTGTTATCCGTATTTTAGAGAAGAAGAACCTGAAGCTTCAAGAAATTACCTAACTCATCCAAAGCCATTTCTGTTTAAACAGAAGTGGAGGGACGCCTGGGTGGCTCAGTCGGTTAAGCCGACTTTGGCTCAGGTCATGATCTCACAGTTTGTGAGTTCGAGCCCTGCATCAGGCTCTGTGCTGACAGTTCAGAGCCTAGAGCCTGCTTTGGATTCTGTGTCTCCCTCTCTCTCTGCCCTCCCCTGCTTACCCTCGGTCTGTCTCTCAAAAACAAATAAATGTTAAAAAAATGTTTTAAAAATAATTAAAAATATACTAAATACTAGAGGTGGAATTCAAACCAATCTGGCCCCAGAATTTATGCCTTTTAATACTGGTCTATAAGCCTGTTCAAAAACTCATCAGAGCAAAATAACCTAAAAAGTTATAAAGCTTATCAAATAACTACACCCAAATAGCATTTATATGTATGTTTAATATTAATCTAGAACAGGTAAAATTCAATGGGATATAGTAATTAAATATTTAATTCCCAGAATAGCACTAGAGAGTCCAAGTATTTTTCAAAACAGCAACAAATTAAAGTTTTCTATTTGTCTATTTTATGCTTAGACCCCAAATCTAATTTTTAAAAGTGGGTTATTGCTATACACTAAATGTTTGTTTCCCCCCAAAATTCTAATATTGAAATCTAATCCCCAAAGTAATGGTATTAGGAGGTGGGGAAGGGGATCTTTCAGAGGTGATTAGGTTATACGGATGGAGCCCACATGAATAGGATTAGTGGCCCTATGACAGAGACCTCCAAGAGCTCTCTTCCTGTGAGGACACAAGATGTCCCTCGATGAACTAGGAAGTGGCTTCTCACCAGACACTGAATCTGCCATTTCCTGATCTTGGACTTTCTAGCCTCCAGGGCTGTGAGAAGTAAATTTCTGTTGTTTGTAAGCCACATGGTCAATGGCATTTAGTTATAGCAGCACAAACGGACTGAAGCAGTTATCATATAGGCTTATACATATATTGCTTTTGATCCAGTCACAGTGGTGATCTGGAACTTCTCTATTATCAATCCACTCCCCTTCCTCGCCAATTTTTTTCTGGCCAACTTCCTCGACTTTCTTACCTTAAATAAAAGTTAGTTTTTCCTTGATAATTCCACATTCCTTGAAACTTTGTAGGAGTCCGGCTGGAAGAAGTATAGGACATCTCCAGGCTCCCCACCCTGTTTCCAGACCAATGCTGTGATTCTTTTATCAACTGTCTCCTGTGAAACATTGACCCACTTTGCTCTCCAGGACATAGCCATCTTTTTCTCTCCTCATTTAATATTTATTCCATTTTCTGTCCTGGGATGATTGGACAGGTGAACAGCAACTGGATTGCGATCTAATCCTCCTGGTCCAGTCCATGGCAATGTTAGAATCCAGAGAACATTCTCCCAAGGTCTGGTTCAGTTCAGGTCACAATCTGATAGCCAATTCAGCCACGGTCTACCAGTCTTTCCACATGAAAGCAATTACTTGGATAAATTCCATTGCCTGTGCCCAAATCTGAACCCCCCAATCTCATTCAGTAATAAAGAGCTGAACTTTCCAACTGTATGTAGAAAATAACTTCAAATGTGAGGGCCAAATTATGCTGTCACCAACTATCACTTTTTTACTAAACAGAAACATCTCAGACTGAAATTCCTACACTTGGGCCAATTCCCAGCAGTTCAGGACTCTGCTAGAATGAAGGATATCTCCCAGCACAAAGAGAGGGCCTACCCTAGAAAGCAGAAACTACTTAAAATCCCCTAACCTGCAGTTTTCCAACTTGAAAATCTTTTTAATCCAACCTTCATATTTGTTTAAAAAATACACACATACAATCAAATACGATCACATACAAACACATCAGAAATATAGACACTAAATTTTTAAGTTGATAGAATTAGTAGACATGTTAATTTTCTTCTATGTTTACTTTTCTATTCCTTGTGCACGGATTACTCTGAATCAGGGGGAAAATGTCTTTAAAAGGGAAAGACTTACTGTGCACAAATAAAAAGTCCACAAAAAGAAAAGGGTAAAGTATCTTCAAGGTCTTCCTTACGTTCATTTCCACTGCAACTGAACTTTCCTTTGACCCCACACGTCCCAACAGTCTCTCCAATACTCTCCCTAACTCCAAATTTTCCCTTCTCCATCAGCCTTCCATCCACACTGAAACCAGAGGAATTTGTTTGTGTATCTTTTTCCCTCCTCTAAAATTTAAAGTCATGTATTTATTTGGTTTTGACAGAACATAGCTCTACTATCATTAGAATACAGTTAATATGTATAATTGTGGCACTGAGGGCTCCACATAATTGGTTTTCCCCCTTTCCTGGCCTTTCCTTGCCAGGCTCTGGGAATTCACACAGCTCCTCCTTGGTCCCAATCTTCATTCTTTGGTACTCCGAGAGACTATCATTCTTCATTCAATCACTAAGTTTCTACTGAGCATATACTCTGTGCTGATACACAGCAGTGCACAAAAAAAGGCCCCCTCCTGCCTTCATGAGGCTCCCACTTACAGCTTCTGCTTTTCCGAAAATTCCTTCAAGCTGCCAACCTATCCACACGACTCTAGGTACACTTCATATACTGGGCATTCTTATAGCATTCTAAACAAAACCTCGTTTTATAGATATCTAGGTGACATACAGTGAAATCTACCAGTTTTAAGTGTAAACTTCAGTAAGTGTGACAAATATAAAGCTGTGCAACCAACATATCAGTCGAGATAGAGAACACGCTCACTACCACCCAAACCATATCCTTAAGCCAGTCACCACCCCCGCCCCATCCTGCCCTTTGGCAACCACTGCTTCGTTTTCTGTCTTTATAGTATTTTTCCCCCTAGAATTACATATAAATAGCATCATACAGTATATACTCTTTTGTATACGGCCTTTTTTTAAATGTTTGTTATTTTTGAGAGAGAGCATGAGCTGGGGAGGGCCAGAGAGAACTGGGGACAGAGGATCCAAAGCGGGCTCTGCGCTGACAGCAGTGAGCCCAGTGTGGGTCTTGAACTCCCCAACTGGGAGATCATGACCTGAGCTGAAGTTGGACGCCTTAACCAACTGAGCCCACCCAGGCGCCCCAATTTTTTTTTTAAATGTTCATTTATTTTTGAGAAAGAGAGCACACTGAGAGTGGAGTAGGGGCAGAGAGAGAGGGAGACAGAGGATCCAAGGCAGGCTCTGCACTGACAGCAGAAAGCCCAATGCAGGGCTCAAACTCACAAACCGTGAGATCAGGACCTGAGCCAAAGTTGGATGCTTGACCGACTGAGCCACTGAGGTGCCCTATCTGGCTTTTTTATAGTAAGTATAAGGCTTCAGAGATTCATTCATGTTGATGTATGTGGCAGCAATTCATTTCTTTAAATCACCACCAAGTGTTCCGCTGTATGGATTCCTACAATGTGTTGCCATTCTTCATTTGATGGGCACAGCTTTATTTCCAATTAGGGACTTTTATGAATAAAACCACTATGAACAATCTTATCATTGATAATGAAAATAATTTTATTCCTCTTTTCCAATATACATGTCTTTTATTTCTTTTACTGACCTTATTATACTGGATTTAATTGCAGTAAGATGTTGAACAAGAGTGGTGACAGAGAACATCTTTGCCTCATTCCTGACTTTAGCAGACAAGCAATCAGTCTTTCACCACAAATATGATGTTAGCTGTTCTTCATCAGATTGAGAAAGGTTTCTTTCACTCCTAGTTTGCTGAAACATTTTTTTTTCATGAGAGATTGTTGAAGACTGTCAAATGTTCTTTCTACATCTGTTGAGGCTATCATATTTTCTTTTTTTTTTTTAAAGTCTATTTATTTGAGAGCAACAGAGACAGTGCTAGCTGGAGAGGGACAGAGAGAGAGAGGGAGACAGAGAATCCCAAGCAGATGCCACACTACCAGTACAGAGTCCCACAAAACCGTGAGATCATGACCTGAGCTGAAACCAAGAGTCAAATATTTAACCAACCGAGTCACCCAGGTGCCCCTTATTTTTCTCTTTGTTAAGCCAGTTAATATGGTGAAAACTCAGCTTAATTTTTTAATGTTAATCTAAACTTAAATTCCTGGGATAAACTCCACTCTATTAGTTTCCTGGGGCTGCCACAACAGAATACCATAGATTGAGTGGCTTAAAGGACAGAAATTCATTCTCTCTCCTTTTAGAGTCTGGAAGTCCAAGATCAAGGCACTAGCAGGTCTGCTTTCTGGTGAGACCTCTCTTCCTGGCCTGCAGATATCCAGGCTTCCGCAGAGTTCTCACATGGCCTTTCCTCTGGGCATGTGTGAAGAGAAAGATCTCTAGCATCTCTTCCTCTTCTTGTAAAAACATCAATCCTATAGCGTCAGGGCCACATCTTTATGATTTCACTTAACCTCAGTCATTCTTTAAAGACCCTGTCTCCAACTACAATTACATTGGGGGTTTGGGCTTCAACATATGAACTTTGGAGGGGATATAATTCAGTCCATAACAGTCGTGATGTATTATTGTTATCATGTAGTGCTGGATTTAATTTGCTAAAGTTTTGTTAAGGATTTTTACATCTATATTCATGAGCAATCTTGGTATGTAGTTTTCCTTTCTTGTAATGCCTTTGACTTTGGTATCAAGGTGATGGTAGCCTCATAGAATAAACTGTGAAGTGTATCTTTCTCTTCTAGTTTTTAGAAGGCTTTTTGTAAAATTGATGCTGTTTTTCTTAAACTGTTAGGTAGAATTCACCAATAAATACACCTGGGACCGGAGTTTTCTTCTTTTTTAATGTTTAAAATTTTTTTAAGATTTTATTTTTAAGTAATCTCTACACCCAACGTGGGCTTGAACCCACAACTCCAAGATCAAGAGTCACATGCTCCACCAACCGAGCCAGCCAGTTTTCTTTTTGGGAGGGTTTCAAACTGTGAATTTAATTTCTTTAAGAGATATAGCCTATTCAGGTGATCTATTTTTTTCTTTATATAACAACTTTATTGAGCTGTAATTCACATACTATATTATTCATCCATTTAAAGTGTAAAATTTATTGTAATTTTTAGATTCAAAAATTTCACAACTATCACCAGGTAAATCTTAGGACATTTCCATCACCTCAAACCCCATACACTTTAGCGATCATCTCCCTCCACCTGCCCTAAAGCACTCACTAATCTATAATCTGTCTCTCTAGAATTGACTGTGCTGGACATTTCATATAAATGGAATCATAACAACATGTGGTCTTTTATAACTAGTTTCTTTCACTTTGCATCATGCCTTCAACATTCATCTAAATTATAGCATGTATCATGTATCAGTACTTCATTGCTTCTTATGGCTGAATAATAGTCCATTGTTTGCATAGACCACATTTTGTTTATCATGATCAGTTGATGGACATTGGGTCATTCCTACATTTCAGTTATTATGAATAATGCTGCTATACACGTATGTATGCAAGTTTTCATTTCTTTTGCATAGATACCTAGGAATGTCATTGCTAAATCACATGGTATATTTATTTCTTCTCGAGTGAACTTTGGTCGGAATTTATTAACTCATTTACGTTGTCAAGTTTATTGGCCTGAAGTTACTCACAATATTTCTTTATTGTTTTTTAGGTATCTTTAGTAATGCTCCCCTATCATTCCCAAAGTTAGCAATTTTTACCCTCTCTCTGTTTCATGATCAGTCTGGATAAAAGTTAATTGTTTTTATTGATTCTTTTCACTCATGTGGAATTTAAGAAACAAAACAAATGAGCAAAGGGGGAAAGAGAGACAGAGAGAGAAACCAAGAAACAGACTCTTAACTATAGAGAACAAACTAATGGTTACCAGAGGGTAGGTGGTGGGGCGATGGGTGAAATGGGGGATGGAGATTAAGGCGTTCACTCGTCATAATGAGCACTGAGTGATGTATGGAATTGTTGAGTCACTATGTTGTACAGCTGAAATTAACATCACAATTAACTAGCATTTAATTTAATTAAAATTAAAACTTAGAAAGATATAAATAACATAATACTAATAAAAGATACTTAATAGAAAGGCTTGTTCAATAAAAGACAAAAAATATTGCCAAGAAGTAAAGGATCTATACCACTTGCTGGGTGGTTAATTCAGGATATGAAGCCCTGAACTTCAACTCCACAACCTAAGAATCCTCCAAATACTAGTATTCTATAATTCAATAACTAAGGGATAAAAGGTTCCAAATTTTAATTTAATGCTAACTGCTTATTTTAATGTTATAACAATCATAACAAATCTCTATTTGCAGGGAGAACTACCAGCAGGTGTCTTAAAAATATGAGTAAAGTAGGGGCGCCTGGGTGGCTCAGTCAGTTAAACACCTAATCCTTGATTTTGGCTCAGGTCATGATCTCACAGTTCATGAGTTCAAGCCCCGCATCCAGCTCTGGGCTGCGAGTGTGGAGTCTGCTTGGGATTCTCTCTCTCCCCCTCTTTCTCTGCCCCTCCCCCGCTCACTCTCTTCTTTCTCTCTCTTAAAATAAACTTAAAAATTTGTCTTGAAAGATAAAGAAATTCTTTCAAAATGCATAAAGCATAATATACAAAGGCAAGAAATTGAAATATGATTCAGCAAAATTTTGAATTGTAAACATTGCTTAAGGGAACAAGCCTTAAAATGAGAATGCAGATTAAACTTGGCATTTCAAACCCAATGTCCCCAAATTAAATCACCTGTATCCCAATGTACGTCATAAAATGGGACTGTTAAATAATGCACATTTCAATTCAAAGGCTTTCATCTGGATAAATTGAGCCATGAACTTATTATTGATACCTTGCTCCTCTGTATTTCAACAGCTGTACCCTAGGGTATACAAATATCTTTCTAAATCACCTGCCTAACTCTCGGGAAACTACACAGCACGTCCCCTTCACCAAGAACAATATCTAGACTTTTTATCGTTGAGGACACCAATCTCACTGTTCCTCTAACCAAAAACAAACTAAGATTTTACTTACGTATTTTAACAAACATCTGTCCCAAATATAAATCTGTCCCAAGATAGTCAGCTCTTAGAGACATGTCACATACAAGAATTTTTTCACCAGGGAGGAAATGGATGTTCTCCTAACAGACTTTCCAGGGTTAGAAAGCATGTTTGTAGAAAGGATGACGGCAATTGTTAAAAAGTATGATGTACAGGATTTTTCCCTCACTGTAACGCAGACTCACTGTGAAACACTGGACTAGGCACACAGCTTCAGTTTCCCTGCTATAAAATAAAGGGGTTGGACTAGAACTTAAGCAATGTTCAGTGGAAAACTAGATCTGAAAATGAGTCCGCTCCCCCAAAAAGCTCCATGATCAAGTAAGATTAAGAAATGCTCCATCCACCAACCTGACAATAAACTATAAAGTTTAAAAAAAAAAATTAAAAAAAATAATGGAAGCAAAAAAAAAAAAAAGTCTCCAAAAACATATATATATATGTTCTTTTTAACATAATTTCTCCCAAAATATCTGTAAAAATTCCTCATACATTTGTATTCCAGAAAGACTAAATAATAAACAATATGTGCCATTAAAAAAAAAAAAGGAATGCTCCATCCTACAGCAACGCACAGCGGGCCACTTGAGAATCTGACAGGCAAGGTGAGGTTCAGCTGAAACTGGAGCAGAGGTCACTATGGGATGGGAAAGCTGAGCCTGAGACTTCCAACCAGGCCAACAAGCTGAATCTGCAAGTCCCACATTTAATTCCCAAGTGCGGCTCACCTGATCCCACGTCGGTGTTGGGCCCATCAGTACTGAATGCAAATCATCTCTAGGCAAAGCACCTTCAATTTAGTATCTCAGGATCCTTACAGACCAAGTTCAACAAAATATGAACTCCCAATTGCATACGTTACCAAACAAACCCATTCTCACTCTCCTGAGAGAGATTAAACAAAAATAAACAGACTTGGACTCTAAAGGATTCAGATATTTAAGTGCAAATAAAGAAATGAAGTTATAAGAAATAGATTCCAAAAATAAAGCAATCTAGGAATAAGAGACTATAAAAAATTGCCAACCACTTTTGGTGGGGGAGGGGGAATCTAAAGTACCTAGAAATGAAAAAAAATGTTCAAATCTAAAGCTAAAGGATAGATGTGTTTCACAGCTAATTAGACTCAGAGGAAAAGGGAATTTACTAAGCCCTTAATAAATGGCAGAGTGAAAGATACGGGATCTGGGAAGAGAAGACATGGAGAACAGAATGAAAAGGTCTAAAATATATTTAGTAACAGTCTCAAAAGGAATGAAAGAAAGGTAATAGGATATTAATTTCAAATTTTCCAAAAGCAAATGAAAGACATGAACCCATACATGTTTAAAACACAATTATAATAAGATTCAAATAAGATTCTTCAACTTTAATTGCATAATGATATTAAAGACCAAAAGCAAAGAGAAAACTTTAAAGGCAGCCAGACAGAACAGACAGACCAGTTATAAGGACATAGGGATTATAATTAGCTTCTCAACAATGGCTATTGAAGACAGCAATGTAGTAGCTTCAAAATGCTATTAAAAACATCTGTCAATCTGGAAATATTTGCTCAGAAAATCAATCATTCAATAATGACAGTGAAATAAAGATATATATTCTCTCTCACACACACACACACACAGACACACACACACATATATATATATATATTTTTTTTTTTTAAAGAGTGATTTTATTCCTTCATGGAAGGAAGCTGGATAATGACTGTTAAAGGAAAGTCTGAGAGGCAAGAAGGATAGTAAGTCAAGAAATGTGTAAATATATAAGTATATCTAATCAAGAACTTTCTGACAACAGTATCTTATATTTGGACTTTAAAAAGAACAGAACTGGGGCACCTGGGTGGCTCAGTCAGTCAAGCATCCAACTTCTGCTCAGGTCATGATCTCACGGTTTGTGAGTTTGAGCCCCGCATCAAAATCCCCTGCCTGGAATTCTCTCTCTCTCCCTTGCTCTCTGCCCCTCCCCCACAAGTGTGTGCACACAAGCGTGTGCATGTGCGCACGTGCTCTCTCTCTGAAATAAACATTAAAAAAAAAGAACAGAACTTAAATAAGCTATCAAGCCACAAAAAGACAAAGAGAAACCTTATACACACATTGCTAAGTGGAAGAAACCAAGCTGAATAGACTACATATTTTATGATTCCAACTATCTGGCATTCTGGAAAAGACAAAACTATGGAGACAGTAAAAAGATCAGTGGTTGCCAGGGGTTGGGGGGATGGAGGAAGGGATGAATAGGGAGAGCACAGGGAATTTTTAGGGCAGTGAAACCATTCTGTATTATAACTGTAAAGGTGGATACACGTCATTATATATTTGTCAAAACCCATAGAATCTAAAATACAGTGAAAAGTAAACTATGGAATTTAGTTAAGAATAATGTATTAATTTTGGTTCATTAATTGTAACAAATGTACCACACTAATGCATGACATTAAAAACAGCCAAATTATGGAAAGAGCCCAAATGTCAATCAACTAATGAATGGATAAAGATGTGATATATATATATACACAACAGAATATTAGTGATCCAAAAGAATGAAATCTTGCCATTTGCAACAACATGGATGGAACTAGAGTGCATCATGTTAAGCAAAATAATTCAAAGAAAGACAAATACATGATTTCACTCAAATGTAGAGCTTAAGAAACAAAACATATGAACATAGGGGAAGGGAAGGAAAAATGAAATAAGATAAAAACAGAGAGGGAGGCAAACCACAAAAGACTCAAATACAGAGAACAAACTCCAGGTTGCTGGAGAGGCGGCAGGTCGGGGGGATGGGCTAAATGGGTGATGGGCATCAAGGAGGATGCTTGCTGGGATAAGCACTGGGTGTAGTATGTAAGTGATGAATCACTAAATTCTACTCCTGAAACCAATACTATACCATTTGTTAACTTGAATTTAAATTTAAAAAAGAAACAAAAGGAGATAAAAGGGGTCTAAATGACATGAAAAAATGTAAGGTTTGAAACTTAAAACATTGGGTAGTCAAGAATTTCAGGATTGCGAATGAACTATATCTCATCCATCATCCTCAGAGTACCAGCCATGTGCTATAGACTATGGGGAAGCAGATATGCCTGAGAACTAGTCTCTGATGTGAAGTATAGTAACCAGAAGATAACTAAGGACACTCCCACAGGGCAGATAATCACCATGATGATGGTGCACGCAATAGAGCATTGGGCCCCAGATAAAGGAATAACCAATTGTGGGAAGTTTCATGGGCATGCCAACATTTGGTCTAGACCTTTACTAAAACTCTGCTCATTCTCAACCAAAAGGATAAAAAGAAAATTCCAAAACCAAAGATGAAAGACAACTATCATGCCATTGTTTAAATATTTGAAAAAATGGCATAAATGAAGAATATTTTTAGTATATGTGTTATATATAAACATTAAAAAAATTAAAATACACATTTTAAAAAAGATTAAGATCACATTAACGTATTCAGCACCCTTCAACCAACAATTAGAGCAGTCATGGTTTTCAACCACAACAGGGAACACTTAAAGAAAAACTAAAACATATTTTTATTAAGCTATGAGTTTAAAAAACTGCTATCAGTAGGTTCTCTAAAAACAATGAAACTTATTTATAAATTAAAAAAAGTGTAAACAGAAAATCCTCTGACAAGTAGAAATTAAACATATGTCTAAATAAGTCTTGGGTCAAAAAGAATTGAAATTTAAAAATACTTAGAGCTAAATAATAAAAGTTATATATATCAAAATTTGGAGGATGCAGCCAAAGCAATAGTCAGGGGTAACTTATAGCCCTACCCACTCGTAAAGAAGACCAAAAACGTCCAGAGTTAAGCATTTATCTCAAGAAATTTGGAACCATCAGAACAGGAAAATACATTCAAAGAAAACAGAAAGAAATAGAGTGGAACTTAAAAAAATAGAAAACAAAGACAGAATCAAGAAACCCAATATGGTCTTTAGAAAAGATTAATAGAATTAACATATCTACAGTCTTGTTCATAGACGAAAAAAATTAGGAAGCACAAATGAAATTGGAGATATAAAAAAAGGATATAACCAGAGATATCGGCGTGATTTAAAGAGAATTAAAATCAATGACGCCAATAAATTTGAAAACATAAAAGCAACCAGTTTATAGAAAAATAAAAGTTTTTAGATATGTGAAACCTTGCCAAGGTTCTAAGAGTCAGAATTATACAAAGAAGTATATGCAGGAGTATTATTCCCTCCCATCCCTAATACCACATTCCCATTTCTCCATAGATAGAGATGTGTATTCTTTTATACAGCTGCATGGTGTGCCTTTGTGTGGATGCATCAGTTTATCAGCCATTCTCCTAGATATAGTATTTATGTTGCTTCAAATCCTATTTCTCATAAAAGTCTAGCAAGAAAATGCAATTGTTATTCAAAAGCTGATTACTCAGGTTTTTAATTTTTTTTAAGTTATTTTTTTGAGACACAGAGAATGATTAGGGGAGGGGCAGAGAGAGAGAGAGAGAGAGAGAGAGAGAGAGAGAGAGAGAATCCCAAGTAGGATCTTCACTGTCAGCACAGAGCCTGATGCAGGGCTTGGACTCAAGAACCGTGAGATCATGACCTGAGCCAAAAGCAAGAGTCGGATGTGTAACTGACTGAGGAGCCCAGTGACCTCTGATTACTCATGTTTTAAATCATTTATATCCTTTAAACTTTTATTTTTTCCTCTTGGTTAAAACCTCAAAAGAGAGCAGGATCAGGAAGAGAAATGTAATGTGGGCTATGGACAAGCTCTCCTGGAAAGTTGTTGCCTTATTAGTTCTCTAGGGAAATAACGGGTGAGCTGTGAAGAGCTAACAGATGAGGGGTCATTTATGTCCATTTCTGACAGTGAAGAGATTCTAGTGAAACATCACTACTTTGACTAATCCCCCATGTTTTGAAAAGGACCTCCATGCATTATTTGTGCCTTTATATATATCTGTGCTTTTATATATGTGTATGTATGTATGTATATATACATACATGTATACATTATAAAAGACAGAAAGATTAAAACTAATTGTCCTAGAATACAATAAAAGAGAAAAAGAGGAGGTAAATACCTCGAGGTCAGGCATTTTTTCTTGTTTATTTCCTCCAATCTCTTACACCATCTGATCACACCTATACTTGTGCTGTATTCTTTGGAACTTAAATGAGAATGTAGTTAAGTGTTTGTGGCCTGCATACATAAGCAGAAGCTTCTCGTTTCTGATAGCTTGACTTACGACCAACATAGTGCTACAAGACAACACATCTTTAAATTGCTTTAGTCTGTCTATAAAATACTATTTGGAATAGACAGGACAACATTTTAGACACATGTGTGTGGAAATGTCAAAAGGCCCATTTTGTACATATGCGAGTTCCTGAAATGAGACAGTAAACAGAAATATTGCCATGGCTTAATTAACCATAAAAAGTGAATGAAGATATAAATAAAATCCTTACACAACCCAAATGGTCCCTCCAACTGGTCGCCCCTAAAAAGGATTTCCATAATTCTATCTGTAATCACAAACCCACTAATTTTATTCTGTTAACCTAAGCATGTGTTTGCAGGAAGGGGAAGGGACCTTTAGGTTTTGCTGTTGTTGTTGTTGTTCTTATTTGGGCAAGCTCACAAAGTACTGACTGATGTCTATAGAAGAAAGAAGATTGGGAACCTAGCCACTGTGACTTTAATTATATCACTCCTTCAAAAATACTGAAATGCTTGTTGACTGAAGAGTTTGTCTCAACAATCAGGCTGCACATGAAAACCGTCCAGATGTACTTGGAATTCATTTCTCTCATTCCAAATCATGAAATCAAATCTATCAAGGATTTTCATAGGACAGTATTCCTAATCAGAGGAAGAAGAGCTTGATACAAATGAGGACTTGAAAACATATATTTAAATCAGTTTAATTAAGAAGGGCATTTGTTGGGATGAGCACTGGGTGTTGTATGCAAGCCAATTTGATGATCAATCAATCAATCAATCAGTCAGTGGCTGTTCTATATGTTCTTCTGGATGGCCAGCAGTGGCTACTGCTTATCCATGAGCTGTAATATACCTAACATATGCCACTTACATTATTTGTTCCATTCCAAACTACTTGCTGCATTCCTGGTTCAGATTAAAATTTTCCCAAGAGTGTTTTGATATTTTAAATGACATTGCTTAAAGGTATTTGCGAGCACCTTTTGGGGGATTTTGATGAGCTCAAGCAAATGGTGCAGCCCAGTGTATAGACCCACTGATCCAAGTGCCAGCACTGTTGAGTCTGAACAGAGACCTCCATGGAGCAGGGCACGAGTCCAGTCCCTAGATGCAGTTCCAGCCACTCCCAGGTACATATTCTAAGTACATGCAATCCAATAATCTTCTGGTGAAGTCATCTTCCTGACTGTGGTCAACAGAGTAATACAGATAACATGTAAAAGGAGACTCCAGTAATTTATACTTCCCAAAGCAAATATTTGAGTCCCACTGGATGTCAGGCCTGGACTGGGCTTTCAGAGACTCTGACTTAAAAAACAATTGTTTGCCTTCAATTAGTGAGGCCAAGAAAGACTTTCAGGCCATTTCAACACAGAATATAACCTACGAACTAATGAAAGCATGTACACGGCACAGAAGCAGGCAGAAGACGTGGTCGTTGACTATGTCTGGGCTGATGCCGATAGAGGCAAGTCAGGAAAAATGTCACCAAATGCGCACGCACACACACACCACACACGCACAATGCTAGAGAAAGAATAGGAGTTTGAAGGCAACTGATTTTTCCTATGAGGACTCGAGTTTACAGTCATGCAACATTTGTCATCTCCAGGTTTTATGTCAAGTTTAAGGCAGCTACTCCTATGAAAAGAGGAACAGCCCCCATTATCCTAAACTTCCTTTGCTTACAGTGAGGTGTGTTTCTGGAAATTGTATAATCTTGGAAAACCTTAGAAAATTGTTTAATTTCTATTATTTAATTTTTAAATTATCTAATCCTTAATTTCCTAGTCCATAAAATTGGAAATAATTCTTATAATTCAGAGTTGTAAAAATATATACTAATATGTGACAATTTAGGTATTAAATAATGGGGTTCCTTCACCCCATCTAACTCATTCCCTGTCATATGTATGAATAAAGAAATACGCACGAATTACATGAGGATTTTTAATCTAAATGTATCCACATATCTAGTTCCAATTTTAAATTCAACAATATCAATTTGATTTCCAAACATTTGTGGTTTTTTTAAACTTTTTTTAATGTTTGTATTTGAGAGAGACAGAGAGACAGAGACAGAGGGTGAGTGGGGGAGGGGCAGAGAGAGAGGGAGACACAGAATCTGAAACAGGCTTCAGGCTCTGAGCTGTCAGCACAGAGCCCGACCCCACAAACTGTGAGATCATGACCTGAACCAAAATCAGACACAACCGACTGAGCCACCCGGGCGCTCCTTGTGATTATTATTCTACTTTAAATATATCTAGATTTTCCTTGATTCTAGGTATAGAAATCTAAAGGCCAAATGTTTGAAAAGACCCAAGTTCATGACCAGAGAACACAGTAAGCTTATACAGTTCATATCCTGCTTTCTGATTTGGGGGAAGAATTGAGATTTTTAAAAATATCCTTCCATTGTAGGTAGGAATTTAAAAATAGTTGACTGAAGGAGAAAGGAAATTTCTGGAGTGATGGAAATGTTTTATACGTTTTACAAGGTGATTACAGGGGTAAATAAATTGTCAAAATTCCTCAAACTGAACACATAAGATCTTTGCGCGTAGATTCACTAAAATTTGCACATGAGAATGCTGATTCTATTTTAATTATAGCTTTATAAAAGTTTCTTTTAATCTTCTGTTCAAAACAGAAACCTTCCATTTCCATGAGTTCATATTTTTCCAAAGTAAACTTCATATCAATAATTTTTCCTTTTTTATTGTCATACTTGTTTTTTAAAAATATCATTTCTGAAAAAAAATCATTTCTGGCATATCTTCCTCTTTCAGTCCATATTGCTAGTGGATTTAGTCACAATTGTTTAGGTCTCTTCCCTTCCAGATTATCAGGGACAAAACTGAACAAAACGCCAGCCAGACCTGCTGACCCTTGGGTGAACCCTGGGTCTCCATGGAAGTCTGGTTCTGGAAGAATGATCCATCCCAGTGCTGCCTGTTATCTACTGATTAGTTTTCAGTCTTCCTAATCACATAGAGGCTTATTTAATTCCTATAATAGCATCTGGAGAACGTACGCGGAGCAATTTGCTAAAATTCAAATATATTTGCTAGTTTAGAATTAATTGTGGAAAAAAATACTACTGTTCCATAGGCATCTTTAGCTCGTTTCGATCTTCCCTGACCATGAGTTTTCAGGGTCATGAAAACTCTTCTTCCGTTATTGAAATGGAGGAAAATGAAACATGTGAAACAACTAAAGCGAACTCCCTTGGGTCCAACTGATCCATGAGCCAGCAGAACCAGAAAACCAAGATGTCTTGGTAATTCTTGAAGACATAATATCTATATTCATAGAAAAATTAAAAATGTTGATCAGCAAAAAAAACCATAGTCCCATTAAAAAAAAACCTCATATTTCTGTCACTTAGAAAAAAGACCATTGTTAACATTGACTTTTTTCTATATGGAGAGACATGAAAATGGATAATAAAGATGCACTTTTCTGACCAGTTTCTCTTAATATGTGGTAAGCATGTTACATTTTTCTGGTATTTACTTTCAAGTGATAATCTGTCTTTATATGTGGATATCTTATTACCCAATTATTATTTCGTGGAATTTTTAATAATTTCCTGTTGTTATTATAGACATCCAAAGTGTGTTAAAGCAGTTTTCAATAATATAATACCTTTGAGTATTCATCAGATCTTTTTTTTTTAGACTTTTAAATTTTTTTCAGGTTTTCTTAAGAACAAATTCCTAGTAGAATTGCTGAGGGTTGACATATATTGATGGCTTCTTTTCTCTGTAATCTGTTAACTTGTTGTGTCTTGGTCTGTAACTCCACTTTGGTATGTAATACTATTTCTCTAGGCAGCTACTCCATCATTCTTTTGTTCCCCTTTCAGGCAAAAATAACCCAAGGTTGCTGACATTCACTATCTCCAATTCTGCTCTTCCTTTTCTCTCTTATAACCATTCCATTCAAGCTTTGCCCCAGCCACCCCCACCAAAACTGCTCTTGTCCAAATAACCAATGACACCCCTTCCCCACAACCCATTTTGTTAAATCCAGTAGTAAGTCTTCATCCATCATCCTACTTGGTTACACAGCTTTTAAGATAGAGGATCATTCCCTCCTTCTAGAAACATTTCTTCCCTTGGAGTCCAGGATACCAGACACTCTTGGTTTCTCTTACACCTTACTGGCCACTCCCTTTGGCTCCTCATCCCACTGATCTGTATTCTTTTCGTGAGCTCATCAAATCTTGTAGTTTTAAATACCAACTCCCTGACAATGAGTTCCAACTACTCTCTGTGGTCTAGTCCTCACTCCTGAATTCAAATTCAAATATCCAAATTCCCACACTTTGCAAACTTACCATGTCCAACTCAGTTCTGAATCTTTATTCCTCTCATGTAAAACCAAAACCAAACTAAACAACCCACCCCCTCCAGTCTTTCCCCCTGTTGTAAATGAGAATGGTCATCCTTCCTGCTGCTCAAGCCTAAAATAGGAGGCTCCTGGATTTTTCCCCTCATTTTGCACCACTTTCGGTTCTTCCAGAAATCTTGTTGGGTCTATTCCTATAATCTATCTAGAATGTCATCACCTTCACTGCTACTACTCTGGTCCAGTATTTCTCCCCCTGGGTTATTAAAAGAGCCCCTAGGTGATCTCCCTGCTTTTGCCCTAATTCCTACACCTATTTCAAACACAGATGAGCCTGAATGATCCTTTTAAAATGGAAGTCAGATCTTGTCACTCCTCTGCTCAAAACTCTGCATGACCCCTCCAGTTTACTTAGAGTAAAAGCCAAAATTCTTACAATGCTCTATAAACCCTATACTCTGTGCTGTCCTAACACCTCCCACATATCCTCTCTCTCCTTGTCTCCTGCTTTTTCCTGGCTCCAGCCATGCTGACCTTCTAGCCATTCTGAGAATTTACCAGGCATGTGCCTGCCTCAGGGCCTTTCCACTGGCTTTTCCATTGGTCTGCAATGCTGTTCCATCTGATAACTTCATGGATGAATCCCTTGCATCCTTCAACTTTTTGTGCAAATATCACTTTCTCTGAGGTCCTAGTTGACTTCCCCTTTTAAGAGTCCCTCCTTCAGCATTTACTTTGCTTCTCTTCTTTTTCTCCACAGCATTTATCACCTTCTGATATATATTTTACTTGTGTGATTTATTTCTCTTGGTTCCCAAAAATGTATATATAAAAGCAGGAATTTCTATCCGATTCATTCAATGCTGGAGGAGGGTCAACATCACAGACGCGCACATAATGTTTTTGATCCACATTTCCAATTGCTTCTCAAGAAATGAAAGTATTAAGTAATAAGGTAGAGAAGGAGCTGAGGAAATAAGAATGGCAAAGCCACAGACACACAAAATAGCAAATAATAAACATGTCAGTTGCTTTGGATATAACAGTGTGGGTGTGCAGGACTGACTTAAAATAGGAATACATCAGTTGAACAAGGCACTTATTTAACGGAGGGCACAAAATCAACTTACTCCATGGTAAGAAATAAAAGGATGAGTGACAAAGGAGTTCCACACGAGGACACTGATCTGGGCCCTGGGAAACTTAGGGAAAACTTTTACCACACAAATAAGTTTGGCAAAGAGCCAGACTGCATCAAGGAGAAAGAGTACTTTCTGAAAGTAGTCTCTGACTAGGGCTCCTCCTAAGAAAATTGGATCTAAAACTGTACTGAAGTCACCATCTCACCCCAGAAACCTAGTCATAGGCCACCCTGGGCCAGTGGCGGAGAAGCCTAATTAAGAAAAAATAATAGGGGCACCTGGGTGGCTCAGTTGGTTAAGTATCTGACTTCAGCTCAGGTCATGATCTAGTGGTTCATGGGTTCGAGCCCTGCATCTGGCCCTCTGCTGTCAGCACAGAGCTGCTTCAGATCCTCTGTCTCTTTCTCCCTCTGTTCCTCCCATGCATGGACTCATTCTCTCTCTCTCTCTCTCTCTCTCTCTCTCTCTCTGTGTCTTTCAAAAACAGACAAACATTAACAAAAACCTTTTTAAGAAAAAAAAATAGTAATCCTAGTTAAGAAGTCTTATTTCAGGGACACCCGGGTGGCTCAGTCAGTTAAGTGTCCAACTCAGTTTCAGCTCAAGTTATGATCCCAGGGTTCATGAGTTCAAGCCTCTAGTTGGGCTCTGTGCTAACAGCATGGAGCCTGCTTGGGATTCTCTCTCTCTTTCTCTGCCCGTCCCCTGCTCATGCATGCACGCGCGCGCGCATACACACTCTCTCAAAATAAATAAATAAACTTAAAAAAAAGAAATACTATTTCAGCATGATAGTTGCTTGGAAGGAAATGAAGCTTAGGTCGGGATGTGGGTAGTTGCATACTGGATTGCAATATTATGAATAAATAGTTGAAACTGACGTTTACTCCACTAAAAGAAAGAGAATCCAACTACCATGTCTTAAACGTTTAATTCTCCATAAATATGTAGAATTAAACATCCCAAAGGTACCTCAGTGAATGTTCAAATTGAAAGTTTTTTATTTTAACCTTGGTATAAATAATCTTATAAAGTTCCCAAGATAATCAAAAGGAATACTATTTAAGTATTGATAATTTGATTTCTTTTTTAATTGAAACCAGCAAATATTTCTTCCAAACAATCTGAGCTTTTGTCTGTCTGGCTTCTGTACAACTTTATCATTAGCATCCTTCATCTAAATAATTCACTAAAATGTTATAAAGGAGTCCTGCTTCTCTACCAAATACCCCTTCTCTCTGTCGCATAGAACCCAGAAATAATTAAAGGAAATTCAGCTTGGGTAGTTTTTCTTGCTGAGCTGTATCCCTGGAGAGGGATGTGGGAAAGGAAGGGAGAGGGTCTTATTTATATCTGATATAAACAGCTTTTATTCACTGAGACCATCCGCGGCACTATAATAACGCTAATGCAGAGAACGCCTCTGTCCAAAATCCATTTCATATCTGATATCTGATGCCAATCCTTACAGAGATAAAGGCCCCCCCCCCCAAAAAAAAAAAAACCAACGCAGAGGCACTGAATTTAAATACAGTCAGTCCTGAGAGGTCTCTCTGGATGGCTTCCTTTCCCTGTTGCCACTCATCAAAGAGCGAATTTACCAACAGCCATCAGCCGAGCACATCCAAGCTGGATCCAATCCAAACGCCAGCAGTATTGTTGAAATCTGGGCAGCGAAGTGGAAGGGTGGCCGGTGCATCGGTCGGACGAAAACAGGCGGGGACTGATGGCCAGCAGCTGGAGGAAGTTTGGACACGCTGGCAGGGGGACCTATGAGTGGTTAACTAGTGAACCAAGCCGACCTCTTCTGGAAACCCAGCTGCAGGTCTGTATCTATGACTTAAGCCTTTTCTTCCCTCAAAGGATCTTTGTCAGTTTCAAAACCAAAAACACCTCTGTTTTTAGGATCTTAGAACTTAGTGGCAACATTTTACTTTATGGGGATGACAGAAAGATGAATTCACTGACTGGCATGGTCTAAGGAAGTCACTTGAAAGTTGTAGTCTTTTGACCACGATAAATTCAAGTGAAACTTGCCACGGTTATGTTCTAAGAACACCTGATTGGTCAAATTTATCCGAGAATACCTGAAGGCAGGAGTCGACAGAGTTGTGTGCCTTGGTTTTATGACTTTGTTCTTTGCACAGTAAGCAATGTCTGCTTACACGAAAACAAGAGGCCCCCTGAGCCTCTGTAGTGGTGTGAGGACAGTGTTGCTTAGACTTAGGAGAAGCCACGGATCTTACCTCAGGCAGGGCAGCAGAGGGTCAAGTAGGCTTTTGTCTCTAAGAAACCAGTGGCTGCTTTGCTTTGTCGGGGAAATCACCAAAGAAGCCTCAATGTGAGGCAGCACTAAGGAAAAATATTTGTAGAAACCTAAGGACTCAATTAATGTTATGATCAGGAGGGAAACGAGTGATACTGCTGTCCCACAACAAAACAAAACAAAAAAAAAGAGGAAAACAAACCTATTTTCTTCTTGTCTGGAAGATCAGCTGATGAGATTGGTATTTAAGCTCTCCCAAACTACCGCTTACAGAAAGAAATGTTAGACGTATTTTATGTATACTTACATAAATTATTTATATTTATATTTTACATTTAGAATTGCATATATAATTATGATGGCATATCCTTCAAGTTATACTTTTAACTGAGTATTTTTAGAGATATTGCCTGAATAACAAAATCCTTGCGTCAAATACACGTCAGAGAAATATTAAAAAAAAAAACATTGCTGGAAGTTAACAAGCCAGAAGATTTGACTATAAAAGTAGGCATCCGTGGGGCGCCTGAGTGGCTCAGTCAGTTAAGCATCTGACTTTGGCTCAGGTCATGATCTCACGGTCCGTGAGTTCAAGCCCTGTGTTGGGGTCCCTGCTGACAGCTCAGGGCCTGGAGCCTGCTTCAGATTCTGTCTCCCTCTCTCTCTGTCCCTCCCCCTCTCATACTCTGTTTCTCTCTCTCTCAAAAATGAATAAACATTAAAAAAATTTTTTAAGTAGGCACCCTTTTTGCATTAAAAAAAATCCAAAACAATTTGAACCAATATACCAAGAATTAGTGAAAAAGAAAATAAGGCTACCATCATAAATTTTTCCTGTAGCTCTGTGCTTCTCTTAATGAGAAAAGGAGTTCTTTATGTCAAGAAACTGTTCTAATTTGCCATCTTAAATAAGTCTTTTAGTGCCACTTTATATTTGGATAAATTTGACTCAACCAGTGGAAGTACTGGTTACAGGAAGGGACTATGTCCCTTCCCTTTCCAAAATTCTGCAACTAATTGCAAACCAATTGTAAAAAAATGTTGAATATTGATAAAACCATAAATGGCGTAGTTGTAAACAATAGAATCCATCACATAAAACCTTTTAAATAGAACATTAAGTATCTTTATATTCTATGCATACTGAACTTACAGAGTATAATAGAGCATTTAAAATTTGATGGCCACAACTGTTTAGAAACTATTATCCATATCATTGATGGAGAATGAAGAAAACTGAGTTATAAAAAATGGTCCATGTTTATCAAGGTTGAAGAGTAATTGCTTTAAGCACTAAAAGAGATAATAGCTTTAACATTTTTATTGATTCATCTAGAGAAAAAAATCTCAACATAGTTAAATGGCTTTTGACTCCAACTTGTTTTTTTACTAATGGTAGTAAATTTATATTTATGAGTTCATCTATTCTTATAGCTTTTGTAATCAAAGTCCTATTATATCACAACAGATTTCAAGTTAATAGTTTTGACAAATTAGATTACGTGTGAGAAAACAGAAAGAACCTGTAATTTAGAAATAGAACACACACATAAAATATATTAATAAACTTATTTTTCTGAAAAAACATAGTTATTAAAATATAAACATAGTGATGGTAGGTTTTTTTAATGTTCACTGTATTTTCTAGCCTTAGCAATAAATTTCTAGACTTCTGGTTATCTTTAGTATTTTATTTTCTAGCAAATTTGACCATCTGAGTCCCTGAGATATAAATATATAAATATTTATTCACCAAGTGTTTTACACACATTGAAATTCTCATGCCAAGCCTCCAAAGAAGATGTTACTACTTCCACTTCACAGAGAAGGAAACCCAGGCCCATAGGAGACAAGGAAATGGTCCAAGGTCACACAGGTATTAGAAAGACCTACTAGAGTTCAAAGCCAGGGCTGTCACACTCCAAAACAAAAAGACAAAACTTTTAATTTTTATGCACTTTAAGCTAAAATATCTAAACTCATATCTTACCAAGAACAAACTACCTGGCAGTATAACTATTAAATAAACTACCTGCCTTTGTATCAAAATAACACACAGAATTGTAAATTCTTTAAAATATAAAAAAAGATTTTACAAACACTAGATAAGCCAATCTCTTAAAGGGTCATGGTCAGCAAAACAGTTGTCCTCACCCCCAAAATCAAGGAAAGACCCTCAGCTCTCATAGTTTTATGATCATCAAAAGACATGGAGTACCGGAATGGATAAAAACACAAGATTCATCTATATGCTACCTACAAGAGACTCATTTTAGACATAAAGACACCTGCAGATTGAAAGTGAGGGGATGGAGGCATAGCTGGGTGGCTCAGTCAGTTAAGCATGGACTTCAGCCCAGGTCATGATCTCATGGTTCATGAGTTTGAGCCCTGTGTCGGGCTCTGGACAGACAGCTCAGCGCCTGGAGCCTGCTTCCGATTCTGTGTCTCCCTCTCTCTCTTCTCTCTGCCCCTTCCCCACTCATACTCTCTCTCTCTCTCTCTCTCAAAAATAAACATTAAAGAAAAACAAGAAGTGAGGGGATGGAGAACCATCTATCATGCTAATGGAGGCTATAATTTATTTTAAATAAGTAGATAAAGAGTTTAGTATATTGCTTGTTTGTTTGAAACACAATATAAGGCTTTAATTTTTTTCTTCTGTAGTAGTGGACATAAACATTGCATTTATTGCTGTATGAGTTATATAACAGAGACTTTTTTTAATACCTTGCTACTTCTTAGCAGCTTTATTGAAAGCAGTGTCTATGCAATTTGGAACACTATTTTTTTATATTGCTTTTCTACCTTGTTGTTGAAGTATCATTTCATGACTCATATTATTTACTCCCTCAAGAACCATCATTACCTTGTGAGCTAATATTGTAAAATCAATACCTTCTAGGTTGCTTAAGAATTTATCTGCATTTTTTTTTAACCAGTGACCTTTCAAGAATATTTAATTTCATGTTTCCATTGAAGTCTGGCTGAGACAGGACACCCCGTAGATGATGAACATCATAATAACAAAGCACCAAATATGCTTACACTTCCAAGATGTTACTGTAAGAAAATAACCAAACGATTAGTGTTTATGCCAGGTAGAGCTCACAAATAACTGCTACTCTCTGAGTACAGACACTGCAGAAATCTTCTCATGCCTAACTTAATAACATCCTAGACTAGGTAGGGTATTTGGGGGGTGGGGGGATGGGGAGGTTGTTTGTTTAGTACAGGATTATAAGATTCATTGTACTTAATTGCTCAGTTCAGGCTTTTCCCCCTTTGAACAGATATAAACAGCATGTTGCAGGAATTTGGCTGCAAATTAGTCGCTACACAGTCACTTAGAGAAATTTTAGGCTGCAATAGGTGACGATCCTTTTTCTTCAAAGAGTTCAAGGTTTCCATACTGTTTCTACAAATATTGCAAAAACAAATGGATTTTAAAATCTCATTCATCATAAACGTTAGCTATTAACTCAGATTTCAAATAGTCTTTTTAAATGTTTTTTTATTTATTTTTGAGAGAGAGCACGTGAGCAGAGGAAGGGCAGAGAGAGAGAGAGAGAGAGAGAGGAAGACACAGAATTCAGAGCAGGCTCCAGGCTCTGAGCTGTCAGCACAGAGCCACCCTTGGGGTTCAAACACCCGGACCACCAGATCATGACCTGAGCAGAAGTCAGATGCTTAAAGGACTGAGCCACCCAGCCACCCCTCAAATATTTATTTGTGACATGAACACATAACAATGTCAGAATTCATTCCAGCATTAAAGAATTTAAGTTCCATATGATCCTTTTGTGGCGATACAACATTATCGGGCTGATTCTAAGTTAACTAAGTGCATAAATAGTAAAAGCAGCCGTTCAAAGAATGAGGGGTGGACCTACCAACCGAAACCTACTCTCTTACTGTAATATGAAATATTGTAGGATATCATATGTATTTTTGACATCTGAATTCCTACTTTATCAAATAAATTTGCTTCATTTCATGCGAGCTCCAGCTCATTGGCATACATAAACGACTACAGTGATTCCGAGAATGGGGAATGATGATAAGAATAAAAGACGAAGGAAGAGACGTCTTCTTTCCCCACCTCCTAACCCAGCTCCGTTCCCTAACTGCAGGGCACCCAGAAGGTAAGTTCCGCGAAAGACGACGTGGAGCCCTTCCTGTGCATCCTCCTCCCAGCGACCATCCTGCTCTTCCTGGCCTTCCTGCTGCTATTCCTGTACCGCCACTGCAAGGCCACGCAGCCCCGGGGACAGGTGATCAGCATCGACCTCCCGGAGCACACTCCCGAGGGAGATGTCACGGACATGCGGCCCGGCCTCCCCTGGAGCGGCGAGCCTCGCTTCCCTTACTCCCCGCTGCCCCCGGAGGTGGCCCTCGTCCCTGCGTGCTCACCGCCCTCCTATGAAGAGGCCACCAGGACCCGTCCAGGGGCAGGGGCTCTGCATGCAGGCCTGCGGCGTCAAGAAGGGTCACCTGGCCTGGAGGAGCAAGTATAAACTGCTCTTGGGAACTATTTCGAGCACAGCTCACAATCCTTAAGGGAGAACCCAACCCTCCCAACCCCCCCCCCCCCAACCAGGGGAGCGGAGGGCAGGGGAGGGGGAGCTCCAGACCTTCCCTGCAGACTCCTGGATGAATGGGGCACTTCAGGCTGGGGGTGAAGCCTGACAAATGTCAGTCTGGTTAACCATTGTCAAGTTCCCTGGGGAAAATTTTTCCTAGGTTGTCCTGAGGTGGACCAGGCTTTCCTAAAACGTCGAACAGCCCAGAGAGCAATGGGAAAGTTCTACGGGGAGTGGAGAAAAAATGAAGATTACTAGGAAGCATAGGAACTAGGTCTGAAGGAAAAGAAAAGCGTTGATCAGACAAAGGAACCTGCTTTTGCCACCAAATAAGATGTTTCTTCCTACGCATGTTTTTTCAGGGTTTTATGGTCTCACTAGAGAGTTCTAGAAGGAAAACATCACCAGAGCTGCGGTGGTCAATTGTGTTGTAAACAATGGTGAAGTATGTTTCAGTATGAAGAATGAAAGTACAGACATTTGCAAACATTTTAGTTTAAATAATAATAATAATAATAATAATAATAAAGGTCACCAGAATCACTCCTGCCTGGCATAGCCCTTGCTTTACCTGTGCTCTGATTTGTCTCCCAGCAGGAAAGGATGAGGCCGTTGCGTGGGAATGTCTCATGCTAGGATGTCATGGTTGACAGACAGCACTGTGGCAAGACAGGACAGAGTTGCTGCTTCCACACATTATCTTAGGGACACTATGGCTGAAGACATGGTCTTCCCCAAGCAGAAGTAAGAGAGTAGATATTAGTTTAATATTGGAAAGTAAAGGTCCAAATTTTGGATCACACCGTAAGGAGAAACATAGATGAGCTCTAACAGGGACCTCACGAATCATCTAGTCCAAACTCTTGCCTTACAGATATCAAAACTAGAACACAGGGAGGTTGAGAAACGTGTCTGATGTTAAATACCTCATAAAAGAGCTTGGGTCAGAAGGCTGTCTGCCCTGTGCACCTTTCCGGTGCACCCAATTTCCTTCTGGGAAAATTGCCAATGTGGAATTTCAGCCCATGCTCCTAGCTGGGCATGAAGTGTCCCAGGAGGAGGAGGCCAGCTGAGTTTGGAATGGATCTAAATCTCCCTCCATGATTTTCAAATGAGGAGGTAGAGGTGGGTCATGTACCATGGGGATGCCTATCAGAATCCCCGTGGAGGTGGTAGAGGACACAGGAGGGTGACACGGATGATTCCACAACTTGTAATTCAATACGATAATTTTCTTGGTACAACTATTTTTGGTTGCTTTCACAATACAAAAGTCAGGCAACTCTTCAATGGTTAAAAATGAACAAAAAAATTTTTTTTACTTTTTTACATGAATATTTTTATGCTCTATATGCAATGTTGGTGCGGTTTTAGGAAAATAACAAAGGAAACCCAAACAGGATACATTTCTCTCTAAATATAATCTGATGGAAATTATAGTAGTATCTTTGAGGACTGATGTAAAATATCAGCTATTTGAGTGAAGATCAATAAAAGTTCTCTCCGGAAAATTATACTGAACAATTCCCTGATGGTCTTTAAGGGAAGTAAATAAAACAAATGGAAATGAGAAGCCCCGTAGAGAGCCTTCTTCAGATGTGTTTTAATCTTAAGAATCTAGTTTTGTGTGAGACCATGTGGATTCTTTTCCAACTGCCATTCCTCCTTCCTCTTTGCTAACAGAACTCTGATTTGGTCTGGGATCCTAAAGCCACCTGTGTAAGGCAGACCAGATCCCTCCCAATGCCAGGTGATGGATCTTGATAGTTAATCATGGTGATCTCATTTCCTCGACCAGGGACTGATTTGGTCTTTAGGATCTAAGGGGAGATCTATGCAGGAGAGGGCTGTTCTAGAAAAGATTGCCTCCTGTTTAAAAAAAAAAAAAATGCAGGGAAGGAAACACTCTGCCTCTTTGCTGGGTGTTAAGGTGTCCGCATGTGGTGCTATGGAACCATGAGGCAAGACATCAACCATGACCTGTACTGAGGATAGTAGAGTAGCAAGAGGAGTTGACAACATTGTAGAGGAGCTGAATTAGCCTTTCAACTGTCCATATTTTAATGAGAAAATGTCTTTCCCCCTCTCTTAAGCCATTTAAACCAAGCTTGTTACTGGTAGACAAAAACATCCTAACTGCTGCAATTTCTAAGGCTATTAAGGAAATGCAGGGCCATGTTTCAAAAGGTCCTGATAAGACCTTTTTAAAAGAAGTCATCAATGATTGGATTCCTTTAAGATGTGATCAGTGATCGGAGGAAGAAAGATTTTCTCTTATGGAACCAAACTGAAGCAGTAAACTATTAACCAGAGGTCGCTTAGCTACAGCCCATATGCCAGATCCTGCTTCCAACCTGCTACCATATGTCCTGGAGACAAGAATGATTTTTACAATTTTTAAAGTTTTTTAATGTTTATTTTTTATTTTAATTTATTTTAATGTTTTTATTTTATTTTTGAGAGAGACAGAACACAAGTGAGGAAGGGGCAGAGAGAGAGGGAGACACAGCATCCGAAGCAGGCTCCAGGCTCTGAGCTATCGGCCTAGAGCCCTATGTGGCGTTCGAACCCACAACTGTGAGATCATGACCTGATCCAAAGTTGGATGCTTAACCGACTGAGCTGCCCAGGTGCCCCAATGTTTATTTATTTTTGAGAGAGAGAGAGAGAGAGAGAGAGAGAGCAAGCGAGTGAGCATGAGCAGGGGAGGGGCAGAGAGAGAAATGGAGACACAGAATTTGAAGCCGGCTCCAGGCTCCGAGCTGTCAGCACAGCTCTGAGCTGTCAGCACAGAGCCTGATGTGGGGCTCGAACTCACAAGCTGCGAGATCATGACCTGAGCCCAAGTTGGACGCCTAACCGGCTAAGCCACCCAGGTGGCCCAACATTTTTAAATAGTTGAAAAAAAACATCCAAAGAAGGATTTTGTGACACATGAAATTATATGAATTCAAATTTTGGTGTCTAGAAATAAAGTTATTGAAACACAGATTATTGCCACTTTAGTCTGCTACGTCAGACTAAAGTGGTTGCAACAGAGATTATAATGACCTTCAAGGCCTAAAATATTTACTATCTGGTCCTTTAAAGAAAAAGCGTGCTGACCCCTCTACAGTGGGGGGTCACTGAAATCCCCTCTACAGTGGATTTCAACCCTGGTTGCATGGAAGGATTACTTGAACTTTTAGAAATACCCATACCAGGACCCACCTAAACCAACTAAAGTGACACAGAGCCAGTGATTCTAATATAAAAGCAAGGCCGAAAGCAATTAAGTAATATGAGCAGGCTTCAATGTGGATAGATGTAAGGTTACAGGCTGAGAGAAAACTAGATCTGTAAATCTAGCTTTGAGTCATCATTTATTACCCAACATTTTCTGTACATTCTGGAAGCCATCAGCCTAATATGCAGCTGTAGCCAATTCAATTCACAAAGCAGAATTTGCAAGCAGACTATTAAAAACAACAGGGTAAACAGTACATCCTTGCTTAAATGTTGACACACCTGGAAAACACGGGTGGGACTGGTTGCTGGCGCTCTAAGGGTGGAGCTAAAGAGAATCCACAAATGAAAGAACTAGATTGTTAACAACTAAGAACTATTTTGGGAAGAAATAAGTATAGCCAGAAAAGGTTAAGGTATAATAGAAACAGTACTAGAATATGGACATTTTCACTAGATTCTACACTAGACCAGAAAATATTGGCAAGTCATCATTTTATAAAAAGGAAAGGAGTCTAGTGTCTGGTCTGGCCTGTCAAGGGCTTGGAAGTCATCACTCCATCCCAACCGCAAGGAAAAGCTGAACTGAAAAATCAACACTTTCTGGATCCATCAGAGAACTGAGGTCACAGGACAAACCGCTGCCCCCAAAGAGAGAAAAACGGGCAGAAACAGAAAATGACAACTTACAGGAGCAGAAATCGGTGACAAGACCTTCCTCCGGAACCGTGCCACTGTAGGAAGACCTGAACTGTGATGGACAGATTGCTTGGAGGCTCAGAGTAATCAAATCTGATAATGACACACTCCAGAGGGGCCCCCCACTTTGTGAGTTTGCCTCCAGAAGCCTTGCAACTTCTCACAGTGAAGATTTGAGGAGTATCCCTTCCTGCTTCTGGTAGGGGGAGAAGGGAAGGGAACCATTTTGAAATTGCGGGAGCACTCTGTTCTTCGGAAGTCCTCCCCTCAGATGCAGGCTGAGGCCCTTTTACCAGGGCTTAATTGGCTGGGCTTGGTGAGAGCCTAGTTAACCTGGGGAAAAGGAAATTCCCAGCCCTATCTGGCTCAAGCCTTACACCAGAGAAAGAAAATAACCAATTCCAGCCCCTCTAACCATCTTACTCGATTCAAGGGAGTGAAGGAAAAGGGGGAGGCGCTTGTGAAGTTCACAGCCCAGCGGAACAGGCTCACTAAAGAGTGAGACCAAGGGGCACCTGGGTGGCTCAGTGGGTTAAGTGGCTCAGGTCATGATCTCGCAGTTCATGAGTTTGAGCCCCAAGTTGCGTTCTGTGCTGACAGCTCAAAGCCTGGAGCCTGTTTCAGATTCTCTGTCTCCCTTACCCTCTGTCCCTCCCCCACTCATACTCTGTCTCCTCCAAAGGTAAATAAACATTAAAAAAATTTTTTTTCTAAAGGCTGAGACCTAACCGTAGGACTCGAGCCACTTCCCCTCCCCCTTGCCCTAACCACCACATTATTAAAGACCTATTTACTGCAGCTTTTTCTTAGCCAGCGCATCAAGTCCACCTTTTGACAAAAAATTACAAGGCAGGGGCACCTGAGTGGCTCAGTCAGTTGAGTGTCTGACTTTGGCTCAAGTAATCATCTCACAGTTTGTGAATTCGAGCCCTCGGTCAGGCTCTGTGCTGACAGCTCAGAGCCTGGAGACTGCTTCAGATCTGTGTCTCCCTCTCTTTCTGCCCCTCCCCCACTCATTCTCTCTTACTCTCTCTCTCTCTCTCTCTCTCTCTCTCTCTCTCAAAAATAAATAAACATTAAAAAAGATTGCAAGGCATAGTAAAAGACCAAAAAAAAAAAAAAAGTTTGAAGAGACAGAGCAACTCAGATCAGGACCAGACTCAGATATACCTCAGATAGAATTATCAAAAGTGTAAAATAACTCTGATAAATATGCAAAAGGCTCTAGACAACATGAAGGAATAGATATGTAATGTCAATGGAGACATGGGAATTCTAAGAAAGAACCCAAAAGAAATGCTAGAGTTCAAGAACACTGCAACAGAAATGAAGAATGCTTTTCATGGGCTTATTAGTAGATTAAACACAGTCTACTAATAACCTCTGACCTTAAGGATATGTTACTAGAAACTTCTAAAACAGAAAGGCAAAGAGAAAAAAAATACAGAGCAGAATATCCAAAAACCATGAGACAACTACAAAAGGTGTTATATACACATAACAGGAATACCAGAGAAAAGAAAAAGAGAAAAGCATAGAGGAAATAGTTGAAGCAATAATGACTGCAAATTTCCACAAATTACTGTCAAATCATAGATCCAGGAAGCTCTAAGAACACCAAGTGGGAATAATGCCAAAAGAGGAAAAAAACAAAACAAAACACACTACACTTAGGCATACCATATGCAAACTGCAGAAAATCAAAGATTAAAAAAAGAATCTTGAAAGAAGCCAGAGCAAGAAAACAACTTATCTGTAGAGGAGCAAGGAGAAGAATTATGCCCAACTTCTCTTCAGAAACCATGCAAGTTGGTGGAGTGGAGTGAAATATTTCAAGGATTGAGAGATGGGGAACGAAAGAAAACACCAACCTGAACTCTGTACCCTGTGAAATTATTTTTCTCCAAAAGTGAAGGTTAAGTAAAGACTTTCTCAGACAAACAAAAACAGTAAATATGTTGCCAGTAGAAATACCTTGCAAGAAATATTAAGAGAAATTCTTGAAAGAGAAGGAAAATGAAATAGGTTAGAACTCAGATAAAGAAAGGAAGAAGATTGGAGAAAGAATAAGTGAAAGTAAAATAAGCATTTTTTTCTTATTCTTTTTTTTTAAGTTTACCTATTTATTTTGAGAGAGAGAGAGAGAGAGAGAGAGAGAGAGAGAGAGAGAGAGAGAGAAAGAGGAGGGAAGGGGCAGAGAGAGGGAGAGAGAAAATCCCAAGCAAACTCCACTGACAACATGGGAGCCAAACTCTCAGGGCTCGATCCCATGAACCATGAGATCATGCCCCGAGCTGAAATCAAGAGTCTGGCACTTAACCGAGTGAGTCAGCCAGGTGCCCCTTTCTTATTGTTAATTGATCTAACAGGTAACAATTTGTTCAAAATAATAACAATAATGTATATTGATAATTATAGCTTCCATATAAGTGAGATAAATGACAGCAATAATACAAGAAACAGGAGGGAGGAATTAAGAATATTTTGTTATTATAAGGTATCTGTGCCGCTGGTGAGGCAGTATAGTGTTATTTGAAAGTTGACTTAGAGGGGTGCCTGGCTGGCTCAGTTGGATGAGTGTCTGACTCTTGATTTTGGATCAGGTCATGATCTCACCGTTCATGAATTCAAGCCCCCCACATCGGGCTTTGCACTGACAATGGGGAGCCTGCTTGGGGTTCTCTCTCTCTCTCTCTCTCTCTCTCTCTCTCTCTCTCTCTGCACCCCTCCCCCTCTCTGCACTCCTTCCTCACTCATGTGCATGTTCTCTCTCCCAAAATAAATAAATAAGCATTAAAAAAAAAGAAAGTTGAGTTAGATTAGTTGTTAAGTATATATTGCAAACTCTAGGGCAACCACTAAAAGAAGTTAAAAAAAAAAGCATAATTGACATGCTAAGAAATGAGACGAAATGGAATCCTCTAAACTGTTCAGATAGCACCACAAATGTCAAGAAAATAAGACAAAAATAGAAGCAAAGAACAGGGCAGGGAATAGAAAAGAGTAATAAATATGGTAGATGTTAATCCAACCATATCAATAACACTTTAACCTTCGGTGGTCTAAATACATCATTTAAAGACAGGTATTATTAGAGTAGATTAAAAACAAGACTCAAGTATATCTTGTCTGCAAGAAACCACTATAAATATAAAGACACATATAACTAAAAAATAAAGGGATAGAGAAAGATATACTATGCTGATATTCATTAAAAGAAAGCAGGGGTAGCTATCTTAATTTCAGACAGATTTCAGAGCAAGAAAAGTTACCAGGGATAAGAGAAGCATTACATAATGTTAACAGGGTCAGTTTTACAAGAAGACATAATAATGTTTAATGCATATACACCTAACAGCAGAGTGTCAAAATACTTGAGGTAAAAACTGAGAGAACTGCAAGGAAAACTAATGAATCTATGATTTCAGCTTGAGATACCTCTCTATCAGAAACAGATCTAGCGGGTGGAAAATCAGTAAGAAAAAAATACAACTTATCAAAATTTGTAGATGAAGCAAAAGGAGGGAATTTTATAGTGTTTGATGGATATTTTAGAAAAGAAGAAAGATCTCAAATCAATAATTAAAACTTTCACATTACAGAACTAGAAAAGGAAAAGCAAACGAAATCCAAAGTAAGCAGAAGAAAAGAAATAATAAAAATTAGAGACAACATCAATGAAAATGAAAATGAAAACAGGAAATAGAGAAAATCAAGAAAACCAAAAGCTGGCTTTAAAATAAATAAAATTGATAAGCTCATAGCCAGGCCAACTAAGAAAAAAATGATAAAATACAAATACTGATATTAGAAATGAAAGAGAGGTGCCTGGGTGGCTGAGTCGGTTAAGCATCTGACTCTTGGTTTGGGCTCAGGTCATGAACTCACAGTTCGTGAGTTCAAGTCCATGTCAGCTCGGCACAGAAATTCTCTCCCTCCTCTCTCTCTGCCCCTCCCCTGCTTAGGCACATGCTCTCTCTCAAAATAAATTAATTAAAAAATAAATAAATAAAAGAAGGGACATCACTATAATAGAATCTATAGATTCTATATTCTTTTATTTCTTTTTTTAAAGAAAAAAGGATACAAAAGGAATATTATAAATAATTCTGTTTCCATAAATTTGATAACCTAGAAGAAATGAACCAATTCTTTAAAAGATATAATCTGTCAAAACTCATATAAAAAGAAATAGACGATTTGCATAACCCTGTATCCGTTAAGGAAACTGAATCAATAATAAACTTCCAAAACAGAAAGTACTAGGAGACTGGGAAGGTCATCTAAATCAGTATTCTTCAAGGCATGGTCCACGAAATGGTGCTGGCCCACAAACTATTTGTTACCAGTCTGAGATAAGATAATTAGAGAAATTGACAGTAAGTATTTAGAACTGCCATAGGAATTCAACGTTTTTACAAAGTCCATGCACATCATCAGTAGACTCATCTCACTGAACATGGTATAGACCAATTAAAGTATTGTTGAACTCATGGGTTAAGAACCACATGGTGAGCTGCACATAGTCTTGTGCAGTGGAATCAACTAGTGGTTTATGATGAATTAGAATTTTATTTTTTAAAGCGAGAAGGTTTTGCATCACAGACAGCTTGAGAAGCACTGATCTAGAAGATGAGATGTCTCAGGCATTACTGCTAAACTTTTCCTCCATCATGGAGCCAAGTCAACCTGCCACTGAACTCTCCCATGCCTGGAACTCATTCTGAACATGCAGACCCAAACAAACTCAGGTGGAGGAACTGCCTGGGGAGACCACTATGCAGGACCCAAGAACAGGCTGAGAACTGACTGATTCATAGGTGTATGTTCGAGATTGGGGCTGAGAGGCTCCTCTTCTCAGAACTGGGAGCACTGAAACACTGGACACCTGTCTTCTAAAAAACAGTCATTAGGGAATCAAGTCCAACTCCTACCAATGCTTTCATTTTTCCTACTCAAAAATAATGTAATAATGTATGGCAACAGCAAAAGCCCCATAGATAAGAGTTTAAGGAAACATCTTAACTGCCCTTAGTTTAAAAAAAAAAAAAAAAGGCCCTTAATCACATGATCTATTAAAAACATTTCCTCTTAACTGCATCAAGGATTTAGTTTCTTTTTAAGAACTTTTTGAAAATGTGAGTTATGTAGCTATCTAGCTGTGGCATAGTTGGCTGTCTATTTTTACTTCAAAGCATGAGCCTTTTAAAATCAGTATGGGTAGCCCGCTCCCTTTTTTTTATAACCACTCACCACAGTCTCAGAAATTATAGCAGGCCTCATATTGATTAGAATTGATGTTTTAATTTTTAAAGACATTCTCAGCTTTAGACCTTAGCTTCTTATCCTTGACCCCACATTCAAAAAAAAAAAATCTCTCTTCATTTTCTGTGGGCCATTAGAAAGGTGGTTCACAGGTGCTCCTAAAAACATTCAATCACTATGTGTCTGATAAATTTGGACTGGCACTCATTCAACATTTATCAAGCAATTATGTGTCAGGGACCGAGCAGAGCGCTTCGTGTAAAGGGGGTTGTTTTGTGTCTAAATAATGGACGAGTATTATAATTCTCACCAAAACTAAAGGAGAAGCCAGACAAATTAAAAGGTTACATTTCCTGTTAGACTACTAAGTCGCTACCTATTTTATAGTTATCATATTTGTGATTACTACAAAAAGACCAAATATTAAATTCCATTATGGGTGCAAGAATGGCCCCAGAGTAAACAATGACCGGACCGTCAAATAGGTGAAGACTGGAACCAAATTTTACTCATTACTCATTACTCAAACCCATATCCACTACGTCCACTACAGCACTATACATAGAAGGTACTCTTTCAGTTATTATCCAGGAAAACATATCACCCCAAACTTAGTGACATAAAAAAACCACCATTTAAATTGTGCTCACAGATTCTGTGGGTACTGCAGGGATGGATTGTGTCTGCTCCATGATCTCTGGGGCCTCAGCTTGGAAGAATCAAGGATGTCTGGAGGTGACTCAGTGGTAATGGTGGGGAGGCCGGCATCGTCTGAGAACGTGGTCACTCACATGTGTAGGGGTTGATGCCAGCTCTCAGCCCAGACAGCCAGGAACCTACCCATGGTTCTTCATGAAGCTACTCGGGTTTCCCTTTGGCATAGTTGTTGGATTATAAGAGTAATTATCCCAAAGGCAAAATCAGGCGGAAGTCCTTAATGATCTAGCCTCAGAAGTCACATAGTGTTACTTCTACTATACTCACAAACCTGCCCGGTTTCAAGAAAAGGAAGCATAAGACCTCCATCTCTTATGGACTGGGAGTGGGGAGGCATCAACGTCACATAAGAACAGCACGTTGGATGGGAGATAACACTGCAGCTGCTTTTGGCAATGAAATCTGCCACAAGTATGGAATAATCAGTGAATGACTAAATGATGTCAATAATGAACGTTAGTGCTTCTCTCAAATATTTGAGTTCTTTGAGAACACAAAGGGATTGTACTTTCCCACCCTCTTGAGGTTGATCCAGGCCCTATTCCGCCAATAAAATATGGATGGAAGTGACTTGTGTGACTTACTGCAGGAAGCCTACAGTTGATCTTGATGATTCACAGATTTTGTATTTGCAGTCACCCACTTGCTGGGATGTATTTGTAATCCCAAATTAATAATCACAGCACTTTCTTGGTCACCAGTGGGCATCTGCACGTGGAGAGGAGAGCGGTGAGAGGTTACAGCCACTAGAGGCACACGTCCCCAGCTGAGGTCCAATAAGGCAGAGCTCTGCCTTCTGGCTTCAGGTGTCATACAGGAAACAAGTGTCCTTTTTGCAGTCTAGGCAGTGCCGTGTTTTTCACAGTTTTGTGCTTCTTGTTGGTTTTGCTGCTTAAAATGGCCCCAAACATAGTGCTGACGTGTTGTCTCCTGTGCCTACGGGCAGCAAAGCTGGGATGTGCCTTTTGGAGAAGGTGTGTGTGTTATATAACCTTCATTCAAGCATGAGTGACAGTGTTGGTTGTGAGTTCAATGTTAATGAATCAACAATATCTATTAAATAAGATATCTTTATATAAAGCACCTATGAGACAAGGGACCATAGGCTCACAGGAACCTAACTCTATATTTCCTCTAGAAGCAATAGTTCAGGGGTGCCTGGGTGGCTCAGTCAGTCAAGTGTCTGACTTCAGCCCAGGTCATGATCTCACAGTTCGTGAGTTCGAGCCCCACGTTGGGCTCTGTGCTGACAGCTCAGAGCCTGGAGCCTGCTTCAGATTCTGTGTCTCCCTCTGTCTCTGCCCCTCCCCTACTCGCACTCTACCTCTCTCTCAGAAATACATAAACATTTAAAAAAAATACATTAAAAAATAGAAGCAATAGTTCAGCATTCATTAATTCAATGTTCATGATGACGTTCTAAAAACAAAGCTGCTGCCAGTAATGAGAATTGGCTGTGATTATGCCGCAGGGCTCTGCAGGGTTCCAGCCACACTGCCCACCACATGTGCTGTAAAGCTTAAAGAGAACATCTCCTTCACAGTGTCATACCAACATTGCTTAAATATGAGCTAATAGCGGTGCCCGGCTGGCTCAGTCAGTGGAGCATGTGACTCTTGATCTTGGGGTTGTGAGTTCGAGCCCCACACTGGGTGTAGAGATTGCTTAAAAATAAAACCTTTATATATGAGCTAATAGAAAAATTTTACCATAATTAATCAACAAGAAAACTAGCTGGATTATATTGACACGTGGGTGTCAAACTTGAGCCTTCTGAATGTCATTAAATTCATTCTAACTGAAATCCTATTATTTTGAAATAAATCCCTTTCTTTCCCTCCTTCTGTTCTTTTACATGACTAATTATCACCTTATAAATATAGATAACTCAGCAGAGTCACCTGCTGTTATCTTCATTAATTGTACCTTCCACACCCTATTAAATGAACGTCTCCAAATTTAGCCACAGTTTTTCTACAAATAAAATGCTCCCCCTCTCCCCTTAAAAAGGCATGGAGATCTGCAAAAGGTATTCTGCAGAGAAAAAGAACAACAGATTTCTTAAACAACAATGTAAATTATATCCTTTTCCTCTTAAAACTTTCTGCAAAGCGAAATTATATTCCCAACTTTGCAAAGTCATCTAAGCAGTGGCTCACATGCTATAGAAGTTAAAATGAACAGGCTGTTTTTTAAGAAACAGTCAAAACTCATTATTTAGCCTTCACTAAATAATTCAAACTTAGGTGGGCATAATAACATTTGATGTAAACACTAGCAAGTGTTGTGTGTCCACAGGCCACTGCATGCTTGGTAGGGCAGGGAGGGAGAAAAGAAAAAAGGGAACATCAATTGCTTTATAAGCAGTAGAACCACACAATGGGACATTATCCAGCAATAAAAAAGAATGAAGTACTAATACATGCTACAACACGGATGACTCTTGAAAACATTACACTAAAAGAAAGAGGTCAGCCACAAAAGAACACATATTGTATTCTGCTTATATGAAATGCCCACAATACGCAGAGCCATAGAAATAGAAAGTAATGTAGCGATCGCCAGGGGCTGGCTTATTCTTGCGTTTTAGCTTGTTAAAGAAACATACTTTAGAACAGAAACATCATGAGATCACCAACGACTTAATGTGAGAAGACAGGGACTCTGCTCAGGACCCTTAGCAGATCTGAGAGGAGGGTAGTACTGGGTAGTTAGTGCTTTTCAGCCTCTGTTCTTGCCCGTTTCTGCTGGAGGAACTGGGCCTCTGTGTAACTAATGTTAAGTCCTTTTCATGACTAATGCTTCCAGATAATTCTAGGGTAAGAGTCATCAGGAGGCAGGACAGTGCAAAGAACACAAGATTGGAAGTGATTGCTAAGTTGCACAGGGTTTCTTTTTGGAGTGATAGACTGTTCTGGAATTAGATAGGGATGATGGTTGTACATCACAGCAAAAATACTCAAAACCACCGAACTGCACACTTCAAAATGGTGAATTTTATGTTTTGTGAATTGCGTCTCAAAAAAACCTTTTTTCACGCTCGGCGCATCCAATAAGATGGCTGTTAAAAGCCAGACGATAACAAGCGTTGGTGAGGATGTGGAGAAACAGAATGCTCATGTGCTGCTGATGAAAATGTTAAAGGGTACGGCCACTTAAAAATTTTTTTTATGTTTTTCATTTACTTTTGAGAGACAGAGAGAGACAGAGGGAGCAGGGGAGGGGCAGAGAGAGAGGGAGACACAGAATCCGAAGACAGGCTCCAGGCTCTGAGCTGTCAGCACAGAGCCCGACGCGGGGCTCCGACCCACGAACCGTGAGATCATGACTTGAGCCAAAGTCGGACACTCAACCGACTGAGCCACCCAGGTGCCCCAAGGGTACGGCCACTTTAAAACACAGTCTGGCAGTTCCTCAAAAAGTTAAACACAGAGTTACCATTTGACTCAGCAATTCCACTCCTGGGAATTTACTCAAGAGAAATGAAAACAGGTCCATCCAGAGACAGATCCACAAATGTGTATTGCAGCATTATTCTTAACAGCCAAAAGCTTGAAACAATTCAAATGCCCACCAACTGATGACAACTATTTATCCAACGGAATATTTTTCAGCCACAAAAAGGAATGCCGTACTGATACATGCTACAACATGGTTGAAACTTGGAATATTTTGCTAAGTGAGACAAGCCAGTCATAAAGGACCACACGCTGTCCGCTATGGTCTGTATGTTTGCATTTCCCCCAAACTCACATTTTGAAAACCAAATGCTCAGTGTGATAGTACGAGGAGGTGGGGGCCTTTGGGAGGTGGTTCAGTCAGGAGGGAAGACCCCTTCACGAATGGGATTAGTGTCTTTGTAAAAAAAGGCCAGAGAAAGCTGCCTTGCCCCTTCCACCTTGTGAGGACACCACCAGCAGTCTGGCCCCAGGAGAAGGGCCTCACCTAACTCTCTCTGGCATCCTGGTCTGTGACTTCCAGCCTCCAGAACAGTGAGAAAGAAGTTTCTGTTGTTTATAAGTTACCCGTCTGTGGTATTTTGTTAGAGCAGCGTCACAGATTAGGACGTTGCATTATTTCATTCATATGAAAGATCAGAATAAGCAAACCTACAGACAGAGGGCAGATTAATAGTTGCCTAGGGCTGGGGATGGGGCACCCGGGAGGGACAGCTAAAGAATAAAGGGCTTGGGGGGCGCCTGGGTGGCTCAGTCGGTTAAGCATCCGACTTTGGCTCAGGTCATGATCTCACAGTCAGTGGGTTAGAGCCCGCATTGGGTTCTGTGCTGACAGCTCTGAGCCTGGAGACTGCTTTGGATTCTGTGTGTGTCTCTTTCTCTGCCCCTCCCCAGCTCACTCTCTGTCTCTGTCTCTCTCTCAAAAATAAAGACATAAAATAATAATAATAATAAAAAGAATGTAGGGCTTGGGGGATGGGGAGAGGTGATAACAATGCTCTAAAGGTGATTGTAGTGACGCTCGCACAACTGTAAATATACTAAAAATCACTAAAATGGGACACATGAAATGGGTGGATTTTACGGTATGTGATTTACATCTCAATAAATCTTAGAAAAAATAATCTAACAAAACCTTTTAAAGGTACTAGAGTCCTGTGGCTGTACTCTGCCCCCCTCCCCCATTTCTCTGTCCCCATTTCACCTCCCTCTCCCCAGCCTGAAAGTTCTAGTTGGACCGACTTAGAGGTTTGGGGGTCATTTCAGGGAAAGGTCAATCAACGAGGACACTTGAAGACTGTCTCCAGGCACGACTGCGGGCCCCATCTGCCTCCTCCTGCGAGGGACCCTGTTGGCCGTGTGACACGCTGGACACCGTCTAGGTGTGAGTAGGGCCTCACGCCCCTGGCTGGGCCCCGATCCGACTCGCACCTGGAGCCCTGGGCCCAGGGGAGCCCGCAGACACAGCCAAGGTTCGAGTCGGCAGGCGCCGCCCGCCCTCCCCCTGCGAGGGCAGGCCCCCTCCCGCCTTCGCCGAGCGCCCCCGGGGTGCTGGCCCGCGCTCACGCCGCTCCCCGGCAGCAGCCAGGGCTGCAGAGCCGGCTCCCAGCGCGGGTGGAGCCGCCGAGACGTTCCCGAACCGGTTCCACCAGAAACCCGAAAGCCAGCTGCTTTGTCCTCCACCGCCCCGCTCCCACAGGGGACACACTGCGTGCCTGACAATTTAAAAAACAAGGGCGGGGGAGGGACTCCGAAAGGAAGCGGGGCCTAAGCAGACCCTGCGATCCGGTCTCCGGCCCTCCCCCCTGCGGAGGGAACCCGACAACGGGGGCGCGGCCCCGGCGGGAGCAGCCCGCGTGGGAATCGGGGCTCCCGGGGACGCAGCGCCCCTTCCCGGCCCAGGCCGGCGCGGCTCCTCGCGGACTCGGGTCCTCCGCACTGCGGGGAGGAGGGACGCGCGTCGACGCGGTGACCGGGTGGCCGGGCAGCGCGGGGGCGGGGACTCGCGGCCGGGACCGGCGGGCGCGGCGCGCACACGCAGCGGGGCGGCCCGGAGTGGCCCGGCGCGGACCCTTCCCGGCCCCGCTCGCCAGCCTCTCTCCCCGGAGCGTCGGCGGCGCCCATGGCCGAGGTGCCGGAGCCCGACCCCGCGACCGCCGAGCGCCCGGCGGCCCAGGCCGTGGAGACGCCCGGCTGGACGGCCCCGGAGGACGCGGGCCCCCAGGTAGGCGCCTCCCGCGAGCGCGGAGGGTGCGGGCCCAGCGCGCGCCGGCTGATGGGCAGTGAGGCCGGCGGCTCCCACGGATTTGAGTAAAAAGTACAATTTTCAAAGTCGCCTGGGCCCCCAGCTCCGTTCCCGCCCAGACGGGGAAATTCGGTCGGTTAGCCGTAAGCTGTGGCTACATCTTCGTTTCTCTTGAGGTTAAAAAAGCGAAAGGAATGATCAAGTCCCCAAACCCGCTGTGGGACCCTCCCGGCCCAGGGGACGTCACAGATGCTCGGTGTCAGTGGGAAAAGAGCTGACTCCCCCCACCCCTGCGTGTGGGCCGCCGAGGCCTCCAGCGGCTCCAATCCAAGGATGGGAGCCTCAGGGGAGGGGCCCTGCCCGGTTCTAAGGAGCCAGAACCAGGCGCCCATCCCCAGGACCTGTCTGGGTCCCGAGATCAAGGGCAATCCAGGTGGACCCGAGATCAAGTCACCTGCTCTGTTGGCTCTCACGTCCTGCCCTTTTAGAATTGCTTCCCAAGTTTGCTCTGTTCTATTTTAGCCCGGAAGTTACGAGATCCGACATTATGGACCAGCCAAATGGGTCAGCACTTCCGTTGAGTCTATGGACTGGGATTCAGCCATCCAAACTGGCTTTACAAAGCTGAACAGCTACATTCAAGGCAAGAATGAGAAAGGTGAAGACAGTTTACCACATAATTGTATATATTGTGGTTGAGTCCCCTGGCTTACTCTTGCATTTTAGCTTACTAAAGAAATATACTTTAGAATAGAAACATAGTGAGATCATTAAAGACTTAATGTGTGAGCACAGGGACTCTGCTCAGGACCGTTAGCAGAGTCGAGAGGTGGGTAGTACTGGGTAGTGCTTTTCAGCCTGTTCTTGTCTGTTTCTGCTGGGGGAACTGGGCCTCTGTGTAACTAGTGTTAAGTCCCTTTCATGGCTAATGCTTCGAGATAATTTGGTGACTGCTAAGGTAAGAGTCATCAGGAAGGTGCAAAGAACACAAGATCCAGGGGCTCAAGACATCTGGTTCTGGCTCTGATGATCCTTCTATTTTAACGGGTCAATTAGTCAATGGGATCTCAGTCTGAATTGTAGAACATGACGAATAGACTGGACTATGTGATCTCTAATTTCCCCTTCTATCTGAAGCTAGAATTTATTAACCATAAATATGAATAGTGCAGAACGTGTTTAATGTGGCCAGTGGACAATTGAGTCATTTGCCTTTATTTTTTTTAATGTTTTGAGACAGAGAGAGAGAGAGAGAGAGAGAGAGAGAGAGCATGAGCCAGCATGAGTGGGGGAGGGGCAGAGAGAGAGAGGGAGAGAGAGAATCCCCAACACACTCCACATAGTCAGTGCAGAGCCTGACATGGGCTCAAACTCACAAACTGTGAGGTCATGACCTGAGCTGAACTCAAGAGTTTGGCACTTCACCGACTGAGCCACGCAGGCTCCCCTCGCCCTTTTTTTAAAGATGAAAATTATCTTGAAGGTGAGTGTTATGTCAGTAGCATAAGGTAAGTCAGGAAACTCAGGTCAAAAAAATAATAGATCCAGCTGTTAGGAGTCGTCATATATATCCTAAATCTGCTTTCATGGTCTTTCCGCGGTATTTAAATTCGTTATTTTATGGTCCAGAGATGAAAATAAAGATGACAGCTCCTGTGACAAGCTACGTGGAGCCCGGTTCAGGCCCTTTCAGCGAGTCTACCATTACCATTTCCCTGTACCTCCCCTCTGAACAGCAACCTGATCCTCCCAGGCCTTCAGAGTCAGATGTCTTCATTGAAGACAGAGCAGAAATGACCGTGTTCGTGCGGTAAGCGGTAGATAATTTATAGCCCTGCGGACTGCTGGCTTTCCTTGCCTGCACTCGGTTTAGCTCCTATGCAATTTCAGTAGGCTTTTCACCCTCCATAAAAAAGAGGTCTGATGCATTTTGTGGTGTTTTGCTACGGGCTTAGCCTTATATGTTACCGAGGGTCTCCTGCAAGATACACTCCCTGCATGTAATGAAGAGTCTGTTGCATACCTTCCACAAATAAGACACAATGCGCATCATTCTCAAAGCACCAGATGGCCCTTACCTGCCATCGAGGTAAACCTGAACGAAAATCCTCATGCACGGTGCACGGTACCCCTCCCTCCGGCTTCTAGGTTCTGAGAGCCCCAAAGTCTTCCCTGCGTTCTCCAGCCTAAGGGGTGGTACCTGCTTCCTGCAGTTAGTGCCTCTGTTAGTTGAGTGATTCCTTTGTAGTGTTTCAGACTTCCGGTACCTGTTTGATGTATTCCTTTACTTCTCTCTGTTGAAATTTAAAAACACATGCAGAACGTGATAACAGTCTCATATTGGAGTCACTTTATTCCTTTCTGTCCCTCTTGTCACCACCAACCTGCTAAAAGCATCTGTGTCTCTCTCTCTTTCCCTGTACGCCTCAGACCACCACTGTCTGGGAGAGCCCGCACCATCTTGAAACTGCTCTTGTCACCCTCAGTAGTGCCCTTGCATTGGTCACATGATGTCATTCCTTGCCCATGTGACCCCTGAAGCCTTTGTGTATTGACTAATCTATTCTCTGGATATTTATACATCCTGTGAAGTCTCAGAACGTCACTCTCTTGCCATTCGTCTCCTCCTGTTCCTCTCTCTCACCCAGTGCTCCACATTGACCCTCATGTCAGGACAGACTTGCTCTGGGTGATCTATTTACAAAGCGTTAACTACACGTGTCCAGTGACTCTCCTATTAAGTGTCTCTAGCCCTGATTTCCCTACTTGTTGGACATTTCCATGTGAAGTGGGTGGGGATTAAACTCAACAGCTCTAAAAATGAGCTGTTTATATGGGCCGTGATCTTATAGTGCCTGTCTCAGAAAAGGGCCTCATCAGCCAGACAGCCTCCCCAGCAAAGACCTCCAAGGCCACGATCAGCGCACTCTTCCCTGATTGCCAGATCCAGTCCATTCTCCTTGGAAATGATCCAGGATTCTGTTCCCTTCTCTCCATCCCTGTGACTTCCTCAGGTCTTCATCTTACAGGAACTACACCCAAGTCATCTTTGTATACTCTAATGCTTGGCACAATGCCTGGTCCCCCGTAGATGCTCGGACGTTTATTCATCTCAGATCTCGTGTGTTCTTCCTCCGTTGGCTCCCAGCTTTTGGGAGTAACCGGCCCACCGGCCCCTTCCTCTCCCGCTCCACACTGGAGCCCGTGACCTTTCTTACTACAACAGCAGCAAGGCAAAAACCCCCACCTGAGACTTCACTAAAAATCCCTGTGGCTTTCTACTTGCTTCAGGGTGAAGTTCAGATTGTTCACAAAGTCTTTTATAATGTGACCCAACCCGTCTCCCCACTGATTATGTTCCCCTGACCTTCCCACCCTTCACTGAGCAGGCCATGTTCGTCCATCTCTCTCTCTCTCTTTTTCCGTTCTTATTTAAGTTCCAGTCAGTTAACATACAGTGTAATATTAGTTTCAGGTGTACAATGTAGGCATTCAGCACTTTCACACATCACCGGGTGCTCATCACAATGGGTGTCCTTCTTAATCCCAGTCACCTATGTAACCCATGCCCCTGCCCACCTCCAAACCTTCACTTTGTTCTCTATAGGTAAGAGTTTATTTTTTGGTTTGCCTCTTATTGTTGTTTTTTGTTTTGTTTTGTTTTGTTTTGTTTTTTTGCGTTGCTCATGTGTTTTGTTTCTTAAGTTCTACATATAAGTGAAATCATATGGTATTTGTTTTTCTCTGACTTATTTCATTTGGCATTATACTCTCTCGCTCCATCTGCGTTGTTGCAAATGGCAAGATTTCATTCTTTTTTATGCCTGAGTAATATTCCATTATATATGTATACACCACATCTTCTTTATCCATTCATCAATCGATGGACACTGGACACTGGGCTGTTTCCATGCTTTGGCTGCTATAGATAATGCATCAGGGTGCATGTACCCCTTCGAATTAGTATTTTTGTATTCTTTGGGTAAATAAATACCTAGTAGTGCAATTGTTGGATCATAGGGTAGTTCTTTTTTTAACTTTTTGAGGAACCTCCATATTGTTTTCCAGAGTGACTGAACCAGTTTGCATTCCCACCAGCAGTGCAAGAGGGTCCCCCTTTCTCCACATCCTTGCCAACCCCCGTTGTTTCTTGTGTTGTTGATTTTAGCCATTCTGACAGGTGTGAGATGGTATCTCGTAGTTTTGATTTGCATTTCCCTGATGATGAGTGATGTTGAGCATCTTTTCATGTGTCTGTTGGCCATCTGGGTATCTTCTTTGGAGATATGTCTGTTCATGTTTCCTTTTTTTTTTCTTTAATGTTTATATATTTATTTTGAGAGGGCGAGCGCATGAGCTGGGGAGAGGCAGAGAGAGGAGGAGAGAGAGAACCCTACGCAGGCTCCACGCTGTCAATGCAGAGCCCGACGTGGGCGTTCTCTACCCATTTTTAATTGGATTAGTTGGTTTTTGGAGTGTTGAGTTTTATAAGTTCTTTATATATTTTTGGATACTAACCCTTTATCGGATATATTATATGAAAATATCTTATCCCATTCCATAGGTTGCCTCTTAGTTTTGTTGATTGTTTCCTTCGCTGTGCAGAAGTTTTTTATTTTGATGTAATCCCTACAGTTTACTTTTATTTCCCTTGCCTTAGGAGACATATCTGGAAAGAAGTTACTTCTTTAGGATTTTATGGCTCCGGTCTCACATTTAGGTCTTAAACCCATTCTGAACTTATTTTTGTGCATGGTGAAAGGAAAGAAAGTGGTCCAGTTTCATTCTTCTGCATCTTCCTGTCCAGTTTTCCCAGTACCATTTGTTGAGGAGACAGTCCAACATCCCATTAAATATTTGTTCCTCCTTTGTCAAAGATTAATTAACCATATAATTGTGGGTTCCTTTCTGGGTTTTTTTAATTCTGTTCTATGAATCTATGTGTTTGTTTTTGTGCCAGTACTGTTTTGATCGCTACAGCTTCGCAATATAGTTCGAAGTCTGGAATCGTGATGCCTCCAGCTTTGCTTTTTCTTTTTCAAGGTTGCTATGGCTATTCAGGATCTTTCGTCATTGCATACAAATTTTAGGATTGTTTGATCTGGCTCTGTGAAAAATGCTGTTGGTATTTTGATAGAGATTGCATTAAATGTGTAGATTGCTTTGGGTAGCATCGACAACGTAACAATGTTTCTTCTTCCGGCCCAGGTGCATGGAATGTCTTTCCATTTCTTTGTGTCCTCTTCAGTTTCTTTCATCAGTATTTTGTAGTTTTCAGAGTACAGCTCTTTCCCGTCTTTGGTTAGGTTTATTCCTAGGTATCATATTGTTTTGGGCACCGTTGTAAATGGGGTTGATTCCTCAGTTTCTCTTTCTGCTGCTTCATTGTCGCTGTATAGAAATGCATGTTTCTATATGCAACATATAGAGATGCAGATCTCTGTATGTTGATTTTATACCCTGCGACTTTGCTGAATTCCCGTATCAGTTCTAGCAGTGTTGTGGTGGAGTCTTTTGGGTTTTCTATCTATAGTATCACGTCATCTGCAAAGAGTGAAAGTTTTACTTCTTCCTTGCCAATTTGAACATATTTTAATTTCTTATTAAATTAATAAGCCGGATTGCTGTGGCTGGGATCTGCCACGTCTCTTTACCTGTGACCTCAGGCAGGTTACTCCCATTTTCCTTGCCCAAACCTCTTCATTTGTAAGACGTGTTTAGTCACAGCACCCACCTGCCTCCTAGGGTTGCCCTGAAGATTACATGAGTCGATGTCTGTAAAATACTTAGAACATACACATGATCTTCCTACTAGTTCTAGCTTCCTCTTTCTCCTCTTCTTGGAGCATCCGCTTTTCTCCTTCAGGACTTGTATCAAATAGTACCTCATCTGTGATTTCTTCCTCAGTTTCTCCAGTCAGCCAGCCACACTCTGTTCTTCTGTTCTATAATGATCTGTGTACAGACTGTAACTTTCTCAAGAATACGGCAACATGGCACCATGTTCATACCCGCAGCTCCTCGAGGGGCAGGTGCGTGGGAAGGGAATCAGCTGTTTGTGTACTGAGTAAAGCTGTGGATGGATCATTGTAGAACAATGTGTATTCAGAGAACAAAAGACAATTTCTAACTAGGGGGGTTCAAGATTTGTTCAAGGAAGAAAGATCCTAGGTGTCTGATGAACATTGTTGAATGAAATAGACATGGTTTGTACCCCTTGAGAGCTTACGTCTTAGGCTGAAGAATGATAGGACTAATCGTGTCCATTGGCACACTGATAATAAATCTTACGCTACTGAAGGCATAATGGGAATACTTTTTATTTTCTGTGTTTCCTATTCTTAATCTTCAAAATCAAATTCATCGTGTTTACACGTCAGCACCTCAGCTAGGTCTGTGTGCTGTCATAGGTAATCTCAGGATATTTTTGTTTATATACTTTAAAATCTATACTTAAACTTTTATTCTCTTTTCCCACTTTTTATTTAAATCTTTGGACTGTCTTTTCCTCCCCATCCCCATAGCAACCTCCTAACTGGCTCCTTCCCTCCAGTCTATTTTCCATCTGTCTTTCCCAGATCCTATCAAGTTACTTTTCTGCCCAGCATCCTTCACAATAATCTCAAAAGGCCTTGGGGTGACATACAAACTCCTTCTTTCTGGCTCTGACTCACCTTTCAGAGCTCATTTCGTGGCTCACTGTGAACATTCTTTGTGTCTTTGAACTTCTGTTCATTTTCTTATCCTTCTCCATTTTCCCTTTTTCTGCCCAACAAAACCATTCATTCCAGACCCAACTCAGAGGACATCCCTTACTCCTGATTCAGTCGTATCTTCAGTGTTCCCAAGCATATTTTGATCCTGTCTTTGTTAAATCTCTTCTCGGGCTATATAGGAAGAGCAGCCAAAATGTTCCTCTACAAATTCTTAGATTCGAAACTGTGTCCTATTCATCGGTAATGTGGAGCCTACCCTTTTCCCCAGGAGAGGAAGAAAGGGGGAAGATTCCATAGCAACTGCAAGTCTGAAAGGGAACCTTCTGGGCGGGTTTCATTGTGACCAGTGACCAGCAGCATCAGCATTATCGGGAGCTTGTTAGGAACACAGACGCTCGGGCCCCACCCCAGACCGCCAGAATCTGCATTCTAGCAGGTTTCCCAGGTCTAGCAGTGGTCCCAGCCCCCGAGTCTGAGAAGCAAGAGTTAGAGCACGAAACGGTGAACGTTCCAAACCTGCTTGCCAGCAGATGGGACACGTGCCACCTCCTGGATGTCCTCAGTGTGGTGAGGCCACTTCGAGAATGGACAGCAGATGAGAATGCTGGGGGGGATGGGGGCGCTCAGGAGCAGCACCTCGTAGTATAGGCTTCTCCTTCCTTTTCAGACTGACCTTTACATCAGCCTGAGACTCAACCATGGTTATTTGCTTTCTCCTCCGTAGGTCTTTCGATGGATTCTCTAGTGCTCAAAAGAATCAAGAACAACTGTTGACATTAGCAAGCATGTTGAGGGAAGAAGGAAAAGTTTTCAATGAAAAGGTTTACTACACCGCAGGCTACAACAGTCCTTTCAAGTTGCTTGATAGAAATAATGAAGTGTGGTTGATTCAGAAAAATGAACCCTCCAAAGAAACTGAATGAGGAAAAAAAAAAGAGGAAGTACCATTGCTGAGCATAGTCATCAAGAGGATCTGCCGGTCAAATGCAGGTCTAGTATCTCTACCTGGAGAACTATGATGAATTGAGCTGATTTCAAAGGTGCCTTTTAATGCTTGAAGCTTTATCTAGATGCACAGGTAACAGGGGATAGTCTTCTAGAAACATGTGAGTCAGCCACAGCTCCGGAGGGGTCTGTTTCTATGAGGGTCCAGAAGGTGTCTTATTGCTTCACCCTTCTTCACTGTATCACAATCATGTTGCCTTTTTTGATTTGGATTTGTGTCATTTGGATGTTATCTCCTCTAGATATTATCAATAAAAATGTTAAAGAGGGATCCTGTGTGGAATGGCTAGGCTCTCAAGCCTAGACAGGTGACGTTCAGTTGAGAGCAAAAATCAAATTCTTTTGCACCCCCACCCCCATGGAATCCCCTTTCTCATCTGCGCACCACCCCCACCACACAAGAAAATTCCTGCCTTACCCAGAAGTGTCGATCATATTTTATGGCAAAGAATAAATTTATGAAGTTAGGGACTTCTATCCTATTTTGAAACTATTAGGCATGTTTTTTTCTTCCTGAAGGCCTGTATACAAACACGTCATTTAAAAATTCACATGCATTTTTAAAGAATTTCATGTAGTTCTGGAGATCGTATAAGAATGATTAGTTATTGCAAGAAAGGGTTCCCACAAAATCAAGGAGGTTGAAATGCATGCCTAATTGTGTTGGAACATGCTTGTCCTGGAGAAGGCAAAGTCACATTCAGATGTCACCGGGGCCCACAGGTGCAAGAGCACCTGACTCCAAGGGGTCCCAGACAGACCAGGTTCGGCCACTGGCCACTGACAAAATCCAGAGGCCACAGGGATGAGCAGTGGAGAAACAGGAAAGGAATTCATTTCAGTGTGAGGCCAATGCGTTGAAGACAGCAGACTAACGTCTCAAGGATAATCTCCAATGTGCTGAAAATGCTTCCAAGTTTATATAAGGGAAACATGGCCCAGAGGTGGGTGGGTACATGCAGGTGGGCGGTGAAGGTCCAGTCGATCGTGGCCTTGGGGTCAATCGCTCGGGGTCTTTATTGCAGGGGCTACTCCAACCCACCTGGTTTTTGGCCTGAGTTAAAAGGCTGGAAAGAGCTTAATCAGTTGAAAGGACATACGGAGGTCAAAAGGGGGGTAGTGGCAGCCTGTTGTGGGAAAGGCAGTAACTACTCTGGCCTCCTAGGGCATGGTGGTTGGAGGAGGGAAGAAGAAAAGCAGGTTGGGGCTCAATCACTTCCCAACGCTGAAGCTGCCGGAATGACACTACTTGCAGTTCCCGCCATGGCGTGTGTTTAAGCAGAGACCGTGTGATCGCTTCTGTAGAAGATGTGAGTATCCAGTGGTAAGAAGATGGAGCCCGATGATGCTAAGGGCCCTTCCACCCCCACAGTATGGGACATCTCTTAAAACTAATCTCCCTAACTGGGGCACCTATGTGGCTCAGTTGGTTAAGTGCCTGCCTTTGGCTCAGGTCATGGTCTCCTGGTTTTGTGAGTTTGACCCTCGTATCAGGATCTGCACTCAAAGTGCAAAGCCTGCTTGGGATTCTCTCGTTCTCCCTCTCTCTCTCTCTGCCCCTCCTCCCTCAAAATAAATAACTTGATATATATATATATATATATATATATATATATATATATATAATCTCCCTAACCAGGATACCTATAGTGAGCACAATCCGAGTTCCCCCTAGACCCTTATAGAGGATAATAATCCCCATCTCTCCCTTGCCTGGATTACTAACCTGGATAGAGACACACCTATAGTTAACGGTTTCCGTAGCCAACATGTATGGATTACGTTCTAGGTGCACCATTCTAAGTGCTTCACCTGAATTACTACATTTCAACCCTCAGAACAACTCTGGGTGTCACATTGTATCCACTCTGTCTTGCAGATGAAGACACTGAGGCACAGAGATGTTAGGGAACTTGCTGCAAATGAAACTCTAAGGGCAGAGGCTGATTGGGGTCCAGGGAGTCAGACCCCCGGGTCCATGCGGTTAACCGCTATGCCTCACTGGCAGGTGACTGTTACAGAGTGCGGCTCTCTCAGGCCAGGAGTGGCTAGGACCATATGGAGCATTCATCCCGCATCTCATATGTGCGTGACCACAGGACTATGCCCTCAGCGCTACCTTTTAGGTTGTAATTTTTGATACAAAGCAAGCTAGATTTCTGGCTTTAAAATTACTATGGATATAAAATTTTAAAATCTCAGGCAATTATTTTCCAAAGGTACTTGCTTGCATTGATTATTTATTGGTTCTTTGCCTTTTTATGCTTGCCAAAAAGAAATTTTCTTCTTCAGCTCACTTAACAAAACCAACTGGAGGACTCCTTCTACCTCTCCTGCTAAAATATCCACAGTACCAGCCTCTACTGGTAGGAGGTAAATATGTCTAATATTTACTCTAGAGTTCTATATAAAATAGCCACCTCTTATGCAATAAATTCCTTCTTAAACAAGAGAAGCATATTTCTTATGACCAACATTTAGTTATAATCTTGAAAGATGTTCAATAAAAAAAAATTAAGGGGCGCCTAGGTGGCTTAGTTGGTTGAGCATCCAACTTTTGATTTTGGCTCAGGTCATGATCCCAGGGCTCCGCCCTCACTCTCTCTCTCTCTAATATAAGATTGAAAATGGGGCACCTGGGTGGTTCAGTCAGTGAAGCATCGACTTTGGCTCAGGTCATGATCTCGCAGTTTGTGAGTTCAAGCCCCATGTCAGGCTCTGTGCTGACAGCTCAGAGCCTGGAGCCTGCTTGGGGTTCCGTGTCTCCCTCTCTCTCCACCTCTCCCCTGCTCATGCTCTGTCTCTCTCTCTCTCTCTCTCTCTCAAAAATAAATAAACATTAAAAAATTATGAAATTTAAATAAATTTAAAAATTGATTTTGTACTATGAAAGCCCAGGGTATCTCATTTTTCTCTGCTTTTCCATAAATTATAAACTAAAACATTTCTCAGTCCTAAATCCAGAGACTACATCTCATGGCAATGAATCAGTTGTTATAATTACGGGGCTGGCACTGACTACAAAATATCTCTTATATTAACATTTCTATAGAGATTTTTTCTTCTCGTATTTATAGGAAATTTATGTGTAGACATTTTTTTTTTAAGTTTATTTATTTTGAGAGAAAGACCGAGCAAGTGGGGAAAAGGCAGAGACAGAAAGAGAGAGGAGAGAAAGAATCCCAGGCAGGCTCTGCACAGTCAGTGCAGAGCCCAGTCCGGGGTTTGAACTCATGAACCATGAAATCATGACCTGAACCGGACGCTTTACCAACGACTGAGCCACCCAGGTGCCCCTAGACTCTTTCCTAAGGCTAACCTGTCCACCTTTGCTTTTGGTCTAATTCTTGCTCCATCAATTAGTGCCTCTGCTTCTCCACTTCAGGCTTTCCTGCCCCACATGTTCCAACCACTCTGCCAACAAAGTCAGAATCTACCTGATCCCCCTCTCCCCCCCAAATAAATCCTAGTTCCCCAGACCCTTATGTGGGACAAGAATTCCCATCTCTCCTTTGCCTGGATTATCCGACTTCCCTGGGAAGAGTTATCCAACTTCCTCGAGAGTTCTAGGTTTTAAGGAGGGACCTCGGGGATGGTGAGGGGCGCCCCCACCCCCACCAATTCCTTCCACAGAGCCATCCACATTTGTCGATGTTTGTGTCAGTTTTTTATAAGATTATCTTTCTAAAAGTCTGAAAACAATTCCCTTACACTCAGTGCACGTATTCCTTCTTTCCTAGTTGCCCCTTAACTGGTCTCCCCAAACATTTCTCTGTGCGGAACACCTGCTGTGATCTAGGCCCCGCAGGACGCAGAAGGGCTGGCCACGAGATGGGGACCAGAACCTCACCCCCAGCGGCCACTTTGGAACTGAAACGCCTATTGCTCTTCTGTTCAGTCCCCCATCCTGAGAATACAGCAGGGAGCGTCCTCGTGGAGTTTATGTTCTAGAGACGGAGACTGTGCAAATGAAATGAGGCCCTTGGTTAGAGTGTGGCTCAGCAGGGGCAGCGGACCTCATACGGGGTCAGGCCAGGCCTCTCTGAGGAAAAGACATTTGAGACTGGGATGGCGAGAAGGAGCCAGTCAGATGAAAGCCTGGCAGGCTGGGGACATCTTGGGCAGATGTGACCGTGTCAAAGGAAGAGGCCACCTTCAGTATCCAGAACAAAGAGCTGCACATAGCGCTTGCTGAGCCGGAGACAGCTGTGCTTGCACAGTCTCTCTGGACAAATAAAACTGCTGACCTCATACAGGGTCTCAGGAAGCGTCAGGGACAGGGTTCGCGGGCTGTCAGAATCCCTTAGGAATCGAGCTTTAGTTGTGGAGGTGCAGTTCCCGGAGCGAGGCTGCTGTTGATTGGCCTGATTTAGGAGATTACTGATGTGAAGTTGTCACTGATCATTTCTGGCACTTAACGTGGAACTGTGGCCAAAGACCAGTCATTTCCTTCCTGAGACTTGGGGCTGTGGCAGGCAAGCCCGTGGAGGTGTGCCCATCAGATCCACCTTCGAGAAAGGACCAGCAGCCTGGCTCTGAGGGGCATGGTCAGCTGACATCTCCAGCTGACACTTTCTTTAGGGTCTGCTGCAGGTGCAAGGACACACTATTCTTGGGGTGTACTGAGCCTATGCCTGAGCAAGGCAGTGGGAGCTAACAGCATGCTGTTTTCTAGCATCTTCCAGTCAAAGACTGAGCAAAGTGGTGGCCCAAGAACTAGCTGTTTCTGCCCCACTCAGGACCCTTCTGTGGTTTTTTAAAAAAATTTTTTAATATTTATTTTTGAGAGACAGAGCACAAGCATGGGAGGAGCAGAGAGAGAGGGAGACACAGAATCCAAAGCAGGCTCCAGGCTCTGAGCTGTCAACACAGAGACTGATGTGGGGCTCGAACTCACGAATGGTGAGATCATGACCTGAGCCGAAGTTGGACACTTAACCAACTGAGCCACCCAGGCACCCCATGGACCCTTCTAAATAAACAGTCCTTGCTCCGGAGCTCCCTGGTGGGCTGGCAGAGACCTCATCAGATCTGTAATGAAGCCTGACAGTTCCCTTGCCCAGTCTTACTTGTCCTTGCTCCCCAACCCAATCTTGCCTTTCCTTTTTCCTTTCAGAGACTAATTTTGTCATACATGTTTGGTACTCTCAATGCCATCTCAGCATTCTGGCACAGCTGGGATCAGAGTGGCCCAAAGTCATGGGCAATAAGACAGCATCTTGACACCGGGTCACTCACTGCCTGGCTGGTTATGAGGCTCACATCCTTGGTGGACAGGCAGTGTAACAGCTCCTGGCATAAGGCGGCTGTCTAGTTATTAAAACTTTAGGTGGGATGACCTGCTTCTGGTGAAGCATAAAGTGGCTGGTGGATGATTTGGTGTCTCTGGTGATACGGGGTGCGGGTGGATAATGAATTGATGTCCTGCAGGTGGATAAGGAAAAGCCAAGGTCAGTTAACCAACAATTTAAGTGTGAGAGAGGCACCTGCATGGCTCAGTCAGTTAAGTGTCTGACTTCAGCTCAGCTCATGATCTCCCGGTTCACGGGTTCGAGCCCCGCATTGAGCTCTGTGCTGACAGCTCAGAGCCTGGAGCCTGCTTCGGATTCTCTGTCTCCCTCTCTCTCTGCCCCTCCACGGCTTGCTTGTGCTCACTCGCTCTCTCTCTCTCTCTCTCTCTCTCTCTCTCTGTCAAAAATAAATTAAAACAACAACAACAATAAACTGTGTAAGAGCCGGAGCCTCTTTGGTAACTTGCTAAGAAGCCCTCACCTCATGCAGAAGTTAAGCAGAAAAAGCTGAAGGTCAAGCACAGGATTTGATGGTAAAAGTAGTAACCACCAAAAACATTCAAAAATGCTAAACCAAGTCAGGTGTGTCATCCCAAGGACCAAACCTGGATAATGAGAAGGGGACACCTGGTGTGTGCCCCCAACAGTTTTGACCCCCTGAAAGTTTCTGAACATTCTGGGCCTGCAGAAGAGGCTCACCTTTCCCCCATTAAGAACTAGAACCACCCCTCCTGCCTTCTCCCACCCTAACAGGAGGAAATGCAATATGCATAGAGATCTGGCCCCATAAGGCAACAGGTGTCCCTGGAAGCTGACCTACCCCATCTCCCAGGTCTATACCCAAGGTTACATCATAGCACCACCTGGCTGGGGTCATGCCAGGCTGGACGAAGGGAGAAATGGATAATGTGCCAAAGGTGCTGTAGGGGCAGGGGCCAGGAGTGCGCCCTTGGGACCAGGTTCTGCAGATGCTCAGTCAGAAGACTGGATAGAGGGAAGGTTTACTGGCTTGCGGTTATCACTCAGGACACAGATTTAACACTGTGAGAAAAACTCCAGGAGATGGTGCAAACTCACTGCTTTAGGGCGAGTGACTCCTAGAGGCATGGAAAAAGTGATAGAAATGTTGAAACACCCGAACCGCCAGGAGAGATAACAGAGGAAGGAATGCAAAGCTCCTACAAGGGGCCATGCTGGAAAGGATAATTAGCTGCGATAATAAGACCCATCAGGAGATTTTGGCCTTATCTGTTGGGGCTGCCGTAACAGACCTCATAGACCTGGTGGCTTAAACAACAGAAATTCGCTTCCCACAGTGCCGAAGCCTGGGAATCCTAAAATCAAGGTGTTGGCCAAGTCAGTGCCTGGCGAGGGCCAGCTTCCTGGCTTGCAGACAGCCGTTTTCTTTCTGTCTCCCCACAATGGCAGAGGGGGGCGTGTCAGAGGAGGTCGTCAAGAAGACACCACTGCCATTCAACCCAAGAGCTGGACCCAGGCAGTCGGAGGCTCCCCACCTCTGCCCTGTCCTTGGAATGTGGGTTCCACTTGCCCTTCCCACTCCTAGCTGCTCCTGCAAGGACACAGCCTTGGGATAGAAATGGTGATGGGACCATCTGGACTGGCTACATGACTGCACCCAGTTAAGGCCTCTTAAGTACAATCATCCCCCCTTGTCTACAGGGAACACATGCTCAGACCCCCAACAGTTGCCTGAAATCGCCATAGGACTGAACCCTATATATACTATGTTTTCTCCTATACATACTTACCTATGATACAGCTTAAATTTTTAAAAATTAGGCACAGTAAGGGATTAACAATAACCAATAATAAAATCAAAACAATTATAATAATATACTCTAATGAAAGGTTTATGAGTATGGTCTCTCTCAAAATCTTACTGGACTGTATTCACCTTTCTTGCAATGACGTGAGATGATAAAGTGCCTACGTGACAGGACGAAAGGAGGTGAGTGACACGGGCATCGTGATGCAGTGTTAGGCGCTACTGACCCTCTGACCAGACTTCACACTGAGGATTGAGGATCATCTGCCACCAGGCTGAGGTTCGCCGTGGGCACCCGGAGCTGCGGAGTGAAGCTGCACATAAAAGGGGGTCTCCTGTAAACGTCAGAGGTTCTGGGGGGCGGGTGCAGAAAACCACTCATCCTGCAGCCACCTAAGACAAACCTCAGGGGTTCCCTTGCTTATTAAAACTGCCACCTACCAGTACGGAGAGCTCTACCTCTTTTTCTGGTCTCTCCCTGCCCTCCGTGTTCGGGGGCCCATTTCAGAGGACACTTAGGACGTTCCTGAGACAATTGGGAACCAACAAGAGGCAGCCCTGGGCTCTTTCTCTTCTTGTAAGAACACTACTCCCATCTTGAGGACTCTACCTCATGACCTCATCAAAAGCCAATTATTTTCCAAAGGCCCCATCTCCAAACACCATCACAGAGGTGGCTGGGACTTCCTCATATGAATTTTGGGGGGATGGGTGGCGATAATTCCATCCATAGCAATTATGTTCCCCAGAGGACTGGCCCTTTAGCAAGGCCACTGGGAAGGCACAGATGAGAGGTGTGTGAACAAAACCACGTTGCTCAGAGGAGGTTCTCCTCTGCAGTCCCGGCCGCCGGCAGGACAGGCCGGGGTGGAGTCTGGCTTCCTGAGAGCAATGTGAGTGATGAGAGACTGTGATGAGCTCAGGTGGCAGTGCTAATTGTGGACACCAGGGGGCATTAATTATCATATAAACCACTAAAGGTAGAAAGGATAACCAATGGAAGCACCTGGGTGGCTCAGTCAGTTAAGCATCTGACTTCGGCTCAGGTCATAATCTCGCGGTCTGTGAGTTCAAGCCCCATGTTGGGCTCTCTGCGGACCGCTCAGAACCTGGAGCCTGCTTTGGATTCTGTGTCTCCCTCCCTTTCTCTGCTCTTCCCCTGCTCATGCTCTGCTTGTGCTCTGCCTCTCTCTGTCTCTCTCAAAAATTAAAAAAAAAATTAAAAAATAAAAAAGGACAGCCAAGGGAACCTAACCTGTAGTCTTATGGAGAGTATTAATAGAACACGGCATCTGGAGGTAATCCTTTCTACATAATCAAAAGAGAGCAAGAATAGATAAGCAGAGGGCTGAGATCACCCCTTCTCCACAACTGTAACCTCTTGCCCAGTTTCTAGAGTTGAGCCTAAACTCTGACTGAAGAGATGACTGGGTTCCCAGGGAACAGATCCCTGCAATATTTCAGCAAGTGTGTACAATAATGAGTCCCCCAATATTTCTCTAAAGGACGTGTGTCCATTTACTCGGGATATACATTGGAGAAAGAGAAATAACCCAGATATGTTGGGGTGCACATTGACATTGGACACCCAGAAACCCAAAGCGTCATCAAAGTTGCCCTCCCCCTATTAAGTGGGACCATCCAGAGGTTAGAAAATAAATGGAGTTCTACTCAAAGCTTGGCTTCCAGTGGGTCCCCTGGATTTGGAGACCAGTCACTGGTTATTTCCTCAATTCATGAATGTATAATTAAGATTGAAATATTTGGAAGGTAGGACAATCCCACATCGATTCCTTGACCTGTGAGGAAAGAGTGTAAGCTTCTAATCCCCCTCTCCCCGAATCAGGGCACTAAATCAAAAACAGTATTCCACGTCCACTTCTGGCTGTGATGGTAAAACCAGACATTGAAAGTTCATAGCACATGACTGTGTTCTGAGAGAAGGGAGGTAGGAAAGGTGAGTTCAAAGTTTGTTGAAGCTTATGTCTTTGAGGCTGTTTCTAGGCAGCAAAGCAGAAAGGGGAAGTCAAATGGAGACCAGTAGTCTCACTGAGTCGAGGAGACAGAGATCAGTATTAAGGGATGCCAAAATGGATAGAATTGTGCAGCAGCATGGAGGACAAAGACACACACACACACACACACACACACACACCTCTATACATCTACAGTGCGTCCCCTTGAGTCCTTGGCCAAGCACTGGCCAAAGACTTTATTTGGCTCTGGGAACAGTTTTTGTTTTGTTGTTGTTGTTTTAGGGAACAGTTTTTGTTTCTGATAGCAAGAGTGGAAATAACTTATCACGCATGGAGCATCAGGTGGTGTCCTCACAAGGGTATTGCCTTAATAGTGAGGTTAAATTGTCTCTTGAAGACTGTTCTGGACCTTCCCTAATGAAACTTAAAGCAAGCCTTGAAAGGCTCAAACTGATTCCAAGAAATGTGGCTGTGCAGCAGAATAAAGCCCAATACTATTTAAAGGAATACAACAAAATCCATCCACAAACAGCCTAATTCCCAACATTCAATTAAAAATTACTAGAAAAAAATGCAAAGGAACAGAAAATTATGACTCATAACTAGAAATCAGTTAGGAACAGACCAGAAGTGGCAGATGGGAAGGAATTAGCAGCATGGCCCATGTGATCCGGCAGACCTCTGCTATTGGAGATGCCAGTGGTGAAAAAAACTGCAATGTAGAATTCATGACAAGCCCCAGTGGGAAATCACAATGCAGGTTCCTGGGTTTCTGAAGCAAGGCTTGCTAACTGCAAGAGAGAGTTACAGACCTTTTGAAAAACAGCTTCTGGTGTGCTACTGGGCCCTGGTAGAGATGCAACCATGAGCCACCTAAGTGATGATGTATCCAGAACTTCCCATCTCGGCTAGGTCCTGTCAGAACCACCAGGTCATACAGTTGGTAGGACCAGTAGCAATTCATCATGAGGCAGAAATGATACATCCAGGAGCAATCATGAGCATGACCAGAGTACATAAGCAAGCTGCATGAGCAGGTCCCCCCAACTCCCGTGTCCTCGTGGTTGCACCAACCACCCCCTTCCTCCCTCCCTGTCGTTGTTTGGAGGACCTGTATGATCAGCTGAAGGAAGAAAGAAAAGTTTGAACTTGGCGTGTTGATGAGTTGGCTTACTTTGAGGTGCAAGGTGAACATGGACAGCAGCTGCATTATACCCTCACTCAGGGGTGATGTTGAAAGACAGCCTCGAGAAAGAAATTTTCTGCAATCTTTCTGCAAAAAAATGGGGGGACAGGGGTAGAATTTGGGGTAGTGGACCTAGTCATTTACTTTGTGAGGGAGGAAAGGTGAAATATATATGGGGTCATGGCAATGGCAAATGGCCTGGCCAGATGGTTAGGAGTTTGAAAAGGGGAAAGAAAAAAAAAGGATGACTGAGGCAAGGGAGTCTGGGGATGGAGGCATGTGGAAGGACACGTGGGAGCAGGCACAGAGCATGGAAACACTGTCTCATGTTAATGCCCATCAGAAAGCACACACAGCACAGAGAGGCACTAAGCTACCACGTAGACAAAATTACTTAGCCTGTTGCTGTTAGCTTTTATTGGTGCCCACCCCAGTGCTGGCACAATGTGCACACAAAGAAGGTGGCAATGGTGGCAGAGATGGAGGCTAAGCATGAACCCCCAACAGCACAGACTCCCACTTACCAAGACTGACCTAGACACTGCTAACCCTGAACGTCCAGCCTGCCAGCAACAGATAGCAGTCCTGAGACCCTTGCGAGGCTCTGAGAAGATCAACCGGTCATTTGATGCCTAATTCACTGCATCAGGCCCATTCTTTCCTGGAAGGGCGAGCAGTTCAGTTGCACAAGGTTAGACACTTATTCTTGGGCTGAAGCTTCCTTTCCTGTTTATAGGGCCTCAACAGCACCCCACTCTAGCAACTTCACAAAATCTCTGATCCACTGGCATGGATTTACTGAATGTGTGATCTACACATCATAACACCCAATCAGGGAGAGTTACCTACGGCCATGGGATCCACCAGGCCTCTCACGTACGGCACCACCTAGAAGCTTCTGGTTTGGTTTCAACCAACACCCTACCCAGACAGTATACTTAGTAAATCAGAGATCCTACATAGTGCTGTGTCCACAACAGAAAGGATATGTGGCTCTGAGAACCAAGGAGTGGAAGCAAGTGTGACCATACTTACCATCACTCCCAATGAGCTACCGAGGGACACGGGATTTCTCACCCCACAGCTCTGGGCTCTGCAGAGCCAGAGGTCCTTGTTCTCAAAGGTGTACACTCTCCCTAGGCAACACAACAAGGGTCCTATTGAACTTCACCTATTGCTGCCACCTGGGGACTTTGGACTCCTTGTGTCCAGGGGTCCAGCAGGCAAAAGTCACCATCTTGTCAGGGCTACCTGACCCTGGAATGAAAGAGGAGGTAAGCCTGCTGTTAAATGATGTGTGAAACTCAGGGCACCCACTTGGTGCATCCCTTGTACTCCTTGCCCTGTTGGAACTGTGAATGGACAAACATAGTGGTCCCGGTCCCAGAAGGGTTTGATCCTCACAATCTCAGAAGCCTTGGGAATGAGAGCGTGGTTCACACCATTAGGAAAGCCACTGAGATGGGCAGAGGTGGCAGTTGAGGGTAAAGGGCATGGAATGGGTGGAGGAGGGGAGAAGCACCAGATGTGGCCCAAGACCAGTGGCAGGAAGGGCTGTACTTGGTCCCAACAAGCTCCTTTAACAAAATTTTCTCCTTAGGAAGAGAGAAGTCCACGAGAACCTTGGCAGAGTGGCCCTCCACGTTTGTGGGGGAGGCAGACCCACAAGGTGCAAGGGGCTGGACTGTGGCAGGCATGGAGATGTGCCACTTAGATCTCCTCTCAAGACTGGCCATCCAGCAGCAAGAAGTGTGGTTGGCTGACAGCCTCTAACTGGTGGCTTCATCAGGGACCACCTTAGCTTTCAAGCTGAGGTCATATTATTCCAAGGGTTGGGGACCAATGATTCCACTAAGCAGTGGAAATTGAAGGCAGGCTTTTCTCAGAGTGGCCTCTTGTCAAAGACCAGACAAGGCAGTGGTAAAGGACCTCGCTGTTTCCATCCAACACAGGAGCCCTCCAGTGAGTGACCTTTCCCCAGAGTTCCCCATAGGTTGGGCAGACGTGTAAGGTCAGTACTGAAATCTGATAGCTCTCCTGGTCTTACCTCCTTCTTTACTTTTCCTTTTAATGGTGTTACACTCCAATAAAACCTTGCGTTCCTAATGGTCTCAGGGTCTACTTCCTGAGGAACTTAAGCCAACATAGAAATACAGGAGCTTTTCTTTTCAGTAGTTAAAATAAAGGCTTTGGGGTGTGAAATAGCTTCTGCCAAGGGGCAGAAAGGAGAATTAGACCAGACTATTTGGATGAGGAGAATGGTGGCAGACCTTAAAGACCTTTAAGGCCGCAGCAAGGAGTTCGAATCCTATTCTGATTGTAAGATTCAAGTCTTTGGAGGATTTCAAGCAGTGGAGTGCTATTAATTGTTTTTAAGAGCTTATTTTGTATGGTGAATTAAGAGCGGTTACAGATGCACAGCAAAGACCAGAAGACCAGTTGGGAAGCGTTTGCAATAGTCTGGTTAGGAGACAACAACTTGGACCTGAGAGGTAGCAGTGAAACTGGTGAGAAGCGATTGGATCTGTGAACTATTTTGGCAATAGGGTTCCTATGACTTGCTTGTGGTTTAGATACGGCTTGAAAAGGAAACAGGCCCCAGGAATAAGCCTTGATTTGGGGCCTGAGCCATTGTCTAATGCCATTAATTGATTGATAAGGTAAAGATGGTGGTGGGGAGTATGGTTTGGAGATATTAAGTTTAAAACACGTTTAATGCAGATTTTGAGTAGGCAGCAGGTATACCCATCTGGAGTTCACAGAGGAAGGACAGGAGATGTTCAGGAGTTGTCAGTATAAATATACCAGTATAAATATATACATTTATTTAAGGCTATGGGATTAGATGTGATCAACAAGAAAGAGCATAGCTTTAGAAGACTAAGAACCAAGTCAGGTCATATCATTCTCCTTTTTATAAAACCTTCATTGTTTCCCGATATTACCAAACAAAACCCAAATTCTTTGGAAGGACATCCCAGGCCCTCTACATTCTTGCCTGAGATGACCTTTCCAGTCTCATGTCCTACTATGTTCTTCTGGAGACATCTTATCTACATGGCTTCCTCCAAACCCTTGGCCTCTGTTGCCTTTGCTCATGCCATCCCCTCCATTTGGAGGATCCTTCTTTTGCCAACGTCCCCTGCTTGGTGAAATCCTCCTTGTCCATTAGGTCTTAGTTCAGGTTCTCAACCAATCCTTCCCCAATCCATCTAGTCAAAAGTGATGATACCTGAGGCACCTGGCTGGCTCAGTCAGTACATACGCGACTCTCAATCTCATGGTTGTGAGTTTGAGCCCCACCTTGGGTGTAGAGACTACTTAAAAATAAAACCTTTAAAAAACCCAGCAATGACACCTTCTTCTGAGAACCCTGTACTCAACTGTCAGTGAGTGAAAAATGCAGTGCACCTAGAAGGTAGACAGCCCAAGGCTGACGCAGTACTCTAGATGTAACCAATGGAACAGGCTCCTTTCTCCTTTGTCTTTCACGCACATGTGGCTTTCAACCCATTGGTGCTGAAACGTTGGAAAAGTACTGTTCTTCCAGCCTCCTATTCATTCAGGGAGAAACGGGAAAAAGGAAGCAACAAAAGACGGGGTTGTCTCCTATATCAGTGACCTTGCGAGGATTTCCAGACCACTGCTCATGTCTCAGTGGCCAAAATTGTACCCTCTTGACTACAGGGGAGGCTGTGAAGTGTAGTGATTCGGTTGGGTGCATTGCCATCGTGAATCAATGTCAGGTGTTCCAGTGGTAAAGGAGAACACACAGGGTGTGGGGTCCCAACAGGGTTTGCTGTCGAGCTCAGAATGCGCTTCCTTTTCATCCATTCTGACACATTTTACACGATAGTTCACAGTGTGTGTGTGTCTTTTTCACTAGATTTGAAGCCCCTGAATGATATCTCACCCACATATTTAATGTTTATTTATTGTGTAAGAGAGAGAAAGAGAGAGAGTGAGTGGGGAAGGGGCAAAGAGGGAGAGAGACAATCCCAAGCGGGCTCTGTGTTGTCGTGCAGAGACCTACGCAGAGCGTGATCTCACGAACTGTGAGATCATGACCTGAGTGGAGATCAAGAGTTGGAGCATAACCATTTCACATCTTAGGACTCCCTTATGTCTTAGCACATTAGAAGTATTTAATAAAGGGCTTTTTTCCCAATGCCAAACACATGACTCCAGATTGCTCTAGTCCGTGTTCTATGAATAAAGTCTGGCTGGTGTGGAAGGTAGAGCAGTTGGTCGAAAGAAACTGTATTACAGTAACTGAAGAGCTAATTGCAGAAAAACAGAGCTCAGGAATCAAACAGACCTCAAGAGTCAGGTCCCTGTTTTATCTGAAAGACCCTCCTTCCCACCCTGCCCACCAATAATATTCTAATATCACCCAAGTATATTATCCTGTTGTACTCATTCTTGATGGAATCTCAGCAACACAGTTATTCATATTCAATTCATGTGCTGCAAACACATTAGGGCACAACCAGCAAAGCCAATCCCGTGCCTCACCTCTCCTTCCAGGACACCCAGGACACAGGGCTGGGCGTGGTGTTTTTTCCCCTTGTTATTGTGACTCTCCTAGCAAATATACTCACACCCTCAGGTGAGAAGAAATGGTTTTAATCAACATCCTTCAGAAATAGAAGGGCAGAAACCAAAGTTGAGGTGGCTTCTACCTGACAGACCACGTGACCGCTTGTTTCTCCTCCAACTCTCAGGAAAAATGAGGTAGAAATAATTTATCCCTAGGACTTCTATGAACTCACAGTCTTGGGGCTAAGGAAGGGTCACAAGTCTACCCTCACGGACTTCTTAAAGATGATGGGGTCTGTTAACAGCAGTGAGTCCTCACAGAGGAATAAAGTAGCAAAGCTCAAGATGCCATGTGTTTCAGGGATAAGTCTAGATTCTTGTTTCCCTAGATTTCATCTGTGCCTGTGAAAAGTTCTCGCATCTCTCCACATGCCCCATCACCTGAAAGTCCATAGGACACTGTTCAGAGCTGTTTTTCCGTATGTCCTTTTAGATGTCACCATCCACAGTATCTGCGATGTTCTCTCTCCTCCCTGTTGGGTCCCCACCTCCCACAGGCACCTTCTGGTCTTTACTGCTGTTCTGTATCCAGCAAAACACTCAACAGTTCTGTGAAAGAAGATCTATCATGTTATTCAAAAATGCATGTACAAACGAAAAGAAATCAGGGTCAACTATTTACTTTACAATTGTTTTATTCAAAGCAAATTGTGAAACCTAATATTTTTCTCTTTAAAAAGGGGGATTTTTAAAATAGTTTTATAATTAGTTTTGATGTTGTTTTACTTTACCTTCGACATAAATGATTTATATATTAAGTTAAAGTTGTCTGATAGTCACGTACATTCTAATCAGGTTTACGGGGCTAGGAGGTTTCATATTCAAAAGCCAACAGCACTTTTCTAAAATGTAGATGAGAAGATCCTTGGGCCCAGCGCAGCAGACAGCAGCTCCAAATGGTAAAATGTCCTTTAGCCTTTGGCCAAATGTCAGGCCTTCATTGCGGGCTGTGTGAAAAGAAGCGTTTTGTTTTCTTCAGAGAATGGAAGAAGCCTTCATTCTTTAGGTTTGTTTTTGTCTCAGAGACGTGTCAAAAATGGGTATCTAAAGTCATGATATGTAATAAACCTTTTGATAGTCTGGCCGGTGAGGTCCAACTTTTAGATGATATTTTTATACCGAAAGAGATGACTGTCGGCAACTGGACTGTACAAAGGCCAAGGATCTCCGTGTTGTCTCAAGTCCTTCTAATGAAGAAGACAAGACTTATTTTATTTAACCAACAAATAAAGGAGTCTAGGTACACGGAGGTTGGGAAGGAATGGGGGAGGGGTCACAAGAGTAGGACATAAAAATAAATACTTTACACACTTTTCTCCCATGCCTATAAGTATTAAAAACTCTAACTGGAGTAGAAGGTAATTAGCCAACTCAATTACTTATAAAAAATATAAAAACTCACAAACCAAATGATGCAAAAAATCTTTTTAATCTAAAAATTCATTTCCCAGGGCTAATAGCCAAGCCCTGCCAATTTTTATTAGTGTGTTTGACAAGAGCTATTCAGCGTTTTCTTCAGAGTATGATAACATATGATAGATTCTGATAAACCTTTCTAAATGAGGACATGATACTGTAGGCAGGTCAGGGAAAAATAGCCATACCTTTTTCTTTGGTGTCACCAAAAGGATATCCAAAAAAGTTAGCAAATGTTGACATTTCAAGTGATAAGAAATTGCCAAATGCAAGTTTACACTCTGGTAAAAACAGCCGTAAAAGGAAAATCTCCACCCACAGTTCTGTAGTGCAAGTTTTCAAATGGAATTCTGAAAAATAAGTTTATTTCATAAGCAGGAAACAGCTTCTAGCAGCGTATCACTTACCCCTCTTCCCCTCTCTCCCCTCTCACCCTCTCCGTGTGCGAACGCTGTCATCTTCGTTCTCAAGGGAGGCCTCGGCCGCTACTCAAGGAGGAAATTCATGAGAAAGTTGCCCATGTGTCTAAAACTCAGGCTAGAAGGTGTGTGTCTGTGGCTGCCTGGCAGCAGCCTTGCCACGTCCCCACGTTTGTCATTTTCACAAAAAAGAAACCTAGCATTTTTTTTCCCCCAGAAAAAAGTACCTGAACCCATTAGTCATTTAGCCCTTTCCCATCGTTTTGGGTTCATCACGACATGGCTCACCTTGAAAGCACACCGTGTGGCCCGTACCCATGTCCTCTGCAGCGGCACCGGCAAATCTACACCCTCTTTCTTAGAAGGAATAGTTCTCTCTCTCCCATCTTCGGGAACTCACTAGTTTCCCCAAACAGAATACTTATCAAGCAATGCCCACCTGGTTCAGACAACTCCATTTTTCTACCCAGCTAAACAGTCTTTCCTTCTCCTGTTTCTGTACGTGCTGCTTGTGTGTGTGTGTGTGTGTGTGTGCATGCGTGTGTGCACGCATGCGTGCATTTTAACATAAAAGGGTTCAAAATGCACACACACACACACACACCGGGCGAAAAAAAAAAAAAAAAGAAATCTTCCCCAGGAAGCACTTTCAGAAGTTAAGCTTCTACTTGCTTTTAGCCACAGGGCAAGTGCCAAGGGAGTCCTAAATAACACTCCCCTTCTGCTGCGAGACTGGCAGCGCCCGGGCCCACAGCACAAACGCTGAGTGGGATCGACGGGCAAGGCAGGGAAGGTACCTGTCAGGCTTCCTAGAGCGATGTGCTGTGCGTCTCCCTCACGTTGCCTGGGAGATTCACATTCTTGACCCTAGCTCTCTTCCCCCAGAGGCCCTCCACACCGTTCTGATGGACCCGTGCCCTCGGCACCGACTGTCCCGTCCACAGGGCCAGGACCCTGTGCCTGCGGCGAGGCGGCGGGCTCCCCGCCACCGAGCAGGCTGCCCTTGTCCATTTCGCCCCCCACCAGTCCATCCAGGGAACATCCCCTTGCAGCACCCAGGGCCCGGCGAGCCCGGGTGTCTACAGGCTCCAAAGCTTCCCCTTCGCCTTCCGAGATGACAGTCATGGGGCTGCTCTGGATCCGGTTCCGCATGCTGTACCTGCTGCTGGCGGCAGAAGGTGGGGTTCGGCTGCGGCCGTACCGGGGGCCGGAAAAGGACAGACTCCGAGGCATCAAGCCTTCGTTCTTGGCCCACTCCTCCTGGGCCCTCCTGTTCTTGCTTGCGGAGCAGCTTGAGGGGTTCTCAGGGGCGTCTGGTGAAGGCTCTGACCTTGATCTCTGGAATCTAGGGTCTGTGTTCTTCAGCATCTCGGCTGCAGACATGCGGGCGCTGGTGTCTGACCGACTTCCCTTTTTTAGCAGCAGAGCTTTGAAGTTGTCACTGCTGGTGCTGCTCTTACGGACACTTCGCTGAATTGACCCCACCTGCTTTGGGGAGGCCAGGCTGGGGGCGGCACCAGTGGGTGTCACTGGGGGGGAGGGAGAATGGTTTCGGGAGTGATCATCATCTGAATCTTTACGGCCAAGGACTTTCCTCTTGGATCTGAGATTTAAGAACATTAAGATAAAGGTTAATTCCCAGTGGGCCGCGGGATGTCAGTCACAAGCGCCCGCTTCTCCTACTGCATACTCTGGTCACTATTCTGAGTTCCTTTACTAGTTTATTGTATTATCATGTAAGCCCATGACCCAGCTACAATGATGATTAGCTCATGGCCACCCTTCTTTCATCTGTCCCCTCAACTGGATTATTTTGAAATGAATCTTAGATATCATATTAACTTATTGTGGTAAGGATCCTTTCAAAAGCTTCTATTGCCATATTTTATTTAACACTCCTGTATTAGACTGATCCCGAGTGAATTTCACTGCTGACCCCCCTTGCTTGTAATCTTCCTTTTTGCGTTTGGTACTAGCCCTTCAACAGGGCTAATAGATAAGTCAACCCCCAGAATATCCCCTACCATGAGGCAAGCCCCCACCTCAGGTTCTAGAACAATGCTATAGCTCTGCATTCTCAGTCATTCTAGAGTGTGACATAAAACCGGTCTTCCTTGGCTCTTATTGGACCATATGTCAACTTCTAGAAATCCAGTTTTCCAGAAAACAAGAGTGAACCTTCCACACCAGATCCTGTTTCCTGACTGACTTCAGAAAACCTCTGATCAAGAAAATCTGAGGAATGTGGGTGGAATGTGACAGAGGAGGGGCCTTTAGGGAAAGTAAAATGTTTCCTGGGGGTGTTTCTTGTCCTCAGTCTCTAAGAACCTTGCTGTTCAATGTGTTTTGTATGGAGAGTGACTCAGAGATAATAAAGCAGATGAGCCAAGGGGCCCCTTGCTGGTTGCTTTTTAATAACAACTCAGTCTGCAAGGAATCTCTCAGCCAAGTGCAGGTGCTTTAAGAAAACTCGGTGTATTTAATAAAATCAAAACATGGGTATATCTCTTTGCTTGCTATAAAATTTTAGAACACGCAGCAGGCAAAGGTTAAGAGGATGGTACTATATATACAGATTAAGAGCTGAACTTGAGCACTACCAACTTCTAGCTGTGTGACCTTGGACAAACTAGTCAGTTTTCATACTTGTAAAAATGGGGGCGAAGATACGAACCTCACAGGTTTGTGAGGATTCAATGAGATAAAGAGCCTGTGGAGTCACACAGACCTGGGGTAAATCCCATGCTAAAGCTTCCTTGTTCTGTGACCTTGGGCAAGTTAAAGTTTCTGCTCCAGCATCCTATCTGGAAAGGGAAACAACAGTAGAGAGCTCCTGGTTTATCAATAAAGATGAATGCAGGTAACAGCCATAGAGTGTCAGGCACGGAGGATGTGCTCAACAGGTCTGTGAGTGCCATTTAGGGAAACAGAATTCTTTCCTCCTGCCGCGAGGCCTGTGAGTCCCGAGACACAGGAAGAATGGACCCCTGATGGCTGCCCTGGGCTTGGTGCTCCCATGGTCGTCTCCATGTTTCTGGCCAAAAAGAAGCCCCCAAAGCACAAGACAGGAGATAGTAGGGACTGAAACAAAGTCTGAAGGGTGGGCAAAGCTGACGTGGCACCAGCCCCTTTGAGACGGCAGAGCCTGGCCTATGACCCTTCGGTTCAATGGCTCTGCTTGGGTGTCAACAGAGAGCGGTGCTCTGGACTGTGTTAATGGCCAGCAGACAGAAACCACAAAAATAATAACATCGCAGCATCTTAGAGCTGGAAGTGGTGTGGTCTGACCAGAGAAGGTAACTGATACCAAATAATGAAGTCACACAGCTTAATATAAGAACTAGGATTTGACGGAGTATCTCCCTACCTACAGTGCCTGACCTCACAACCTCTAGTGGTCACCCTAGAGAGTAGCCTAATCTTTGGTTTGTTATTTTTTTTTTAAAAGATAAGGGTGTGCTGGGGCGCCTGGGTGACTCGGTTAAGTGTCTGGCTTTGGCTCAGGTCATGATCTCATGGTTTGTGAGTTCAAACCCCACATCAGGCTCTGGGCTGACAGCTCAGAGCCTGGAGCCTGCTTCGGATTCTGTGTCTCTCTCTTTCTCTGCCCCTCCCCTGCTCACATTCTGTCTGTCTTTCTCTCTCTCTCAAAAATAAACATTAAGGGAAAAAAAAAAAAAGGTAAGGGCGTGCTGGGATCCATACATCAAGCCACGGGTATACTTGATTAAAGTTATGGCCTTTAACTGTGGATTTAGAATTAAGAGAGGGGATAGGAATTTATAAAAGTTTTCTGTTTTCCAAAAGCAGCTGCCCCCCAAAATGAGAATTAAATCTAAGCACATGAATTCTCCTCATATATGTATGTATAGGGTATAGGTATTTATACGCACGCATACACACATACATACTCTGTGTGTGTATTTCTAAAGAAGATGGCTATAAAAAGCACTCAAACAGTTAACACTGGCTTGAAAACTAATTACTTCAATAAATATAAAAATTTCACACCTCAACTGGTGTTCTACATTTTCCATCTGGCTTCAAATCTGAAGTGAATTCATTTGCATTATAAAATTTGAAAGCTGTGGTTCAGCTTAGATACTCTTTCTTTTAAATTATTAGCTTTGGTGCTGAAGAATAGAAAATAAAATAAAGCCCTGAAAATAACAGACTTCCGGATGGGTTTTTATTATGTCTGCTAATTCATTATCAATACTAAAACAGAAATTAGCAGGTGTCTTTGCTTGCTCTCTAATCCATACCCTACTTGGCCTTTATTTCTATCATGTGTACACAGAATAATACAGACTGGCTGATTTCCACATGTGGAGCAGATATAATTCACTAGGAAGAGGAACTAAAGGTTTTTCGATGTCTTAAGAAGGTAGCCAAAGTAAAATATGGAAGAGACATTTGGCATAATTTTCTGAAAAGCACATAGTAAATTGGTCCCACAATAGCTGAGTTCCTCACTGAGACCAAGTATTTAGTACACAGAGCAATGAGCAATGTATCTTCTCTGCAGACAATAAGTATGCAGGCATTTATTATTATAAATATACATGCCTGCACATTTAGCAAACCAGTGCATTCCATACGAAATGCAAGAGGCCAAGTCCTGGAAGAATTTCCCAATAGTTATATTCCAACTGGTTTCATTTAATTCAGAAAATATTGGTTGAGTGTTTATTGTTTCTCTAGCATGGTTAGAACAGAAGCCTCGGTATAACTGTCTACAAATGCCACTAAAGTCGGTTTCAAAGATGCAGCATTTTTCATTTTACAGTTTTCAGAAATAATTTCATAAGTAGCTATACTTTTTATTTCTAAGGAAATCAAAGACACAAGTCAGACAATGCTAAAGAGGCAGTCTTTAGGGTCTTTTGGGATATTGTACCAATACTGGAGCCAAGATGTAAAGAACCTAATTCTTGGGGGCACCTGGGTGGCTCAGTCAGTTGAGGGTCGGCTCTTGATTTTGGCTCAGGTCATGATCCCCAGGTTGTGGGATCGAGTCCTGTGTCTGGCTCTGCACTGAGTGTGGAGCCTGCTTAAGATTCTCTCTCTCTCCCTCTGCCCCTCTCACCTGCTTGTGCTCTCTAAAATAAAAAAATAAAAATAATAAAAGACTCCTACCTAAAAAAAAAAAAGAAAGAAAAAAAAGAAAAGAAAAAAAGAACGTAATTCTTGACAAACATCTAATTCCCTAGCTTGGTTCCCTCCACCCCCTGCCTTCCCAAATTAGATATTTATATGCTGCACAAGGAATTTCAGATCGGGACAATACTATACTTTTCATCTCACGCAACAGCCTTCTCAGATTCCAAGAACTGGGAAAACAGTCCTGACACAAGGTTATTCACATAGAGAGTCAAATGATTTTACGGGATGCTTTGTTCTGGGAAGAAAAAAGGGACCTTGATTCAGGGCAATATAAGGCATTGGCAGCATAAAGACATTCATAAGACTTATCTGAAAACACTGTGGTAAAGGAGTTGAGAAAGAAGCAAAGGACTGATAACAGCTTTGTGGCTGAAAGTACTTGCCCATATACAATCTTATCGATTCTTACAGTGACACTGTTGTGAGTACGCGGCTGTTTACAGCCAGAAAAATAAGTCAATATATATAGCGTTAGTGCTAAATCCTATTCACTCTCTAGGGTGACCATATGTCAAAAATCTAACAGTACAGGCAGTTATTTTGAAACATTTACTCTACGTTTTTTAAAAAACCCAACAATTTCTGATGCCAGTAGATGGCACTAACAGTATACACTAACGAACACATTTAATTCCTTTCCCTCCTGCTTTGAAAAGATTATACACTTGTATTGAAACATTTTAAAAGTAGCCAAAGAAAACTGCATTAAAAAATCCCAATAGTTCTGTGAAATAAATATAATAATAATAGAAAAAACCCTTAGGAAAGAAGCAGTCCTATCGGGCTTAGTCTATGCATATCTTATGTCCACAAAACACAGCATTCTTCTTCCTGGACTAGACCATCCGTTGCTCTAATCCAATTCTTGTAAATACTCTGTCATGTGACTGACACATTGCGTTTCTTGCCAGCAAGCGCAGTGCTGGGCAGAAGGCACCCACTGAGTCCCTGTCCCCCACATTGTCATAAAAATCAGTGGAACAAGGTAGAACAAAAATTGGAAGTCAGAAGAAAAAAAAACATAGAAAGACACTAAAAAATGTATTTATTAATCAAGTTAATGGGTGACAGAAAAAAAAAAAACTCAAGGAAGACAAACTGAGGAACCATTTAGAAAGACTCACAGAGTCAGTCACTAGTAAGAGCAAGGAGTTGGGGATACCTGTGAATAGCTGCAAAAAGGTCTTCTGTGGTCCGGGGTCTGCTGGGGGTCATCACCTCCTCGCTCCCCTCTTCCCTAAGGAAGTCACAGGCCTCCGAGGGAGCAGCGGCTGTGTCCGGCTCTGGCACTCCGGCTGTAGAGACGCAAGCCAATACAGGACGCACAAGTGACTTGAATTGGCACTCCAGCCAGGCTTCCCAGTCTGCTTCCCCGCCATTCCCCCATAACATGAGAGCCCCGGGACGGCCGTGGGGTCTGCAGTGTGATCTTTTATTTTGATCACGATAGCCAAAGCTCACTCTTGTCTATTGAAGTCTGGAACTCCTACTGAATCTCTCTCTCCAATCTTGTTAACATGTCTCTGCAGCTCCCCAGAAGGGAGATTGCTCATTGCCATTCAATACTCTGTCTGCTGCCGACCACCCTGCCCCTCTATTTTCTGACCTTCAGTAAGCTCTACCCTCTGATCTAGATTTTTTTTTTTTTAACATCATAAAATGCCAAGTTGGTAACCTAAGTGTGAGGCGGCACAATCAGCCCACATGCGGCTAGCTTTACCTTGAACATGCATCAGCCCTATCTTCTGCCTCGGCTGCATATGGTCGGAGGGGAATGAGAGAGAGAAGCAGACTCACGCCCTCCGTCCTGTAGAGACAGGCAGCTCTCCGCGTTGCCTCCACCGTCTGCACTGTTCTCGGCACCTGGCTCCTCCTGCTTGGCGGCTGGCGAGACATCGGGCTGCACCATGGGGACATTGGCTCTCACTCTGCCCGGGGACGCGGGTGCTGCGGCCCCTCCCTCCAGAAGCGCGCCGCCAGGGCCGGTGTCCTCGGCACCAGCCCCGGCTCTACAACTCTCGGCGGCCTCCCCCCTGGCGGGGCTGGGCGACGCTCCGCTCACGTTCTCGGCGGGCTCCGCTGTGAAATCTCTCTGCGGAGGTGGCACCACAAGGAACAGTTTGGGCTTCTTGGAAATGGGGGGTGGCTTCCTGCTGGGTGAAGGGCCGGGGGGCTCCTGGAGCGGGGCGGCCCTGGGGCCGGGCTCAGCCTCCGGCTCCCCGGCGCTGCCCGGGCTGCGGCTCGGGAGACCACGCTCGGCTGCACCGTCCTGGTGACCCTGACTCAGGCTCTTGGCAGGAGTCGGCGGCGAGCCTGTCACAGAGGCAGTCTGGCTTTCACTCTCCATTTCATTTATGCTATTTCGGGATTTCAGGAAAGCAGATGGCTTTAAATGATACTGGGGAACAACCGGAGTTAGTTTTTCCTGAGATACTTGTTCATATGACAGTGCTTGCTCGGATCCTGAGTTCTTTTTCACGGGCCTCAACTGTACCATCTGCAATGCTTCAGTGGTTATCAGGGGCATGGGGGGTCTACTGCCCTCCTCCTTGCTAGAAGGCTGCCTAAAGTCCTCCCAGGAGCATTCCGGCTGGCCAGATCTTTTGAAAGAAGGCCTGGCATCTTTCATCAACTTGGGGTCAAGGGGTGGGGCTGGCGGAGGAGCTGAGGAGGGTACGGAAGCAGGGGGAGGCGGCAGGGAAGCCGAGGCACCCAGAGTAAGGGGGCTAAGTGCCCTGGGGGGAGGGGGAAAGCCCTGGCCAGTAGGGGGACAGAAGGGAGTGAGAACTTCTGGGGGTGGAGGGGGGAAAAGGGGAGACTGAGGCAGAGAGCCCTCCGGGGAGTCTACTAAAGGCGGGGGAGGAGGAAGAGGAGCAGTAGCAAGGGGAGAGGCCAGCACCGAATCCAGCTTCTTCATTGTCCCGCTTCCTTCCGTGGAAGTATTGGAAGACAGGGAGGTGGACGACGAGGAGATGGACACTGAAGATATCAGAGAGGACTTCCTCTCTGGCACCTTGGGCTTGGTCTTCCCCTTCCCATTTGCTGGTGACGCTGATTTTAAAAACACAGGCACAGGGGTGAGTGCTGTGGGTGTATTCGACTGGCTGGAATACCCACTGGACGGAGAAGTGACTCTGTGGGACTTCTCCGGTGAGGTGATCTTTGGTTTGACTGAGCCACCAGGCACCTGGGGCATCGAGGTCCTGGAGCCCTCCTGGGCCTGGCGCACTGGCCCATCTCCGGCCGGCGTCCCGCTGCTGGCCGGGCAGCCCCCGCCGGGGATCCCGGGGTCTTCCTGTGTGCCGGTGTAGTCAATGTAGTACCCCCAAGGGTCCGTGTACTCAGACTTGACGCTGCTCGTGTCGCTCTGGGATGGCGTGGCCCCGCACAGGGCGTAGACATTGGGGGTGGTGGCCGAGGTCATGCTGCTGCCTGCGCTCACTGTGCTCTGGCTTCGGGAGCGGGGCAGCCAGGGCTCTTCAAAGTCACTGCAGGGGCTCTGGGAGGGCGAGCTGCCGCCCTTGCCCGGGAGGTTCAGCTGCAGCGAGTGCTGGAGCGAGGCGATCAGGCTCTCGTTCAGCGCCTGTCCGTTGGACTGGACGCCCTTCTTGGGAACCCTGCGCAGGGAGTCCGTCCGAGAGGGGGGCAGAGGCGGCTTCTTCGCTTTCTTCAAAGAGATGTTTCGCGAAAGGGATTTGTCGTGGCAGTGTGGCCGGTCCCCTGGGCTCTTCTGAGCTCTCCCATCAAAAACATTGACCACACTGTGCCTGGGGTTCCCAAAGCCATCGCTGCTATTGCACAGGGTTCCAGACCCATATCCGGGGTCGGGGTGCATAGATGCATAGTCGCCATCATGCTCTTCTGAATACAGGGACCTGGCATCATCTTTGGTGGACGTTTGATCCAAACTGCAGCTGCTCATGTTACTTCCGGGAGTGGAGTAACCAGGAGCTGCCGCATGGGCCTTCAGTGGGGACGCCTGCCCGTTACCCGAGGCGCTGAATTCCCAGGGCTCCGAGGTGCCGTGCCCCCCGCTTCCTGAATAACTGGCCTCACTCTTGCCATCCACGTCCTGGGCGTGGGCTGGAAGGCTCAGGTGGGTTTTACAGTGATAGGTCATGGCTTGGGATCCATTCTCCCCACTCGCTGGAGTATTTAGAGAGACCGCTGAATCACAGAGGGACGACAGCATGGTTGCACTGGGGGCACGAGGATCGAAGGCCTGTGAACGAATGGTGGGGTGACCCTCAGTCCAGTGACTGCCATGACACTGGTGGTCCTCTTTACTAGCGTGCCTGGAAAGGAGGTGGTCTCTGGATTTTACCTTCATGTATGAAGAGGAGCTGGTAATTTTACCATCCAGCTGTCCTGGACTGTGAGCAGCGTGAATAATGATGACCTCCGGAGAGGAAGAGAGTGTGGCATTTGGGATGATGCTGGTGGAATAGGTTGCGTGAGGAGAAACCACGCACGCTGGGCTTAGGACATTCTCGAAGTGCCTCAGCTCCTGGGACTTGGGCCTCAAAAGTGTTCCAGTCCTCGAGGCACCTCCCAGATGTCCTAGGTGTTCATCTACTTGGGGGTTCCCGCTCTGGTGTGGGCAAGTGCCATCCAGGTCTTCTGCAGGGCCGAGGGGCCCCAGTCGTGGCTCAAGGGACTGGATGCTTGCCCTTGTTCCAGAACGTGGAAGACTGTGGAAACCAGCATCACTGTTGAGGCGAGAAGGGAACACAACACCTGCGGAATCACTCAGCACGGACATGTTCCCAGAGGAGCCGGTGAAGTGACTCATCTGGGCCGCGATGCCTTGCCCCTTCTGTGCCCTGATTCTTCGCATTGAAGGTGGTACCACCTTCACTTCCTCAGTCTGACAGCTGGAGTCCCTGGTTTCCAAGCGCTGCCCAGCAGCCCGGTCGCTGTCAAGCCTTCCTAGTGTAGAGTAGTGGTCTGGGGTGTACACTGAGTGACCACCGACATCATCTTGGCCAGTGCCTGATGCTGGAGATAAAGCAGAAAGAGGCTTGTTACCTAAAAACAAAACTACGTTAGTTCATCACTGGTACCCTCGTCTCCTTTTTACTTTGCTGTACTTAAAAATGTTTTTTTTTTCAATTTGATTTAGTTTTTCTTTTCTCCTGTAGGCACCTGAGAGTTTAAATAGTTACTGATTGCTCCTAAAATAAAAACTCTCATTATGAATTTCATAGGCTTCCCTTGATTTGTACTTCAAACCCTCCTATAGGGTGAGCACTACATATGGAATTCTCAGTTCCTCTCTTTGAGATCAAAGCTGAATGCTTTGCGGAAGATTTACTTTTCAAGTAACTCCTTTTGGTAATGATTTCAAGGTGGCCCGTCACCCACCAGGTGACTGTGCAGAGTATCTGTCAAGCGGTGACCATCTTTCCCTAAGACAAATGAATGTAATGGTTCAACAGTAGGGCTACAGAGATACCGTTTACAGGGGCTATTGGTATAAAGCAGTGTTAATCACATTAATTTTTTTTTATGTCAGAAGGAATTCCAAGGGAAAAATGATTTACAGGCCCATCTGTGTTTCAAACATTTCATTATCCATCTTAGACCATTGTCATCTGTCTGTCAGTGACATTCAAAATCCAGTGGCAATCTGTCATGTTCTGGTGGGGAAAAAGCAGCAAGAACTGATCCAGTGAGCATTTCCTCAAACTGGGGTTATTTATTTCTTGGAGCTTTAACACCAGACGAGAGTTGGTATGTTTAAAGGTTGGGGTGGGGGGAGGGAAGCATAAGGAGGGCCAAACAGAGAGGGAAATGGATGAGAAAAAACCTTACGTGTAGATAATGGGTAGGTTTCAAGATACCTAGAAAGGAACAGAATCTTAAAAACTCAAAAACACAAAAAACAACATGAAACCAACAACTTAGCCAAAGTGGAGAGACAGAGAGGGAGAGAGAGAAATCAATTCATGCATAATAACCACTAGGAAATATTACATCTTGAAAAATGGCAGCAAAACCAGTTTTCTCTACACTGTTTCAAAAACTTGAAAAAATCTCAAACATGGGCTTTGCTGAGCAATGCAAGCTGAGTGCCTGCTGGCCTCACTGTTCATCTGGGCAAGGACACCGGTGGTGATGGGATGCCTGAGAACTCCTTCCCTATCCCACACGAATTATCCACACGTCCCTGACTGGATATAAAGCCTTTTGCTTATCCAAACAGCAAAGGATATTACAAAAATGGCAGCAATGTTCTTGTATGAACCACAAAGGAGATGTCATCCTGTGAGGAATAAAGCATAAAGCCCTTTCCTTCACTGTGATGATGGAGAATATTTTTATACTTGTATCTTTAGTAAAGAGGCTCTATTTCCTCCCCCTACTCTCTGCCAGTTATGCTTACTGAAGACAGACAGACAGACAGACAGACACACACACACACACACACACACACAAGGTTCCCCCTTAGAAAGAGAGGAAGTGGGGCAAAAGGCAGGAGCAGGAGAAAAATCTGAGAAAAGAAAACAAAAAGATGAAGGTTTTGCTATTTTGAAAGGTATTTTAGTGAGTGGGGGAATCAACTTGCATGGCTCTACTAGTTTGCACCAGTTTAAAATATTCATGTTAACTTGTTCCATTGAATGATGGGTTTTCATGCATTTTCTTCTAAAATTGCAGCCATTTCTCATATGGGATCAGTGGTAGATTTTTAATTGTCTTTAAGGCCATAAACAAAGTAGTGATTTTTTTCAGGTAACAACTTTGAATATGAAACCATTTTAGGCTTTTGAAAATGGAAATATAACCATTTCTTCGCTGTCTACAGCCCAGTACAACTTTCGGAAACAAAGTTTTTCTAAAGACTTTTAAAAATATGTGTAAAAAACAACTCACATATCATCCATCATAGGGACCACTGAAGTTCTGTTCCCAAAACAGATCGCCTAATATTTTCAGAGCACAAAAAGTGTAGCATATTATAGGACACAGATGAATGCTACCATGACTAGAATTCAATAACAAACACAGACTATAAAAAGAGATCTGCGGGGCGGCTGGGTGGCTCAGTTGGTTAAGCATCAACTTCAGCTCAGATCATGATCTCATGGTTCACAGGTTCAAGCCTCACATTGGGCTGTGTACTGACAGTACAGATCCTGGTTGGGATTCTCTCTCTCCCCCCTCTCTCTGTGTGCCTACCTCTCTCTCTCTCTCTCTCTCTCTCAAAACAAATAAATAAACTTAAAAAAAAGAGATCTACAAATATAGACCTCTCAAGTGCTGCTAAAAATCTTGAATGGATTTATCTGCTTTTACAATATAATGAAACAATTATATTTTTTCTTTTACTTACTTATTACACAGTACTACGAGGTATGTCCAAGTTTAAAAAATAAAAACACATATGTAATCAAAGATGATAGCAATCTACAAGCCAGTTAATTGAAGGTTTAATACACGGATTTTTAAAAAAATCATGTCTGGTCTTATGTTCTTCATATAAACTATCAAAAATCATTCAGGAGGGGGGTTTCTTTAGATGAAGCCTTTTCTGCTTGGGGAATACACACATATTGTTCAAGGACTATCCAAACCATTCAGGAGCCAAATGTAATTACATACCAACAAAATAATCCTATCTTGATTCTAAAAGATGAAAACTCATAATGGGTTGTTCAAATACATTTCTATGTATATTTAAGATAATAAGAGTAAAGAAAAAATGAGAAGTTTTGTATGATTTATTGAAATGGGAGGCAACAAATTATAGGCCATAAAAGGTTTTAAATACTAAATATCATACCTTGACTTCAAAGTATTATAAATTGGCTCATCTCAAAAGTAAAAATAAAAATAAAATAAAATAAATAAAATAAAATAAATTGGCTCATCTCTAGAGTCCACTGTTTATGGATTTTGAAGTGAAAACTGCATATAATTAAGTACAACCAACTCTCTAATTCAGGAAGACTCTCTGGTTTGATTCTTCCTCTGCTGGAGGAAGATCTGATTTACCTAGCAGATCAGATCATTCCAGTAAGATCAAAGAGACAACGCAGTTATTGGCTCCGTACTGGTTGGTTTAGTAATAAAAGTGATAAATTTCATTATCTCTGAGGTTCTAGAAATCATGTTACATATATACATAGAGAGAGAGAGGGAGGGGGGAATGAGCAGGGGGAGACATAGAGATAATCCATACTGAACACTTGTGTGTATGTATATGTCGTTCTGAGCCAAATTATTCTTAAACTCTTTGCACGAAGCCATCTAAAACCTACCTATTTTGGTTGTACAGCCACTTAAAATGTAGACTACCCCGAAATATCAACCTTATTATCTTACAAGGGGCATGTCTTTAAAGTCACTCCTTTAGGTTAAGGAACATCCCCTAAAAGACCAGTTAAAACATAAACATTACTGCAGTGCTGTAAGAAATTAGCCCATTAAGTATCTACTGAACACAAGAATATGCTAGTTTTCTTACATAAGTTAGCTGTCACCTAAAGGAAGAAAAAAAAGAGAAAGAGTCTGAAAGAATGAGATCCAGGAGGACCGGCCCAGATCTGGAAGCAGATGCAGGGGCATGAACCGAAGACAAATTTCTTAAACCCTGTGGATGCAATCTCGCCTTTGTTTGTGAAAAGACCCTGTGTTATGAAATAAGACAGGAACTTGTAGGTCACCTAGGTCACCGGAACTACCTAGAGCAAAAGCAAAGCATTGCTATTCTTGTCCCACTGTGGCTTCAGTCTGGAAGGCAGAACATACCTACCGGAGAACTGGGTGGCAGTAAAAGAGGGAACATCAGGTGAAGAAGACTGAGCCTTCTGTCCCTAAAACAAGGCATGTAAGCAGGTGTATTGGGGAAAAAACACATAGGAACACTGTCTTTAGTACCAGAAGCTTAAGCAGCCAATGCTACCTCAAAGTACTAGGAGAGATCACTATAGCTAGGATAAACCCATTTTGACTCCAAGACTGCTGGGCAAGTTCAGAAGTAATTATCCTGAGTTTCTAGACTGTAACCTTCAATAGTGAATAAAAGTAAAAACATCAGGTAAAAGTAACTATAAGGAAGTAAGTCCAGAGGTTGGCTGAAGAGAAAGAGGCACATTTCAAAATAGGCAGCATTAGGTGACCGGCAGTAATTACAAAAGCAGCCTTTATGTTAACCGATAGTAAACATTATCATAGCAGCACCAAGTGCTTCACCTGTATGAATTCATTACATCCTCAAACATGAGCTATGTTCTGTTAACATCAACAACCACATTATCAGAATGAGGAAGAAGACTCAGACAGGTGAAGTAACCAGCTTGAGGTCACCCCGGGCATAAGTGGCAGAGCTGGGATTCAAATCCACGGATCTGGTGCCAGAGTCCCTGGCCTAGCCCAGTGTGCCCTGCTGCCTCTGTACATTCCCAATGAGCCCATTAAAAACCAGAGGAGGAAGTGAATTTAGAAAGAGGAGAATGAGAGGGTTATCTAGAGCATATATAAAGATAAGCAGAAATAATATGGATAAATGAATTATGAAATAAATAACCCTCTCCACTAGCCAAAAAAAAGGGGGGAGGGCGTCTTTCTTTTCTGTTTTTATCACAGGTTGAAACATACTGAATTAAAAACCTATGAAATTGTTTCATTGGACGTTCCATTAAGGCACTATCCAACATAAATGAGTATTTTCTATTGTACTGAAATTTACTAATTACTTCACACTTGCTGTCTCTTTGATGACAAAACGCCATCAACGCTATCGGTATTAACCAATGAAGTCCACAGTCATAATTCGAAGTCCTAGAATGAGTTTCTGGTTTTATGAAAACTTAAGATCTAAATGAAAGGTAAATTTCATTGTGGAAACACCCAATGTGCAAGGTACCTGGAGATGATGACGTTACTGTAAATTTCTATCATCCCAGTTAACAGTCTTCATATAAGCTCTTCCTGTGACCTTTTCACCAAAATTCAACAAATCATCTGCAGGGGATGTTAAGACTTGTACCCAGTGCTGCACTTAGGAGAGAAGCTGGCCCTCTGGGGACACCGGACGGCTATCAGAATGTATTGATCTCGTAAGCACCACAATGAGGTTAGCGTAGTAATGCTGAGCAGTAACGAGGGGTAACAGAATACAGTTCTGATAAGCCATACCTAGCTCCTTCTGTATGTTGTCAGGGACTCCTGTAATAGTCTTTCTCCTTTTGACTTTCTTCGGTCGTCTTACCAGAGTGTCTGTGTAAATTAGAGACCGCCGAAGGCTGGCCTGGCGATCGAAATTCTCCCCTAATACAGAGTAGTAGAACAAGCAAAGCAATGTTATTTTCAAGCAAGCCGACACCATGCACTCTCTTCCAGAAGCTGGTTGTAAAATGATAAGAAGGTATTAATAATGAGGTTAGCCAGTCATATGATGATGAATGAATGCTGAAGGCCAAAAAAAAAAAAAGAAGAAGGAAAGCACATTATCGTCATAAGGCTATTTTTCCATTTGTGGTCTACTTCCAAAGGAAGCACCTTGATCTCATTTGCAAGTAAGCTGGGGTAACAAGATCCAGTTTGTTAAGAACAGACTTGAAGAGTGATTCTCTGTCATTAAAAAAAAATGAGTCATTTTGGAAGTGTTTTACATAGGTCCTCTCATCATCAAAATCACTCTTCACATCAGCATAGGGTGTGGTGAAGGCAATGAGCATACTGTATTCATTTGTTCTCTCTAGAGAGCAATATAATGTCTGGTCCTATGTTGAGGATACAAATAACTTAATCAAGAATTCTTGGATTCAGAGCTTTCTCTTTCTATCAGGGAGGCTGACCATTTGGGCAGCCTGTGGTAATTGCTATGGTGTAGATACAACTGTAATGACCAATAAAAAGCCTTATAATGATAAAGTACTTTTACCACAATGAGACCCAGTAGCATTGCTGTTGTTAAAGCTCAACTGCTTTCTCTCTGTTTCTTGATCACTTTTTACGATTGACCTTAATTCAGACATTTCAGGTAGTTTTGCAGTCAAACCTAGAATGCCAGATCCATAGGACTTTTTTTTCCCCTCTAAAGTATGAACTTGTGTGATTAACACACCAATGGAAACCATAAAATAATAAAGGATCAGTTACTGATTGGTCTGCTTTAAATTATTTGCCAGTTTAATGAAAGAAAGTTTTGTAGCACTGTATTTGTTAAATGGTTATTCTCCTCAAAAAGAGATTTTTAAAAATACATATATACACAAATTTTATACTTCCACCGTGCTTATGTTGTACAAAAAAAATATAAAAACATTCACTTTTTTTAGCAATATTGACACACATTCAAAGTGAGTATGTTGTAAACAATGTGCCCTCTAAATAGGAATAAACTGTGATTAGAAACGTATCTAAATCGAAACAGAGGATAAAAGATCCGAATGACCAAAACACATTTCATGTAGGAAGCAACAAACACAAATAAATGCTTGCAAAATAAATGCTTGCAACTTTGTTCCTAGTGGAGAAAACCAGAAATGACTGAGAGAAGACCGTGAAACAGCAGCAGATATCATCACTGTAATAAATGCATCCCTATGGGCAATAGCATGTATGGTGCGTGTAAGGGGGCAAGCTAAGCCATGACTTCAATGGTCCATAGCTCCCTGCAGCAGAGGAAAACAATTTCCTTGTGTGAAGGTATTAAGAACAGACAAAACATTAACAGACAGTTGCATTTAGTCTCTACTTTTGCTTCTTTAAAAAAAAAAAAATAAAACAAAACAAAAAACAAAAACAAAAGATAAACCACTAAAATTCCAAGGAAATTAAGAAACAAACCATGAGAATGGACATCTAAGACATATGCCATTAACGGCACCAAACTCTCCATCTTGCATCATGACCTAAAATATCTGTCCCCTATGGTGGACTAAACATTTCTTGAGGGTAGGTACCGTGATTCTTGTATCTTAGCACCCCATGTGTCACTCTGTTCAATGCCTGACACAAAGTATTTACTCAATAAATATTTGTTGAGAGGAACTCCCTTTCATTGAAAAACAGCCTTAGTCATGGCTACTACTTAGAAATACACTTGGCTAACTCAGACATTAGTACGAAGCCAGTTTGCCAACAAAACTGTTAAGCATGTTTATGCACTCTATTTATCTTCCAGGTGGAAGACTTGTTAATCCACATGGCAGAATAAGAAACCTACGCATATATGCATTTCATTTGAAAAATACTTTTTTCTCCTCAACTCCCAGAACATAATGAGTCCCTACAGGACTGTGACTGAGGGGACTAAATTGATTTTCAAGCTGGCAGCTCATTGTGCTAACGTTCTGCCGCTTTGCCTAGCCGGCTTCAGTCTTGATGTAAAATAATATATTTATCGACATTTCTTTTCCCTGCTGAACCTGACTGAAAATCAAACCAGAGGGTCAATATTCATCCAAATAAATGAACACATGACGATTCCCTACAGGAAGCTACATTTTAGTCTCAAAAGCCTTCTAGGGCTTCAGAAATACGCCATTTAAAGAGCAGGAAGCTGTATGACCTAGGTCAACTCGATGGCTCAAAGTGAAAATTTTAAATTTAATGCTTCTTTATATCAGAATAGCAGAAAAATTAATGTCTTTATGAAATACCTGTAGATGTATGTGAACACATGGATCCAGAAGATGGATCAATACTATGTAACTAGATATTAGATTTAATAATTACATTTCTGAAAATGTTAATCACTCAATTAAAAATAAATTGCATTTTGACATAACTCCTATATCTCACTTCTTTGTCATTCACCTTTCCTATGTGGCATTTGAAAGCCTCCTTTTAAACTCCATGTAATTCATATCCACTTAGTCGTCAACAGGAGAGAATCATAGCTCAAAGAAAAGGTAATGTCTACTGTTGTTACAATGCATTTCATTGCAAATGATTATTTCTGAAGCTATAGTTACTCTGCTTTAAAGTTCCTGATCTCAAGGTAATGCATTTATCCTAATTCCATTAAGGACTGCCATATTTCATAGCACAATCTTCTTATCTTACAATATTACTTCTGAGGCATTTAATCATACATAATGTAATTATGTTTCTGCTGCATTTAATCAATCAAATAATGTAATGCATTTTCTTATAGAAAATTCGTGTCCACATAGTCCATTAAGTAATAAACACACTTTATACTGAAACACAGCTACTTCTAAAAAGAACCTTAAAAAAAATATGATCTAGGCGCATGAGAATCACATTTGGGAGATCAACAATGTTATTTGCAAAGAAAATGGAATAAAATACTATGCTATTCCTTTAAGGCTTAAGTACAATAAATGTGGGAAAATGTACCTGAAATTTAAAATAATTCATGCACTTATTTGCTAAATTTCTCAGGAACTCAAAATAGATGTAATTTTTATTTTAAGTATAATTTTTAAACATCTGTAAAGTTTTTTTTTTTTTTAAATCTTCACTAACTATCCAAATGCAAACACCTTTCTAACATCAGACCACAGCATTAGCTTCAGAAATACAGCAAGGGTGCTAAGGGTTTTCATCCTAATTTTTTATGAAAACTTATCCTTATTGGTCACCTGAGTTTTTTTTTAGGTTCTGGCTCTATAGGCCATACTTTGTATGGACTGATTATCAATAATTATTAGCAATCTGTTTCTCTTGAACACACTGTCCAATGTTAACTCTTAACACATCTGTTTTACATTTGGTATGCTTCCCAAACCACAAACTTTTTTAATGAGGTATGGAACTGATAAAGCAGGAAAATTCTGGTATCTTTTAACAGTTCCTCTAAGTTCATGAAATATTGTCTTTGAGCTTTATGTACCTTGTTATCCGTCCCCTTAAATATCACAGATGATTAAAATCTGAGCATAATATTCTAAAAGAACTTGAATTTGAAGATTCTAAAATTCAAATTATGGGGATCAAAATATAACGACTATCCTATTAACTTTAAAACTATATTTTTATGATTTTTATTGTTAGTTCACTTGATATTCTTATTTTAAGCAATCTTTCCCTTTTTATATTTGAGAAGACAAAAAGGTAAGCAAACCTATCACTCAAATATCACAAAAGTGTTACTTCTTCACTTCCATAAATACTACATAAAATAGCCCTTTAGAAGGGAAACATGTCATTGTTTCCTTACCCAGGACCACATTTAGATGTTCCCAAATAAACAAACTATTTTTAAGAAGTAATTCCACGAAAAAAAACACACAGATTTTCTATGAAGTCTATGACATCAACCTTTGATGACAGCCCTCTAATCTTACAAGCAAGAGATATTTCATATGCATGCACATATATAAATTTTAGTATTCCTTTCCTTAAACACAGAGCAGGAAGCCAGACTATAGCTATTTACTTTTGATGTATCAATGAGATGCTAAGAACATATAATAAACAAAAGCCAAAGTCATTCTCCCAAGTACGTTTAGAAACCTATCTGCATAGCAAAGCATACCAGTTATGTTAATGGGAACCACATCAGCTTGGACAGTTTGGGCTTGCTGTCTCATCTTCTCTTCTGGCGTTGGCAAAGGAAGTGACTTGGTCCAGTTTGTTTGAGTATTAAGGTCAGAGAAGTCACCTGAGGTTGGCGTTTTAGGTCTTCTGATGGAAATAAGTCTTTCCTCTTCTGATGAAGAAATAGAGCACTGCAGGGGAAAATAGTAAGTAGATGATCTAGTGTGTAAATAGCTGGCAAAAACATTTGAAAATACATTACTTATTTAAAAAGATTTTTCAACTGGGGCGCCTGGGTGGCTCAGTTGGTTAAGCATCCGACTTCAGCTCAGGTCATGATCTCATGGTTCGTGGGTTCAAGCCCTGCGTCCAGCGGTGTGCTGACAGCTTGCATTCTGTGTCTCCCCCTCTCTCTGTCCCTCCCCCATTCACAGTCTGTCTCTCTGTCTCTCAAAAATGAATAAACATTAAATACATACATACATAAAATTTAAAAGTAAAAGAACTTTTCAACTTATTAAAAGCAAGCCAAAAAAAACCAGTCACATTTAAGAAAGAAGCAATAGTTTGCAGGAAAACTGCTCATCATCTTGAGCCTGACCCGTTATATATATGATTCACACTGTGGCCTTAGTCTCTAAACCGTGAGGCCTGTAAATGGTTTTGCTGACCCTCACTATCTTTTCAGTTCTTCCTGTGTTTCCTATATTTACTGTGGTCAGAAAGCGTTTGGATTTAGGTGAACGCGAGAAGCCCAGAGAAGCATCATGGCTGTGGCCATCAGTTCCCATTTTTATTAAAATTTTGTTTGTTCAAAGTCATTTCTAGCCTCAACCTCATTTTCTTCAGGCTCTGACCTCAAGGAACATTTCTGACATGACAGAGCTATTGTGTGCTCTTCTGAAATCATTTATATGAAAAAAAGAATCAGTGTGAAATTGTTAAACTCTAAGAAGCTGACTGAGGCACTGCTCTGCGCCTTATCAGAGTTCCACGAAAACCTTGCTGGCGGTATCTGTTTCGATACAGATTAACATCCTAACGGGGAAGCCCTTCTCTAATACTTTTCCTCCCATAACATCTTAAAAAGCATAACCAAGAATGTATTTGGGCAAGCATTTTACGACGGGCAGTACCATGGCAGCACGGCAGCTCGTTCTTCATCGAGGAAGCTCCAAGAACACAAACACAATGTGCTCACAAACAACGATGACAAAAAAGGGTGATTGGCTTTTGCTGGGAAAGGGCGGTTTTTAATATGCAATAAATGTCTAAGAACTGTTCTTCGAGTTGAAAGCATTTAAACTGACTACCACATCTGAAAATAAGGCATTTTGAAAAAGAGTTTTACTTCAGAATAAAAAGTCAATGAACCTTCCCAAGGAAGCACCTGTATAACCAGCACCCAAGTCAGTTCAACTCTCCCCTCCCCAAGCCGCACACCCCTAAGCAAGGGTAACTACTCCCTGACTTCTAACACCATAGCTTTGTTTGCCTATATGTGACCTAAAGGGAATCATGACGTACATTCTCTTTTGTGACTTTCTTCTTTCATTCAATATTATGCTTGTGAGGATGTATCTATCTTTAAAAAGCAGGCCTGGATACCTTCCTGGATTTAATGCAAGTTTCTAAGAGGATACTGGTAAGAAACTGAAAGAAATACATCTGTTAGAAATTTCAACCACTTAGAAGAACACTGTAATCACTGTTTATTACTACTGAATTCATTGTACTGCAAAATATCTGTATTTATTCTACAACTATCAGCCCTCCACAAATATGAAGAGGAGTACAGAAAAGCCAATTAAAGTAGTTTGGTGTTGGAGATAGGGTCTAAACTAAGAATCCAAAGACCTAAGTCTATTCACTTTATACCTGACAGACACGTGACCTTCAGGCTCTTCTTGAATCCTTCCTTTGCTGTAAAATGGGGCCGTATATGTGTTTACCTCCTGAATCCCACAAAGAGCTATTCTTAAGACCAAAGGAGAAAAGGGGCGCCTGGGTGACTCAGTCGGATGCTTACCCGACTTCAGCTCAGGTCATGATCTTATGGTCCGTGAGTTCGAGCCCCACATCAGGCTCTGGCTGACAGCTCAGAGCCTGGAGCCTGCTTCACATTCTGTCTCTCCCTTTCTCTCTGTCCCTCCCCTGCTAGCACACTGTCTCTCTCACTCTCAAAAACAAATGTTAAAAATTAAAAAAAAAAAAAAAAAAAGACCTAATGAGATAAAATCTGTGAAAATATCTATGACTGTTAAATATCATGGAAATTAAGGTGATGGTCATATAAAAGCAAAATTATGGGGGCACCTGGCTGGCTCGGTCAGAAGAAAAAAATGACTCTTGATCGTGGGGTTGTGAGTTTGAAGACCAAGCTGGGTGTAGAGATTACTTAAAAAAAATAAATAAATAAAATCTTAGTAAAAAAAAATAAATAAAATGAAGGAAAGCAAAATCATGAATTGACAAGAATGCAATTCCTTTCTTTTACTGCAAAAAGACTACCGATGATAAAGGTGTTGTGGAAATAAATAATATAAAATAAATCATAATTGAACATTTCTATTTTTGACTTTATATTCCTGATACATAAAAATGTAAAATGATACGGTAGTTTCTTCTCCACCTAAGGAAAATCGTGAAATAATGTTTGTAATTAAGCTGACAAATATACTCAATTTATAATGAGCATATGTTACCAACATCTAATGATGATATTAAATTACATCTGATTTTGATCCTAAATTACACCATATCCATTTCATGTTTGATCCAATTCTGGCAAAATGGTTACAACCCCTACCAATGGTTAAAACGCCTACCTATCTTTGAACGATAAACAAGGGAATATTTGAGTCAGCAGTGGCAGCTAAGCCACAGTGATAGAAATAATTTCCAGCCTTTTTGCACTTGTAACCTCTTAAGTATGACTTACGATACATATTCTCTACCCTTAAGATGCAACCCCCCCCACACACAAGTAAATTAAAACTAATTGTATATGAGAATTTCATGACAGTTTGCATAAAAGTCTCACGTCGAAGACGGAGTCTCAACCTCGTAAATTAGAGGGTTACTCCCATTTTCTGATATACAGATAGAAATAATTTTTCAGGTAATCTTGAAATACAGCACATACTTTGAAGGCTATAGGAAGCAAATCCTAACTCAACAGGTTTAAGAGAAAAGTAAAGCTACGGCTTGATGAAGAGTGAATAGCACGGTGACATCCTGCAGGGAGGGGTCCCTTTTCTATGGGACACCTGCCAGGGGAGATGGTGAAGTAAGGTCCCATAGTCTGTGTGCCTCTTAGTGGTGCTCAGCAGCCCTCGCAACCTAGTTTTCTTTTAGCTGGCTGATGGAGTCAGAATTGATAACTATCACGAGGAAAAAGTACTTCGGTTCAGCCTCGTTGCCATGGGATGATCACCAGGGACAGCTCCAATATGACGACTTTCAAAGTTGTCTATTATAAAGTGCTCCCTTCATTTGTGAGAAAATTTCCCAAGCATGGCAGAGAATAAAGTTATATGCAAATGAGACTATTACACAGTGCTACAACTAAGGAAAGTGAAAAACCCGGATGCCATGACTTCAGAATGATCGGACTCCTATTCCTCCTAGTATTTATAAACACAGCAGGGGCACAGGAAACGCCTCCTGCCTGTCAGTGGCAGAACACATCATAATTTCTCCATTAAGATGGACATTGTAATCCTCTGGATTATTTTGTTAGCCTCTGACCTGGTCTCCATGCTTCGGGCTATGCTGCCCACCCTCCTGCTCCAAGTCTACTTCTCAACACAGAGGTGTGAGGGATCCTTTTAAAATTTAAGTCAGATTGAGGCTCCTGGGTGGCTCAGTTGGTTAGACATCAACTTTGGCTCAGGTCATGATCTCACAGGTTGTGAGTTTGAGCCCTGCATTGGGCTCCGTGCTGACAGCTCAGAGCCTGAAGCCTGCTTCGGATTCTCTCTCTGTCCCTTCCCTGCTCCCTCTCTCTCTGTCCCTTCCCTGCTCATGCTCTGTCTCTCTCTCTCTCTCTCAAAAGTAAATAAACATAAGAAAAAAAGATTTAAAATGTAAGTCAAATCATGTTGCTCCTCTGCTCAAACGCTCCAACATCCTTACTATGACCGACAAGATCCTATGTGATCTGCAAATGCTATCACAAACTGCTCCCTCTAACCTCAGCCCCTACTATTCTATCCCTTATTTCGCTCTAGCCACACCATCCTTTCCATGTAGTCTCTTGTACATATCATGCACACTCCTGCCTCAGGGCCTTTGCACTTGCTGCTCCTGTTGCCTGACATGCTCTTCCCTATTACATCCACCCTTTTTTTTCTTCATGTGTTTATTCAAGAGCCTCCTTCTTGTTGAGGTCTTACCTGTTCAGCACACCTAAAATTTCTACTCCTCCCTAATATTTTATATCTCCCTTCTCTGCTGTTTCTCTTAAATACGTATCATTAGTACACACATATTTTAGCTGTTTACCTTGTTTTCTCTCCCATGAGAAAGTAAGTTCCAGGAAGCTTTAAGTCAGAATTGCATAGAGAACTATTTCAGGACTTGAGCTAAAAAAGGGTCACCATTTATTTACTGGCTGCTACATGCCTTGCTCTGGGTTACAGACTTTATAGAAACTGGTTCCTCATTTAATCTTTATAGCATTAGCTTCGTTTTATAAATAAGGAAATAGTGCAAGGTAACTTTACTTTTGCGACGTTTACAAGTAGGCAATTGGGATTAGAACCCGGACTTGACCCTGGAGTATCTGCTGTTAAACAGTGTTAAAATAACAACTTGGCAATATTTGCAAAAAATTACTAGGTTGTCTGATCTAAAGATAGAGTCTCCATTCCTATCTCTTCTTCAAGAGTAAACCTTTTAAAAATTTAGAAAAGCTAGCAGTGTGGTGCAGTGGAAGAGGCACTAAACCCTGGACTGAAACACTAAGTATCAGCATCCTTGCTCTTGTCATTTATGAGCTGTAGGTTTTGAGCAACTCAACTCCCTGTGTTGAGAACAGAATAACTCAAATAGCTTTGTTATGCTTCATTTAATGGACTGCCTCAATATAGAGTGAATTAGTTTTTTAAAATACGGAGTTTAAAGTTGCTTTGCTTTCTGATCTTCAGTGAAGTTTTTAAACCTGTCTGTTGGTCAGTAATGTTCACCGATACCCCATACTCTGATCCCGGAAGGAATAAAGAGTCAGAAATGAAACGAGAAATCACAATTCCTCTTGTCAGATTACTTCATTTAGAAAGGGAAATCACTGGCCACACCGGCAGTTGTTGTGTAGATTTGGGATGCTGTGGACCTGCATTTCAGAGACTCCTCGGTCCTGTCTGCAAACCGGACAAACTCCCACCAGATGGACAGAGGAGCCTGAAATATGGTCTCTTTGGCAGGTGGCCACGTTATCGAAAAGTGAGTTTAAATGTGAATCTCAGATTAGCTCAGGCTTTTTTTCCTGTTTAATCTGCTATGCTCCTAGAAATTAAAAAATGTAATTATAACCAGAGCTAAATTTAGCATTCATTCACCAATTATTAGAGGAGAATGGATGTAGAGCAGATGAAACTATATAGAGCATTAGTTAAGAGAATACTAACAAACGTTCCACTCCTTTTTTGCAGGACACTTACTCCCCCAGAAGGAAGTCTCTTTTGGGTTGACTTTTGGTTTTCAGGATTTTAGATGGCTTCATAAAGTGTCAAAACTTTCGCAGCCTTTTTTGGCTATCTGTGCGTCTTCTACTTTCAATATACTTAGACACAAAAGATCTGACTTAATTCTCTTCTCTCCTATTCCTTACTCCACACCCTCCCCCCCCAACCCCAGGCTCAACAACAGAAAAAAGCAGGGGCCGTGGAAATGGTCCATACAGAGGCACAGTTCATGGTCCAACTAGCAGCTCCATGATGGGCCAGGTGGTGGTGTCCATACCCACAATATTAAACAACTTTCATTGTTCTTTCTCTCCCCCATCGGCAGATTAGTCTTTTTACCACAAAGCTAGCCCCTTTGTCATCACTACATATTGAATTAAAATATTGTGGACTTAAACTCTTGCATATTAAGGATCTTTTTCTTAAGATAATAGGAAATACTTAATTAGAGCTGAAATGTTTAAACTGATACAGTATTTCTTATTTATAATCTTTTAAATTTTATAATAAATGATATATACAAAATATATAACATAGTGAATATTTCAGAACTTACTACCCAACCCATGACTTAAATAAAATACTACTACCAGTAACTGCATCTACCTCTATGCTCCCCTGCTGCTTCCCCCAGGGTGACCACTGTCCTGAACTGTGTGTTAATTATCCCCTTACTTTTTGTTATATATGTATCAATATGTATGTATTACATGTTTATATTTGCTTTGACGTTTATAAAAATGGCTTCATTCTTGGTGTTGTGTTATTTACTTATGTTTCTAAGATACATCCATGTTTCTGTGTGAGCCTACAATTCATTCATTTTACTAGGTATACACTCCACTCCAATACGTATTTATTTATTCACTCTTTTACTGACGGACAGTTAGGCTGTAAAAGCTGTTCTCTGTTACTTCAACAAGTCAGAACTCCCAAAAGAGAGTGGTTAGGAGGCAAAGGCTGTAGCTAAGGCTCAATTCCCCCATATACTCAGTGTTGGAGGGAAAGCAGGGGCTCTTCAGAGCCATAGATCTGCTTTTAAACCCTGCTTCACTTTTGAGGGTGCTGAAGGTGTTCACTATTATGATTGTGGTGACGGGCTCATGTGTGTATACATATATCAAAACTTACTAAATTCTATAATTTAAATATGTGTATTTATTTTATGTAAACTACATCTCAACAACACTGTTTTCAAACAGAGATTTCAGTTTCAGTATTTTAAAACTATGTGATCTTAAGCAAGTGATATAATCTCTCTAAAATACAGTTTTCCTCATCTGTGTTATGGGTACAATCCAAGCTACTATACATGATTGTAGTAAGTATTAAACAGATTCACATATAACACTAAGCCTAGTCACTGGTTCCTGAACTTTCCCACATGCTGGTGCTTGGTTCCATGCTGCGAGATACAGAGGTATACAGATATCGACAAGACAGGGATGCTGTGTCCCAATTTAAAGGGGAAGGCAGATATGAATGGAGCCTTATTCCAGTGTAATGGGACATTTGCAACAAGAGAAACTGGAACAATTTACTAGAGACACCTTCACTGGCTTGAATGCATAAAAGCCTGGAAAAATGACAGTCCCCAGTCTTCTCATCCCTGCTTGCAAGATACAAAGTGACAAGGTGTCCCAAACTGGGGAGCGCTGAACACATGGACCTAGCATAGACTCCTCTGTGTTTCCACTGTGTCCTGGAATTACTCACAGAGACTCAATACACATGACTGCACCTAGAGTCCTCCTAATGGTTTCTAGACTATAAACCATCCTAGGCCAGGCAGTATGTCTGTATATTGAGACGAAGTAGTACTTAAATAGTTTTTGAAAAAAATGGCATGAATGAAGGAACAAGGACAAGTTAACAGTGGAATGAATAATGCCAATTAACAGGCATAATAAGAAGGCATTGGGGGAATTGAGTAATCTCCCCCTTTTGTTTAACCAACATGGCAGAGAAGAGAAATGGAGTATAAAGTGGAGCCCTACATTCGCGTCCTCCCTGATACATTCTAGCCACGTGCTTTTCGGAAAGCAATTTCATAATTCCGAGTCTTCGTTTTCAGATCATTAAAATGATAGTAATGATCATGAAAATACTTCTTCCATTGTAGTTCCTGTGGAAAATGAGATGTAACTTGAAAAAGTCTGGCAAGTGTTCTAAAGTGTTCTACCATTAGTGTAAAGTTAGTACTAGTATGACTGCTCGTAGTTCTATTTAGAGATAATCAACAAAGACGCAACAATTGGAAGTTTGTTAGTAGTTGCTGAAACCTCTCAAATTCATTGCTTTAGGCAGGAAATTCTATGTGGGTGGAATAAAAGACAGGGTGAGTGGGAGAGTGGCCAAATATCATCGTCCTGGAGTCATTTTCTTTGTAGTCTGGTTTGAAAAGCCAAGCAGTTCAGTAATACTGAACTAGCCATTATTTGAGTATATTCTATGTGCCAGGCACCAAGTGAAGACTTTCATAAACATTAATTCATTTCAACCTCACCACATTCCTCTCCAAGGAAGGTAAGGTGGCCGTGTAATTTTTTATCAAAACCAGAACCCTTCTGAAAGGGAAAGGGGGTGCTATTAATAATTACGCAGGACAGCAGCTGTAACCCAGGACTGCCCTGAGCAAACCAGAACATGAAGCTTCTAACTCTTCACAGCGAGGAAACTGAAGCTCACAGAGAGAAGCAATTACCCAAAAACACTCAGCCTCAACAGGTGGGAAAGCTGCCCCAAACCGGCGATCTCAGGCATCATGTTATATGTGCCTCCGATATGTGCAATGACAGAGCAAGTCTACTATCCTTTTTGTCTTTTCAAAGTCCTTCTTTGACGGAAGGATCTCTCATCAATGAGACAGAATCTGAGATGCTAGTTCAAAGAATAACAGGAAATAGAAAATTTCAGGTTACATCAGTACCATTAAAGCCAACCTTTTATTGCCATAATCCCAGTCTAATTTTTGTGTTTCAGTGTTAATTTTATATATGAGATTGAGTAACTCCTAAAAGACATCCTTTCTGCTGAGACAATGGGGCCTCTATGAATGTTTCCCTGATTCAGTGAACTTATCATCAAACATAACCTCCAAAAATGGCAGTTGGAGAAATGCCCTATCAACTCACAGGAAATATTTTGGCACCCATAACTGAACTAACTTCCTTCAAAAACCTGAAAAACCTGGTTGGTAGTACTTCGTGAGCACTGAAAACTGAAAGAACAAAACAATGCCAAGACTCGAATAATACTAAAGCAGTGACTTATTCTGATTTCACAGTTGAGAAAAAGGTATTCTGTGAGATTTCTCAATCCCTTTGCAGACAGCATTTCTCATGCATGTTTATATATAACATATATCGTTGGAAATAGTTTAATTATTTTTCTTGCTATACTTGGAAAGATACATGTGGATATCATTAGCAAAATACTTACTGTTCCTTGTACCATACACAGGAGTCCTACTTGGTAAATGTTTTGCATTAGGGTAATTATCCTAGAAAAATTCTCTAGAATAAACACCCAGAACAGATGTCCCCTAGGTTCTTTGTTCTAATTTATGTCTTTAGCTTTTACCTTATCAGCAACTCTCATCTTAGGAGAGTACTTCTATCCTAAGCACATAAATAGAGGCTTCCTATTATTGGATGCAAATTAGACGCTTTTCATTCTGTATATCTCTTTGCAGGTCAGAGCATTTGTAGTCTAAGCACTTGTTAACTTCTGTGTAGTCCACTGCTCTCCTCACCACACCCCAACTCCTACCACTTACGTAGAAAATACAAAGTACAGGCTTTCCCCCAGCATTGTGTCTCAAATTTGACCTCTACATACTCTGTATCTAAAATAACCCCAATTGTTAAAATGACTTTTAAGAGCATAAATTGCACTTAAGGGTCTTGGTCTTAACACAGAGACCATAAACTGCTGGCTTGGAGCCCCTTTTATAGTTACTGGACTCCCACCTTATTTCAAGTATCAACTTGGTCATGTACTATATCCCATGAAGATTTGGGTAGCCTTCTGGTCTTTATACGCTGTGTTTAATATTTTGCCCTGCTGGTCTGTATATTCAGGTTCCACACTGAGCAATTCCTGACTCCTTTAATACCCGGAAAGGCTAGCACTCCTTCCTCATTGCTCCTCTAGCTTACAGCTTTCCCAGCTATGACCCGTAGATCCAGCCTCTCTGGTCCTTTCCTTTCTCTGTCCAGTCCCCAAATTAATTCTTGATCCCAAACGAAACTAAACCACTCAACATCTTATTGGTATTGTGTTAATTCTATAAATTAACTTGGGCAGAAATGACAGCTTTTTGATATGGAGTCCTCTCATCTAAGAGCATAAGTCTTTTCACTGGTTCAAATCTTATTTGTGTTGTTCTATAATATTTTAAAATTTTTCACATAGATCTTGTATTTATTAATTTATCCCTACTTTGTCTGCTACTACAACTTCCTTCCTTCCTTCCTTCCTTCCTTCCTTCCTTCCTCCCTCCCTCCCTCCCTCCCTCTCAGAGAGTGCCAGTGCACAAGGGCAGGGGAGAGGGGTGGAGGGAGAGATAGAGAGAATCCCAAGGAGGACCCACACTCAGTACGACATGGGGCTGGATCCCACCACCCTGGTCATGACCTGAGCTGAAATCAAGGGTCAGGCACTCAATCAACTGAGCCATCCAAGCGGCCCCATCTGCTATTACTTTAAATAGATTTGTAACTTGCTTTTGTAGATATGAAAATTATTGGTTTCCATACATCAATTTCATACCTTTCCATGTCATTGAATTTTACTGTTGATGGCAGTTTAAAATTTTTATTTTCCCGGAGTTACCAAGTATACAAACATATCATGTACAAAGAATGATAATTTAATCTGTCTTCCCTTATTTCTGAGCCTCTTATCCTATTTCTAATTGTTCTGGCCAGTTCTTCCCATATGATGTAATAATAGTGACAAGAGAATGTTCTGTCTTACGCCTCATTCTAAGAATAATGGCTCATGCAATAGCACGTTAGCATTGGTGACAAGGCAGATACATTTTAAAGTACAAGTATCTACTTGTTCCTATACTATGGAGTGTTTCTTATCAAGAATGGATGTTGAATCGTATCAAATACCTTGTCACTATGGTTTTGATCTGATCATTCTCTTCAAATTTATTAATATATTAACATGTGATTAGATTAACTGATACTGAAAATCCTTGCATTCCTATTGGGATAAATCCAGGTTCATTTCTAAGTATTTGTCTTGGAATAAGCTGTTAGATTATATTTCCTAATATTCTACTTATGACTTCTAATGATAATATTCATGAGTGAGACTGGCCAGCTGATTTTCTGTTTTGTGTAGTCTTTGTTAGGTTTGTCTCAGGGTTAAGCTAATTCATTAAAAAAAATGTCACACCATATCCTTCTTTTTCTTTGCTCTGGGAAAGTTCCAAGCACTGGATTTATTTACTCTTTTTTTTTTCTTTTTCTTTTGTTTGTTTCAAGTTTTTATCTAAATTCTAGTTAGTTACCATACGGCATAATCTTGGTTTCAGGAGTAGAATTTAGTGATTCATCACTTATACGTAACACCCAGTGCTCATCACAAGTGCCCTCCTTAATACCCATCATCCATTTGGCCCATCTCCTGCCCACCTCCCTTCCAGCAACCCTCAGTTTGTTTTCTAAAGTTAAGAGTCTTTTATGGTTTGCCTCCCTCTCTCTCTTTACGCCTCCTGCCTTCCTTCCTTCCTTACTCTTTAAAAGCTTTAGTGGAACCCTCTCTGTGAAACCATCTGAACTTGGTGCTTTTTGTAATTTGGCCATTTTTTTCTTTTAAATGAGCTGCAGTTTTCCACCCAGTTTTATTGAGATTTAATCAACATAAAACATTATGTAAGTTTAAGGTGTATAATGTGATAATTTGTTATATGTATATACTGCAAAATGACTGCCACAATCAGACTAGTAAGCACATCGATTACCTCACACAGTTACCATTTATTTTGTCAATCTGGTGTGAATTTTTGATAAAATTTGTCTATTTTTCAAATTAGAAATCAATCTGTTAAAATACTCCCTCTCTAGAAGTTCTAGAGTCAGGTTTGATACACTACACAAATTATCTAAACATCTTCCATCTAACAAAAGATGGTATATACAACTTTTGTTCCTAATCATAAAGTCGTCTGCTTAAAAATGTTAGTGACTTCCACAGGGCAGCTGGGTGGCTCATATGGTTGAGCGTTCAACTCTTAATTTCTGCTCAGGTTGTGATCTCACGATTTGTGGGATTGAGCCCTGTGTCAGGTTCAAGCATGGAGCCTGCTTGGTATTCTGTCTTTCTTTCTCTCTTTCTCTCAGCCTGTCCCCCTCATGCTCTCTCCCTCAAAATAAACAAACAAACATTAAAAAAATATGTTAGTGACTTCCTACTAGCTATGCAATAAAAGCTAACTCCATCAATTAGCGTGGCTCCCCTGGGATCCCACCTCAGCCTCCCTCCACCACTACTCCTGTTAACGTTCTTGGTGAACTCAGTATCCACAGATCGGATCCATCTGTCATTGGCCTTTCACAACCTCACCTCCAATGTGCCCCCATGACCCAGTCTCAGAAACATGCTCTGGACTTTATCATTGCATAACATTGGATATGGGGTTTTAGCAGTGGTTCAAGAATTGATAATTCTAGGGGCGCCTGGGTGGCTCAGTTGGTTAGGCCTCCGACTTCGGCCCAGGTCATGATCTCACGTTCGTGGGTTCGAGCCCCGCGTCGAGCTCTGTGCTGACAGCTCAGAGCCTGGAGCCTGCTTCAGATTCTGTGTCTCCCTCTCTCTCTGGCCCTCCCCCTCTCATGCTGTCTCTCTTTGTATCAAAAATAAATTAAAAAACATTAGAAAAAGAATTGATAACTCTATAGTATTTACTGAAGGTATAAGGAGAATAAAATCATCGAGAATGTGCCCAACATTTTTGACTTAAGCATCTAGTAGAACAGAGTTATACAGCTTACTGAAGTGGGGAAAACTATGAAAGGAGTAGGTAGGGATGTGAGAATGAACATATTGGGATTTGGATTAGGTTTGAGATACCCGTAAGATGGATAGTAAGCAGATAAATGCATGGGTCTGGACTGGCGGCAGAAATTTAGGAAACTTCAGTGTCTGGAATTTAAGGCCATGGGTCTCAGTGGGATCACCCAAGGATTAAGCCTTTCAGAGGAGCAGAGTCAAACCAATGTTTAGATATATGGAAGAGCATCCAACTATGACTGAGAAGCACTGGCTAGTGAGGGAGGAGGAAAACCAGGAATGTGTGGTTTCATGAAAGCCAAGTACAGAAAGTATTTGAAGAAGAAGAGTAAACTATGTCTAACACTGCTGAGAGGCTGAATCAGAGGAGGGTTGAGCACTAACTATTAGATTTGGCAAGATAGATGTCATGAACAGACTTAACAAGAGTAATTTCAGTAGTGTGCTAGGGATAAAAGTTTCTTTGGAGGGGGTTCAAAGTAGATTTTGAGAAAAGGCAGTGTTGACAGCAAGTCTAGACAGTTCTTTAGAGAAGTTCTATTATAAAGAAGAACTGGAAAATATGGCAGAGTTTGGAGGGGGATGAAAGGTCAAAGGAGGGTTTCTTCAAGATGAAAGACAATGTAGCATGTTCACATGATGACGTTCTGACGCAATAAAGAAAGTGGATAAGGCCAAAGAGAGAGGGGGAAATTGCAGGGATGAAGTTCTTGAGAAGTTGGCCTTAATCATTTGACTGAAAAAATACAGAGTGCTGATTGCATTCCATGCCCCAGTCTAAGCAAGTGGGGTGCAACAGGGCAGAAAGGAAGCAAGGACTGTGCACCCATTGCAATGGCAGGAAAGGGTGAGGAGGTATAGGAACAGATGCAAGCCGTTCAATAGGGTTGGTTGTGAAAGGATATGCCTTCGGATTGCTCTCCCCACCCCCCTCCACCCCACAGTGCAGTAAATATCACAGATGGTATCTGAGAGTAAAGCAGAAAACATGGTTTTTGGAGATTTGAGAAGAAAGTATGAAATATAATTTGGGCAGTGGGAGAGTAAATTGATGAGCTAATATATTAGGATTGCTGGCACTTTAGGTCTGAGGTTAGGCATTTATAGTATATTAACTAATAAAACCTGGGGTTTTCCTCTAGCCTTAGTGGAAGGCTTAGTGAGCCAGGCGTTAAGTGCAGAGCAGAGGTAGAGCTGGACTCAAATGTGGTTGGGATGTCTTCAGGAAAGTAACGGAAGGAGACAGGGGCCATCAGAGTTGCAACTATGCACAAAGAATTGTGGGTCATGTCATCTAAGATGGGGAAGGATGACTGAGGCTGTGAAGAGGGTAGTGTCAGTGGAACAGAATCTCATGGGGTCAAATAATTTTTGAAGTGGTTCTGGAGGGATTAAGCTGGAAAGACAATAAATGAAATTATCCTTGACTCTTCTTTTTCTCCTGACTTCAGTAAATTCTGTAGGATCCACTTTCAACATAAGCCTAGAATTTTCTCTACTGTCACCCTGGTCCCAGCCCACATCAGCTATATCTTGCCAGGAATACTGCAAGAGCCTACTGACTTATCATTCTACTTCCATTTTCAACTCTCCATGGTCTCGTCTCCATACAGTAGCCAAACTGCATTAAATAGCAAATCAGATCATGCTACGTTTCACCTCAGTTCCTCCAGTTCCTCCCCATCTCACCCAAGAACAACAAATCCAAAGCTCTCACCATGGCCACTTAGGTCCTATGTGATCTGGCCCTTGGGAATTTCCCCAAAGTCATGATTACCTCTCTTCCCCTTGTCCACTGCAAGCCACTCTGATATCTGGCTACTTCTCCCACAGGATTAATTATTTTACTGTCTCCAGCCCTTTGTACTTACGATCTCTTCTTCTTAGAAAGCTCTTCCCAAAGATAGTCACATGTGGTGTTCCTACATTTCATTCTGAGATCTGCTCTAATGACACCCTCAGAAAGCCGCTCTTGAAAACTCAATCTAAGAGAGCAGCCCCGTCACTCTAAAACTCTCCTTACTACCGGTTTATTTTTCTTCATAATAATGCGTCCCACCACTCTGTTATATTAAACTTGTTTACTGCTGTTTCCCCACTGAGGAAAGGGGCTTTGTCTTTTTCACGTGATGGGTCTGCAGAACGTACAATGATGCTAGGTTTATTGGAGATGCTGCATAAATATTTGTTGAGTAAATGAATGAATGAGCAGCCTTTTTTTTTTCACTATTTTTAAAATGTTTATTTTTGAGAGAGAGCACAAGCAGGGGAGGGGCAGAAAATGGGGGACAGAGGATCTGAAGTGGGCTCTGCGCGGACAGCAGCGAGCCCAGTGTGAGGCTCGTGAGATCACGAACGGAGCCAAAGTCAGATGCTCAACCAACTGAGCCATCCAGGCACCAGAGCAGCCTTTTTAAAAAGAACTCAGAGAACAATCCAAGACCACTTCCCATTTTCTAGATATAGAAATTAATGCCTGGAAGGCCCAAAGGACACACCCAAAGAAACCCAACAAGTAGCAGACCTAAGACCTGAAATTTGTCTCCTAATTCTCCGAATGCCACCCTCTCTTTAATTTCATCTCTGAAATTCTCCCCTTCCTTGCCATTCACACTGCCATTCTTTTGGTCTAAGTCCTGGGTATGTCTTGCCTGTTGCAATAGTCCTATGACTCCTCTTACATATCCTCCCCTCCCCTCAACCCTCCCCCATTTCCCAAGTGCCCAAGTCAGAAGAATTTCTCTTTCACATGTTACTGAATGAAAAACACTTACTGTAGACATATATATAAAATATATGTATATGATACATATATACATACATATACCTTTTTATTCAGGTTATTCTCCCTACCAGAGAGCTATAACTTCCTTGAGACAGTACAGATACTTTATTATTCTTTGCATTTTGCAATAGCTGGTATACAGCATATACTCTTAAGAAACATTTATTGCACTGACTACTCTACTTCCTGCAATGTTCTCTAAGATTTCTGCCTGGCTCACTCTCTTAGTCCCAATCACTACGTTGCTCAAGAAGCTTTACCCTTTTAATTAAAAATGGCAACTCCCCTCTATCTCATTCTGCTTTACTTTACTCCAGAGTATATAACACTTTCTAATACAGCATCACTGCTTTTCTACTCTTCGTGTCTCACTCTCAAATCTACCATGATCAAGGGCAAGGGTTTCTTGTGTTTGCGTCATTGTTACATCTTCAGCACCTCGAACAGTCCCGGGCACACAGGACATGTTTAATAAATACATAACTTAAAAATTAATTATAATTCTGTGCTTAAAGTAGCTCTGTTTAGGAACACATTAAGGAGGGATAAAGGAATTTGTGCAAATGACTACCACTGAAGGCCGCGCAGCACAGAGACATCAGTGCATCATGATGATATGGTGAGCAGTGAGGGGGTCTCAAAGATTAATAACAACTCCTGATTCAGGGTGAGTATTTACTCAGGGTGAGGGACTGCTCAGGAAATGACTGTTGAATAAATGAGCCAGGTGCGTTGCCCATCATGCATGAAGAGCTTCATGGGGTACACACAAGTGAAACCCTTGCCTTGACTTGAAGATACTTCAGCAGTTAGGGTAAAGGACCCATAGGAAGTGGTAGGGAAAGCACAAGAACATACAAAGGTTAATTTCCACGCCAATTTCAGGACTTTTGCCACTAAAGGCAGCCCTAGGTCTTGTTGACTTCTATATAATTTTTAAAAAATCAACAGAAAAGCATATGGTCTGATAGAGAACACTGTAATTAATCTGATAGCTATGAATAAACAAAAAGATGGAGAATTTTCTCTAAGACCATCAAATTAGATGTGCAATAGTGAGATGGCGAGTGGGTTTTTTGATGCTCTGTGGAACCAAGAAACTGTAGAAGTTAATGTAACACTGAATGATACAGCTTAGCTGAGAAAAGGAGGGGAGGACGGGAGGTAAAGAAGGAGGAAGTTAGTTAACATGACGGTATAATTTGTTAGTTGATGTTTTAATATGTAATCATTTGTAATATGTTACATAATTTGATGTTTATTTTATTCTGAAAAAATTGCTTACATTGAGAAGACATTCAGACCTAATGATTTAAAAACTTCTGAACATAATTTAACCTGGTTCTAAACATTTAAGAAAAAAGTTCCCTTTATTTTTTATTTAAAAAAAATTTGTTAATGTTTATTGTTGAGAGAGAGACAGAGCATAAATGGGAGAGGGGCAGAGAGAGAGGGAGACACAGAATGTGATGCAGGCTCCAGGCTCTGAGCTGTCAGCACAGAGCCTGACACCAGGCCCAAAACCACAAACCATGACATCCTGACCTGAGTCGAAGTCAGATGCTCAACTGACTGAGCCACCTAGGCGCCCCCTCCCCCACAAAAATTCCCTTTAAATATCACTGACAGTGTATTCCAAGGATTTCAAAACACTTAAAAAAATTTTTTTAATGTTTATTTGTTTCTGAGAAAGAGACAGAGACAGAGTGTGAGCAGGGAAGGGGCAGAGAGAGAGGGAGTCACAGAATCCAAAGCAGCCTCCAGGCTCTGAGCTGTCAGCACAGAACCTGATGTGGGGCTCGAACTCATGAACTGTGAGATGATGACCTGAGCCGAAGACGGACGCTTAACCGACAGAGCCACCCAGGTGCCCCTCAAAACATTTTTGACCAAGGACATATAGCAGTAAAGGAAGGTAAGATTTGAAAGCAACTGTGCACTTTTATGAGAGTCCAAATAAAGGAAGGCCATGAATCCAGACATTGTGATTGAGCCTGTAACTCAGAGAGGGTTTTCAGGTTGCTCAGGAAACAGTTCACCCTCCCAGCACCCACACCAGCGAAGGCTCCTCCACTGCTCCCATGCCTCCACTTTACGGAAGAAGCAGTTGGCCCCAAGAGGAGATCAAAGGTTCCACAATCTACTCTGGTTTTTGTCCTAATGGATACCAGTGTTACCAAGTCCCACTACGGTCCTTCTTCTGCTTAACAGGATATGTCACATATGTCACATCCGATCATGTAAAGAAAGACATTTTTGTATATATTCTCTTACATGTTACCATTACCTGCTGACTGATTTTCAGCATGACAGGAGCTGTATTTTCTCAGGGATGATGAGTTTTTGCTTTCTCCACACATTTGGGAGAGGATTACTCGGAGGGGCTCATGGCAATTCACACAGGAGTAGAAACTAGTCCCTAGAGACTTACCTTCCCTCAGATTTGAGCAGCATGATAAGTTAACAGCTATGTGAGAATTTAGAAACTACAATTCCAATTTCCAGAAACCCCGTGGAAGTCCTCTCATAATGTCAATTTGCCACCAGGGGACTCTACACACCCAGATACTCACAACTCCTACAATCACGCTGCATCTGAACCACGCTTGTCTCACTGGGTCCCCTTATAAACTCAGTTTTCCTCCTCTAAACATCAGTAAAAGGCTGAAGTGTATTTGGATAAAAAAAGAAAAATCTCACAGGTGGGAAATTTGGGGAAATGCTGGTCAAAAAGGGTACAAGCCTTTTTGTTATACAACAAAGCTGTAAGTTATAGTGCTGGGAATCCCATGCACACAGCATGGTGACTACAGTCAATAGTAATAATACAGTTAATAAGTACATAATAATATGTACTTAAAATTGGCTAAGAACGTAAAATTTAAGCACTTGTACAGCGTGCAGAAGAAAGGTAAGTATGTGAGGTGCTAGCTATGTTGTTAATCAACCTGATTGTGATGGCCGTTTCACAAAGTATACAGATGGCAAATCATCACACTTTAAATACATACAATTTTATTTGCCAATTATAATTTCAATAAGGCTGAAATAAATTAAAAATAAGAAGAGGACACAATCCTCACCATATAACTCATCCTTTGATTTCTATTTTCCTTACTCATATCAAGGAGAAAAAAATAAAAGCTTTAAAATTAAAAACCCGATCAATTTTGAAGTAGCCACTTTTCCTATTACAGTATTTCCTCATACGGTATTGTGTATTTTAAGTCCCAGAGGACTAAGCTAATATGGGAACACACTTTTAAAAAAAATTTTTTTAATGTTTATTCATTTTGAGACAGAGAGAGACAGAGGACGAGTGGGGGAGGGGCAGAGAGCGAGGAAGACACAGAATCCGAAGCAGGCTCCAGGTTCTGAGCTGTCAGCACAGAGCCCGATGTGGGGCTCAAACTCACAGACTGTGAGATCATGACCTGAGCCGAAGTCAGACGCGCAACCAACTGAGCCACTCAGGCACCCTGGGAACATACTTTTAAAGAAATAAGAAAAATATTCTCAAATAAAAACCTGGGTTTTTTATATAGAAGACTAAAAAATTAATGGTAATAAATTTCCCAGTTTTGATCAACTGCTATCCACCCTTTTCTCGGATGTTATTTATGTGGGGAAGGCAAACAAATTTTGACAAATGTTCTCTAAACAATAAGACATTTATGCATTGACCTAATGCCACTGAAATTTCTTAGATTAAAAAATGGTTTCTAAACTAGCACGTGTCCATCAAACTGTAAGTCCACTAAATAATATGAATTAAAAAACCCATAAGTCAAAATCTCCCTACATTTTTATCTTCTCACGGGCATCTATTACTGAGAAAATATATTTGCCTTAAGTAGTTTGCACGTATCACAAGAGATGGTGTGAGAAAAAGGACTGTCAGTGTGACACTGCATCTCTAAAATAACTGACCAGTGTTATAATATTAAGTCAACGTCTGCTTCTGTTCGATCTTTCCGAGAAACACTGACTGCTTTTGAAACCGTGACTTTTGCCTGTTATATACTTAGAGCTCTTGTTTTAGAATCTGAGTGGGTTCTTGGTCATGCAAAAAAACACAAAAACAAAAACACACACACACAAAAGAACAAAAATTAGACCTCATTTCTTCTACCCAAAGGAGAATATTCAAAATGCACACATATACTTAGCGATTGTGACCCTTTAATGAATTCCTTGAATCCTAATCTTACCGTTATTTTTTTTTTTTTTTAATTTTAGACTAATTTTGACTTGCAGAATAGTTGCAATGATAGCACTGAGAAATTCCTGGTGAACTCTTTACCCAGCTGCCCACAACGTTAACATGTTAAATAATGATGGTACCTTGGTCAAAATTAAGAAATTAAGTTGAGATAACACTATTAACTGAAACCATGTTTTATTCTGATTTCACCAGGTTTCCAACTAAGGTCGTTTTCCTGCTCTGGGACGCAATCTGGGTTCCCATGTTGAATTGGGAAGCCTTACCTTTTGATCTGTTTCTTCATCTTCGTCTTGATAATCATCGCAGAGTGCGCTGGTATTGGCTGCGAAGGTGGGCCCCTGGGAGTAGTACTGTGAACTTCGGTAGCCATCCCGCCTCAGTTTATCACATTCTGCAGAGGGGACAGGCCAGGGAGGGGGTACGGGAGGGAGGGCATTAAAAACCAGAATTTGTTCTCTTCTCTTTATTTACCTTTTCTAGTAATATTTTCCTAGGCATAAGATTTCAAAATAATAATACTATTAATAATGAAAATGATGATAAAAACAACTAAGAATGAGTAGATTATACACTATGTCCCATGTTCATATGCTTTAATGGGATGATTACCTTTAGACTTGACAACAACCCTCTGAGTCGGGTTTAGAGTAATTCAATTATTTTCTCAGTAAGTGTTATGCAGATAAGCAATGGACTCAGAGTATGAAACCAGGTCCTTAATTATTATAATTTTTTATACACGGCAGCTGATTGTGTAACTCCTCATAAAAACTACAATACTTCTCATGCTATGCTTCTTTCCTAGTCTCATCAGCTGGAAGGGACACAAGAAATCACGGATTACAATGCCCTCATTTTATTTTTAGTTCTCAACCTAACTTTGATGCCAAACAGGCGATAATCATTGAGTGGAATTTAATATGAAGCCGGTGGCAGTCTGAGCCGTCCGCCAGACTACAGAGAAATAGCTGGCACTGGCAGTGGACGGTAACTGGGAGCGCCATGCCCTGTTCGCAGCAAGGCTGGGGCCATCAGATCGGTGGGGGTGAGTGCAGCAAGAAAAGCATTAATGGCTTTTTAAAGCCCTAAGAGATTTCTTAGTACCCAGACAGCACCGTAGAGGGGTGTTTGCCTTGCAAAAGGGTTCACTCACCATAGGGTACCTTTAAATATCCAGCTCACTAAAGGAGTGTGAAATGAGTTTGGTTTGGGAAGGGTTTCCCTTTCTCACAGCACGACAAAACCCTGCACCTGATGGCACAGAACTAAAGTAGGGCATCTTCAGAGTTCCTTTGTAACAACACTAGGATCTGTGATTCTTCTCAGACAGGAGATGATGAACGGTCACTTTAGTGAAAGGATAAAAGTTCTCCAACCGGGGGTAAAAAATCCTTACTCTCCTTTGCTACCTCACAGTGGGAGTGAATAGAGTTTCCAACCCAGAACTGCAAATCAGATTTTTAAAAAGCCCATGGAAATAGTCATGAGGATCTTTCAGAATGCCAAACTAACTTTAAAAATGCATTATGGAGGGGCCTGGGTGGCTCAGTCGGTTAAGTGTCCAGCTTTGGCTCAGGTCATGATCTCACAGTTCGTGGGCTCAAGCCCCGCATTGGGCTCTGTGCTGACAGCTAGCTCAGAGCCTGGAGCCTGCTTCGGATTCTGTATCTCCCTCTCTCTCTGACCCTCCCCTGCTCGCGCTCTCTCTCTCTGTCTCTCAAAAATAAATAAAAAACATTTAAAAAAATTAAAAAATTAAAAACGTATTATGTAATTGCAAGATAGCTACTTCAGTTACTTAGGAGCTATCTAATTTGTGGGCTTGGCTTGCAACCACTTTTAATATTGAGTAAAATGGAAATTATTTTTTTTCCTGAAACTTCCAGAATACAACTTATTTTTTAATGAGGATTTATTCATATTAATCTCTTTTCAGTGAGAAATATTTTCACATTTTTTCCAATATTGACAAGTTTTCTTAAAAAAATGTAAATAGGTCAGAATTCTACTCTCCTTCTACAGAGAGATTATTACCTAAAGCATGATTAGTGGTTTTCAGTGTTCTGTGCAGTTTTGGGATTCTGTAAGGGTTTGATTTGATTTTCTTTAATTAATTACCTTAAAGTTAGGATAAAAAAGTAATATTTAGTAGTTTTGCATTTCATTAACTTGTGCTGCAAATTAACTCTTCTGTGGTCCTATCAACTGAAGTCTCCTAAGCATTCAGGGTGAATCCTGTGTTACAAATCAATAAAAACTGTTACCACTTTAGAGGGAACACACCTCAACATAAAATAGGCCATATATGAAAAACCCACACCTAACATCATACTCAATGGTGAAGAACTGAGAGCTTTTCCTCTAAGATCATGAACAAGACAAAGACGTCCAATTGTATTCAACACAGTACTAAATGTCCTCGCCACAGCAATCAGATAAGAAAAAGAAATAAAAGGCATCCAAATTGGTAAGGAAGAAGCAAAACTTTCCCTGTTTGCAGATGACATGATACTATATACAGAAAGCCCGAAGACTCCACCAAAAAACTACTAGAACTGATAAATGAATTTAAGTAAAGTCATGTAATACAAAATTAATTACAGAAATCTGTTGCATTTCTATACAGTAATAATGAAGTAGCAGAAAGAGAAATTAAGAAAACAATCGTATTTACAACTGTACCATAAGAGAGTAAAATATCTAGGAATAAACTTACCAAGTTGGTGAAAGATCTGTACTCCCAAAACAACAGAACACTGATGAAAGAGATTGAAGATGACACAAATAAATGGAAACATATTCCATGCTCATGAATTGGGATAACTAATATTGTTAAAGAGTCCATATTACCCAAAGAATCTACAGATTTAATTCATTTCCTTTCAAAAATACCAACAGCATTTTTCACAGAATAAATAATCCTAAAATTTGCATGGAACCACAAAAGACTCAGAAGAACCAAAGCAATCATAAAAAAGAAGACTAAAACTGGAGGTATCACAATCCCAGATTTCAAGATATACTACAAAACTATAGTAATCAAAACAGTATGGTCCTGACACAAAAGTAGTTATATAGATCAAGGGAACAGAATATAAAGTCCAGAAATAAACTCATGCTTTTATGGTCAATTAATCTTTGACAAAGGAGGCAAGAATATGCAATGAGAAAAAGACAGTCTCTTTAACAAATGGTGCTGGGAAAACTGAACAGCCACACGCAAAAGAAGGAAACTGGACCACTTTCTTATACGATACATAAAAATAAACTCAAGATGGATTCAAGACCTAAATGTGAGACGTGAAACCATAAAATTCCTAGGAGAAAACTTAGGCTGCAATTCTTTGACATCAGCCATAAAAACATTATTCTAGATAAGTCTCTTCTGGCAAGGGAAACAAATGCAAAATTAAACTTCTGAGAGTACATCAAAATAAAAAGCCTTTGCACAGTGAAGGAAACTGTCAATAGAACAAAAAGGTAACCTACTGAATGGGAGAAGATATTTGTAAATGATATACTCAGTAAGTGGTTAATATCCAAAATACATAAGGAACTTATACAATTCAACACCAACCCCCCTCCAAATAATCCAATTAAAAAATGGACAGAGGATACACACAGACATTTTTCCAAAGAAGACATCCCGATGGCCAACAGACACATGAAAAGATGCTCAACACCACTCATCATCAGGGAAATGCAAATCAAAACTACAGTGAGATATTACTTCAGACCCATCATAATGGCTGAAATAAAAAAACCCAAGTGTTGCCAAGGGCGTGCATGGAGAAAAAGGAATCTGCACGCACTGTTGGTAGGAATGCAGACTGGTGCAGCCACTGTGGAAAACACTATGGGGGTTAAAAAAATTAAAAATAGAATTACCATATGATCCAGTAATTCACTACTGAGTATTTACTCAAAGAAAATAAAAATACTAACTTGAAAAAATATATGCACCCTTATGTTTACTGCAGTTTTATTAATAACAGCCAAATTAGGGAAGCAATACAAGTATCCATCAATGAATCGATAAAGAAGAGGTGTGTTTGTGTTCATGTGTGTACATATATAAACAATGGAATATTATTCAGCCATAAAAAGAATGAAATTTTGCCATTTGCAACAACATGAATGGACTTAGAGAGTATAATGCTAACTGAAGTCAGTCAGAAAAAGACAAATAGCGTATGATTTCACTCATATGTGGAATTAAGACACAAAACAAATGAACAAAGGAAAAAAGAGACAAAGAGAACAGACTCTTTAAACATAAAGAAAAAACTGGTAGTTGCCAGAGGGGGAGGTGGCTTGGGATGGGGAAAATAGATGAAGGGACTGAAGAGGACACTTCTGTGATGAGCAATGAAGTTATGTATAGAATTGTTGAGTCATTATATTATATTGTACACTTGAAACTAGTATAACGCTGTATGTTAATTATACTTGAAATAGAAAAATAAAATTAAATGCAATCAGCCACACATATACACAGAAACAACAACAACAACAATAAAAAACAGTTACCACTTCGTAGCTACTTATAATTCACTGTTTTCAAATACTTGACAAACAAAACAAAATACAACATGAAGGCTAAGGCCCTTTTATTACTTTTAAGATTTTTATTATTTTATTTTATTTTATTTTATTTTATTTTAAAGCTTATTTACTTAGTTTGAGAGAGAGTGTGTGTGTGTATGTATGCACACATGAGCACAGGAGAGGCGGGGAGCAGAAAGAGAACCCTAAGCAGGCTCTGTGCTGTCAGCAGTGTGTGAGACCGTGACCTGAGTTGATATCAAGAGTCAGACTCTCAAACAACTGAGCCACCAGGTGCTCCTAAGGATTTTATATTTAGGTAACTTCTACACCAAATGTGGGGATTGAACTCACAACCCTAAGATCAAGGGTTACATCCTTCCCCAAAAAAAAAAAAAAAAAAAAAAAAAAAAAAAAAAAAAAAAGAGTTACACGCTCTACTGAACTGAGCCAGCCAGATGCCTGAAGCCAAGGCCCTTTTAAACTAAGTTCTGTTGTTCCAATTAGTCTTTTTCCCCTCACTAATTGACCTTATAAGAAATATAAGTTTAAAATTACAAAATTTTATAACATTGAAAATCTTTTTCATGTATTGGATACCATGTAAGATTGTTTGAAAAGATTCCACGCTGGGAAATAAGGAAAGGCTGTTGGGCTGGATCATCTCTAAGGGCGATATTAGTTCCGATGCTTTTGGCAATATTAAAAATAGCTAACGTGACTTGAGAGACGTTAAATCTCAAAAGACCAAAGTACTGCAAAATTATTATCCATAAAAGCATGAAAATCTGGCAAATATTAGTATTTCCAGCATCACCTTTTGTGCCTAGTTTAAGAAACAATGCCCCTTTTTTCCACAATGAAGTGTGCATCACAGAAATGTTTAAATAGTGGTACCTCAACTGAAATAGGATGCCGGGTCTAAGGGAAGAGTAGGCAGCAGACATTTATGGCAGGTGACCAATTTTTTCACTCTTAGCAAATTTCTGAAATCTAATAAAGTCATCAAATTCCACTGTCATTTAGCTTATTCCAACATTAGGGGAAATCTAGGAAAATCTCCTCTTGTTAAGTTGCATCAGATCTCAGTTTCTAAAACCGTGGCTTTGTTCATTAAATAGAGTTTATTGTCTGGAGTGTGAGATATAAGTAAGTGCAAGCCATCAGGAATAAACAAAGACTTTTCCAACACCAAACTGAGAATAACTGCAAGGCAAAGCATACTTTGAAACCAGCCACACCAGCAGCTACAGGCTAGAAATGAGATACTAAATGTAATAGAAGATCTACCTATAACGCATATTCCTCTTGCAACAGAAATTTGGAGTAAAACCGACCTATTGTTCTCACAGTACTGCTTGGATAAAGGTATCACTGTTCGTTGTATCCTCTGGTTTCTCAACCATAAATTTCCTCCTCTTTCATGTCAAACTATTTTCTTTAGTGCAAGAACAGTGGACAAACATTCCTTATTAGACCAAAGTTAAAAATGTCATACCACTGGATGGTCATTAAACATCTTATGAATTTAAACCTGTCTTGGCCTCCAAACTTTCATGTATTTGGCTATTTATTAGACATTCCATGTTAATATTTTATACATGTTAAAAGAGTCTATCTACTAAAGAGACTTGGGGGCACCTGGGTGGCTTGGTTGAGCATGCGACTTCGGCTAAGGTCATGATCTCATAGTTTGTGAGTTCGAGCCCCGCATCGGGCTCGCTGCTATCAGTGCAGAGCCCACTTTGGATCCTCTATCTCCCTCTCTCTCTCTCTGCACCTCCCCCCGCTTGTGCTCTCTCTCTCAAAAATAAAAAACCTTTAAATAAAATAAATAAAGAGATTTGAAAGACTTACTCAATATAATTTTCTCTGCTGGAAATCTTCAATGAATTTCCAGTCTCCATGTATTACTTTTAAATTTATTGAATCAGTCACAATTAGCTAGGATATGCAGCAGTTACAAACAGTTCCAAAACTTCAGTGGCTTCAGAAACTAGGAGAATCATTGCTGAATCTTTGGTGGAAGTGGAGCTAGCAGGAACTCGGCTCAGCACAGTCACTCCGGGATGGGAAAGAGAGAAGTATCTATGCTCACTGGTCACACAGCAGCACGGTAAGAACGCGGTGCCTCTCACACTGGCTCCAGGAGCTTCTCCCAGAAATAACTCCTGGTGATGTTACTCCTATTTCTTTGGCCCAAACAAGCCATGTGACCATATTTAACTTCAGAGGGGACTAGACCGGGCAATCCTACTCATGAGCAAGGAGGGAGATGAGAATATTCAACAACTATTCAAATGACTCTTCCAAACAGGGATAATGCTGAATCTGAGATTTTCCAGATCTCTACTATACTTACTTCATGTTTACTTCCAATCCTTCTTGAATGAGGTTGAGAGGCTTTTGATGTGGAATCTGCAACAGCAATGGAAAGCTACTCTCTGTGTTTCAGGAACAACAAGTTAACCATTGGGAACGGTTCTACACGGAGAAGCAGTTGAGTGTCTGGATTCAAGACGGACCTGGCTCCACGCACTACCTGTGAGGTCTAGGGGACAACACAACACTGAACCTGCCTGTAAACTCAGATTCCACCTCTGTAAAGCTGGGACTTTACTCAATCTCGGAAGCTGTCATGAGATTCATTCATTCAACAAATAATTCTGAGTGTGCTGCTCTCTGATGTGAGAGCTAGAGGTAAGGATATGTCAGAACTTGGCACAGAACCCTCCAGATGGCCGGTACTCATGGACACTGCCGCCAGAATCTACCACATAAGCCGTAACTACCTCAGACTCTTCCACTTAAAAGCCAGTGAGTAATTCCACAAGATGTGCTTAGCTGCAGAATTCTTCAAGATCCCACAATTTTACCAAGCCTTTGGCTATATCTTTACCAAAATATCATGAGGCTGTATTTCTTTTTGTAAGAAGATGTGTTAGGTAAGCCTAACCCCTGGTACCTGCGAATGTGATCTTGTTTGGAAACAGGGCTTTTCCAGATGTAGTCATATTAAAATGAGGGCATTAGGGTAGCCCCTACTCCAATATAACTCACGTCTTTATAAGAAGGAAAAACAGAGACCATGGGGCCATGTGAAGACACAGAAACATACAGACACAGAAGGAAGAAAGCCTGTGAAGGCAGAGGTAGAGATTAGGAGTTACGTAGCCACAAGCCAAGGAATGCCCAGAGTCCCGAGAAGCTGGAAGGGCAGGGAGGAATTCTCCCCTTGAGATTGGTGGGAGCATGACCTGTTGACACTTTGATTTTGGATTTCTAGTCTCTAGAGCTGTAAACAATACATTTCTGTTGTCTTCAAAGCCACCCAGCTTGTGGTACTTTGTCACAGCAGCTGTAGGAAATTTACATAATCTGGAACCAGGAGATGCTAAACCAGGGCAGAAATGCACAGGATCGTCAAGGAAACGGGGGAGGGGAGGCAGCCCTTTGGCAAGAGCACCAAAGCATCACTGAAAGAAACTACGACAGGAATTGGACTCTGGGCCCCAGGGTCTCAGCTGTAAGGTCCTAAATCACCCTTTGTGGCAGGAAAGACTAGACGTGGTAACAGCTCTCTGCAGTCCCAACAGTCACTGTTGGATATTAACTGCGAACATACCACGGTTCTAGTTCTTTAGTAAGCACTTTACACCCAGGGAGTCATCTGCTCTTCACAATGACCCTAAGAGATGTGGACCGTGCTTATGCACCTTTTACATACAGAAACTCTGAGAAACAAAAAGAAACGTAACTCCAAGTGGTGGAGCCAACATAAAAATCTGGGCGCCTTGGCCCCAAAACTGGTGTTCTTCCCTGAGGTTAACAACTTACAGATGACTACAATGCTGTGATGACAAACTACCCCCTCTGTTCCTCTCTGGACCACGTGTAATGTATAAAAAGAACACTAGCCTTTTCCAAGCAAATCAATACTTTCAGTTTGGGGTTTTAGTGCCCAAAACTCTTCCCCAGGTAGGAAAGATCTTAAACTAGCTCTATTATAGTTTTTTCTCTACACTTATATTTTCATAAAAAATGAGTATGAAATGAAATAAGTAAATGTTTATCTTAAAGAATATTGCTATTTGGGGTGCCTGGGTGGCTCAGTTGGTTAAGCGTCTGACTTCGGCTCAGGTCACGATCTCACAGTTTGTGGGTTTGAGCCCCGTGTCAGGCTCTGTGCTGACAGCTCAGAGCCTGGATTCTGCTTCAGATTCTGTGTCTCCCTCTCTCTCTTTCTGCCCTTCCCCTACTCGCACTCTGTCTCTCTCAAAAATAAACATTAAAAAAATTAAAAAAAAAAAAGAATATTGATATTTAAGGTCTTCCAAAATTAAGGAAAGTCTATTTTCCTTAGGAGCAAAGCAAGTTTGTAGGTGAAAACACTATATACCTTACAGAAATAATGTAGATATTAGCAGACTCAGCATTCGAAGATGGAAGAGAAAACCCTGTGATTCCCTTCTGGAAGGTATTTTATAAATTCCTAAATTATGTTAATTATATATATTAACATAGCATGTATATTACTATCATCAGTTGCCAAATCCTCTTACAGATGACAGCAATCCAGGCTGGGTCCTACCCAGCGGCAGCCGCCGTGCTTCTGGAAGCTCACCCCACTGCTCCTTCAAGACAGCTTAATCCAATGCCACCCCCGCTTTGAGGTTTACCCTCAAATTCTGTCTTCCACAAAGCCTTCCCCAGTCACTCCAACCTTTGACGTTAGCCTGAATTCTTCCTTATTATAAACCACATTGCATATTTGTTAGATCCTTTGCCGTGTCTCACGTAGTACAGAAGTTCGACTGATGTTTTGCATTAAAGAACAGCAAAGAGAAGGAGTAGGAGGTAGAGTAGCATCTACTGCCAAAGCAGGAGAATCATGGTTACAAGACATCAATAGTCCCTAAGACCACTGTTTCTCCTTGGTAACTCATGTATCACGACTCCAAGGCAAAGCAACTCCATCCCACATGTATCCATTAATTCCCAAATATTTATGAAGCATACCTGCCGAGTACTTTCATAGGCACAGAAGATCCTACAGCGAACAGAACAAAAATTCCTGTCCTCATGGAGCTTATGTTCTAATAAAGGCACTGACAACAAACAGAAACAATAAAAAAATAAAAACCAGTAAACCATGTAGTATGTTAGAAGGTCCTACATGCTAAGAGGAAAATAAAGCAGGAAGGGCATTTGTAGCAGGCCTCTCTGAGCAGTGATTTCTGAGCAAAGAAAGGAAGTCCCGTCACCCTGAGAAAGAACTAGAGAAAAGTACGGTTTGGGATAAGAACAGGAGACATGGCCAGATAGGTAAACAAGAGACAGACTGTGTAGGGCCTTGAGGGTTCTAAGGACTCTGGCTTTTACCACGAGCCTGAGGGACAGCCTCTGGAGACTTTGGAACAGAGAAGGGACGTGATCTTATTTGCATTTATCACCTTCTTCCTGCCTACCCACTTTCCTAAGATGCTAGGACTCAGCTCAAAACTACTCAGATGCATACATTCCAAATAAACCACAATAGGAACTTAACTATTATCTACAGGAGGAGAAAGCCAATGGTTTGGTGATGTCAGTAAAAGTACATGGACATTTTTACCAGTGACTGCTATAATGCACCATAGTTGATTTTTTCATATTCTCTATAAGAGAAAACATATACATAGTGAAAATTTTCCTGAATTTATTATAAAGATTTTGAAATATACTCAAAGAGAACAGAGTTCTTACCTTAAATAAATGGCTAATAAGCCTGATTTGCTTAAATGAGAGGGAAAAGGAGGAGCAGTAGAAGGAGATGAGACACTGGATGCATAATGGGGTCTTCTAGTCCCCAAAGAAATGATATCATATGTTAAGGGGATGCTAAAAGGAAAAAAGTGAGGGGCGCCTGGGTGGCTCGGTTGGTTAAGCGTCTGACTTTGGCTCAGGTCATGATCTCATGCTTTGTGTGTTCGAGCTGCACATTGGGCCCTGCCTTGACAGTGTGAAGCCTGCTTGGGATTCTCTCTCCCCCCACCCCAATCTCTATGCCTTCCATAACTCATGTTTTCTCTCTCTCTCTCTTTAAAAATAAATAAATGAATGAAAATAAAAACTAAAGAAAAAAAGTGAGAAGTTTGCTGACTTGTTAGACTGTGTGAAAAAGAAGCAAAGAGGGGAGCCTGAGTAGCTCAGTCGGTTAAGCATCGGACTTTGGCTCAGGTCATGATTTCATGGTCTGCGAGTTCCAGCCCCTTGTTGGGCTCTGTGCTGACAGCCTGGAGCCTGGCGCCTATTTTTTAGATTTTCTGTCTCCCTCTCTCGCTGCCCCTCCCTCACTAGTGCTCTGTCTGTCTCTCTCTCAAAAATAAACATTAAAAAAAAAAGTGAAGGAATGATGAAGGAAGTATTTGAAATAAGCACTGCTGTAGTAAAATCCAGAAGGACCAAATAAGAAGGTAATATTTGTCATTCCTCAAGTCATAGGGGTCGGGTTGGTGTGTGCAGGTATGAACTGCCAGGAAAGTTTTGGAACATTCAAGTCAAAAGCACAGTTTTGCTATTTCACAACAGCAGAGCATTCTGGACCTGCCATATTTTATTTTATTTTTTATAAGCTTTTATTTAAATTCTAATTAGTTAAGATATAGTGTGATCTTGGTTTCTGGAGTAGAATTTAGTGACTCATCACTTACATATAAGACCCAGTGCTCATCACAACACAGACATATCATATTTTAAAAATCTGAATGTGGTTTCTTTTTAACAGCATTAAATCTTTCATAATCCTCCTACTATAATCCAAGGTCATTGAAATTGGGAGGATTCCACTTCCAAAATTAATTATAAAAATAATGGTCATGAGGTGCTGCTTCAGTGAGAATGTCCTATGATGAACCACAGTCTAAAAAAGTCCTTTCTTCAGATCACTGATTTTTAAAGCCATTACTACTGACAATAAACAAATGCATTATTTTCTAAACGGAGAGCCCTTGGCCATCATCATTTGATTTGTGGTGAAAGTATTTCTGTGGGAATTGAAGGAGAACAAATACTATGCGTGTCTTAGGGATTTATGAAACCCAGGTATAAAGTTTCTGGAAGATCCAGGTTTCCAAACTTCTTTCCCAGTTATTTATCCATCAGATTATCAACAACAGGGTAAAAGGCCAGTTCTGTGATCTATCTTTGTCCATTAGTGGAGAACTAAGAACACATAAGACTATAAGCATGCATGCTGAAATGAAAATCAATTCCAATCCAACAGCTGTATTGGGTATTATGCAGCTAATCTAATTTGAGCTTTCAAATAAGCACATAGGAAAAATCTGTTGCACTCAAATACTGCACTTCGTAACCATTAGGGAATTTATTTTCTTAAGAAAATTAAACCAAAATGCATTTTAAAATAGAAGGGATTTACCTTCTAGCTCATTAATTTATTGGGTTTGGCAACACTGGGAAAGAAAAAAATCTTACACTGTCGTTCACATTCTGCCTTGCCAATCAGGCCTATTGGATGTTTCAAAAATACATCTGGATTTTTCCTCAAATTCTTCAAAACAGCTGAACTTCAATATATTTAAATTGTTTTTAAGAATAAAAAATTAGAATAATTAAGAGATTCTAGATGTTCAGACGTTTTTAGGTTCCTTGGTTATTTACAGCCTACCAAGTGAGCTGAAAAGCCGTGTTAAATCTTAAAGACACCATGAATTTAATATAGATCTTGGATATGGGTATTTTCCTAGATAGTGTGATTGCAATTTTAAATGATACATTTCAAATAAATATGCCCTTCGGTTTAGTATTAGACTAATGATTGGTTCTTTTCTCCCCTCCTCTCTTAGAGTAAGAATTTTTATATAGTTATATAGTAATACTTATAATGGCATAAAGGCATGTTGTTTATATATGAAGTAGTAAAGCCAAATTTATCTTCCAACAAATGCACAGTTGAGTCTATAAGATCACTTTTTTGCTAGTCACTATTTCAATGATACTTCACATCCAAACCACCATAAAACATAAAAGGATAAGGAGAAAATGCATGGCTTTAATGATTAAGCCCAAGCCTCTCTAAAAGTTCTGAAAACAAAGGTCTCCTCTCTTTTCAAAAAATTTTTTAATGTTTTATTTATTTTTGATACAGAGAGAGACAGAGCATGAGAGGGGGAGGGGCAGAGAGAGAGACACAGAATCGAAAGCAGGCTCCAGGCTCTGAGCTGTCAGCACAGAGCCCGACACGGGGCTGGAACCCACGAACACGAGATCATGACCTAAGCCCACGAACATGAGACCATGACATGAAGTCGGAGGCTTAACCGACTGAGCCACCCAGGGGCCCCAAAGGTCTCCTCTCGTAATGGAGCATGGAAGAAAATATGTTCCAGGTGCTAGAGTATAATTTGCTTAACTAGGGAAGAAAGAAAGAAGGCCAATCAGAAGATATGCCAAGTATCACCCAAGGAAGAGGGAGCTCCCTTGAAGGGAATGAGTTTCAATTTGCATAAGTCCCCTTCTGCTAACAGCCAGAGAGATGAACAGCAGCAGTCCAGGGTTCAAACCCTGAAAGTAAACAGTTGTGTGTTCAAATCCTAGACTGTAATGGGCGAATGGAGCTGAAAGGATACTTCCAACTTTCAAGGGGCCTAGCGCACTGAGAAACAAGTTCACAGGGCCGTTTACAGAGTCAAGGTTTTCCAAATTAAGGTGCATCAGAATCACCTGGAGGGCTTGTTGAACCCACTGTGGGCCCCACTTCCAGAGTGTCTGATTCCCTAGGTCTGGGGTGGGGTCAGACAACCTGCATTTCTAGTAAATTCCCAAGCGATGCTAAAACTGCTGGTCTGAGAGCCACAGTATGAGAAAAGAGGGAAATGGAATTTGGATCATTTGGGATTTCCTATGTATTCCAAGTGAGCAATGCCAAAAGGCCCGAGGGGAAAAGAGGGTTGATCTGTTTTTCTTTTATTATGTGGCAAATGATTCACACTCAACTAACAGAATAACTTCAGAGAAGAGGAAACAAAGGATGAAGAAGACTTCAGCTTATGGTAGGGGTCAATGTAGAGGGGAGAGATGCTACGTCTGGGATCTACTTTTAGTTCCTAAAGAACACTGGTTTGTTTCAGAAAAAACTTTAACTTTGCTAGTGCAAGTGCCTTGCACGTCAAGCCTCCCTTAAAATGCTGGGAGAGTTCCTGCTTTAAACATCCCACTCCAGCTCCAACACAGGAGGAAGCATCAGTCCACCACCACCTCTCACCTGATTACTGTGCTGGTCCCCACCCTGTCTCCTGCTTCCGCCCTGGACCCCATGCGGTGAACCTTTAACACAGAACCCGATTCAGCCACTTAAAAAACGATGAATCAGATTATGTCACTCCTGAGTCAATAGCTTCCCAGGCCCTGAAAGTAAAAACCAACCTCCTCCCAATGGTGTCTAAGCCCTACATGATGTGACTCTGTGTGGGTGGCTAGCAGGTGCTCGGTGAGTTCATTAATGAATGCACAGTACTTGAAAGGGTACTGTGATTACACCATACAGGTGCCGCCCCATTCCCCTCCCATGTGTGTTTTATCATTGAACACGGTTTCCAGGGTAATAAACCCAAGGCATATGACCTGCCTCATCTATATTGGCCATGTCACCAATGTTTATTAAGCACAACTGGGAGGCATGGCCTGGGGCCAGCATCGATACAGAACCTAATGGGGGAGGGGCCCCAATCATATGCTCAAAAAATAAAAGCATGAGGGAAAAAAAGGAGGTAGGAAGAGAATGAGAGGGAAGATGACGTCCAGGGCTCAATCAGTGTTATCTACCCAAGGAAATGTATTAGTTTCAGTACAATTTCAGGGACACTGATCAAATCCAGTATTCAAAAACTAATTGTATCATGGACAATTCCCAAAAGATTTCTGGTGAGATACAACCAGAGAAAGCTCCCAGAAGTTTTGGGTAGGAGTACGGTAAAAGACGGGATATGGTGATGGAATAGATGCCTTTGAAATGGGTTGATTTCTTTGCCAAGGGAGGAAAAAAAAAAAGTGATGAGCAAACTGTAGAGTTCATATCGTTAAAAATTATTTTAGTACAATTCCACATGACTTCTCATTTCAGTCTACATAGTGGACTTGGGGAAATAAAGTGATCAGGATGGGGAAGGTAGAGCACCACAGATAGAAAATGCACCATTGTGCCATCAGCTCAAAAGTCAAACAGGAAATGAGTTTGCTGACTAACGTATTAACATGTATTGGAAAGAACCACCCCCCTCCTGATCCTGGGACCAATCTCTCCTTCACTGACTTTAACCACCACAGGCAATTTCACTTTATGTAGAAGGGTTTTAAGAAGGTCTAGTTTTGACCAGTACCCTCCCTCTATGGTTAATTTCTCCTAGAGAGGAATAGACACCTCCAAAAAAAGAAGGAACTAAATATTAAAATTGAAGCAGTTGGATAAAACTGTTAGCTTTATTTTGCACTGCATACCATGGAAAGATGTACTCTTAAAGGGTATTTGCCGCTGTAGAAAACGGATTTTTAACATTTCTTCTCTTTACATCCCCAAGTTAATTCAAGGAGCAACAAAGAACTCAATCTGATGGAAATGAAAGTGAATGCTTTCTGGTGCCCATGATTCATGTGAGCGTGTGAAGAGTTCGCCAGTTCTAGCTGAGCGGCACCACAGCGCAGCCAAACTGGAGGAGATCTCATTTCACTTTAGAATGAGAAAGCCCTATCACTGGGCAGAGCGGAGCATCACCAAGGTTACCCAATATCAAATAGCCTGCAAAGATTCTAAACCAACACCAGAGACTTCAGTTGTACAGAGAGTGATAACAAACCTTATCCACAGTACCTTCAATGTAGCATTTTTTTATGCTGCACTGAGTGAAATATAGAAAGAGGCCACTCAAGTTACTCACGTTATCAGGAATTAAAATGGAATTGCTGAAACAGCAGACGGGCTATGGACACAAAAACAAAACAAAAAGCCTTTTGTTTAAACAATCCATAGTGCTTTGTTAAGACCTGGATCATTTAAATGACTGTCTTTGCTATTCTCTCTTTTGTGTGTTGCTTACCATTTAAAAAAAAAAAAAAAGGCAACATGTCTCTTAACCTACTGAAAAAGCAATGATGGCTCATTTTCCCTTGCTCTTGCATCAGACTTTCCGCTCAAAGGTTAACTACTCTTTCAGGGTTACCACACTCAGAATAGTTAGTCTTATAAAAAAATTCCCTGGGCCATCAAATCCAACAAGAGAAGTTAAACAACCTCTTTTGTATATCGTTTCCATTTTGTCTTTGCTCTTCTTTTTTCTCAATAGAGAATTTAGTCCCCTCTTTGATCAGCTCGGGCAACTTTCCCTAAGGATAAAAATTCCAAAAGAAGTTTAATGAAATACCAAACCTTAAAAAAAAAAAAGCTTTTAATAACAATAACATAAACTGTTATCTTTGAAAAGTCAACCTAATTAAACTCACAAGCACTGAATGAGAGCACCAAATGAAGTCATTCTTCTCACCAAAGCACTAGCAATATAGTAGCAATAGAGTAGGGGGCCACATTTCTATCAAGTCTCCAACACCACCTAATGAACAGCTTCACCATTTCTTTTGCTCCATCTCAAAACTTTTCTCAGTTGTCTGTCTAGGTGACACAGGTGGAAACCCGACCTCCACCTGGGCCCCTGAATTCACGGCCTGCTGCCTCCTCAAGGAACATTCTGCCCATTCTCTCTTTGTATCTGCCATCTTTTCCCCTCCTCGTGGCTCGTCTATAACCATGTTTTAACTGGCTCTAATTTTTAAAACCAGTAATAGTGTTACCTCTATCTGGCCACCACCTCAAAATATGTCCCTTCTCTCTGTTTTGCTGACATCATTTATCCTACTTCGTTTCTCAAAAACTTCCTTGCATTATTTTTCTGCTTATAAAAATAATTTGTTTCTCATGAAGTCTGGCTTCTTCCATCCAAAGCTTTCTTTGGAACTGCTCTTTGAAAGGTCACCAGTGGCAGTCTAAGGACCAATTTAGTATCCTTTCTTCAGACTCTCTCCCCATCTTTGAGTCTCATGATGACTGCCCATTCTGATTTTCCTCTTCCCCAACTACTCTTTTACCAACTTCTCCTTCCAAGCCCCTAAAATAAAGGCTTCCAGGATCAACCCTATGCTCTCCCAATATTCTATCTCTTCACTCCTGCACTTCCACCCTGTTTTGTGGCTTTGGCTCTCACCTCCTGAGTTCTAGGTGACCTTTCCAGGACCTTCACAAACACAACAGTACTTACAGTCCAACAAAATATCAAACACAGAAGAAGAGTACCTTTTAATAACATTACCATTTGTCTTTGAAAAGTCAACCTAATTAAGTAAAGCACCAGACTGTGTGCTGGGGTCACACAAATGACAAGGAAATGTCCTGCTCCCAACAGTCTTGCTGTCAGGCAGGGAGATAAACGAGTAAACACAACTGCACAACACAGAACAAGCAGTTCAACAGAGAACTAGAAGGTTTTATCAGAATGTGTGGAAAAGTGTAGAAGTCTTGCCCAAGTCTGCTCTGGGGAGTCTGGGTACATATTGTGGGGAATCTTATAGGGGAACAGGAGCCAGCCAGGTGTAAGAGGTTATGATACACAAGGGAGAAGGACCAGATTGGGACACGCAGGGAGAAAGGAAGGACAAGATGAGCTAGCATTCCGATGCAAGGACTTTATCTGTAGAGGCGAAGGCACAGGTAAGAAGCTGGGTGGAGGGGTAGAGAAGCATGGCAGAGAAAAAGTGATCTTGCAGATGAGGCTAGACAAACAGGGGGCAGATCATGAAGGTTCTTAGATGCTAAGGAGCCTGGGTTTCATCCTGTCTGTGAGAGGAGCTCTTAGGGAATTTTTAACAGAGGAGAGAAACCATCAGATTTATGTTTTAAAGACAACCTCCAGGGGCAGGGGTGAGGCTTAATGACACCACTCTCATCAACCTTGTTACTCATGAATATATTTCCTCTCTCTCGATAGCTTTAAGCTTTCAATGAAAGCAGCAATATCCTCCACTCATCTTTGACTCAACTGTACCGTTCAGCCTTGTGCTTCACCTGCAGGACGCACTTAGAACATTTTTATGTCAACACAAACTTAAATTTTTGATAACCCAGTCTGTCATGACTTATGCTCAGCAGTAAGTTCTATCTTTGTTATTTTTTTTAAGCTTATATATTTTGATGGGGTGGGGGAGGGGCAGAGGGAAGGAGAGAGAGAGACTCTCAAGCAGGCTCTGCCCTGTCAGCGCAGAGCCCAACTCAGGGCTCAAACTCACAAACCCATGAGATCATGACCTGAGCCAAAATCAAGAGTCGGACGCTTAACGGACTGAGCCACCCTGTCTTTGCGTCAGTAAACTTCACATGTATCACCCTTAACCAGTTAGGTACTGAGAGGCCAATCAGACCTCTTGAGCTCCAAAGGGAACTTAGACATTAGCGGTTGTTTTCCAGAGGAGGAAGCCAAGGACAAAAATGGGATATGGTTTTCTAAAACCCCACAGCACTGTCATCAGAATTCTGGCCTCTCATCTCATTTTCTTGACGAGCTGATGACAATGGAACAAAATGGTAGTGCTGCTATGTTTTCGGAAAGACAAAACAATATATTCCCTACCCTGTTCAGCGGCTCTATCATTCTCCCCACCTGAAACCTAGATCTATTTGTGTGTAAACTAGAAAATAAGTTCAAATTCTGTTTGAATACGTGGAAGTAATTTAACATTTCTTACTTATCAAATATTAAAAATAAACTTCCTTTAATCAGTGATACTTGTCCTTCTCCTTCTACCTATCAATTGTACCTAAGGATTCTTCAGAAAGAGCACAAGTAATGACCAAAGAGTAAACTTGGGGGGCGCTTGGGTGGCTCAGTCGGTTAATCATCAGACTTCAGCTGAGGTCATGATCTCACAGTCCATGGGCTCGAGCCCCGCGTCGGACTCTGTGCTGACAGCTAGCTCCGAGCCTGGAGCCTGTCTTTGGATTCTGTGTCTCCCTCTCTTTCTGACCCTCCCCTGCTCACGCTGTCTCTCTCTCTCAAAAACAAATAAAACATTAAAAAAAAAAGAGTATAAAACATTAAAAAAAAAGAGTAAACTTGGTGCTGAGTCACTGGTCCGTATCCCTTCTATATCCTGTACCTTTTTTTTTTTTTTAAGTCCATCGAGGTACTGATGACCTATTACAGTTCTAAAAATACACACCAAATGCCATTAGGATGAAACAGGCAGTTACAGATACTTGTCACACTCAATGTCCCATGGTGGAGCTTCCTCTCTGTACTTCTCTTAAACTTACTTGAGCGTCAGTGAAATCAGGACTGAGTGAAGAGATTTCCAGAGCAACAGAGAAGCCCCACCTTCAGGCATCCACAAGCTAATAAGCATTCCCTCAGGGAATCAGCTAATGAAACGGAACCTGTCATTGGCCTTTGGATTCTGAGTAAGCCCTGTCCCTATGACCTTTCTTTCTTTTTTATTTAAAAAAAATTTTTAATGTTTATTTTTGAGAAAGAGAAACACAGAGAATGAGCGGGGGAGGGGCAGAGAGAGAGGGAAACTCACAATCCAAAGCAGGCTCCAGCCTCTGAGCTGTCAGCACAAGACCCGACATAGGGCTCAAACTCATGAACCACGAGATCATGACCTGAGTGGAAGTCAGATGCTTACTGACTGAACCACCCAGATGCCCCTCCCCATGACCTTTCTGAACGTTGAGGACAGGCATCCAAGGGGTATATCTCCTCAGCACCCTCAGGATCAGAGATCCGAACAGGCTGGACTGGGCTGAGCAAGAAACCTGATTTCGAATCCTGACCTAGTCATCTTTCATCTGCAAAGTAGCTCTCCCATCTCTTCTGTGGGCCTTGGTTTACTTACCTACAAAATGAAAACAGGGTTATTATTCAGAGGATGTGGGAGGTCCCTTCCAGCTCTAGCAATCTAGACATCTTTCAGAGGTGGGTGGTGGGTGGGAGAAAAACGCACCTTGCTTATGTGGATGAAATGAACCTGAGCGTCAAGTGCGTGTGGCTGTCCCTGTCATCAGTCCATGTTTCTTGTTCTATTCCTCTCTCCCTCCTCCCCACAGCGTATTTCTGGGGCATCATGGGTAGAAGGGAAAGCAGAAACTAAATCATGACAGGAAATCGTTTGGGAAAGAAGGCTGAGATTTACAAAATCGGATTTGTATGCCATTGCACTTAATCATAGAAACCAAGTACATAAGAGGTAGGATTTGAACCTTGATGTAACCCATGCTCTTTTCATTGAACCTGGATTTTTCCTATTGGAGAGCAAGAACAACAGGAGATTTCTAGAGTTTAGGTCATATTTTACTTTTTGACCAGGGTAATGGTTACATTGATATTTGCTTTATAATTATTTGTGAAACTGTACATGTTTTATGTATTTGTGTTGGATGTCAAAATTTTTAAAAGTGACAAAAAAGAAAAAGAATTCAAGGTTTAGCACAGGTGGGCAAATCAAGATGTGCACCTTGAGTGTGTCCAAGATTGTGAGTGGACATACCATTCCCGAAGAGAGAGCTCTCAGTCAATATTCACAAGGCTACACCAACAAAGGCATCTCCCAACCAGGCCTGTGCAAGGTGCCACAGGACCCCCAAGAGGAATATCTACAGCCAAAGCCACAGGGCATCTGGGATATCCTAGCGACCCAGTGCCCCAGGCAGACAGATACGATTGCCAAGGTGCCTCATCAAATCCAGAGAGAACCTCACAACCTTTCCCGGAACAGACTTATCGAAGCCAACAGCGAACTAGGAGGCTTCTCTTGCCAATGAAAGGTAGATGCAGTCATTGTTCCTTAGATAAAGTCTGTGTGTCAGGAACCGTCAGCAGAACCTGGCTGGGACTACTTGGAAACCTTGTTCCTAAGCTGAAGCAAGGTGTACCATTCTCCAGTGTTGAACGGGTTGGTGTGTGTACTATTGTTTTTAACCAGTTGGTATAGTCACTTCTTCACATGGTAAGTTCTCAGTTCCTATCATAAATATAACCAACCTGCTGACTGAATGAACACAGGTCAGATCCAACATTCTTCTCTGTGCTCACACTTCTAATTCTAGAGCCACAGAGTGGGCTGACCTGCTAGAATGTATTTCTTCAGGGAGGATATATCTGTGACTAGAGAACATTTTTGATACAACAACAGATGTCTGTGAGCTAATTCTGGCAGCAGTGGACATGGACACAGTAACTAAATTGCCTGTTAAACATACTGTGAGGAATGAGAATTATGGTTCTCTCCCTCTCAGGCTGGGCTTTGGGGGATGGGGGCTTGAAAATAAGGTGTCTTTATTTCAGACTTTAATATGCTCATAATTGTCGAATGAGGTCTACAGTTACAAAAAAATAAAATCTGAAGCTTTTATCAAGCCCAACCATGCCCACCCCCATCCCTCAACTCCACTTTTCCTCTTTTTAATTTTTTTTAATGTTTATTTATTTTGACAGAGAGAGATGAGCGTGAGCAGGGGAGGGGCAGAGAGAGAGGGAGACACAGAATCCAAAGCAGGCTTCAAGCTCTGAGCCATCAGCACAGAGCCTGATGTGGGGCTCAAACTCAGAGGGAGATCATGACCTGAGCCAAAGTCGGACATTAAACCGACTGAGCCACCCAGGCACCCCTGCTTTTCCTATTTAATGTGGCCCTTTTAATGATGCTAAAAATTATCCAGATAAAAATTTAGTTAAGTAAATGTTACTCATCATCACTTCTAACTCTGATGAAGTTCATGAACTGTTCAAACAATTATGGAGATTAAAAGGTAGAATTCTTCTGGAAATTCAGAAAAAAGCTAAGTGAATTCTTTACAGATAATGGGATCCATCTTTAGAGATTAACTATGCACTGCCAGCCAGGTGTCCCATTAAGCCAAATATCAAAATACCATTTATAAATCTAGGTACATGGGGGTGCCTGGGTGGCTCAGTCGGTTAAGCATCCAACTTTGGCTCAGGTCATGATCTCATGGTCCATGAGTTCAAGCCCTGCATCAGGCTCTGTGTTGACAGCTCAGAGCCTGGAGCCTGCTTCAGATTGTGTCCCCTTTTCTCTCTCTCTCTGCCCCGCTCCCACTCATGCTCTGTCTCTGTCTCTCAAAAATAATAAATAAATGTTAAAAAAAAATATAAATCTAGGTACATGTTTATGTGGTCATTAGCAGTAAATCATTACCTAAGTCTCTAGTAACAAGTCAACAAAAGCAAATCATTTGCTATAAAAGCCTGGCTACCAAATTCTATCAAATTCTCCAGACACTGGCCAACAACAAATACAAAAGATCTATGCTCTATTTGGACCAGAAGAGAGTGAATTTGTACATGGAAGACACCTGTTCCAGGCATTCAATATGCCATTTTACATACTGTGCCCATCTCCTCTTCAATGGGGGGATGAAAGAGGGAGGAAGTGGGGGAAGGGGTCTCCCAAAGCTTTCTTTTCCAGCTGACTGAGCTTTCTACCTGCCCACTATACTTCATACATCTCTCCATTACACCACTGTCTACTTACTTCAGTCTTGACACAAGACAGCAAGCTCAGCTCTTTAAGTCAGGGGCCCATGTACTTTTATTAGTTCATTTAAAAACTCCTGACATAGTACAGAATTGATGCTCAAATACTTACTACATTGAGTTTATTATCTGCCTTTATGTGCTAACTCAAACTTAGCTTTTTCATGAAAACATTTTCCAGTAAAACCTTCAGTGCCTACCTGTATTTCTGTGCTACTTTAATAAGCAAATGTTTACAACACTTAATTATTAATTTATTAGTACTGTATCATTTCCCTCCATATTTTATGATCCTTGAGAGCTGAGCTCCTTATAAAAACCGACAGAAGAACTTAAGCAATGAGCATTTAATGATTATGAAAAAGTACCAACCTGTTTAGCATTAAAGAACAGTATTCCTTCCTTGAAATTATGGATAAGGTCATAGTAAGAAGAGAAGAAACAAAATAGGTTACTCATTGTGAATAATTAGCTACTTTTTCTATATTTTTTTTTACAGTTTATTTATTTTTGAGAAAGAGCGAGAGCGTATGAGTGATCAGGGGAGGGGCAGAGAGATGAAGGGGAGACAGAATCCCAAGCAGGATCCATGCTGTTAGCACAGAGCTTGACTCGGGGCTGGAACTCATGAACTGTGAGATTGTGACCTAAGCCAAAATCAAGGGTCCAACACTCAACCATCTGAGCCACCCAGGTGCCCTGACTACCTTTCTATATTTTTGAACAAAGAACACTGAGGTCAAATTAACTTAGACTGATAGCTTTTGTAAAACACCATACGATAGTGCCGTATATTCAGGGACTGCATTTTTTTCTGTTTAATCTTCACTGATAATGAGGCAATAAATGCTCTGTACTCATGTTTATCTTGAGTTGCTAAGCGTGATATATGGGAGGTGTGGTTTATGAGGTTCTGTACATGTGATTAAAATAAATGAAGAGGAAAACAACTCAGATGCTCTTTCCCATTTCATTTTGCTCAGTCGCTGTTCTTAAAGTTATTAGTTATCTAAAGTCTCTTAAGGAGTATTTAAATCCAGACTTTAAAAGTTGAGCTCCAAGAATTTTCCAAAGTTATTGATTTTATTAAATAGTAAATCTCTTCAATGAGGCCACTTTAGGGCATTAAGGCAATTACTAAAGCATTTACCTTTTCAAAATAAAATTCAAATGTAGGCAAAACCAGTGGTGATGATATTTCATATGGAGCTACTGAATAATCAAAAAGAAAAGAAAATCAGAAAAATCTATATACAGATGTTCAATTTTCTATGGGAAAAGAGAAGCTCTGATCTGATACTTGAAAATACATGAGAGAGGTAATGAAGTACAATTTCCTGGAGAGTGATCATTGAAAGAAAAAACAAACAAACAAACAAGCCAGGCCTGATACTCAAACTCACACAAACCTTCCTGAGAGCCTCTCCACAAGTCAGACAGTGCAGTGCTCTGTTGTTTGTAGCTCTTGAGAGAAATGTTAACAATGGCACTGCCTCAGGGGTTTGTCCTGGGAACCGTGCCATTTAATATTCTTATTAATTATTTGGTGGAAGAAGGTGAGCTCTACGTAGAGAAGCTCTTGCGCAAAAATGTCCTGAAGATAAACCACTAGTGAAGGGATGTAGCAGAAATTTTGGGTGGATTTAGGTACATCATGAAGGCAACAAAGGTCCAAGGACAATTCCAAGGCCATATAAAAGAGCTCAACTAATGTGGTTCTTTTCATTAAGCTGACAGTCACTAAACATATGCCTGGCTAAATGAAAACGGGGACCCAATAACCTAATTTCCATACAGTCCAATGCCAAGACTGTAAGATATTGTAAGACACATGAGGTAATCTAAGCATTAGAAAAGATTCAAGGAAGAAAAACTAAGGCTATCATCCAAAATGTTTGTATAGTTCTGTTCAGAATACCAAGTGTATTTGAGTCTGGAGATTTCTCTAAGCAGAAGTTATCTGCTTTCCGGGGTGCCTGGGTAGCTCAGTCGGTTAAGAGTCCAACTTTGGCTCAGGTCATGATCTCCTGGTTCATGAGCTCGAGCCTTGCATCAGGCTCTGCACTGGTGATGTGGAGCCTGCTTGAGATTCTCTCTTTCCCCTCTCTGTTCCATCCCCACTTGCATGTGCACACACACTCTCTCTCTCAAAACAAATAAACTTAAAAAAAAAAAAGGAAACTATCTGCTCTCTCTAATTCCTATACAGCACGTTTTGGCACACCTCTTGAGAACTGTTCACAATTCTGATTGGTACTACGAAGTAAGTATAAATTCCTTGAGAGCCAAGACCCTGCCTTTGTAGCCTGCATTTCTGCCAGAATAAAAGATTTCCAACAAATGGATATTAAAGGCAATATAATGCAGCCGTTAAGAATATAGGCTCTGGAGCCTCGGACTGTTCAAGTTTAAATCCTGGTCCCATCATTAACTAACTTTGAGGGGTGCCTGGGTGGCTCAGTTGGTTAAGCGTCTGACTTTGGCTCAGGTCATGATCTCGTGGCTCATGAGTTCGAGCCCCGCTTCAGATCCTCTGTCTCCCTCTCTCTCTGCCCTTCCCCTCCAGCTCTCTCTCTCAAAAATAAATAAACTTTAAAAAAAGATCAAACAAAACAAAGAACTAACTTTGAGATGTCAGGCAAGGTTATAATCTGTGTGTCTCCACTTCATCACCCGTAAAATCTGCATAATAAGAGTAAACAAGCTTATTGTGAGGATTAAAGGAGATAATGTGTGTAGTGGGCTTAGAACTGAAGCTGGCATATAGACAAGGGTTTAATAAATATTCGTTGAGGTCCCCGTGCTGGGTTTCCCTTGAATCAATAACTGATTTCTTCCAGATTTAAGTCTTTCACAATTACATAAGATACAGGACATCCCGTTAAGTTTCAGATAAACAACAAGTACTTTTTTTTTTTAAGTTTATATATATTTATTTATTTACTTCAGTAATCTCTACATTCAGCGTGGTGCTCAAACTCAGGACCCCAAGATCAGAGTTGCATGGCTCCATTCGAGCCAGCCAGGTACCCCAGCAACAAGTACTTTTTAAATAAAACTATGCCCCAAATATTGCCTGGTAGGAGAAAACTGGTAAAAGCAGCACCTGGCAAAATAAGAACGTTAGTTTGCTGTTTTAAGAAAAAGTCTCTGAATCTTAAAAGACACTCCTTCGTTTATCCCCTTTTTTTTAAAGTGTATTTATTTTGTGTGTGAGAGAGAGAGAGAGAGAGAGAGAGAGAGAGAGAGAACATGCCAGCAGGGGAGGGGCAGACAGAGAGGAGAGAGAATCCCAAGCAGGCTCCGCACTGTCAGTGTGGAGCCCGATGTGGGACTCGAGCTCATAAACATCAAGATCATGACCTGAGCTGAAACCGAGTGTTGGACACTTACCCAGGGACCCCCCCCCTTCTTTATCACTTTTAAGAAGCCCTCCTTGCCACACATTTAGACTCCTAAACATCCACAGGAAGTTGAACTAAAAATGAAAATTTTAAACTAGATATAGGAGTACAGTCTTCCTATATTTCTCACTGACCACCGTGTAGTCTCCCCATCTGTTGACAAAACCTATGCTTAATAGGAGAGCAGTTGGATGCTGCCCAAGTTCTGATAAAACAAACTGCTTTGAATGTTTTTGAAGTCTATATATAGGTCCCCTTTCCACTCAACTTGAACTAAACAGAACAAACCATTAGAAAGTATAAGCTTTAACAAATCTGCTTTGAATATACTTCCAATGGCTTAAAAAAGGCAACGGCAAAATTTCCCATGTCAGGAGGTGTGTATTTGGATTAAATTAGTACTGGTGGTTTGAACATGCTAAAGAGTTTCTTCCTTTTTAAAAAACTTTTTTAACATTGATTTATTTTTTGAGAAACAGAGACAGAGCATGAGTGGGGAAGGGGCAGAGACAGGGGGAGACACAGACTCAGAAGCAGACTCCAGGCTCTGAGCTGTCAGCACAGAGCCCAATGCGGGGTTTGAACTCACGAATCGCGAGCTCATCACCTGAGTCGAAGTCGGACGCTCAGCCGACTGAGCCACCCAGGCACCCCTGAACATGCTAAAGAGTTTCTGAGCAGGGGTGGGGTCTTTGAGGGCAGATCTGCATGTGTGTAAATTGGCAGGTTTCCACAGAGACCAGAACATATTAGTCATGTATTAGGTTATAAGTATCTATGATACCTTGAAAGAGACAGCATACAGTATGTTCACTATAAATAGGTCTTCTTTTACAAATAGCAATCAGACTGGGCTTTCATTTCTAAGGGTCAGTAATTTAAGAACTGTAAGCTTGCAGGATGCCATCTTACCCCTCAATACTGATTTGAGGTTGAGCTTGGCTTGGCGGTGCAGGTCCTCTACACAGGGCGGTCTCGTGGTGGGAAGGAACACATTCTCCTGCTGGTGCCATGGGGCCGTGTAGTGGACTGTCCATCTACTCTCCTCATCTAGGTTGGAAACAGCTGTAGGAAGAAAGGCAGAATAAATTGTGGCGTCAAAATAAGCTTTCAGGGGCTCCGAATACTTTATGTCAAGATGGGTTCCTGGTGCCTAACACACCCACGGGTTAAGGGCTGACAAGGGGGAAATGGAGCAAATTCTGAATAAGATTTAACCTTAGGCTCCAGGGATCCTTCACACACAGTGTTTTGTCCCTAAAGGAAAAGCTGAAACTGGCTATCATCGCCCACAACATTTTTGGTAGAATTGTTTCCTCAGTTAATTGCTTCCCAGCATTTTAGGCACTTCCTCTACTCCAAAGTTAGAAAACAATTAAGAAAATCGATAAAGGGGCGCCTGGGTGGCTCAGTGGGTTAAGCGTCTGACTCTTGATTTCGGCTCATGTCATGATTTCACAGTTCGTAAGATCAAGCCCCACACTGGGCTCTGTGCTGACAATGTGGAGCCTGCTTAGGATTCTCTCTGCCCCTCCTCCCCTTGCACGTACATGCGCACACACTCTCTCTCTCAAAATAAATAAACTTAAAAAAAATTGACAGAGACCTCCAATTCCGACTTAACTCCATCATAATGAGTATGTATTATCTAATGATACATTGCCATCACATCAGTGAATGCTAGACTGTCAAGACAAAAACAAATTTCCTACTAAGAGGTTGAGACCAAATCTTTCCCTTCTAAAGCATTACTTTAAAACATCACTGTAATAAACTCAATTAATTTTTTAAAAAATTAAGCATATCTAATATTTTCAAATACTTTAAATAGCATAGCTAATAAAAGTAGAAATCAATTTGTGTGACAAGATTTTCTCTACATTTCCTGCTTTCGTGGAATACTTTTTTTTTTTCATGGAATACTTTTTTGTATTAAAAATTTTTTTTTTAACTTCCAAGGCAATTAACTTTTCCTAAAATAATCCAATTCAATTGAATTTTCCCAACACAAAAGAGAACGTTAGAGGACGAAATTATAGGTAACCACGAGGGTACCCTAAATCTCTATAATAATTTTCCTCGGTTCCCCAGAGGGCTTGGGATCTTGATGTCTATTTCATTTTTTCCTGAGAACACAGACTATGTTGGGGTTACCAGTGGAGCCCAACATGAAGCTGATAGCACCAAACACAACCATCAACAATTTTAACACTTTCTATATATCTGCCACTGTAATAAGGAGCGACTAGAGAAGTTTAAGAGAAAAATCCTGTGTTGAGGAATTTACTGAAGGTGACAAGCCCCACCTGTAAAAACAGTAGATACTAGAATTGTGGGCCAGGGGCAAGTCTTTCCTGACCCTGACCTATGCTATAGAGTGCACAAGGAGCATATGCGTTAGTACAACATAGTATGTCCCAGGAAATGAGACCATAAAAGATTCTCAAGATAAAATCAACAAGCATGCATGAACTAATGAACTTTTCTATTTGAACATATTTCAAATTTAGTCAAAGTACCTAATAGCACCATATTAGAGCTACTATAAAGATCAGATGAAATAATATATGTAAAGCATGATTGTGGCAGAAGCAGTGAAATAACTAACGAAGCTCCTGACTTTACAGCTATGGCTGAAGGGGAACTTGGCCTTTCTTAGCGCCCCTGGGAAACTGAGTCACAGGGTAGCTCTCCCCTATAGTCCATCTTTTCTACAGCTATTAAATTCTACAAGCCCCATCTCCAAATAATTCGTTTCTCAAATCATCCCACCTTCTCCATAAATCGCTAAATGGGAAAATAAACATTGAGAACTAGACATCAAGCTAAAAACAGAAATGCCTGTGTGCTCTCTGCTGTTTTAATGGTTGACAAGAACAGCATGTAAATTAGGAACCTGGTATTTCACATAACCTCTTGTTGCACAGTCTTTTGCATGGTGCATGTAACTATCAATCTTAATACATAAAATCCACGAAGACGTGACTTAGTCCTTATGTATGTGCCCGAGGATCTTGTATAGGGCACAACTCCAAAGGATAGCCATTCTTAACTGCAATGTTTTGTGCTGATGTGCATTTATTTGAGACTGAATTATCATGCTTCATAGTTGGAAAACATTGAAAAGTGAAACTTCCTATTTACCAGTTACAAATCAAATCCAAGTAATGGTACTTGTGTCTGTGCAATCACACCGTCAGCCCCCTTGTCCAGCTACCAACGGGCTCCTACAAAAGAACAGTTGTCTCTTCTCTGCATCATCGCACTCTTCCCAGGGCAGATTTTAATCGGTCCGTCCAAAGACAGCCTTCAACCAAGGGAGCTGCAGAGAATGAGCCCAGAGTACTGTTTTTTGTTGCTTTCCCCCAGTATCTCTCTCACCAGTGCTCTTACCCAACCACAATTTATCCAGTTGAAATTACTGGTCCAAAAACTACACTAAACTCAGCCAACACCTATGTAAAAACAAAACCATGTGTTTGTAAAATTTATACTCTGCAGAGAATGAAGAAGCACCTCGATTCAAAGAAATTTAAAACAATGGGAAGTACACAATGAGGCCAGGCCACAAAAGCTGTACTCTTCAGAGTGACTCATCGGTCTAGACAGAGTTTCTCCTCGAGCTCTAAAATACATAACAGAGTTCCAGGGAGTTTTAGAGGATCATCCCCATCAAAAATACATGATAGATCTCACACAGCCTCCCTGCACAGTTAGCCAAAGAATCAAAAAACCATATTATCAAGGTGGACCTGAGGTAAATACAAGGTTATTCTCCCTTTTTTTCAAAGGGCTTCTTTTGAGAAGCACAAAAGTAAATTCACCTAAAATCCCAACATAAATAAATAAGACATGCTAAAATCACACAATTCTACCCTAGAGTTATAAAGTCTGAGGTATTTGAACAACCTGGTAAAGAATGGAGTTTAATTTGTGCTAATTATGTTGTTTCACATTTTAATTCCATCACTCAAAAAGATGAAGCAGTACATAAAACACACACACACACACACACACACACACACACACACACCACAGGGGTGGGGGTGGGGGAGAAATTACTTACTTTTTTTCTTAAAAAGTTTAATTAAAGACTTGAGTTTTGCATTAATGAAGACCACCATTTCCAGGATGTCTGCATAAAGCTTAGAAATTTAAATCACATTAAAAGCTCAGCCCATCAGACAGGTGGTGAGCAGTATCCATCCGCTCCAGATTCTAACTTTCTTCCTTCAGTCTCAAATCCTTAGACATCTGCCGGGGGCTGATGTAATGTTGAGGTTGAGTTTATTGTCAGGCAGTTACAAGCCATTAACAGTCCTTGAACCTGAAAAGCTCCCAGTGAAACCTAATCTTTAAGGCTGAGAGCCACAGTGACAAAGTGTACAGAAAGAAAAGAGAAAGCCAATCACAGTTCTTATTTGCATGATAGCCACATCAGTCTTTCCGCCTCGGTGCTCATTTATTCATTTTCTCTCCAACAGATCAGAAGTTTCTCCTTTCTGGAGTCCAAAAAATAGTGCAGATTTTCCTCTACGCAAGTCAAGGCGAAGCAAATGTGTACCCCATTTTCACTAGGCTGCTAGGGACATCCGGATCTTTTTTACCGGAGCCCGAAAGAGTCTTACAGCAAGTATGTTTTGATTCTTGGACTCTCCAGTTAATTCAGGCATTTAAACTGATTTGGTGGGGGGGGGGGGAGCCAAACTATAGTCTCCCCGACCACGCCCCCAGGCTCTGCCTCCCACACCAAAGGAACCTTTACAAGCAGTAAAACTTTAAGACAGAATCTCCTCAGAGCTGTAAACGATGACTTGGTTGCATTTTCATGCAAATTAGTGCCTCCTGGCTTCTCACCAAGTTGGTTTTTGTTTGTTTTTTGTCTTTTGTTTTTTTTTGTTTGTGTGTGTGTGTGTGTTTGACAGTGACTGAGAATCAGCATTGTAATTGTACTGTAATGATTTAAATCTGTATTTTAAATTTAATTACCATCTAAGCATCTGGTTTTAAAAACTCTACACTCCCCCCCCCCAGCCCTTCCTTACAAGGGAAAATAGTAATTCCAAACAAACATTATTTACGTTTCTCTTTTAACTTGAATATACGTTACTGGGTTGGGTTCTTTTGTCCATTTGCAGTTAACCTCTAAGAACTGAGGACACAAATAGAAAGGGAAAAATCATAAATAATAATACACAAGCCGATGCTAGAAAAGTACCTTCTGGGGTAAAGGGACTGGAACAAAAAGGAAAACCCAGGTCGGGAGATACTATGAAAACGGACCAAGGAAAAGAATGATCCTCAATTCATGGCAGAACAGTTGTGGAGACATGTTAGACAACCTCTTGTTTCATAGCTTAGGGCCAGACTTATAAATGAATGGAAAAATGTAATAATCCACTAATGCAAAACGTTTAGTTTATAACAAAAGCCCTTAGTCAAAGAAGAAAATTTATATAAGGGGCTCCCTCTAGGGAAAGCTTTGGAATGATTCCTCCTCAAATGTTCCCCACCCTGCCCCCACACCATTAATTCTTATTTTTTGGGCAACAGCAAAAACAAAGCAAACAAAAAAGTAAAACATATATATTATCATCTCACCATACATATTATCACAGATTTCCAATTTGTGTTCTTTCCTCCCATACATAGCTTTAGTTAAAAGTAATTACAAGGCCAGATGGCAAACAAGAAATGACTCAAATGAGAAACGACTCCAAAGTTTGAATTATAAAGGCTGCCTTAAATTAGCAAGCGAAATTCCCCTTAAGAAAACACATTTATAAGCAAGAGGGATCTGGCTTTGTGGCTCAGCCTCACTGTGTTAGGGACAGGTAGTAGCAGCGGGTGTGCTCAGGACAAAAGCTGTCATATTCACAACCCACGAGTTTCTGAGGTTAAATGCCACCCCACATACTTGACATTGGAAACACCATGCAGCTCTCCACATATACAATCTCGGCTTCCCAACACTCATTATAGAGGTATATTGAACACAACACTAAGTGCCACGCATTTGGGGTACAACCGTGAGATCTTAATATTCTCTAATATTAACCATGGAGCTTATATTATTTGACAATAAACTACAATTACTTGGCATGTTAGGAGGTGGTAAGTGCAATGGGGAAAAGAAGTTGAATAGGATAAAAACATGTTTAGGGCTGGGGAAATGGCCAGGTTGCTGTATCAAATAGGAGTCAGGGCAGACCTCACTGATAAGGGGAGATTTGAGTAAAAACCTTAAGGAGGAGATGCCAGTAAATAAAAACCGACAGTGAATTCCACTGGTTCTCATTTAAAGAGGGACTATGCTCATTGGGCAGGGGTGAGACATTACCAGGACACCGGGACTAGTCAGAGAAGTGACTAGAGTCATTCTAAGCAAATGAACTGTGGTAGGAGTCCACCTGGAGTAATTTCCTTTCTCACTCAATGTTAAGCCTCCTAGTAAGTGGCCAGAAGGGCGTAAAGACAATGCTACTATTTGGTATTTGGTTACACAATAGTCAGTGGAAAGGCTAGGTAGGGGTAGAAGGCAGGCTTCCGTCCCAGCATCCGGGGTATGTCGTCCTCTGTGCATTATTCCATGCTGTCTCCCCCAAGTTCAGATTTTCAGCTGCTGGTCAAATAAATTATGCTACTTACCACATGACACATTAGCTTGTGTTTTGGAAGGGCTTATTAATTATAGAGATTTCCCAGATAATTTTATCATCTCTTACTTTATATCCTACATATCAGCATGAGAAGAGGGAAGTGGCTTATAATTTGCATTGCTCAGTGTCATAGTTTATTGAAGAGCCAGGTTTTTGTGGAAGGGTCTAGTTTTTTTTTTTTTTTTAATTTTTAGTTGCTCCACTTATATATTCAACAGAGAACATATAAATCCATGGTACTTCTTCTTCCCATTTTAGCCCTATAATAGCAGCAACCGTTTAAAAAAAGAAGTTCCAATATCCCAGACATGGAAATTCGACAGCATGGCATATGTAGGACTGAATAGCCCAACACTGGAGCCATCCCACCCAGGGTACTAGCCACCTACTTACTAGAGGAGGGACCTCTCCATACCTTGGTTTTCTCATCTGTAAAATGGAGGCAATAAGAGTATTTATGTTATAAGGTTATTATGAGGATTTAGGGTGCAGTTATTGATAAGTCCTTAGAACAGTACCTAGTATATGGTAAGCATATGTATTTGTTAGACAGATGAATGAAATCTTAAGAGATAGCTAAGCAGCCCTAAGCTTAATAAAGGGTCAGTTATGCTTCCATAGAAGAGAAATCAACCTCATAGACCTCACAGTCTTTCTGCTTGTCTCAGAATTAAACTACCAGCTCCATGAATGATTGCTCTGAACCTATAATTTCCAGTTTCTATGCATTTACTATCTTTTCTACTGCCTAAAATTCTATCCATTTACAAAAAAATTCTCAGTGGTCACCAGTGCACCTCTAACTAGAACCAATCTCATGTCTCCTCTTTGAATTATCTTTAATTATATACCACTAACGACCCAGTTCTTGAGCTTTTCATCAACACTTGTTCCTTTCCTACATCTGACTGTTCTTTCGCTGGATTCTAACAAACTCTTAACAAGCGTCAAAGAGCCTGTCCTTAAACCTTTGTCCTGTGCTATTTACTTATTACCCCTTGAAACCTTAATGATTTTAGTGGAGAATGGCAGGCAGAAATCAGCAAATTATGTCCCTTCAGCCAAGTCTAGCTGGCCCCTTTTTAAACTATTTAACAAAAATTAAAAGAATAATATTTCATGATGCACAAATTATATGAAATTCAAATTCCAGCGTCCAGTAATAAAGTTGTAATGGAACACCGCTATGCCCATTAGTTTATCTACTGACTATGGCTGCTCGAAGGCTGTGTGCACCAAAGACTGCATGGCCTGCGGAGTGGAAGATACTTACTCCCTGGACCTTCAGGGAAAAAGACTAACTGATCCATGGATTAACCTACTGCCTTTAAACACTCTGCTCCATCTTCCTCTCCCAGTATCGTCTTTCATTTGTCCTCCAGACCCATATTGCTAACCTCCACCTAAATTTCATATTATCTGATGCAGGATGTCTCATTTAAGCCAACCTGCTTTCCCCCCAAACCCTTAGCTGCTTATTAAGAACTTTCTCATTTCTATTAGGGCTAGTGTCAATTTTAAAAGGAACCAGAAGGTAGATTCCAACTTCAATTAGAAATGAGAAAACTGTTATCTAGAAGCTAATGCAATGTAGGACCTAAGATGAGAATCTGGGTGTCCTGATTTCTCTTTCCTTAGCACATATTAAGCTGAGAAAAAACATCTTGGGGCACCTGGGTGGCTCAGTCAGTTAAGTGTCTGGCTTTGGCTCAGGTCATGATCTCACGGTTTGTGAGTTAGACCCCCGCGTCGAGGTCTGTGCTGACAGCTCAGAGCCTGGAACCTGCTTTGGATTCTGTGTCTCCCTCTCTCTCTGTCCCTCCCTCGCTAGTGCTCTGTCTCTCTCAAAAATAAACATTAAAAAAATTAAAAAAAAAACATCTTTAGTTAGTGCATTCAAGTTAATATATCTTATATAAAAGTCCTTATTAGGACATATATATAATACAAATATTTGAGAATCACTGTTCTCTAAAAATACTGCCAAATATTACAAAAAAAAAATGCTCTCCATCACTTGAGCAATCCTGGTGGCTTCTCCTGGTCTTGGGAATTCTGTTACCACTACTATTGTATAAATATTTGCATCCTTATAAAGTTCCAACATTTCTGCTTAGGCTTTCACTGAAATGAAATTTTATTTCTGACCAAACATTTAAATTTTTTTCTAGAAATCACCTGATTATTTTTATAGTTATCTGACTACTTCCCCAGGAGTAGGTATGCAACATATTAGCAAAGAGATAAAGAAAATATTTGCAAAGTAATACATATTCTAAAAAAATTCAACTGTAACCATTGATCTGCATTCAACTATTCAGCAATTTTACATCGAGAACTTATTAACTGCCTTGTGTTCCACATCCAATATCCGGGTTAAAAGTAAATCAAACTTGGTTCTGACCTTAGGAAGGTCAGAGTCCAATGTGGTGACACACCCAAACAGATAAGAATAATAAAGTAATGAGCAAGCATAGGGAGAGATAAGACCATGATGTCAATGGGAAAGATGGCAAAGGGCACCACCCCATTTGGAGAAAAGAGAGGAAGACGGTACTCTTAGATCAAGCAGTCATAGACACACAGAGCTTCCGAGGTTCTTGATAAGCTTATGGGGGGTGGGTGATGTGGGGAAAGACAGCAAGGGAGGTGAAGAGAGGCAGGACCAAACCCTGAAGGGCTTTGTTTCCTACAAGGAGGTGAGTTTTCACTGGTGGGCTAGGAAGTCACTGATGTAATTGACAAGGAAAAGCTGCAAGGCCAGCGTCACATTTCAAAAAGATTGAAGGTGAGCAGTGGGTGTGAATGGACTTGAGGGGGGGGGGGGCAGAGAGCGAAGCTTGGAGCTGGTGTAGCAACCCATGCCAGAGGTGAGGAGGTCAGCATCCATTTTTGCTCAGGGCGATTTTTCAACAACTCCCTTGGTCTTACCAGCCTGTATTTTATGTTTCAGGAACATATACTTAAGGCATAAAAATTTTAAATTAAGCCTTATTCTTAATAAAACTCCTTGAGAAAGTCAGGATAGAAGGAACTTACTTAAACATCATAAAAGCCATTTATGAAAAGCCCACAGCTAATATCATCCTCAATGGGGAAAAACTGAGAGCTTTCCCCCTGGGATCAGAAACACGACAGGGATGTCCACTCTCACCACTGTTGTTTAACATAGTGCTGGAAGTCCTAGCATCAGCAATCAGACAACAAAAGGAAATAAAAGGCATCAGAATTGGCAAAATGAAGTCAAACTTTCACTTTTCACAGATGACATGATACTCTACATGGAAAACCTGACAGACTCCACCAAAAGTCTGCTAGAACTGATCCATGAATTCAGCAATGCCGCAGGGTACAAAATCAACGTACAGAAATCGGTTGCATTTGTATACACCAATAATGAAGCAACAGAAAGAGGAATCAAGAAACTGATCCCATTCACAATTGCACCACAAACCACAAATACCTAGAAATAAACCTAACCAAAGATGTAAAAGATCTGTATGCTGAAAGCTATAAAAAACTTATGAAGGAAATTGAAGAAGATACAAAGAAATGGAAAAACATTCCATGCTCATGGATTGGAAGAATAAATACTGTAAAATTGTCAATACTACCCAAAGCAATCTACACATTCAATGCAACCCCAATTAAAATTGCACAGCATTCTTCTCAAAGCTAGAACTATCCTAAAATTTGTATGAAACCACCAAAGACCCCGAATAGCCAAAGTAATATTGAAGAAGAAAACCAAAACGGGAGGGGCATCACAGTCCCAGACTTTAGCCTCTACTACAAAGCTGTCATCATCAAGACAGTATGGTATTGACACAAAAACAGACACATAGACCAATGGAATAGACTAGAGAACCCAGAATTAGACTCACAAATGTATGGCCAACTAATCTTTGACAAAGCAGGAAAGAGTATCCAATGAATAAGAGACAGCCTCTTTAACAAATGGTGCCAGGAGAACTGGACAGCAACATGCAGAAGTATGAAACTACTTTCTTACACCATACACAAAAATAAACTCAAAATGAATGAAGGAAATAATGTGAGACAGGAAATCATCAAAACCCTAGACGAGAAAGCAGGAAACAACCTCTTTGACCCCAGCCGCGGCACTTTCTTACTCGACACATCTCCAAAGGCAAGGGAATCAAAAGCAAAAATGAACTATTGGGACC
>CM053577.1:25655955-25872114 GCA_028646485.1 Cryptoprocta ferox | reverse complement strand
AGAAGTATGAAACTACTTTCTTACACCATACACAAAAATAAACTCAAAATGAATGAAGGAAATAATGTGAGACAGGAAATCATCAAAACCCTAGACGAGAAAGCAGGAAACAACCTCTTTGACCCCAGCCGCGGCACTTTCTTACTCGACACATCTCCAAAGGCAAGGGAATCAAAAGCAAAAATGAACTATTGGGACCTCATCAAGATAAAAACCTTCTGCACTGCAAAGGAAACAATCAACAAAACTAATAGGCAACTGATGGAATGGGAAAAGATAGTTGGTCAGAGTGGCTAAAATGAACAAATCAGACTATAGATGCTGGTGAGGATGTGGAGAAACGGGCACCCTCTTACACTGTTGGTGAGAATGCAAACTGGTGTAGCTGCTCTGGAAAACAGTGTGGAGGTTCCTCAAAAAATTAAAAATAGAACTACCTTATGACCCAGCAATAGCACTGCTAGGAATTTACCCAAGGGATACAGGAGTGCTGATGCATAGGGGCACATGTTCACAGCAGCACATTAAACAATAGCCAAATCATGGAAAGAGCCTAAATGCCCATCAACTGATGAATGGATCAAGAAGATGTGGTTTATCTATACAATGGAATACTACACAGCAATGAGAAAGAATGAAATCTGGCCATTTGTAACAACATGGATGGAACTGGAGAATATTATGCTAAGTGAAATAAGTCAGGCAGTGAAAGACAGATACCATATGTTTTTACTCATATGTGGATCAGGAGAAACTTAACAGAAGACCATGGGGGAGAGGAAGGGGAAAAAAATAGTTACAGAGAGGGAGCGAGGCAAACCATAAGAGACTCTTAAATACGGAGAACAAACTGAGGGTTGATGGAGGAGGGGGAGAGGGGAAAACGGATGATGGGCATTGAGGAGGGCACTTGTTGGGATGAGCACTGGGTGTTGTATGGAAACCAATTTGACAATAAACTATATTAAAAAAAATAAGAATAAAATTAAGCCTTAGCTGTTTTTATTTTATTTTTATTTTATTTTATTTTATTTTATTTTATTTTATTTTATTTTATTTTATTAGAGAGAGAGAGAGACAGACAGACAGACAGACACAGACAGACTGTATACTTGTGGGTGGGAGCAATAGAGGGGAAGAGAATCTTAAGCAGGCTCCACCCTGGGTGCAGAGCCTGACTCGGGGCTTTATCTCACAGCCCTGGGATCATGACCTGTGCCAAAATCAAGAGTTGGACACCCAACTGACTGAGCCACCCATGAGTCCCATATCCTAGCTGTTTAACAAAGGACTCTGTTACCACACAGGTCTTCATCTTTAGTATAACCTTAAAATACACCCTTATTGTTTTTATTAAGGACAAAAGATTATATGCTTAACCCCAAAGCCTTCTTAAGAGCAGAGCTGTGGAAGGTTCCCCAGGACTCACAGATATGGCTGCTATCTCCTCTAGTCCTTCCCCACGTCCCCCATCTCCATTTCCACAAATCTTCAGGCCATCCTCTGTGCATTCAATACAGTTGAGGCATTACAAGTCTTTATGTTGAATCCAAAAAAACTTTCACATACTTTGTTAAACAGTATTTACTGAAAATGAACATTTTCAGATACTGTCCAAAGAATTATATGCAGAAATGAGGTATGATTATGCCATATAATATACACATCTTGAATTACACAAAATTTAAATGCTTGATCAATTGAAAATGGGATATGTAATCAATAAAGATCACTGTGGTTTTTTTAAATGGGAAGGGAGGGAAGGGGAAAAAATTCGATATAATGGAATACTGATCAGGGCCATGAACTAAAAGGTAATTTTAAGCTCTTCTCAAAGGAAATTTATCTCTTCAAAATGTAAAATTTCTCAGCCCAGGACTTTTACTGAGTCTTAATCTGTTTTAGGTTATTTTAAAAAAATCAAGCTTAACGTCTAAAAAAGAATGACTGTATGTGACTAAGTTAATTTAGGTGTCCTCATTGTCTTTACATATGGTTAGAATATTTGAAATACAATTTTTAAATCCACAGACACACCCATTCATTCTTGTGCTTTTCAGACCTGGAGCACTGGAGAACACCATAGCAGAAAGTTCCCAATACAAGGCCCCTGGGCCTATAAAACAAAATACATACACCTAATATAGGAGATTTTAAAGATATTTAAAAATTAACTAGCAGCATAATTTATTTCAGCATTCAAAATAATGCTTTAGTAATAAACTTATAGATAGCTTAGTTCTAGAGTCTTCTCACAACTCTAACTTTTGGAGGTAAGGATTAGGCCTCATGTTTTTATAAACACTTTCATTCACACTAAGGGCAATTATATATATAGTCTGTCATTTTTATCTATCAAAATAATAATCATTATTGAAGTTGCAAAGTAAATAACACAGGCAGATCAATTAATACAGTTAATGTGTAAATAAGAGAGTAACTTTAAAACACAGGGCTATTACTCTGAAAAGCAGTATGGAGGTTTCTCAAAAAATTAAAAATAGAACTATCCTACCACCCAGCAATTGCACTAGTAGGTATTTACCCAAAGATACAGGAGTGCTGTTTCAAAGGGGCACATTCACCCCAATGTTTATAGCAGTGCTATTGAAATAGCCAAAGTATGGAAAGAGCCCAAATGTTCATCAACAGATGAATGGATAAAGAAGATGTGGTATATATATACACAATGGAATATTACTCGGCAATCAAAAAGAATGAAGTCTTGCCATTTGCAACAATGTGGATGGAACTAGAGTGTATTAGCTAAGTGAAATAAGTCAGAGAAAGACAAATATCATAGGACTTCACTCATATGTGGAATTAAGAAACAAAGCAGATTAATACAAGGGAAGGGAAACAAAAATAATATAAAAACAGTGGCAGGGGGACAAACCATAAGAGACTCTTAAATACAGAGAACAAAATGAGGGTTGCTGGAGGGTTTTGGTGGGGGGATGGGCTAAATGGGCGAAGGGCATTAAGAAGGACACTTGTTGGGATGAGCACTGGGGGTTATAATATGTGATGAATCACTAATTCTTCTCCTGAAATCATTATTACATTATATGTTAACTGTAAATTTAAATATAAATAAATAAGACATAAATAAATTAAATAATAAATAAATAAATTTTAAACAAAACACAGGGCTATCAGATAAAATACAAGATTCTGCTCAGAGATAAAATTGAATTTCAGGGAGATAAAATTTCACAATTAAAGGAGTTTTTAAAAAAAAATTACAGTAAAATTCATTTGTTAATACAATTGTAATTTAAGATATATATTTAAAAATGCCTTAAGGATATAACACAACAGATGAAAAAATATGCTTTATATTACTCAAGACAAATTGAATTGACTATAGGTTCTTGCTGTTAGGCATTTAACTGATTAGAAATAACCCAAAAGGTGAGTTGGTTACATGTGACTAAAGAATCTCTCTCTTATTCTTCCACAGCAGGTATTCTCACAAATTTCTACTATTCCTCTCTCAATAGTCTAAGACATTAAGCATTCAAAACTTCTTTGATTCACTGGTCAATTTTATATTCCATGACTGAAAGGCTGCCATATACGAGGAATATTAGAGTAATTCCTAGGCCAGCAGACGTAAATGGGATAAGCAATAGCATGTGTCCCCTGGTGTGAGTAAATACCAAGGATAAGCATCACCTATGGTAAAATCAAGTTAAACATTTTTGATAAACATTAAATATTTCCTGTTTAAAGGGAATACAAGAGCTAACAATGAACAGTCAAACTAAAAGTGGAACATTTTGCTGGTCTGGCCTCTCCAGTAAGGCAATTAAATAATAATAACATGAATCTGCCAGATTAAAAGAGATTTAAGGAACATCAAATCAGATGCATATCCTGGATAGAATACTAGTTTTAGATAAACCAGCTATAAAGAAAGGCCTTCTATAGATAGGCAAGTGGAGATATTTCAATTATACACTGAGTGGGATCTCAATCTTATGCCTTCGACAGTTGTATAATGAGGTTAAACACACACACACACACACACACACACACACACACACACACACAAGGTAATGTTGTAGAGGGGCCCCTGGGTGGTTCAATCAGTTAAGGGTCTGACACTTGATTTCGGCTCAGGTCATGATCTCATAGTTCATGAGCTTGAGCCCCGCATTGGGCTCTGCACTGATGGTGTGGAGCCTGCTTGGGATTCTCTCTCTCCCTCCCTCTCTCCGCCCCCCCCCCCCCGCCTGCCCCCTACTTTGGTGCTCTCTCTCAAAATAAATAAACATTAAGAAAATTTTGTTTAATTTAAAAATGGTAATGTTATAGAAATACATCCCAGAAAGAAAACATGTTTGATGACAGATGTTCATGATGAATTATATTAAATGTCCCTTAAATTATGGTATTTCATAAAAGTATGTTAAAAATCCCCAACATTCTAGAACTTCGCTAGTGCAATGATCTTTTCTTTCTTCTGCTTCTGAATTAATCTTTAATGATGAATCATATGGCATATTGAAAACAAGATCAATGGAAATCTCCCCATCAGTATCTGGTGGGGGGTAGTTGGTGGGGGAAACCTTAAGAGATGATAATGTATCAGTTATTTAGAAGGAACCTGATCTGGCATCCACTTGGCCAGTTAACTGATGCTAGGAAACACCCTTTACTCTGCATATGTTGAAGCTAAAGGCTTCTGCTGTGGATCCTAGTTAATAATTTAATCTAAAACCATTGCCACCATCTGCTCGGTCAATTTCAAAACGTCTGCTACCATTGTGACAGTTTAGCCAAGCCACAGTATTCACATGGCAAATGCTGAACAAACGAAAGGCGAGGGAGAAAGAAAACATGCTATGACAAAAAGAAACCCCAATCAAAAGTCTAAAACACAAAGGGAGTCCTGCTGACACAGCATGCCAAGTTCAACCCTGCCCGCAGGGATAGAAGGATGCAATGTCTCTCTAATGCAGGGCAGGGGAGAATCTGGAGACTGTCCCCAGATAATGGGCACAAGGTGGGGCTGACAGCGGAGGGCTCTGTGAAGGGAATGGGTCCTGAGGTTGGGAGAAATGGTGAGCAGGGTTATGGCAAGGGCAAAATGAAAAGGGGAGATTTCCTATTTTCCTAGACGGAGCCGAAGACAGTCTCAAAGGGCGTCCAATCCACTGTTCTTTAAGATACAAAGTAAGTGAGCCACCGTACATGCATCACAGAGCTATCCAGCACCACCCGAATCCTCCATTGTGCGTTCCAGGTGTCAGTACACCATGCTACCTCTGCCTTCACTGGGAGAGTAGGCTAGTGGGGCAGGGCTCCAACTGTCCACACTCATTTCTGCCTCTACACCTTCACACCTGTCATTCTTCCACCTGGGATGCTCGATCCCCGACTGCTCCACTTGGCATGCCCTGTTTGTTTTTCCTTAAGAGGCATTCCTTGACAGAGCTTTAGTAACTCTTTATTTCAAAATTACAGGCCATTTTACTTCAAGGATAACTTCCTCAAAAGTGAACTACATCTGTCTCGCAGAAAGAATGAATAATTTCATTAACTCTAAGCCTCTTATGCTTGTGCCAATTAGTCTTCATGACATGTTGTAGAGCTCTCATCCATCCACCCACCTAGTACTGATTCATCTAATTCATTCTACTCAGCCTATATTAGGAACATAAAGGCTCATTCAGGAGAAAAGTAATATATATGAGTAGAGCTACATATTAATCAGTTCACTTCTAAAGTTAACTCACTTTACCTTTCCTAATTCAATCATTCAAAACACAGAATGCTTATTAGGGGTCTACCATGTCTTACAGAAGAGGATAATTTTCTGTGCTATTTAAATTTACCATAATTACATCCTTTTATAACAAAAATAACTTAAAGGGAAATGAACCTTACATTTGAAAAGAAGAAAAAATCAATTCAACCTTTCTTTCAAATTCTTCAGGGAAGAAAGAAAAAAAATCTCATTGTGGCACGAAAAGCCAAAGTATAATGAATGTGATGATCTGAGAGATCTAATTTAAGAGCCACGTGATTCGCTGAAGTGCTTTATACACTGGGCTCTCTTGTACTTTTAAAACTGGACCGTATTAAGGATTCATTGATTGACGGTATTACGAAACCTACAAGAAATTTGTACTTAGGAATTTTCTACTTAGAAAAAAAAAACTGAGAGCAAAGGGGACATCCTCATCAAGACTACATGTGGGATGGGAGTGGGGGGGGGGCGCTGACAAAATAAAGTAGAAGGTCGCCACCTACAGGGGGACGCTGTACAGTGATGAAACACTGGTACAGGACAAGAGCTTGGAAGAAACGGCTCTAATTTAACAGGTCTCAAAAGAACATTCTCATCTTCCTCCACCAAAGGAAGACCCATACTCGATAATCTCTGTGAATTTTCTTAAGCTACCTAGCATCTGCAACCAAGCACAGGTTAAGGAAGCACCCCTGAATTATGTAAACCATTTCTGAAGCCATGAGGGGACACTTACATTTAACTGAATACAGGTCCATGTCAGTTTACAACCGAAACATAAACTCTTGCAATAAAGGAATCGAAAGGAAAGTGTTAACACTTGGAGGGAAAATGATTCTGAAGCCATATTCTCCACAGACACACACACACAAATGCTTTATTTAAAATGACTGAAAGAAAACGATTACTTCTCATCGCTTAAATTAATTACAATTAATGATCAATAAGTAGAAAGCCTTAAAGAAGCATTTGAAGGCATGATTTTGTAGGCAATGGACCAACCTCACAAACTGTTCAGTTTCTCTTTTCTCTGCTTCCTGTGATTTCTTATATTGTTTCACATATGGTTAAGATGAGCACTACAATTAATAAACTGGTGTGACCAACTGCTTTTGTTAAGAGGCCAGCTAGTTCACATGCAAAATGATAATTAGACAAATTAAGAGAGACCGCTCTGGTTTGCTGATGAACTCCAGCAACACTAGTTAAAATGTCTAACTGTATTTGGCTTTCTAGTAATTGTAAAGGTTGACCTAGGTGAAGATAACATTTATCTCATTAGGGTTGGTTTAAAAAAAAAAACACAAGAATTATACAGTCTTAAACTAGTGGATAGATGGCAGCAGAATTCTTCCAACAGAGAAACCTGAGCTCCTTATTAAGCGTGAGTGCTAGGAAGATTCTGTAATTACGCTGGAGAGGTCACAGCAGGAGCAGAGGAAGGTCAGCCAGGCATAAAATGATGTTCAGAATCAGTCTAGAGAGTGCAGAACTTTCATTAAAGTCAAGCAGTCAAAGACTTTTGAAATGAATAAAACATTCCTATGATCTCAATGTGTCATCTTCTTTCACTGATTTTTCTTTTCAATTGAGAGAAGAATTATTTTTAATAAGTAAACAACAAATGGGAGCAAGAGGCAAGGGTAAAAGCATCAATCACTGCAGGGGGACATATGTTCAGTAGCTCTACATTCTAGTAACCTAAGATTTCTAAGGCAAGGAGTTCACAATGCAGATTTCTAAACTGACGCCACAGAAGGGTCCCCAGGCTCGCTGGCATTCCCTGGTACCAGAGGGCAATACGATTAGGGCACAGCTGGAAGGAAGGGAGGCGTGTTGATTGCAGAGCCCACATAATTAGGCCCACACAGAATTTGAGAAAAATCAAATGGTAATCAAAACAAGAACGCTGAGGCGAGGTGATGGCTGGCCTCTGACTTTGTTAAAATGATACGCTTAGCTCCTCCCCGTTGGTATCATGAGGGTTCAAAACAGCAGAAAACATAATGGAATTCATCCCATCTTAGCAAATAAAATACGGCGGCTTTTCTCATGTACCTAACTAACAACAGTTTCAGCATGTGGCCAAAAATAGGAAGCTTGGAGTTGTAACGACAGGTGCAGAGAGTCCGTATTTTAGTACACTGTATTTCTTTTTTTTGCTTTTATCATTAAGGAAAAAAGGTGAAGGGAGTAGAAATCACTATACAAATTTGACCAACAATAAAGACATAAAATCAAAATTTTCCTGAACCAGGTAAAAAGAAAAGTAAGATATTTGGGGAGAAAATAAAGCAGGCTCTTACAATGCCAAATCATTTCCCCAAACCTCGGTCAAATAGTCCAGCAGCTCTCAGGAGAATCAGATCAACTTGTTTTTTATCACCTTATCTTAGACACCCATCTCTTTGTGAGTAGCGGTCCATATAAATCATCACACGATAAAACAAGTTCAAATGAAGCTGCGGCCTTTCATTAGCAAACCATGTTTAATTACATAAACATTGAGGCGCTCAGAGGCGGTCCCAAAACACCTGCACTTTTCTACATTTGTCTCGATATATAGGTCCAAGGGATTGGAATTATTTTCTTATAACTACTTTCTGAAGAGAAATACTCACCAACTGTGCCCCACTGGATAGAGGAATCAGCCACAGACTCCAGAGGATAGATTACATTCATTATCAAAATAAATCCCAGAGCATCTATGGAGAGCTTATGCCAGCAGGGCATCCCATGGTGAACTAGGACAAAATTCACTTTGTCGCTCAGAAACCTCCTTCCTTCCACTTCTCAGTACCATCACAACTGCCCATCAACAACGATAACTCTATTCCGAACTTTCCAGCTTCACTTAAATTGTGTTTAATACCACCACTCCCCCTTGTCCCCCCCCCCATTGGCCTCTGCTGTCTGCAGCTGCTGAATGCTACAAATAGCTTCTTGTATAATTTGACTTAGAATGCACCCCAAACGAGACATGTTGAATAGCAATGTGAATGCTTCATTCAGAGAGAACTAAAATGTGTAGAATGCCCTAAAAACATCACAGTGGTAAAGAGGGATCATTTGGGAGTCTTGGGGCAGAGAACTGCTTTCAGCAGTAGCCTGCAAATTCTTCTCAGGGCTATGCAAATGGCAAGAGAAGGGATGCAGAAGATTCCCACAGTGATCAAAGGATTAGCTAATTTCCCTCAGCCTGCCTTGTCGGGGATGGGGTTTCCCTAAAGTTGCTTCCATTCTCCACACACATTTGTCTTCCTACCCTCCTGATAAAATGCCCTTACTCTAAATCTATTCATGCTCTAGCATCAATGATCCTTTCTTAGGTTAATTTTTGAGACTGTTTGCCTTAATGCTTTGTGTGTTCCACACACGGCAACCCCACCCCACCCCCATCTGATATATTTGTGGGGCCAAAGCCAAATCCAAGCAGTTCACTTTGCAAAGTCAGTTACTCCACAATTTGATAGAACAGGACAGCACAATAACAAGAAGGCACCTGGCTGGCTCAGTTGGAAGAGCGTGTGATTCTTGATCTTAGGATTTTGAGTTTGAGCCACATGTTGGGTGTAGAGATTACTTAAAAATAAAATCTTTTTTAAAAAGAGTGACAACACACAATATTCATGAGTGCATTCAAAGAAAGAGGATAAGCATCCACCTTTATGAAATGGATAAGGGACGAAAAAGAACCAGGAACTTAAAACCATCTACCCTACAGTGCTGCAACAGTCTAACCTCTATGAAAACTTCCCTTAGGAAATAGCTTGCAAAGAACAAAAACATCCACACACACATAAAAAAATAAAAATTAAAAAAATTTTAAAAAAAACAGTCCACACAGATAATGGCTATTTTCACTTCACAAATGTTAAGTCGTTTTTCGAAAAGCTTCCCTGTGTGTTGAAACTGGAATGTATTTTCCTGGATATCAAGTATATTGGCAATCAAATGATTACTGGAGCTGGAGGCCAGGGAGAAGTAAGAGTTAAAGGAAAACTCTTTCAGTTGCTAAGTAAAAATGGGAGCCAGAAGGACCAGGGAATTACCTTTGACCTGCTCTCTTCCCATCATCCTCTGAGTCTCAGATGAACTGACATTTCCTCGGAAAAGGAAACCTTTCCTCACCCTCTGACTCTGTTTACACCTCCTATTAATCACCCTCATCAAGACCCATACTTTTCTTATAGCACTACTACTTCTTTTTGTATAGTTGTTTGTTTGGTGACTACACATCCCACTAGACACATGATCTGGACACAAGATCCAGAGGCCACGGCTCTCTGGATTCACAGGGCCTAGGGGCTGAGTGCCAGATCTGACACAGCAGTAGGCATAAAAGTATTATTTTATTAAAGGAAGGAATTACAGAAAGAAAACATTTAAACAAAATGAGATCCAGTATTGAAAGATAACTAATGTTAAAGTATCACAGTATTGGCAGACAGCTTTTAGCTAGACACACAAGTTCATTTCAAAAAAAATCACTTCATTCATTTCCAGCCTCGACTTGTTCATTAAAGGCATTAATGGGAACTTTGTCTCCCATGCCTTCTCCCCATTATCCACTCCTTTGTGGCGTATCCCTCCTAATTGTACTTATCTATCTCCCCTAGTAGGACCTTCACTCCTTGTGGATGGGAACTGGGCCTTCGTTGGCTTTGGAGATGCCAGGACGTTTGTTGATTGAAGAGCAAAATGAATGAATAAGCAACCTTTTTTTTCCTTGTCTGTTAGGAATTCCATTGGATAGAAGACTGATAAAATCAAACAGTAATAAGACACATTTTTCAATAGAGGGTGCCCTCTAATGGGAACTAGAAGGAAATAATATCAGAGAAAATGAGAAAACATGACATAGCAGGTGACATGTGATGAATGAATGAGAATTTGCTAGATGGAGAAGGATATGAAACACATTCCAACTAAACAAAAGAGCAAGAGCAAAGAGAGCAAGTCGTCTGTATGCTGGGAATACTGAGTTACGTGTAGAACGGATGGTGCACATCGCCTGCACAGCCCCAAACCACCTTGTAGAACGCACTGTAGAATGTGATCGTCTAGAAGCTGAAAACCACATTTCCCAAACTACCTGACACCTGGTTTGCAAAGCTGGTACAGCTGGTGAATTTGACTGAGGACATGAGTCCACACTGCTGCTGCTTTGGCTATGTCTGCTGGTAAGTCTGATTGTTGGGGCATTTTGGTAGGAGTGCTAACTGAAGTCTCTGTGTCCAATCCCTACTTTCGTGTGGATGGGAGGCAGAGCAGGTGGCATTCGTTTGCCAGTAAGGTATACAGCCTAGGCAATGTGGGCTTGGAGTCAAAAACTGGGTGCCAGCTTTCTGACTGCAGTAGAGATAACAGCTCCCTTGGTAAGTCATTTCTGAGATGGTGTCTGGGGGGTGTCATTCCTGGGAGTTCCACTCGGACCAGTTTCCCAAGCTTTTCCAATGATTGTATAAGTACCATACACCCTGTTAACTCCCCTTCTGCTTACATTGTTGTCTGCAACTGAACCTTCCTGAGAGAATCTGCTGGCCCACTGGGATGACAAAGTGGTGTTCACAGGAAGTGCAGGGGGAGAGATGGCTGGAAAAGTAAATATGGACCAGTCCAGGTGTAAGGCACCTTGCCTGTCAAGTCAAAGAGGTTAGACCTCAGTTAGCTAGTTAGGGTTAAATATCAAAAGTTTTCATACAAGATAGTGGTCTGTGTTTTAGAAAAATTTTAGAGGCAAAGGAAAACTGAATTGAAAAGGTAGGCAAAAAGGTGGGCAAATTCTATAAATCCATGGTGAACATGTTGATGAAAGAAGGAATGGGGGTAACTAGTCTGTTCCCCTTTTGTTAACCTTTGACTGGGTCATCATTTCTGCCTCTCTTAAATGCTTTATCTATTCTAGCTAGACACCAACAGTCCAGGGGTAGAATGCGTCCACCCGCTGACTGGTTAGCCTTTAGCCTTACCTTACTCTTTTGATTTATCATGTTGGACAATTTGGGGTGAATACTTTCGTTCCTGATTATTTGCTGCGTACACTGATTTTCTTCTAAGCCTGGAATTTGCATAAATAATACGGTCATGATAAAAGCCCATAACTGAAAAATCACATATTCACTGTATTTATTTTTTAAATGCTGACTTTCCCCAATCTTAGTTACATAGAACTGAAGTACTGCATCAATTCCGATAAAGAACACACAAGAACATTTAACCACTATCGGTATTAGGGAAAGAACATCAGATAACTGAAACAAGACAGCCAACACCTTGTTAAAGTGGCTATGAAGGCAGTGTCAGAATACTTAGATGGGAACAATGGAATCTACTCATTAAGCAAAAAGGATTTAATAAGAGGTATTAAGGAGCTTCCAGAATCTCCAGGAGGGCCAGAGGGTGAGGAGTTGACATGCACACTACCGAAACTGTCACAGTGAAACACTGCTGTTGCTGCCACCTGCTGTCACTGCTGATCATGTGCAAGTCTGGATGCTAAGTGTCCACAGAAGCCAATGCCTCAAGCGCAAGAGGCCAATGCTGCCAGGCTTACAAGTCGATGCAAACAACCTATACAGCTACCGCCTAGTTTTCGTACTGCATCCATATTCAATACTAGTGGACAGAGCCTTGGTCATATACCTGCATTCTAGCTGCAAGGGAGTCTGGGAGTAAAGACATTTGCTTGGCTACCATGGTAGGAGGAGTCAGGCCAGACCGGGATTTGGGTGAGCCAACAACAGAACCTGCTGCAGGATTCCTAGCCACATTCTTCAGGGAGAACTGGTAGTAATATCATCCAAACGCAATTGCGATTTGTAGTCTCTTATCTCAGTTTTGATTCAAATCCAGAAATATGGTTATTAACACCAGAACTCCCTGAATCAGAAGCTGAAACGGAGAATTCTTTTACTCAGATTGTACTGGGGGCCTCCAAGAACTCAAGTAGTACTCCACACTATCAGCTGTTGAGTAGAAAAACTCAACACAGTCCAGAATTGGTTTCTTCCCATGGGCTCCCTTTCTTGAGAACTTGAAAGGAAGGAAGGAAGGAAGGAAGGAAGGAAGGAAGGAAGAAAAAGAAATTACAGTTTTTTTTAAAGACAAGCTCAAATTCATGTCATATACGAAAAATAATGCCAAATAGAGGTGAGGTGTAAGCCTCACAGCAATGATTTTCAGGAAACTAGAATGGTCCATGGGTTGTTGCAATCTGACTTTACAAATTAAAAGAGAAAATTCAGCGAAGTCACTTTTCCAACTACCTTATGTACTTAAACTTGGAAAAAAAATAATAGAAGTTTGGCCTTACTTTCCCACTATGTAAGAGTTCTTATGGACAAGACAGTGAATAATCTAGGCAATGACATAGTAACTTCAATATTTATACTTCTGCCACTGAATGTTACTGAAGAATAAAACACTCTATAGGTAAGCATCTATTGAGAAAATATAACTTTTCTGAGCACCACTGCACAAATAAACCCTCTCTGAATCAGGCAGAGGCATGCTTTGCCATGTATTTAGTGATATCTTCAAGAGTATTTTTTCAAAGTATAATCTGTAGTAATAATAGAAAGCAAATCTTCAAAAGAAACTATTCTGCTCTTAATTTTTCTTTTGATAAAGTGAAGACCTTCAACTTTCATCAAGAAACAATGGCAATCAAATGGAATTTCTATGTATCTCATTACTTGCAAATATTTATTTCTTCATAAACACTCAGATATTACAATAAAAGCATGAAATATTAATGTTCCTATCCAGTTTTAAAAAAAATCAGAGAGCTATCATCCTGGATGGAGAAAGTAATTTGCTCCCATCTTGAGACATGAATAATTTTTTAATTTTGCAAGGCAAATAGGACATTTGTCTACAATGTCTTTCCTATTGTCCATGATACGTAGACCCCATCAGAAGATTAGCAGGAAAGCAGGGGAAATTCTGTAAGCAATCCTTGAAAATAAGCACAGTGGTAGCTTTTCTTTGTGCTTCAGAAAGGACTTTCCTCCACACATAGCTAGGGGGTTCTGGCAGGGTAGAGAGAGAAAGATCCAGAACACACTGGCATTATTTCCTATTCCCTCCCTTTCAGGAATCAGATAGGGTTGATTAGTAATGCTTTTCTTCACATACATAGTGCTGAAATTTTCTGTCTTAAAAAAAAAAAAAATCAGAGCCATGTCTATCTATGACAGCCTGAGTGAAAAGTTGGCCATGTCCACCTCGAGTTCAACTTTTTGCAACACATACACGAACCTCAATCAGATCTCTTTGACCACCGTGTGGAGAACAGGCTCTGTATGGGCAAGTAGAATTAGGAAGCTATTGCCAATGAACTATGCAAGAAATGATGGCAGCTTGAACTATCGTTAACGAGAGAATGGGTGGATTTGAAATAGATTTTGGAGGCGGAACACAAAGATTAGATGTAGGACAGAAAGAAAAGGAGGGACCAAAGAGAACTCCACTTTCTTCCAAAGGTGCTGGGTGGATGCTGGTGATACCATTTACTGAGAAGGGGAACCCCGGAGGAGGACTAGTTGGAGGGAAAAGGAATCCAGACATGGCACGTGTGAGCAGCCTATTGGACGTGCATGTGGAAATCTCATGTAGGCAGTTGCATGAGGCTCAAAAGCGAGGCCAGTGCTGGAGATGAAAACCACTTGGAATGAGCACACAGAAGGTACTTCAAGCCACCAAATGCGAGCATTTAGGGAAAGGAGGCAGGCACACAAGACAACAGAAGATTGAACCCTGTGGCTCTTCCTTAGAAAAAGAGGAGGAGATTCCACTCCAGGAGCTAGAAGTGGCTGAAGAAGTAGTTTCTTGAAATCAAGAGAGGAAACACTTTTGAGGGGGTGGAAAGTGGAGTGGGCACCTCCACAGAATAGGCTAATAAGGCAAAGAGAGCACCGTGAGCATTGCATCTGGCTACATGAGAGCTTTGGGAGCCCTGAAGACAATGCCCAGGGCACTGGAGGGCCAGAAATCCAGATTCTGGTGTGCGAAAAAGTGACCAGGAGGTAGGGAGGCGGGAAGACCAGATGCAGACCACGTGTTTGATTACTAAGTTTTGCTCTGAAGACAGAAAAACAGGTGGGCACTGAGGATATGAGAGGCCAAATAATGTCAAGAACTGAAATAAGTCCTTAGAATTTCCTTGTTCAAAAACTGTTTGGTTCGTTTTTCAAGTTCTCTTCATTTGTTTCTGAGTCCGAAAGCCACCGCAGAGCCTTTTTTAGATTCACATTATGAAACAAGATTCAACAATCTGGGTTAATGAATGACAATAATCTTCAAAGCAGAAAGGCTGGGAATTATTCTCTGAATTAATGAGTTTCATTAATGGAAAAAAAGAAAGGGCCTCATCCCCCCCAATGCGCACCCTTTCATGACTTCTTTTTTTTTTTAAGATAAAAAAGTTAGAGCAAATATTTCCAGGAATAGAAGACAGTAGACGCAGAGAGGAATTCTTGATTGATTTATCGATTTGTAATCATGAATATGAAGTACTAGAACAGAGACGTAATTTCAAGTATAAAAACTTTTCCAAGGAGGTAAGAATGGAAAACCCAAACCTGTGTCTAAGCTGTAGGTCCAGCCTGGTGCCAAATGGCAAGATTGCTCCATATGTGAAAAGCACAGAACAGTCTTTAGGGGAAACAAGAGAAAAAGAATAGCTAGAAGCAAATGGTGCTTACTCTGAGCTGAGCATTTCATGTGCAATATCTCATTTAACTCACATTGCAGCCCTGGAGGGTTGGAGCTTTTATTTATCCCCGTTTTTCAAGTTGAGGAAATAGTGGCTCAGGAAGAAGCTAAGTAATTTTCAAAAGCCATAAGCATGCCAAGTGGCAGGTCAAGAACTCAAACCAGGCCTGGGATGCTGAAGGCTTCCTCCTACCTACTCACCATGTAATAGGACCTCTGGGAATAGCTAAGGCAGGAACGAGCACTTCTCGAAGCAGAGAGCTGAGCCCCACACAGACCCAAACAAAGCAGTAAAACTAAAAGCTAAAATTAAGCCTGGGCTTTAAGTCAACTTTTTATTGGGTACAGAACAGTGCACAAAAAAGAAGTGTGCCACAAAGTGAACGTCCATGTCACCAGTACTCGGATCAAGATGTCGATGACGCCGAGCTCCCAGAACTCTGTTCATGCCCTTGTAGTCACTACCCCCATGCCCCAAAGTGACACTACCCTGACACAATCACCACAGACTAGTTTCACCTGGTTTTGAATGCTGTACGAGCAGAATCATACTGTGTTTAGCCTTGTGAGATTCACCCATGTGGTGCGTGCAGTAGTAATTTGTTTATTCTTATGGCTGTACAGTGAGAAAACTTACTCATTGCATTATTAATGGCTATTTGTTGTTGTTGTTGTTATAGTTGTTTCTAGTTGGGGCTTTTATGAACATTCTCACAGATGTCATTTGGTGAACACATTTCTACCTTTCTATGCCCTTTACCTTGGGCATAAAGAATTCAAACCAGGTCCCCTAGAAGGGAAGTTGCTGGTTTACAGGGAATGCATATATTCAGCTTTAGCAGATACTGCCAACAAATCTTCCAAAAAGGAAAGACTAGTGCAGTGACTTAACGGTTTTCTTCCCACGGCAAACGGGCTCTCAAGTAAAAACAGATTTTTAAAATACTGGAGGATAGCCTAAAATTTATCACAGGCCACTCTTAAAATATCAGAAACAAACTAAAAAGAGAGTCTTTCTGAAAATCATCTGAATGATGGAAGCCCTGATTGCCAAAGCTAAAGAGAACACTGGCTGAAAGTGTCTTGAAAAAGGGTTGGTACATATAGCATCTGGGCTGTCTGCAAACTATGCTGGAGACAGAAGTCTTTGGCACAGGACAGCAATTGCTAGTTTGCACCCTGCTATGAGAGACCTGGGACCTTCATGTCTCTGGGCCTTGGGTGTTTCAAATCTGAAACGGTAAAATGGCACTGGTTGAACTCTAAGTTCTATTTAGGGCTCAAAACAATGTGGAGCAGACAGATAGAAGACAGAATGCTTCTGGCTTGTCAGAATCAGCAAGGACTCAGTCCTATACACTCACCCATATAAAAACCATGGATATATTTTCGTCGCAAAGCAAAATGAAACCAAAAGAAAGGTTAGCTGCACTGATACATCAGGGCAGTTCTAAGGACTACTTAAGTGTTGGAGAAATATTTTGGATCTTATGAAAAAGTGTTTTAGAAAAAAAAAATCTGAGAATATTTAGCAAAATGATCCCAAGATTAAAAATATATTTTAGGAACACCCGGGCGGCTCAGTTGGTTAAGTGTCCAACTTCGGCTCAGGTCATGATCTCACGGTTTGTGGGTTCGAGCCCCGAGTCAGGCTCTGTGCTGACAGCTCACAGCCTGGAGCCTGCTTCGGATTCTGTGTCTCCCTCGCTCTCTGCCCCCCCCCACTCATGCTCTGTTTCTCTCTGTATCAATAATAAATAAACATAAAAAAATTTAAAAAAAATGAAAACCTGACATATGGTCTTAAGTTGAACGAAATCCATCTTGATAGTTTGCCATAAGAAGTTTGTCTTTCTTGATACCTTTTGGAAACTCCCCCAGCATCTATCTGGCCTCTTTGCAGGATAAGCACGTAAAGATATGCTTTAAAAGGTAATACACCCTGTCACGTGTGTAACTTTAGCTTGTCTTTGCTTTGCAGTGTTTAAGCAGGAAAAGTAAATTGAGCCAGCTGTATAAGCAGTACACAAATCTATGTCTCTCCTCCTCGGTCTCCTCCTTTTTATCCTATTGACATAGGAGGTCGAGACCAGCTCTGTGAGGCCGCACTGGAGTTCCTACAGATAAGGATTTCTTTCACAGTTACATATTTTGGAAACTGAAGTTAAGTACAGAGGAAAACAACACCGTGAAACACCAAAAACCATACATTCAGATGACCGTTCCAACTTTACTCACAAACAGCAGTGTGGAACTCTGCAACAGGGAAGGAGAAAGCGAGGAAAAAAATGTCTTTTTTAAATCTGAAGTGACAAAAGAGTTTATGAAGCTTATAAGGCTTGTCACACCATGAAAACAAATCCCCTCATTTACATCCGTGAATAGCAGCTGAATTTATAGCTCACGTTAAATCGCAAGTCAGAGTGCGGAGGGATTACCAGTGTCCAGACATTAGCTGAGGACATTTACATATGAAAGGTAGAAAGAAGTGGGTACAGACCATGACCCTTACCAATCCACTTAGGAAACCAAAAACCCAAAGTGAAAAGATCCTGTTTGGCACTACGGTGTGACAAATACCAGTCAGAAGCGCAGAGGCTGTGAGCATTTAACACACACAGGACAGAAAGAAAAATGTCAGTTAACAGTCACTGGGTCTAGCCAAGGTTCTGGGCAAAGCTTTACATCCATTACCCCATTTAAAAGTTCATGAAAATCTTATCAGTTAGGGAATTACCATTTGCATTTTAGAGATGAAAGAGCGGAGACCCAGGGAAGTTAAGTGACTTGTCCCACGGCCACACGGTTCCACTGGCAGAGCCAAAGTCATCAGTGATTAGAAAGCCCCAAACAAGAACCTGTGAATTAGATGCCAGATCCTTCTTATTATTTATTCCTCCTATAATTCCTCCTCTGACGTACATGGGCCATTTTCCAATTCGCATTTTGTAATTTATTGAGAACTGGCAAATTGTCCATCTAAGACTCAGATGAGAGGATTATGGGAAGAAAGCAAGTTATCTGACATAATTATAAGGCTTTGTCAGTCAACATAATTCCACATGATTACATGATAAGCCTAAAATAAAGATTTTATTTCTGCTATTCACTTTTTAAAAATATATTCCTAACACTCCAAGAATAACTGGAGTAACAGAGAAGTAAAGGAGAATGGCAGAATAGAGAGAAAGAGACAAAGGTTTCCATTCAGAAAGAAGAGATGTGAACATATTTAGAAAAAGAAGAAGAAGAAAAAACCCAAAACACGAAGCAGAGCCGGGTTAACAATTGTGCCAAGTTTTAGGACCAAGGAAGAAAGTTAAGTGCACAGTGACAATTCAGTAGCCATTTAATAGACAATTTAGCAGTAGTGTTAGCCTGGACTTCAAACACTATTATGCAATGGATTTGCTCTCTCATACTAAGCACATGTTTCTTTGGAAAAAAAACAAATATGCTAAGCTACAAAAGAGAGACTGGCTTAGAAAAGAAAATGTGGACAATCTCTGAATGATGAAATTAATGTGCCGATCAAATAAAACTCATTCCCAAATTAAGGATTACAGCTCAAATTTGTTACACCCATAAAATAACTAAAGCAAGCAAGAAAAAAAAAAAACCTGTCAGCTTTGTAAACTTCATTGGTAGTGGTGGCCCATTAAGTCCGTAGCCAGTCTTTTTAACTTTCATTCTTTGACTAGTCATTTAAAGATTTATTTATGAGCCTGTTATTTCATGTTTGAGAGGAATAAATGTATAATGCATGATTTTTCCTCTAGAAAGATGCAGGCAGTCGTCACTTAATTCCTACAAAGGTGAGTGATTAAGTATGGTTAACAGCTCTGTTAATTTTTGACTCTATTATGATCATCCCATGCGGACCCAACTTTTCTAATATTTCAAGCCAACTGATACCAAGCCAACTGTTTTAATATTTCATACACACAAATTCACCACATCGGCAAAGCACAGTCCAGACTTAAGACTTTTGCCTGTCCTGGACTTCACAACTAAAATAAATGGCTTTTAGAATTGCAATAAGAGGGGTGCCTGGGTGGCTCAGTTGGTTGAGTGTCCAATCTTAGTTCAGGTCATGATCTCAAGGTTCATGAGTTTGAGCCCCACATTGGGCTCTGCACTGAAAGCTCAGAGCCTGGACCTGCTTCAGATTCTGTGTCTCCCCCTCGCTGCCGCTACCCTGCTTATGCTCTGTCTCTCTCTCAAAAGTAAACATTAAAAAAATTAGAATTCCAATGAGAATACAGTATTTCTTAAATGACATTGAATCAACTCCTGCATTTTTATTAACAAAAAAAAAAAGAGTCTATTTCAAGACTTTGAAGGGGGACTTAACAAACAGAACAGCTCTCATAAAGACAATATTAGAAAAACAGTACTAAAAAGAAGTAAACATCTCAGATGTCCTGCTTTTACACAACGCTTGGAAAAACTGAGAACGAGCTTTTGATATTCTATGACCAAAAACAATCTTTATTCCTCTGATTTTTGTTAACTGCTCCTGTACAAAGTCAGCATATAATAACCTATGATCAGCCTTGATTTTCCACAGGAGGCCTTAGAACGTCTGAGGCACACTCAGGGGCATACCTTGGATCAACTATGATGCTCCGACGTTAGCGAAAGATCTCAGATCAGCCAGAAATAAAGACACTTGACAGCTGGCAGAAAGGGCCTTTAATTCTAGTGTCTTCAAACTTGGTCCATTCAATATGAAGGTCCACTGGAAATCGAGTCTTCCCAACAGAAAGGTCCCCAAACCAGGAAGCTCCCATGCCCCAGCCCCATTTTTTGTTTTGTTGGGGCAGTAGTTTTCTACAGCTATTGTAACAAATTACCATGAATTTGGCACCTTAAAACAATACCCTTTTATTATCTCACAGTTCTGTAAGTCCAAAGTCCAGAAGGCTTCTGCATCCTTTAAGATTTCACAAGGCCTAGAAGACATGAATAGACACTTCTCCAAAGACGACATCCAGATGGCCAACAGACACATGAAACGATGCTCAGCATCACTCATCATCAGGGAAATACAAATCAAAACCACAATGAGATACCACCTCACACCGGTCTGAGTGGCTAAAATGAACAAATCAGGAGACTATAGATGCTGGCGAGGATGTGAAGAAATGAGCAACCTCCTACACTGTTGGTGGGAATGTAAACTGGTGCAGCCGCTCTGGAAAACAGTGTGGACGTTCCTCAAAAAATTAACAATAGAACTCCCCTATGACCCAGCAATAGCACTGCTAGGGATTTACCCAAGGGATACAGGAGTGCTGATGCATAAGGGCACATGTACCCCCAAATTGGTTCATAGCAGCACTTTCAACGATAGCCAAATCATGGAAAGAGCCTAAATGTCCATCAACTGACAAATGGATCAAGAAGATGTGGTTTATATATATATAATGGAATAGTACATGGCAATGAGAAAGAATGAAATCTGGCCATTTGTAGCAACATGGATAGACCTTGAGGGTGTCATGCTAAGTGAAATAAGTCAGGCAGAGAAGGACAGATACCATATGTTTTCACTCATAGGTCTAACAGGAGAAACTTAACAGAGGACCATGGGGGAGGGGAAGGGGGAAAATAGGTGGAGAGAGGGAGGCAAATCATGAGAGACTCTTGAATACTGAGAACAAACTGAGGGCTGATGGGGGAGGCGGAGAGGAGGAGTGATGGGCACGGAGGAGGGCACTTGTGAGGATGAGCACTGGGAGTTATACGGAAACCAACTTGACAATAAACTATAAAACAAAACAAAACAAAACAAAACAAAACAAAAAGATTTCACAAGGCCTAGAGGTGCCTGGGTGGCTCAGTCGTTTAAGCGTCTGACTCTTGATTTCGGCTCAGGTCATGATCTCACAGGTTTGTGAGATCAAGCACTGCTATTAGCATGGAGCCAGCTTGGGCTTCTCTCTCTGCCCCTCCCCTGCACACTGTCTCTCAAAAATAAATAGATAAACTTAAAAAATATATATACATTTCACAAGGCCTAAGTCAAAGTGTTGACTGGCAGGCTCTTATTTGGACACCGTGGAGGAATGAGTACCTGTTTGAAAGCTCATTCAGGTGTTGGCAAAATTCAGTTCCTTCTCACGGTTTCCTAGTGGCTCCCATCCTCTTCAAGCCATCAATGCACTGTCTCCTTCCCATGCTTAGGCTCTCCCTGACTCCACCTTCACCAGCATCTGGGAGAAAGCTCTGTTCTTAAAGGCTCCTATGATTACATTAGGCCCACCTGGATAATCCAGGCGACTCTCCTGTTACGGTCACTGAATGGGTAACCTCAACTACATCTGCATAGTCTCTTTCTGCCATTCGGTGGAACACACTGACAGGCACAGCACAGGGGATAAGAGTCCTGGGGGGCCAAAATGTTGTCCATCAGAGTTGGCAGAGTGGAGGTTTCCATTATTTCGATGCCTCAATGCCAAAAGACTCAGGCCATTCCCCTTGATAATCAGTTATGGATCAATGATTGTTTATGTGTGCTTCTCTTGAATGGGTTGATATTTTCAGTTTGCACCACTATTCCGGGTGGTGAATGCTCTATCCCTAGTCTGGAATACCTAGCTCTGGTTCACAACATCCATGTCGCTTCTTCTTACAGAACACTGTGGTGCTGCATCCCAAACATGGTTTTCCCAGATAATATACAAATTAGTTTAGGATCTCTTGGCATAGTTACTTCTCCTTCCAAGACATATCATCTTAACTGAAAACTTTTTGTGCATTTCAATGCCTTAGAAATTATTTATAGAGAACATCTGGAATGAGGTGCAGCATCCCCAGTGTGGATAGTTTATAACTTTATACATAGGCAGGGGAATGCTTTCTATTTTGTTTCTAATACTAAGCCACATGATGCACCAGAATTTCCCCCTCATAGTTTTCAAAATTTTCAAGCATTAATGAATTAATTCAACCAACCAACATTTATGTGATTCTTGGCATGAAGGACAAGGAAGAACATAGATTTCCTGCCTTACTGCCTTGCACAAGAAAACTGCCATATGACAACATGGCAGGCAGCACAGAGCAGTTAAAACCAGCTTTGGAATGTCCATGTGGAGGATTTTTACAGGAGATAACGTCTGAACGGAGTCCTGTCGGTCCAATCTAAATGTTAGGATGATGCACCAGGGTAGAAACAGAGATTCCTTCTAAGCAGAGGATCCTGGCACATGCAGAGAAAGATGAACAAAAGTGGTAAATATGTGGGCGCCTGGGTGGCTCAGTTGGTTGAGCATCTGATTCTTGGTTTCGGCTCAGATCATGATCTCACAGTCCGTGAGGTCAAGCCCCACATCAGGCTCTGTGCTGACAACGTGGAGCCTGCTTGGGATTCTCTCTCTCCCTCTCTATCTGCCTCTCCCCCGCTCTCTGTCTCTGTCTCTGTCTCTCTCTCTCTCTCTCTCTCAAAAAAAGTGGTAAATATGGAAAGGGGAGTGGCTAGTAGGAACTGAAGCTAAAGAGAATACGGAGGCATTCTTTCATGAAGGGCTCATCTACGTCATGTTAAGGAAATCGACTTTATCCTAAAAATAATAACATGGTGAGGGGACTGAAGAGTGTTAACTGGAGAAGACACCACATTCTGGAGAAAGTCTGGGTAGGTCCAGAGAACAAGTAGCCTAGAATCAGGGAGTCAGGAACCTGATAAGCCAGAAAAAGAATGCCCACTCCTGAGCAGGGTTGGCCCAGGAGACAGAGAGGACAGACAGGTTGCAGAGCACAGTAAAGGGGGAGACCTGACAGAATGTGGGAGAATGGGAACAGGAGGAGACAGAGGACTGCCAGTTTACCACGACATTCCAGGCACCTTGTCTCATCAGATTCCCACAGAATCACCCCAACAAGCAATCAGGACAGTCACTTCTACATGTTAGACGGCTCAGAGTGGTTCAGTGGCTTCCTCAGAGTCAGTAAACGATAGATTCAGGATCCAGAAATGCCCCCTGACTCCCAGGTTAAGAATCTTTCTGCTTCACGCGCAAAAATTTTAGTTACGGTTAAAAACATCAAGAAGGCTTCAGGCTCATATTCCTGAATGTGCACGTTAGTAAGATCTCAACTGGTCATTAAAATGATGGGTCTGTCATCTTCATTGATTTTGAGCTGAAAAGACAACCTCTTTGTCAAAGTTCTTGTAACTTTTAATAACTATAACAGTTCACAGTGATGAAGGAAAGGAATAAAGTCCCTAACGCAGCTAAGCGCTCAATCACTCAACAGATATTAATAGAGCACCTCTAGGTGTAGTCTGCATAAGGTCCTGAATAATAACCAGCTTATTCTCATGGTACCTAGTCCAGAAAGAAAAACACAGTGACCAAAACGTATGCATATTTACAGAGAAGAAAATGGAGAACAAAGGTTATAATGAAAGCAGAATGAACTGCATACAGGGAGGACCTAGAAAATAATCCAGTGCACCTGAAAAATTACAACAAGGGATGAGAAGACCAAAGGAAGTAAAATTCCAATGGAAATATTCCAGCAGATGTTAAAAAAAAACATATTTGGTCTGCTAAGAGGAAAAAAATCCATACTTCTAAAGATAATTTCACATTTCTTTTTTGTCCGGGCTCAACTGCCCATTCACCAGACTAGGCGTTGGACTGGTGGTGTTTTTTGTTTTGTTTTTGTTTTAAAGCTAAGAGAGAAGAAAGCACTTGGATCAGGGTATGTTTCTCATTCTCCTTGGTGAGGAAGTCCTCAATCCCTTGGTCAAGAAAAGTACAAGTCCTTCAGAATGGGGCTTGAGAGGAACCAGCAGGATCCTGGCCATTTCCCTGAGTGACCTGCCACTTCAAAGACCAGAAGACACCTGGAACTGTACTTCCCCCCTGTCACCACAATGTTTCAATTTCTAGAACTGCATTACCTCCCTCCTTCTTTATACCTGCTTCCCACTCTCCCATGCCATTGATGATTGAAATCATTGCATTAGATTTTTCCATCCAGTTGTTACAGGAAATAAGACTCTGAAAGTTAAAAATCTTTCTTGCTTTGCTTATTGCCTACGTGTTTTCAACTGAATGCAGAAAAAATCTAAAGCCCATTTGTTTTCAGAGGGAGTGATGTGTAAAGTCCTTTGCACCTGAACGAGATTACATATTATGTTTCATGCCTTTAATCCACAAATATCGATTCGAATTCCTTCTCGGTCAAGCTGAAGGGCTGGGTCCTCAAGGAACGTAGAATCTAGTAGGGAAGTGAAAGCACCACACACCAAGAGTAGCACGTGTCCCAAAGAACATGCAAATCACACTCAATGAGGGAGTCAGAAGCTGCCCTCCAGTTTTATAATGCTGTGAAAGAAGGCCATCCTGCACTTATCACAAGAGGACTTTTTGCTATTCCTTATAACAACCAAAGCTCAGCAAAACAAATATATGCATAAGAATAAAAACCAAGGTGCTTATTGAACATGTAAGTGAGCTTTCTAATTTGGATAGGCTAATAAAAAAAGCAATGGGAATCAATTTTGCAAAATCCCAACCAAAACTTTATCAAATCAATTTAGTAAACACCAAAGGTACATCTCGGGCATTAAATCCACAGGCTACTACCTTTAATGCTGAAATGAGATGGGGTAGAACAATCTCCATTCCCCTTGTGGAGAAGACAAAGGAGTGTCATTAAAGCCCACACTTCTACGAGCTTTAGACAAGAGCAAAACTCACCTGAGACTCTTTTTCCTCTTCCAGCAGACTAAAGGATTTGACACAGCTGCAAGCCTTGTAGCTTGAATAACAACCCCTCATTTCTATGATTTAGTTTTAACCCATGATTGACACCCCCAAAATAAACAGAAGTTGCCAAGACTCAGGCTTCTTCTCCAAGCGAAATGGAGCTTTGAGCAAAGGAATGGCACAATCACTTATGGGTTTTGTTGTGTTTTTTTATGTTTATTTTTGAGAGAGAGGGCAGAGCAGAGGACAGAGGATCTGAAACGGGCTCTGTGCTGACAGCAGAGAGCTTGATGCGGGACTCAAACTCATGAACCGTGAGATCATGGCTCTGAGCCGAAGTCAGATGCTTAACTGACTGAGCCACCCAGGCGCTCCCGATCACGTATGTTTTTAAGGGTTCACACGGGGTACTGGGTTGAAACAGTCTCTACAGGGAAGCTAAGGTAGTAGTGGTCCAGGTGGGGCTCAGGCAGGGAAGTGGCAGTAGAGATGTGGAGGGGGGGGGGAGGTTTAGACAGATTCTGGAAAAGATTTTAAAAATCGAGTCAATGGGATTTTCGAACACACTGAATGTGGGGTATGAAAGAGAAAGGAGTCATATATGACTTCATATATGAAAGATGCCTTTGCCCCCCTAACTGAAATGGGGAAGGCACAGCAGAACAGATGTGGAGGCAAACAGGAGGGGGACACGGAGTTTCGATATAATCATGAAGTCTGCTAGACATCCAGTTGGAAATGCGGAGTGGGCAGATGGATATTCATATCTGAAGTTTAGGGGAGAGGTCTAGGCTGGAATAGAAACGTGGGCACTACTGGTGTATCGCAATTACAAGATCCCTGTACGGGAAAAGAGCAAAGGGCTCTTGGGAGTGACTAGATAATCACAGAGAATGTTCTCGTTGTGTGGTGAGGAGGCAGCATGACCCTGGCTGAGAGAAGCCTCTTCTCTCATTGCTCTGCGGGGTCCATAGAGTCTGACATCATCTCGGGCATCACACACAGTTGCAAGGGGCCAACAGACAAAGGGAGCTACTTTTCACGCACAGAACACGGAGGTCATTTTCCAACGTTAAAATGAGGGAAAGGGGGAAATTAAAGCGAAGAACATCTCATCAAATACAGTCCAAAATAGCAGAAATCTGGGAGAACCCTTTGGTATGTCACGTGCCAAAGAAATCTCATCTATTTTAGGGTCTCCTGTTTTCCCCTTGGCTCCTAGGCACTTTATCGTCTGCAGATAACATGCCAACAATGGATCCATTCTAGGATTTCATGAAGGTGAGGGAGGGGCAGGGAGCAAGTGACATAAACTCATTTTGAGCCACACTTGCTATCAGAAGCCAAAAGGCACATAAATCAAGATTTATAGCATTTGTCATAGCAACATTAACTTTCTATGGGAAGCAGAAAAGAGACTGGACATTGAAGCTTTAGATGCTCGCAGTAAGTGACTGAAAGGAAGCCGTCTCTGTAGGCATAGTCTAATAAAGCCAAATGCAAAAGTGATAGCAAGTGTCAAACTAATGTTTTATATTCAAAACAAGCTTAAAGCCATCAAAAGCTTACTCATCCGTACACAGTCCTTTCAGTGTTTATGGATGCTACTTGTTTTAAACTTCCGTTGTAATTTTGTTTAAAATTGTCTGCTCACGGAAAATTCAGTTGGACCCCATTTACACTTACTAGCCTATTCAGAGGTGAAAAGTGGGCTACCAATTACTGAAGAACTAGGAATATGGTGAGATGGGAAATAACCCAGCGGTTAAGGAGACCTCGTTACCAATTACTCACTAAGCAGTCATCCTAAGATATGGATACTACCACCTATCCGCTCATATAATTATGGAGAGATTGTCTGAAAACAAAATAATTTTGGGAAAGGCATCATGAGGAGTCCAAATCTTGCTTAACAATTTTTTTTTTATCAAGTATTTCTTCTGCCAGGAAACATTTCCAAAAAGGAAAGGTTTTGTCTCCATTGCTATGGCAGCAAACACTTCCAATGAAGCAGTTAGAATGGTATCAGGATACACTCGCAGGCTTCCAGGGCTTTCAAAATATTTGTACTGCTATCACGCTCATTTGCCAGTGTGTGTGACTTGTAGTACTTTGTATTCATCTGGGTGTATTTATACAACTGTGATTCCAGAAAACTTTACAAGAGTTGGTGTAAATATGCTGGGATAAAAATCCAGCAGGATATGGGGCGCCTGGGTGGCTGAGTCGGTTAAGCATCTGACTTTGGCTCAGGTCATGATCTCACAGTTTGTGAGTTTGAGCCCCACACTGAGCTCTGTGCTGACAGTGTGGAGCGTGCTTGGGATTCTTTCTCTCACTCTCTCTCTCTGTCTCCTCCTACCCCATTTGTGTGCTCTCTCGTAAAAAAACAAAAATCCAGCAGTACATCTTTCCCACTGTATAGTTACACTATACTCACAGATTAAGGTACAAATTGGTCTTTACTTTCAGAAGCCCAAGGTAGGTCTAATCAGTAACTGTATAAAGCACTCAGGTCAAATTTAAATAACATTACTACATACTTTTGAGAAAATGCCCAGCATCTCATATAAGGTGTTGCTTAATCCTCAATATTTTATCAGGTAGACCGTATTCTAATAGCTAAGGAGATTCTCCTACTCAAGCTTGTATTGTTAAGGGACCGAGTTGGGATTTATAGAATCCTCTTCACTAACCTGTTCATTCCTTTTGTTATTTGGGTCATAACTGGCAGGAAGACCCTTGAAAAAGTCTCTGGCTTCGCTTTGTTCTTAAAGTCCACCTCGGGGAAAGAGGAACCCCCAGAAGTGTGCCCAAGGAGACCAGAAAGCAGCTAGAGGTCTTAGATGCTGCAGAAGCCCAGGTCTGGGGGTTCTGAGGACCCCGGGAACCTCGGTGACAGAAGGCTTTCCTGGGGAGGGGGGCGCCTGGCACGTGGTAAGTACCCATCAATATCTGATGAATAAATTCTTATACTTAAAATCCTATCAAACCATTTTGGCCAGATGAGATGAACTTCAGAGGTATTTCAGAATCTCAAATTCTGGATAAATTTAGATATACAAATTAGCCACCTTGGGATAACATCGGTCTTTTTTGCCTACAACTGGGTATTCTGTTGCGGCAACACTTTTCTAGGGAAAAAGAAGGGACCAGAGCTTCCTTTGGCCTCTGGAAATTAGGAAAGAGTCTGGGGAAAGCAGAAGTGCGGTCTGCAGGAGATGGCGAGGATGGCGAGGATGGCGCAGGGGGTGCCACCGGGTGCTAAGTGCTTCCATGTGTTTCGTTTTCTTCTGCCACGTCATCTAATCCCAGGGCATTTTCCAAAGCGCCCTTTGCATTTGCTGAGGAACCTTTTCTGTTTGTAAACAGAAAGGTTACTATTCTTTTTTCCTTTGTGTGTGTGTGTGTGTGTGTGTGTTTAATTTATTTTTGAGAGAGAGAGAAAGACACACAGAGTGCAAGCAGGGAGGAGCAGAGACAGACAGACAGACAGACAGACAGACAGACAGACAGGCACAGACTCTGAAGCAGGGTCCAGGCTCAGAGCAGTCAGCACAGAGCCCGACACGGGGCTCGAACTCATGGACCATGAGATCATGACCTGAGTCAAAGTCGGACGCTTAACTGAGTGAGCCACCCAGGCGCCGCCCCGAAAGGTCATTGTTCTTAACGTCTAGTGTGAATCAGTTTCCCCAGCCGATCTTCTGTCAACCCTTGAATCTCCTGGACTCCTGACTCTCTCCTGGGGCTGCCCTGAACGATGTGGATGCCCTCTACCTCCCTTTCCTGAGAACACCCTCAGGAACCACGGTCCAGCCTTCCCTCACTCCCACCCCTACTGTGAGCAGTGGCTCCCTTGGGAGAGGAGAGGCCCTGGTCACAACTTTCATTCTAAAGTTTCAGGAACAACAAAGCTTGCACAGTTTTGAAATAAAGATCATAGGTGTCATCTTGCGGTCACCGAAGGAGAGATTCTCTTTGTTTTCAAATGCTGCCTTCCAAAAGTCTCAAGAACAAACCTATATATAACCTGACCTTTGAAAACCAGTCTCCGCTTAAATATAAATTTACTTTCATTATATTTCAACACACAGTTCCTAAAGTTCACTTTGTGCTATTTATATCTTTTTGTTATAAGAAGACATTCCAAAGAAAGAGTGGTCATGAGTGTTCACATTTCTCTTACCATGCACACTCCTCCCACATACGAATTCAACCCAAGTTCAAGTCAGCATGGCTTTTTGTCTCAAAGGCTCTCCATATCAGCCACATTTTGACAGTACCAACAATAAAAAAAAAAAATTAAACCCAAATAAAACCTGGTAAGTGTCATGTAGCCAGCAGAGGGAGGAAACTCTGCTAGCATCATGCCAAATGGTTTGTCGTTGCATGCCTGTCAAATTAAGACCTCCTCGTTTCAAATTCAGTTGCTATGTATGATTTTACAAAATAATTTGACATTTTTCAATTTAAGCATATCCATCGTCCCCCCTGGGGTCCCCTAATAAAAAAAAATTTGCCAAGCTATTTAATCATGCAAAAGCTATTAATTGCTTAAAGACCCTCAGGTTGTTTTCAAGCAGTGTTTCCTTCTGATGTTTAAAATAGGAAAATACGTACCCCTGCATACCTTTGTGCCTGCCTGATGATGGTGATGTGGTGTCCCGGGTGGTAAATTGCCTTCATCGCACTGATCCATTTGCCTTCGTCTATTAACTATCACCTTCACTAACGCGTGCGCAGACTACTGATCACACCTCTCTAACTAGAGGGAGTTCAGTCCGGCTTAGGTATGATACAGCTCCCTCAATGGGCAATCAGAAGAGGATAAGAGGAGGAAAGAAAAACAAAATAGGAAAAAAGAGGAAACAAGAAAAGGTAAAAATGGAACAGGAGATATTAAAATGGAGAAGTTAACTGAAACCTTTGCGAGTGCTTTTGGTAATTCAAGTCACTGGATTCAGTTCCACCAAATCACCCAGAGCACTATCTTCGCACAGAGCATGCTCCAGGAATAAGCAGACCCCCAGCCCTGTGAGCTTTAGGCAGCAAAGCTCTGTTAACTGCTTTTTCATTCCTTAAGGAAAGCACCTCCTAGTTTGCATTGTATCATCTATTCAGCCCGGTGATCTGGCTCCTCCTTCCTTTAACATATTGAAAAGCGAGATTTTGATTAGTAGTAACAAGGAAGAAAGAACCAGAAAGCATGATAAAGTTCTCAAGGGAAAGACAAAGGAAATAAAGGGCTAGCTTTGTTTGTTTTATTAAATTTCAAGGGCTCTGCCCGCCAGTTTGAAAAATGCATGATATCACCAGTGTGTTTATTAAAAGTGCTACTTTAAATTGCAGATTGAGCAAATGTGAATTCCCCTTGGGAGCTGTCGGTTATTGACTAACAATTATATGCAATTTTTAAATGAAAGGAGAGGGGGAAAATAGGAAAGACCTGCAGGACTACAGTTCTAAAAGCTGCTGCTAATTTAAGTAAAACTCAAAATCTAAATGTATGATTAGTAAAATATCCAGATTCAGAAAGATGCAATATTCTCAAGGTCACTTTGCATTTTGAGTATTCAAGTTCTTTAAAAGTGATGCTCAGAATCAAATAGCAAAATAGCATAAACATTGCTCAATGCCTACTTGACAGTTTCATACTGACTTAAGAAGGGGTGGGGAACCTTCCAGGGCAAATGGTTACTTGCTAGCTAACTTGAAAACTGCACTTGTTTCAGCACAGAAATAACAAATCTGTTTCTGATTCCAGACATTATTTTCCAAATGCTGCCAAGAAAAGAATCTAAGGAATTCTTTTACACGCACAACATACACGAGACAACTGGAAGGCACTCTGTGATCTGTTCCAGGGTGCACGAGGAGGGAGAGAGCAGAGTTTCTAGCATGAACGGCCCTCGTGGGAGCAGAAACACATGCCTGAGATAGTTCATAGCTGTAATCTCCAACATAACTCTCTGCTATTATTAGACAACTTAAGGCTTTCCTAAGTCTGTAACTTGTGAAGCAGAAAAGGATAAAGACAGGACCCTACCACGCTGAACATGCAGGCAGCTGGGGTACACCCACTCCATAGAATTTACCACTTTTCCAATCCATGAAACTGGATTTCTAGATCTTGCATGACATGAAGAGCTGAGAAAGGGATTTCTAGATCTTGCATGACAAGAAGAGCTGAGAAAGGGAAAGAATCTAGTCCAGATTCAAACACCAAAGCCATGTTTAAATGCCTGGAGAGAATGCCAACTAGGTAAAACCCAATACTAAATTCAGAAACTTAACGTCTATGATGCTCATAAAACATACTAAAATTATTCTTAGGCCACAAAAGGATTATGAGTATTCCTTTCCACATTAAGAATGACATTTTAAAAACAATACTTTATTTTTTTAAATTCAACTACAGAGAGGTATCTAGCTTTACAATTTTAAAAATTATCTAACAAATAAGCCAATGATTCAAGAAGATGTAACTTAGCATGCAACCCTTGTGTTATATTAATAAGGGGAAGACTTAGCCACGAAATCCACTTTGGAGAGAAGGATGGTAATAGGAGAATTCTGAAAGACTGAGTCATCCGACAGACTGGGCTAGCGAACGCAACTGTTTAAATTTTGGCTCGCGTCGAGTTGACTGCAGTGAACCAAGCTCAATTTTGTTTTCTGTTTTCCCCTTTCTCAGTAGGGCAAGAGTTCATGAAGAAAACCGGGGGATCATTTATAGGAAAGAAAAGGGCAACATTTTCTTTTGCATGACTGATCATAGTGGGTACATTCTTGACCCTTCTACCTGCCCAGACAAACCTGTCTTAAACTTGTTTCAAGTGTGTCCCCATGCAGCTATGCTGGAGAGTCATTCTTACAGTGTAGCTCTCCATTCAATACACCACCTATAAGGCTACTTTCAATCAAAGGGATTTTACACCCTGTCTACTCTAATGGGTTAAACAGTGTCCCCCCCTAAATTCTTGCCCACCAGGAATCTCAGAATGTGGCCTTATTAGGAAACAGAATCCTTGCAGATATAATCCATTAAGATGAGGTCATATACTGGATCAGGGTAGATCATAAATTCAATGACATGTGTTCTTATATAAAAATTACAAAGATACTGGTGCCTGGGGGGCTGAAGATCATGATCTCATGGTTTGTGAGATCAAGCCCCATGTTGGGCTCTGCATTGATAGTGCAGAGCCTGCTTGGGATTCTCTCTCTCCCTCTCTCTGTTACTCCCCCACTCATGTGCATATGTAAGCATGCTCTCTCTCTCTCTCTCTAAATAAATTAATAAATGAACATGGGGGAAAAAATGTTACAGAGATACCCCAGGAAAAAGGCCATGTGAAAACAGAGCCAGAGATGCTACCCCAAGCCAAGAAATACCCAAGGCCACCAGAAACTGGAAGAAGAAGAAAAAAAATTCTTGAGAAACTTCACAGGGAACATGACCCTAACAACACCTTGATTTTTGGATTCTAGACTCTAGAATTTGAGAGAAGAAATGTCTGGGTTTTTTTTTTTTTTAATTTTTTAATGTTTATTTATTTTTGGTAGACAGAGAGAACACAAGCAGGAGAGAAGAGAGAGAGGGAGACACAGAATCTGAAGCAGGCTTCAGGCTCTAAGCTGTCAGTACAGAGCCCGATGCGGGGCTTGAACCCACAGATCGTGAGATCATGACCTGAGCTGAAGTTGGACTCTCAACTGACTGAGCCACCCAGGCATCCCAAGAAATGTCTGTTTTTAGCCACTTATTTCCTGGTAATTTGTTACAGAAGCTCTAGGATTTTTTTCTACTAAGCAGTGCCAGTTGGCCAATGCTTTGCTACCAGTCTGCGACAGGAAACAAGGGTAAATGCTTAACTTCTATAGCTGTTTGACACTGTGGTGATATCACACAGCACACAATGTTGTTTTACAAAATATCTGTCTGTGACGGATTAGGAATTGAAAGGAAGAGAACAGTCTTCATAGTTAGAGGTATATTGCAAAGACAATTAATATCTACAAAGATGAAGCTGGTGTGCTGTAATTAAGAAACTTGCATTCTGCATTGTCTCAGAGAAACTTGTGTTCCACCCAGGATTAGTGGTAAAAATATTTTATTCTAATATTTTGAACACAGTAATCCACGAATGGTTTCTAATATCTGCATGGTGGTTTGCTGTTAATCATATTATTTGATTAGCCGGAAACTCACTTCCTAGACCACAGTAGATCACTGATTACATAGTGAAGGAACAACACACCACAGCTTTGTTAACCACAGGGACTTTGGCAGAACGCAAGAGAGCATCCTCCCAGAGGGTGGGAGCTCAAATGCTGCTCATAGAATATGAACTTGGGTGGAGTGAACGTATCTGAACTACTTCAATGGCAACAATAGTGAGTGATTGTAACTATGTGAGTTATAATAGCCGACAGTAATGACACAGATGACATCTCTCTTCCAAGAAGGCATTTTCTCTAGGACCAAATCGACCAAAAACTGAGTAGACTTTGGGAAAAAAATAGTCTAAACGAAGAAAAGGAAACCCTGCAGCAATGCGGGAGACTGATGTGAATGCTTTCTTTCAACAATCAAAAGAAATATTCAGGACCATGACTTACCCAAAAGAAGGGCAATCGTGTCTCCTTTAATGTCAATGCTAAACCGCACACTCAACAGCCCCTAGAACTTCAGCTGGACATAGACACAGGCTAACTAATGGAGTCCTCTGAAAAAGTCCCCAATGGCGGGAAACACAGACACAGTAAGAACACAAAGCATCCACAAGTAGCCCTTCATATCCCTGTGTGCAACCTCACTCACCATTCCTTCATCATGTGTTTGCCTCGTATGAAGCACAAAGGGCAACCGACAAATCATTACTGTAAATCAAGAGGCTATAAGTCACAGGAAGAGAGCCAAATGTCAACTGCTTGTCCTGGCTGCTGGGAGATCAGAGAGCGAGCTTTAAAGGGGATTGTGGATTCCTGATTAGAACGCACACTTCAGCACAAAAGTACTCGCTTGTCATCACATGCCATTCACTTGACTTTCTAAAATTTCCTAAGTTACCACGGAAACTAAGAGTCCATGAAATTGATAGATTCTTTAATAAAATGAAATTGCTGTTATGGGACTAGGTGGAGACAAATAAGTTGAAGCTGCAGAAGTCATAGCCTGCAACAACTCCACACCTGCATTCAATTAAAAATCCTAAACCTCCAGCTATCATTAGATCATCATGATTTCAACTACACTGGAAATTACACTAAGTTAGCATACACCCTCCTCCCGTAATACTGAATTCTGGCTCTTCATAGTTACACTTTGTTTTTTGTTTTTTGTTTCTTTTGAGCAAACAAGTTTTTTAACAAACAGTATCATGAGAGCTCATAACTCACTTCATCTGAAATTATTTTTCAGAACTATCCAAATTCATTTCACTCTTAGAGAGCTCTTTAGAAATCCACTGCAACTAGATACTCTCTATAGCAAGAACTAATTGAATTCTTAGGGAGAGAAAAATGTGATGCCCTTGTTTGTTCTTGCCCCTGTGCTTTCATCAAATTTGTAAAAACCATAGAAACAAATATTCCAAACTCGAAGTTTACTATTAAAGACTTGGTGGGTTTTTAAGGTGTCAAATTGGAGTTAAAACTGTAAAAGTGCAAACTACAGAATCTATGTCCATAACTCATTAATAGGCTTTGCCGACAAAAGGAGAAATCAGCAAAGTGAGTAAGCCAGGATCCCAAAATTGAAAAGCTGTCAAGAACTTTCCATCAACGGAATGACATACACTGAAAGATATGAACAAAAGAGTCTACCCCAGTTCCAAGGAATTAATTTTAACTCTTCCAGTCCAACAATCTCATAGACAAACACACTCTCCAGTGTCTAAATTAATTACATTAGGACAAGAGCGGGAACAAAAATAGAGTTTGAAGAAAAAACACTTGCCTAAAAAGAGAAAACACTCCCTAACTAATCAAGGAATCTCTACATATACGCGTACGTTCTCCATCTTACAGTACTTAGGAAGCACTATCATCCACACATAGCTAGAACAAGAAGTATGCTCTACGGTAAAATTAAATTCATTCCTGAATTCACACATTAAAGCTTAAAAGAAGAGAATCAATTCCCTTTCCATTCATGCTGATCCTTTACATGAGCAACTTATCACATGAAAACTTCTCTGACAGAACTCAGGCTACAACTGTAAACTGTTCCTACTTTCATTAAGTTTCCTTAATACTAAACTCGTAACTACTTTTGGCTAGGACAAAACTTATACAAAACACATCCAAACAGAGAAATATCCTTTCCGTCTAAAAGAAAATTCCATCTCTCCAGCAGGAGGTCTTTCTTCCTGTTTGCAACAACAACAAAAAGAACAATGACTTTTTCACTTTCAGACTTAACAAACTCCCTCAAGCTTTGATTTTAATAGTGCTAGCACTGAGACTCAGACTCTGATACTAGATGACAGTTTTTCCTAATTAAAACATCACCACCCAAATGCACCCTAAGCCTCCTCACCTTTCAGGCAGAACATTCTGAAGCAGTTCCATGGAGGGGCTGGTGCTCTTACAGTCCCATGTAGCCTGCAGTGCTAGGCACAGCTGTCTCCCAGCCCACCTCCCCACATCCACTGCCAGAAAGCAGGGCAACCAGCCAGCTACTGCGATTACAGGAAGCCACTGCCCAATCCCTGGCTTTCTGGGCTGAGCTGCTGACACCTCCCTATCTTTCATACGCTGTTTCACACCATAGAATCAGCCAGGATCATCTTGGAAAGTGAGGGGAGCTGGGACTGTTCACACAGTGCAGTGCAGAACTGCATAAGGGCAAGCCCATTTGTTTGTCTTATCAGCAGTTTTTTTTTCCCCCCATTGCACCAGATCCAGGACCTCACGTGATCAACAACACAAAAAGGAAATCACTTGACTTGGTTTCACTCTTTGCTATTAATTATGACTATTCTTTGACTTCGTTATTCCTATGTTACTCACACACTTTTTTTCTTTCTGGTGTGGAACAACTCACATGCTGGTACATAAATAGCACTAAACATTATGATGTGAAACCGCACACAGCTGTCCGAATCTATATAAATGAGTGGATATATGTGAAGCACTCACTTCAGTGTCAAACAAATAGTAAGCACTATGGACATGTTGACTATCATTATTATTATGACTACTGCTACTAATAAACTTGAGTGTTAGGATGCAAATCTGAAGCGTGTTTTGCTTCCATGGCATTGTCAATTTTCACATGAGGAAACAAGCATCAGTACACTTTACCTGGCATCAGAGGATGTGAATTTCTAACTCTGCTGCAGCCACAATCCACTTTATTAAATTTCTCCTCCTCCACTGAAAAGCTGAGTTTGCTCTGGTTGAGTTCGAGATTACTGTAAACTCTTTAACACAGGTTAAAAGTGGAAGGAGGAATTTTATTGCATATCTAAAGAGAAACAGTCTACAAACGTGGCCTCAGGAGTACCCTGCTTGAAAGTGCTGTCTGAACTGTGAGTGTCCTCCAGATGCTCAGAGACTCTTGAGTCCCCTGGCCACCGGAAGGGGCCATTGTTTGCAAGGCCCGGTGCTGCGTGCAGGTCTTCCTTTTGACTTCACAGGATGCAGGAAACTGACTCATAGAACGAACCTATCTGTCTGTGTCCTGGGGTGCTCGCTGCAGCCCTTGTGACATGGTATGGATGCTCAGTGTCCTTTGGCTTTCAGCATACAGTTCAGCATACCCTCATTTGGTTTTTACTCCTTGTCTTCAAGTTTTACCAGCAGTGCCTGGTTAATAAGTTCCCGATGATGAGGAAGCCACTGCACTAGCTGCTTTGACCACAGAGACATATAAGAGGACCCTAGCCAGAAGCTGCTGGGTTGAAAAACATCTGCATGTGGAATGACAAACAGTGATACTAACTTCTAGAACAGAGCGGGAACCTTACTACTCATCACTCATAGACTGCTTCAGAGATGAGGTGATTTGCCCAACTAACCAGTAGCTGTATCAAGATCAACGTCAAGCCACCTGACTTAGCCTTTTCCGTCTCACTATGGGACACCCCTTCCCGCCCCCCACAGATAGGCAGAGTCATTCCTTGTCTTTTCCTATTTTGAGTGCTCTTCCATGCAATTTACCAATTGCAAAGGTATTCCTGAAAGTGTTCTTTTGGCTTAGTTGGCTTTTTAATTTGCACACAGAGTCATTCTACATGTTGGAGAATTAAGATTTCTGAACACAGATCAGTGCACAGAGTTTTGGGTGGTTATATGCTTTTACCAGAACTCTGAATACTTACTGTCAAACCTTTTAATATAGAGATGACTTTACATGCCAGAAAGAATACTGAATTGGAAAGCAAAGAGAACGTGATTGCAGCCACATCTGTAGCATTATTGAGCTGGTCTCTACAGCAGTTCATAAAGCTGTAAATGTGTGCAGTGAATGTGGGGACTAAATTAATATTCAATCCTTTAGCCTACCCCGTTAATTTTTCACTGTGACATATATAAATATATATATGTCATATATATAGATACATATATGAATATAATATATAAGTGTTTTATGTCAGGAAGAGACAAGCTTTGCCTTCTCATGGTTTAGTGCAAGAGGTAGGTGGGTGAATCAATAACTAACATAATCTGGTAAGTTATGTATTAGGAGAATACACAAGTTAATAATGATCAATGATAGCTTCTTGCCTATTACCACCTAACTAAGCTACGCTAGCTTACCATGTTAAAACATCAATAATTGAATATAATGGGCTGAATAGTGTCCCCTCCAACATTCCTGCCTACCCAGAGCCTCAGGATGTGACCTTATTTGGCAGTAAAGTCTTTGTAGATGTACTTAAGGTAAGGATCAAGGTGAGCTAATACTGGATTAGGGTGGTGGTAAGGACAATAAGAGTATCCTTAAAAGAGACAGAAAGACACAGAGACACAGAGGAGGCCATAAAGACCACAAGAATGGAGTTATGTATCCACAAGACAAGAACTGCCAGGAGCCATCTGAAGCTGAAAGAGGCAGGGAAGGATAGTCCCTTAGAGCCTCTGAAGGGAGCATGGCCCTGTGGACATCTTGATTTTGGACTTCTGGCCTCCCGAACAGGGAGAGAATACATTTCTGTCATCTCAAACCACCCATTTGTTGTAATTCATTACAGCAGCCCTAGAAAACTAACACAGCGGAGTAAGCACTGTGCGTGAAGGGGGACACTTTTTTTTTCCTTTTTAAACGAACTTTAATTTATAATAACATGGGCTTAAAACCTGTTTCTTCCATACCATCGTGGCTAAATTTTTACTGAAAAAAACATTCCTAGAACATTCCTAAGCAGCACAAATGTCATCTTCTATTAAATTAGTGAAATTATGGGTATCACCATCTGAAAAGGTCACAGCATTAAACTCAAGCAGTGAAAATGGAATCGGCTTTTATTAAGATCAAACATAAAACTATATATAAATATTTTTTAAATCCCTTGCTTTCACCATCAAACAATTGTGAATATGTGTGAGAAATAAAACATGAAAGGGCACACTGTTCAATCTAGGGGAAAAAAATAAGAAGTATCTATGAAAATTATTATGATCTGTCACCAGGGAACACCACTACTGAGATTGAAAAATATAAACCTAGGAAGCCTGCATGAGGAGAGCGGGCTTGGGCTGATGTATGCTTGCAGAACTCACTGCCCTTTGGACAGGACACAGGTGCCTTTGCCAGCCATGACCTTAGAGCACAACCACTTCCCTCCCTTGTAGGATTACAACATCCAGTAATCCAAACACAAAAGTTTAACATTAGCATCTCTGCCAGAGGGAGTGGTAGCCACACATACAGCCAAAAACTCTTATATCTTCCAAACCAGCACTAGGAAATCTGTGTGCTCAAAAATGTTTAGTTGTTTCAATAAAATAGTGAAGATTATCAGTAAATTAGGAATTAATTTATGTGATGCATAGAATTAGTGAACCTAGAAAGACTCAAAATTCTACTTGTTCCTGGCAAAACACAAGACAAAATTATACAAGAAAAGCAGGCAAGCCATTATTTTCTTTCTGCGCATCTTGACTCTTACTCCTACCAAAAGAGTCAGACAACGATGAAAAACCCATTGCAGGGTTTCTTTTACATCAACTAGAAAAGTATTCCACCAGGGAAGGCCTGTTTTCATACCTATATCTCTGGGCACTCATCTCAGTGCTTTGAAAGTCAGAGGAGATTAAAGACCTATTGCCAAACACCATTTTCCATTTTGCCCTAGACTACAAGAGACTGAGGATGCCGAAACCCTCCGATACTTTTAAGATCAGAATGACCAGAGAAAATGCCCCCCTCGTGGCCAACCTGAGTGGCACCGTCAGAACATCTTACTAAAGGTTTGGTCCTTGCCTGCTCCCCAACAGTTCACAGTACTTCCGTTTGGACCAGCATTCTGGGCTTTTCTATCTATTTATTACTGCCACAGGCCCAAGAGAAAGAAGAAAAAATATTAGAGCACTGTAACTTTAAATTGGCTAACTTCACCTCCCCCCCCCGGCTAGTTACCCCAGTCTAGTGCACCAGTCTGGCTGCTTCTGTAGCAGTGCTAGGCCATCATGGGGAAACCTGGACACAGGTCTTTGTTCTAGACACTTCCTCCACCTATCATCATCTCACCCTGTCTCCTGTTTGATTTTTCTGTACTCTGGAGGCAGAGGTGAACTACTGAATCCAGGGACAACCATTCTCTGGGATGTCTGAATCCTGGCTCATTAAAAAGACAGGTTACTTTGTGCTGGACCCAAATCAGCTACAGAATGCCCAGGAAACTGACAGACACTTCAAGAGGGTTCTTCAACGGCTTCTGGCCTCAGGCAGCCTCGTGCAGGTCACTACTTTCCTCCAGGAATCATGGGAGTTCTGCTCTAATTGGCCATTTTAAAGTATGTTTTCCTGAGCCAGGGCTATTTCAATTTTTTTTCCCCCTTCAAAGCTAAGTCTAGACTTCATGACGTCACAGCCAAGAAAGCCGCCCTCATTTGGCTCCTTCCTGTGAACTCCCGTCTCTAGTCTCATTCATGCCACCCTGACTCTAATGGCCGAATGACTTGATTTTCTTTTTTTAAGAACTCTTGGGTCCCGCTGGTTCTATTTTCCCAGGGAATGTGATAATGAGGTCTGCGAGTTGACCTGAGCTCTTAGATGATCTTACATCCTTTCCTGATCTCCCTCAGATGTGCGGAGTTGCCGCGACTCCATTGCTGTCCACTGGACTCCAGTCTAGGACTCCGCCCACTCCACTGTGTCCAGCTTAGAGACACAGTGCACCTTGTAAGCAACAGCAGCAGGAAGGAGTCTTTCCTGTGCAACCTCACTCCATCCATCCTGTTGGATGTAGCTTCCAAAGGTACTGCCCATGACGGAGATGTTTCTGCAAGCTGCAACTCTCCTTGATGCCTTCATAGTAGTTTATTTCTTCTTCCTAAATCTGACCTCTTAATTCGCCTTCATACTAACTACATCTCTCCAAAAGAGCTCCATCTGCTCTATTCTCTCCTTTAGGAAAATGATGATGATGATGATGATGATGATGATGATGATTCCACTTACGTAAAAAATACAAGGTATGGATAAACCCCATACACCTCATCTAGCGGAAAGGCCTGTCTGACACTTGGATTCCATTCTTTTCCCCCAATTTTCTGGTCATAGCCCCACTCAGGGGCCCTGACAACAGGCTTTGTGCATATTCTGTATGATCTCATACCTCCACTGTCTTTATCGGGCAATCATTTCCTTCCTCGGAAATGCAGCCCCCTCTCTCACAGCCTGTTTTCCACTTCTCTCAAGCCTCCTCTGATCCTGCTCCTCTCCTCCAGCAGAACCAATCTGTCCTTGCGCTAAGTCACCAGGGCACTTTCTCTGTGCAGCTGTCATCGTGACTCAATTCCCTCTGCCCACCTAAAATGAGAGGTCCTCAAAGTAGGGACTCGCTCATTTTCACTTAACCTCCAATGCCCTGTGGGATACCTGAAACAGAATAAATGAGCAGTGTTTATAGCATGGATGAAAATTGTTAGCACATTAATATTTTGTCCAAAAGCAAAATGTTAGTGGAAAGTGTATAAAATTTAGACGAGATATATATCCAATAGCATAATGATTCCTATGAGACATCATAAAAAAATTTAACATAATCCTTAAAATTAAATAGATACTATTTTCCCTATATACAACCATACTGAAACTCATTATTAAATAATAGTTACTGATCATTAATAGTTAAGCCTATGGTGGAATTTTTATAAAATCATCATTTCTTTAATAGCCTATCACAGTACATACAAATATCAAATCATTATGTGGTATACCTAAAACTAATGTTATATGTGAATTATGTCTCAATAATGGGGAAAAAAACACGATAAAAAAAAGGCCAATAGTCTAAAGAGGCCTCGTTTTCAAACCCACAAACAAAAAAACCATTCTCTCTCAAGGCACGTTCTCCAACAAACTCAGAAAGCTGTTTTTCCTATCCTCATTCAGCCTACTTAAATGTTTGAAGGATGATAGAAGCAGAAAGGAAAAAAAAGATTTTTTTTGAAAGTATCCATACAAGAACATTGAAGTCAGTGTGTCCAGCTGGAGGGAGGAGACCAAAAAGATGTCATAATAATGACCCCAAATCCCCTTTCTTAGTGAAATTATGAAATGTATTACAGGAGAAAAATTAAACCCCTAGAGTCTAAAACTCATTTTTGTAAAGCTTTGCCATTGTTAATATGCCTAATATGTCCATATTTTGAAGAGTCTAAGTTTAAAGCACATAAAAATAACCTCATATCCTTTCATACCGCATATTTTGTCAACGTGTGACTCCCAAAATACACATATCAGTGAAAACCCCTTTTAAAAAGAAAACTAAAATAGAGAGGTCAATTGTATCCTTTTCCCCCAAGCATCTGAGTAATCTGAGGAAGTTAAAACAATCACCAACCTTCAACCACAGAAACAGGTGTAACTCTTCCACCCACGGACTTACCCTCCTAAATCAACCTAAAGAGAAGTCAGTCTACAAATCAGAATTACTCAACATCATGTACCAGCCAACCAAGAGGAACACGAGTTCTGCCACAATTTCCTTGTTACTAAAACATACGCCCATAACCAGGGAGAGTAACTGGACTGTTATTACCTTTAATCATCAGGTAAACAGATAAAAACTACAAAGGAAGATGTGCCCAGTTAAAATGTCTAGGCTCCCAATAATTTCTGCACAGATAACGAAATACTTACGCTAGTATTTAAAGTTTACTTAAGACTTATAAATTTAAAACACTTTATTTGAAAGCCCACTATGTATTTGAAAACTCAAACTTCCGTAATGAACTAGAAGATTTCCATAAAAAGGTAGTTTATTTCTGAAATCACGTTCTCCAACTTTTGACCCACTTAAACCTCGGTGACAAGGCCTAAAGGAAGGGGCTAATCACTTCCCTTTCAACCGCCAAGTCTTCGGAGCGGTCAGGCAGTTTGAAACTTCAGGAATAGCCAGTTATTTCAGGACTCATAGGATTTACAACAATAATGGTTTGAGGAAACCACACTATTTAGGCTCCTTCGAGTCTTTTTTCCCTGTCCTTAGAGGAGTTTAAAAATAAGCAACAAAATGATTCTTCAAATTGGCAGACCAATTTCAGGGTGGCGTCTGGCCACAGTGCATGATAATCACAGAGTTACAAGATCCACAGAGAACAGAGCAAACCATACAAACAGCTCTTTTCTGATCCTCCTCTTTGATCATGCTAAATAAATCTAAGCCTTTTCCTTTTTTTATTTTTGTTTTACCTCTTCCTCCTTCATTCCCTCCCTGCCTATGTCTCCCTCTCTCTCTTTCGCTCCCGCCCTTCCTTCTTTGCTTGACCATCAGTAAAGTTAAGCCCTAACAGAAGTCACCTACAATTCTGTTGATAGTAATGGCTGGCATTTACTCGGTGTTCTATTTTCATTAAACGCATCTCTACAAATTCACCTATTAAGGCTAATAAATTCACAGCCCCTCAAGAGGAAAAAAGTTGTATGTCAAAAATAGAATACTACATTTAAAGTTTGAAAAAGCACTTATTCTGAGGCAGATGTGCTTCTGACAGCTTTATTTAGTTATTCGTCTTTCTCTGAGGACTTCAGTTCATGCAAAAGAAAGGCGACAGCCCAGGGCCCTTGGGGTTTTCTGTTTGTTTTTTTTGTGTGGGGTTTTTTTTTGGGGGGGGGGTTGGAGTTTGGTTTGGTTTTTTTTCCCCTTCAATTCTTAGAAAGCTGAATGAATTTTACTTTTGTGAGTAGAATAAAAGTGACACCAGAGAGCCTGTTTTCAGGGTTGATGTTGCCCTTCTTCTGCGTTTTCCATCATTAGGAAGGCGCTTGTTTTCTGCACATCTATTTAAGAAAACATTCTGTGTGATACGCAGTGAATGAAAAGCTTCCCAAACTGCTCTGTAAGGTCAGCAAAGGAATCTGCCGCTTGACCTTCCCAGAGGGGTCAGGAATGTCTAAACTAAAGAATGAGAGGGACACAATCTGAAAACCATTGGAGATGGGAGAAGGGGAGGGGAGAAGGGGAAGGGAGGGCACAGCCTCACTGGGCCAGTGTGGGATGTAAGGTGGCAAGCAAGCTACTTGAATCCTTCCTTCTCATCTGTCCACCAAGCAGCTGGAGTCCTCTCTGAGGTTCCGCCCAACGCTAACAGGTTGGTCTTGTTTTGTGACACTAACTCTACTCAGGTCCCTTCATAGCTCCAATTCAGAGACTATACACAAAAAGTTACTAAAATGCTCTTAAATGACACTGAGAGAGGAAAATCTGTGGTCACTGCCTCTAAATAATTGCTCAAGTTGGCTTTTCCAATTAGGTATACATGGAAGAGTCAGACTTACTTGAAATTTCACTTTATCTGAAAAGAAAAACATCTTTATAATTATTATCTCTGAGACTTGACAACCCAAACACAGAGTAACTATCTTGGGTATTAAAAGCTTTTGGTATCAGGACTGAGCATCTTTTATTAATTCTCTAATGTTTGGAGAATGAAAGGATAACAGTGCTTCTTGAAATTGTTACTTTTCTCTGAGCCTCGTTTAAAAAAACATTTTTTTAAACTCTACTTTCGACTTATTCAAATTGCATCCCAACATTTTTGGAGCTCTCCTGTATATTCAATGAGCTACTACTGTGGGCCTAGGATGCAAAATGGGGGTTGCAACATTTCAACGTAGACTAGTCAAAGATCATGTTAATTCTGAGTTTTGGGATATTACTGGTTTATTAGGAAATTCAGAGGGTGCCTGGCTGGCTCAGTTGGGTGGGCATCCGACTTCAGTGCAAGTCATGATCTCACTGTTGGTGAGTTCGAGGCCCGCATCGGGCTCTGTGCTGACAGTGTGGAGCCTGCTTAGGATCCCCCCCACCTCTTAAAAATAAACATTAAAAGAAACTTAAAAAAAGAAACTCACAGAAGAGATAGTGTCAAATTAGTTTTTTCAGTCATATTTTATATCATTCCCATTTGTGTTAATGAGGATCAAATGTCATTTAAAGTATTTGACTAAAAATAGTGGAAAAGAACTGGTTTCAGTCATAGGAATATGGTCCCATCTTCACTATCTTTATTTTTTGAAGCAGATGATAAGAGGATATGGAATTGAAGATATGGGGAGGCAACTTCAACCATATATTTGGTGTCCAAATATCAGCTGAAATGAAGAGAGGGGAGGGAGTGGAGAGGGGAAACCTAACACGTTATTAGAGAAAGTGGTTAACGGTGAAACCAAAGCTTAAAAGCGGCAAAACTACCCTTGTTTATTAAGGAAAACAGTGCACTGATCCTCCTTGAAAACTCACAGTGATTTTATAGAAGTGCTTAAAATCTAACATTTGCAAAAGGAACCGGGATGGCCAAAGTCACAACTTCATAACATTAATGCAAACATGCGCTTTATTCAACTGTACGAAGAAGAGCCAATGGAAGATAAACATGGAAAAAACACATTTCCCTATTACAGTCACATCCTACTTATCAAGAGATCACTTTTCTGACAAACTCAACCACTCAAAATATGGCCAAGAAGTAAGAAGCCAAAATGGTCTCTGACCAGAGAGCATCACTCACAGGATTACGGCTCAGGATCTTATTATAATCTTTTGACCAACACCATTGCAATAAATTGGATTGCCCCAACACTCCACACAAGGTAACAAGTTAGAAATACCAAGTCAGAGAGTGGTGAGGACAAGAGCCAGGCATGACATGGGGAAAGAGAGCTGACAGCCTTATGGCAGAAGTGGCACAGGCAGCAGGCAGTGGAGACCCACTCGGTGCCAAAGCAAAGATCTTGGGCATCTCAGCAGCCACCAGGGTGTCACCAGGCTCTTACCCAGTCAGTGACTATTCACAGTGACACCGAAGCATCAAAGCAAGTTCAACTGTGCTCTGAGGATTGAGCAGAGATATGGCACGGTGTCATGGAAAGTGTGACTAAGTCACAAGAAGTGGACTCAAGCCCAATCTATACCATTACTATCTATATGGCTTCAGATAAGTCACTTCATCTTTCAGGGACTACTTTCTTGCCACCAAAGGGGATAATGCCACCTGTCTGTCCATCTCACAGGACCATCATAACAATGGAATGAGACCATACATGTCTGAATACTGTGTAAACCATAACCTGCAAACAGACTCTATCTGCAAAGTATACTTTAGAACAATGTTCATAAGATAATATTTTTAATTCTGAAAGATGAGGGGCATGGGGGTGGCTCAGTCGGTTGAGCATCCGATTCTTGATTTCGGCTGAGGTCATGATCTCACAGTACGTGAGATTGAGCCCCCGCACCGGGCTCTGTGCTGTCAGCATGGAATCAGCTTGGGATTCTCGCTCTCCCTCTCTTGCTGTCCTTCCACCACTCATACTCTCTCTCTCTCAAACTAAATATTTATAAAATTAAAAAAGAAGATTCTGACAGATAAATGAGGCACGCTTCTGTTATATGAAAACACAAACAAATAACTAACATGTAGTCCATATTAGAAAAGTATCTCTAACCAATGACCAGGTTTTTTTTTTTTTTTTACAATAACCTTATGTTTCAAAGGAAATGAGCTTTCCCTCCAATTAGACATCAGATATCTAGAGGCTAGAGTCCAACCATTTGAAAGTGAAGGTAAATGAATGCAACTTCTCAACCAATTTTCCTCTAAGGGGGACAGACAGTAGGCCAGTAAGCATAATGACAGGGAAATCCCCAGAACAAGGCAGAAATTCTTCAGACATTGCTATTCATGAGCTTTCCCCTGGGTCGGTTAGCAGGTGCACATAATCTGCTGAGTGCAAGCTCTGTGACACTGTGCTCCATCAGGAAACAAGGTTTACATTGGAAATCACTCAGTCCCACCTCATTTTTAAGCATTTCCCCTTATTCACTGACACAGTCTTGGGCAAGGGGCTCAGAGGTCAACCTAGAAGAGAACTTACCATGGTGAATGTTTACATGCTCATGATCGTAAGTCAGTCCTCATAGCAGATGATTTCTCAGATGTACCACAAATCTACAGTGCATCTCAAGACATGTCAGAGGTGTAAGCCCTTTCTACAACATTGACATGACGATGGGTTGTTTACAGAAACTCCATCCTAGTTTGTCACTCCTAAACATTGTGAAGGAGTGACCTGGTACACAAGAATATTAAGAACCTACCCAAAGAAGTGAAGTCTACTGACAGCAGCGTTTTACTGATTGAAGGCTACAATGTAATAAGGGAGTCACGGCATCACTTCAGTAGGTCAGGACTGACATTTTCTGCCTAATAACACAATAAGGGGCGGCTGGGTGGCTCAGTTGGTTAAGTGTCCGACTCTTGATTTCAGCTCAAGTCATGATCTCATGGTTTATGGGTTCGAGTCCCAAGTCAGGCTCTGTGCTATTCTGTGCTATTAGGATTTTCTCTCTCTCTCTCTCTCTCTCTCTCTCTCTCTCTGTCCCTCCCCTGCTTGCACACATGAGCACACTCTCTCAAAATAAATAAATAAACTTAAAAAAAATAGAATAAGGCATGCCTGGGTGGCTCAGTTGGTTAAGCCTCCGACTTTGACTCAGGTCATGATCTTGCAATTCATGGGTTCAAACCACATGTCGGGCTCCGTGCTCATAGCTCAGAGCCTGGAGCCTGCTTCGGATTCTGTGTCTCCCTCGCTCGCTCTTTCTCTCTCAAAAATAAATAAACATTAAAAAATATTTAAAAAATAGAATAAAACAGAAGAAAAAATTGTTGCATGGAGCCATGTGACAGTGAAGTAGCTTTGCAAAACTACTGCTTCATTTTGTGTGTGTGTGTGTGTGTTCAGTTGACCCTTGAATAATATGGAAGTTAGGTGCACCAACTCCTCCCCTCATTCAACCCCTGCACAGTTGAAAATCTGTGTGTAACTTTTGAATTCCTCAATAACTTAACTACTAAATAGCCTACTATTGAATGGAAGCCTTACAAATAACATAGAGTCGATTAATCCATACTTCATGTTATATGTATTATATGCTATATTCTTATTTTTAAAAAAAATTTTTTTTAATGTTTTATTTATTTTTGAGAGAGAGAGACAAAGTACGAGCAGGGGAGGGGCAGAGAGAAAGGGAAACACAGAATCCACGAAGCAGGCTCTAGGCTCCGAGCTGTCAGCACAGAGCCTGAGCAGAACTCGAATCCATGAACCATGAGATCATTACCTGAGCCGAAGATGGGACGCCCAACCAACTGAGCCACCCAGGCTCCCCAATCAGCTATATACTTATATCATAGTAAGCTAGAGAAAAGAAAATATTATTAAGAAAAACATAAGGAAGAGAAAATACATTTACAGTACTGTACTGTATCTATCAGGGGAAAATCCATGTATAAGTGGGTCCATGCAATTTAAACCCATGTTGTTCAAGGGTCAAATGTATACCCAGTGTGTAGACTATAAACCAATCTGAAGTGTACTTGTTACTCTGGACACAGGCAAAACTTTTGACAGTCATTGACTTAAAAAGTCAACTATAGGGGCACCTGGGTGGCTCAGTTGGTTAAGCATCTGACTTTGACTCAGGTCATGATCTCGCCATTTGTGAGTTTAAGGCCTGCATCGGGCTGTGTGCTGACAGCTCAGAGCCTGGAGCCTGCTTCGGATTCTGTGTCTCCCTCTCTCTCTCTGCCCCTCCCCTGCTCATGCTCTGTCTCTGTCTCTCTCTCTCTCTCTCTCTCAAAAAAATACATTAAAAAAACTAAAACATTAAAAAATTAAAATAAAAAAATTAAAAGTCAACTATAATTAAACTTTCCTGGCACTGAAAAACTCACATTCATACTAGAGTTCTACTGCAGAAGATTCTTTATTCCACCCCAAACAAGCATTTGTTATAGAGCGACCTGGCTCAACTTGCTCAGAAATTAGAGGACATTTTACTAACTTGATTTTTGTTCTGACCTTTATTAGTTGGAGTTGACGTATAACCTTCAAGATTTCTAAAACCAGCTATGTAGCCTTTCTGTGGTTGCAATGACTTAAGCACTCAGGTCAAGTGGATAAACTAACACATACCCCAGTGTGTGGGATGTAACCAAGGTCTGATGATCTGAAGGAATGTTGGTGAAGAAAAATCCCAACATTGCCAGATTCAGAAAACATCAGTAGCACTTGAGAATGCCCCAAATGCAATCAGGTGTCTCAAAAATTGCTTGCCAATCAAACAGAAGTGGGATCCTTAAGACAGAGCAACATTCAGGTATTCATACTTAAGGACCAAGAATAGGACAGCTAGCTAAAAAGAAAAATGGTTAAAATATATTTGTATAGCAGGAATAGAGCATATTAATTAACTCTGCAATAAAATTACTTTAAGGGAAAAAATCAAAGTTCCTTTCCCAGGAAGCCAAAGCTCTCTATGTACTTTCTGTTGGTGAAAAAAAATTGTGTAAATAAATAACTACCGGTCAAGATGACCACAGCAATCAAGCCAACACCAGCCACAACCACCCACCAAGGTAAATTCACAAATTGTCTTTTGTGTGCTTTGTAAAAGAATCCCCAACCAATCAAGACTGAAGCAGTACACACCTGTGTTCAGGTAGGAATTCTGGTTTATCGCCAAATGTAATCCAGAAACACCCAACACCCAGTTTCTACTTTAGCTGAGGCGTTTCCAGTTACAAAGTAAAAGAGAACCTTCGGGAATAGGGGCAAGGGAACTGTACCAACAATAAAATATATTTCTTCTTACTCTCTCTTTTAAAGTTTACTGAAAAGACAAAAATCAAATGATATGGCTTATGGAAATCTCAACTGCTGGTGGCTCTTACTTACAAATGGGCTTTTCTTAGAGAAGGATAAACATATATTGAACCCAAATCAGATAATTTACATGTGCCACTAAAATTATTTTAACCAGTGAATACATTAGCCTTTATCCTTGTTCTGTACCTTTTCGACCATATATAGAAACTTAGTTAAGCTATATCTTGAAAATAACCTCAAAATACTACAAGTGTACAATTAGTTGTGCAAACAGCATATTCAAGAACTTGACCGGGTCCTGGCAGACTACCATTACTTTACTGATTTAGAAGATGGCATCAGAAAGCTGTTACTATGGGGAAGGCAGCATGGAGGGAGAAGTATGGAGACTCATTAGCTCTTCTTGCCTTATTACTTATCCCATCTTCTTCCCTCCACCAGTCTACTGCCACCTTCTCCCATTATCTTCCACTCATTACCGCCCCCAACACACTCTTTTTCAAAAGTAGTAGGGCATGAAAATGGCACTTAATGAGGGCCTGCTCTAGAGAAGGCCCTGTGTGCAGGTCATTCCAGGTTACTCACAATTCAAGCCATTTTCCCCCAGAATCTGAGAGAGGCTCGCTCTTCCGTGTAGCTCTGTCAAAGCATTGCTCTCTATCAAGTCTACCGGGCAATAGGAGCTCTCAAAACACAAAAATCCGTAAGACAAGTCCAGATGGTGGGAATGAGTCTAGTAAAGGGTAGTATTGGCCCGGGGGGGAGCGGGGGGGGGGGGGGAGAGGGGTGGTAACTAGCTGGGAACTCCAGCTAACAAATCCCTCAAGGGAGACTGTCTCAGACACCTGATAGGCAAGTGCCCACCATTATCATACATATTTACGTAGCCAAAATACTGTGCATCCAGCATGGTGATGGGTTCTAGCAAGAACTACATAATTGTTGGTGTAATGTCTCTGATAACTAGTCACTCACTGAATTTCAGCCATAAATGACAGAGAATTATCTGGGATGCCAAATTCGGTGGTACAGCAAAGAAAGGTTTACTAGAGCTGAAGAGGGGCAGACCCCAGAGGCATCGCTGCAACTAGTTCCAGCCCCCCCGCTTCACACACGCATGGCTCTGTATATGTACAGTATGTACACTGATTATCTGTAAGTTTGCCAATCACATTTATTAAGACAGTGGTCACCGTAAATAAAAATCTTTAATTAGGAAGACTAGAAATACAATGTGAAGGCGATCCACATTCTGTAAAGCTAGAAGACATATAACCCTACCTACAAAAACCACAGATGCTGTGCGGCACCAACAAGTATTAAATCCTGGAACTTCCCTTAATAACGAAAGGCTCACATGAAAATAACTATAACTATCCATAAGTGTCCATAACTCATGTACCTATATAATTGCTTCAACCAGCACTCGGTCGCTTCTCAGGCTCTACAGCGCTCCAATCCATTCTGTGTGCCATAACCAAGCAGCTTCCCCTGAACATTGCCTTGACCGTGTGTTCACACAACAAATACCTACTCTTGCAAAGTGCGAGACACTGGGTAAGGCAGAGAATAGACTTCAAAGAGCTTCAAATTCAGGTAAGGTATGAAGCACATGCCCAAAGAGTCTCAAAGCAGAGCCTGTACCTTTGAACCAGAAGATACCGGGTCTAAGACCTCAAGATACCCTAAGTGCTTTCAACATCATCTTTCTGAAGGATTACACCTGGTTCCCTGTCTCACCACATCTGTTTCTCTGCCCAGTTTTCAGTTCTCTCTAATGACCCTTCCTTGCTTATCAAACTATTATGTTTACTGAATACGTACAGTATCCAGACAATATTTATTACATGAGTTGTCCCATGTAATCTGTTATTAATAGTGTCTAGCCATGGCAAGCCCTCACTAAATGTTAGCTATTGTTAATACTTATGTGCAGCTGGACTGATCCAGACATGACGTTCAATTGAGTATTTTAACCATTTCAGGATTTGAGATAAAATCTGTGGTACATATTACCTGAAGGATTATGTAAAGGTGACGACAGCTTCCCGTTGGGCTGCCTGGCTTATACAAGTACTCTAAAAGCACTTATTTCTAGGGGTGTCTGGGTGGCTCAGTCAGTTAAGCATCCAGCTTCAGCTCAGGTCATGATCTCATGGTTTGTGAGTTCGAGCCCCGTCCTGGGCTCCACACTGTCAGATTCTCTTCCTTCTTTCTCTACCCCTCCTCTGCCTTCAAAAATAAATAAATAAACTTTTTAGAAAACTCAATTTAAAAACACATTTCTACACTGAAAATTCTACAGAGCAGTATATTCTATACTAGTGTAAAGACATCTTTTGACTTCACGGACTATATCGATAGCAAAGAGATTGCCAACCTCTCCGACAGTATCATTAAATACAACCAGATCCAGCTGGTAAGCTGATACAGTTATCGATAAAACATACACTCATTTATTCAATAAATAAGTTGCACCTACTACCCACATGTATGATGACTAGGTATTATCCCATTTTACAGAAAAGAAAACTAGAGTTTAAACAGATGATGTGGCTTGCTCCAGGTCACATTATGAGCAAGTGACAGAACCAAAAACCATCTAGATTTCCTGACCTAGTGCTCTATGCACCATTCTCTCTTTCCACTAAAATTTACTGAATACCTACAATGTGCCTGGCCTGTGGAAATACTGCTTACCAAAACACACACACACACAAAAATCTCTCCTGTCTTAGAGGTTAAATTCTAGCTTTTGGAGACAGTACCAAAAATAGATAGTTGACCCTTGAACAACAAGATTTGAACCATGCAGGTCTGTTCATACACGAATTTTTTTCAATAGATACAGCACAGTACTATAAATGTATTTTCTCTTCCTTATAATTTTCTTAGCATTTTCTTTTCTCTAGCTTAGGTAAGAATATAGCATATAATACAGAGAATATATAAAATATGTTAGTCAACTCTTTAGGTTATCAGGAATGTTTCTGGTCAATAGCAGGTTTATTAGCAGTTAAGTTTTCGGCGAGTCAAAGGTTATATAGGGATTTTTGACTGCATAGGGGCCAGTGCCCATCACCCTTGTCTTGTTCAAGGGTCAGCTGTACATTAAGTATAAAGTGCTTCGGAGAAAAATAGAGGTGGGGCTAAAAAGGCTAAGAGGAGGTAAGGTGACAGCTTTAAACAGGGTCATGGAGATGACTTTGGGGCAAATATCTGAAAGAGGAGAGGGAGGGGGTCAATGTGCATAGCTGGGTGAAGGGAAGGTCAACCTCAAGGCATGTTCTAAACAGCAAGGGTCCTGGTGTGACTCAGAGGTGCCGCTGGGGAAGCCGTGGCGTGAGGGAGGCAGACCACAGCAGGCCTTCCAGCACACTGTGGAGACCAGTTATCAAACTCCCTGAGAAGGAAAACCCCGGAAGGGTTACATGACATGACTTCTGTCTGATGTTTTGCAAGATTCCTGAGGCTGCTCCGTCAAGATTAGCCTTACTTGGGGTCGGGGGAGGCCAGGGACGGGGAGAGCAAGAGTGGAAGCAGAGGAACCGGTCAAGAAAGGACTGCAAGGGGCGCCTGAGTGGCTCAGTCGGTTAAGCCTCTGACTTCGGCTCAGGTCATGATCTCGCGGTTTGTGAGTTCGAGCCCCACGTCAGGCTCTGTGCTGACAGCTCAGAGCCTGGAGCCTGCTTCGGATGCTGTGTCTCCCTCTCTCTCTCTGCCCTTACCCCACTCCTGCTCTGTCTCTCAAAAATAAATAAAAAATGGTAAAAAAAAAAAAAAATTTGAAAAAAAAAAAAAAGAAAGGACTGCAAGAGCACGCTGCTGCCTCACCATATCAGACACGCAGCAGCCCGTCTCCTACCTCATCTCTGTTTGCTAAGCCAGCTTCCCTAGTGATCCAAACACTCGTGACCAAACGTTTCTACAAAGGATTTGATACACACATGGTTTGAGAGAGCAACAGGAAACGGAAGACTGCCACCAAAATCCTGCTCCCACAAAGTGAACCCTCTCTCCTGCGACACTCAAGAGAGAGACTTCAGAGTTGGGAGCACTCGTAAGGTTACGTTCGTCAGTATACTGGACACAGTAAGCACACAGTGCTACCTATAACCCCCCCGCCTTGTGTGGCACGGTGGCCCCTGCAAACAGCACTATTGACAGGGTCCCAGATGAGTTATGTTCACCCAGTAAGCAACCGTTCATTGAGCACTTAGCCTTGGGGATAAAACAGATAAATAAGACTTGGTCTCGGTCCTAAAAGAGTTCAGTCTACAGACACAGACACATAAAATATAAGTACAATCCCGTATATAATAAGCATAATTACTGAGGTATGTAGAAAGTGGAGAAATCACACAGAGGGGAATAATCAGTTCTGCCCTTAGGGAACTAGGGAAGGCTTCACAGAGTTCTAAAGAAAGCAGAGAGGGTCCAGCAGGAAGCCAGCAGACAGAGGTGGGGACTGGAGCATGGTGGCCCAGGGAACAGGAGATACACAGTGGGGTTGTGCAAGAGCAATGCATCCATTTGCTACTGGGAGAGTTAAAAAAAAAAAAAAAAGGCAGGGGAGGGGTGCCTGGGTGGCTCAGTCGGTTGAGCGACCAACTTCGGCTCAGGTCATTATCTCACAGTTCGTGGGTTCAGGCCCCGCGTCGGGCTCTATGCTGACAGCTCAGAGCCTGCAGCCTGCTTCGGATTCTGTGTCTCCTTCTCTTTCTGCACCTACCCAGTTCGTGCTCTGTCTCTCTCTGTCTCTCAATAATAAATAAATGTAAAAAAAAAAAAAAATGAAAAATAAATAAATAAAAATGAAAAAAAATAAAAGGGCAGGGGACAGCAGGGAGTGGGGAGTCAGAGGGTGCAGGGGCCACACACTCTCTGAGATGGGCTTTATTTTGTAGGCAATGGGAGCAACAGAAGAGTGATCCAATAATATTCACATTTGGGGAAGATCACTCTGATTACAGTGTAGACTCAAGACTTACAGATGGTGCAAAGGGAGACAAGAGTGAAGATAACAAGAAGGAGTAGAAGACCATTGAGAAGGCAAGATGAGAGCAGAGCAGGGCCTGAACAGTTTGGATGAACAAGAGGGTGTAGATACAACAGATTGGAGTTAAGGGAAGTATCTCATAGGAAATAGTGTCATTAAAAAATGCTTCATTTTAAAACTTTGACAGAAAATATTATGGTTGGGGCGCCTGGGTGGCTCAGTCTGTTAAGTGTCTGGCTTCGGCTCAGGTCATGATCTCACAGTTCGTGAATTCTAGCCCCGCACTGGGCTCTGTGCTGACAGCTCAGAGCCTGGAGCCTGCTTCGGATTCTGTGTCTCCCTCTCTCTCTGCCCCTCTGCTCGCTCTCAGTCTCTCTCTCAAGAATAAACATTAAAAAAAAATATTAAAATATGGTTAAACCAAAAACCCTTGAAATTATATAGCAATGTAACACATTCTACAATAATTGTAAGAGACTTATATAAATTAACCCAAGTTAATGTGTGGGGTCTTTTGAAGTTATTTTTAAAACAAAAAGTACAATTTCAAAAAAGTTTTCAAAACTGAGTAAAAGCGTTTCAGTGAAGAAGAACACAGGTTACAAACTTCCAAATCAATGCTCTGACAATAAGTTACTTCTTTTAATACTCAATTTCTAATAACCTAAGCAAGTGTCTAATTCTCAAAATAAATCCACAAATTTTTAAGACAATAGAGGATATTAGATAAAACATCATTTCAACACAATTTCCAATTTAATAACAAATAAGATCATTTTTGCAATACAGCAAGGCAGCAAGACAACAGAGATTCCCAACTTCAAAAGAAAAAATAATCAAAGGTCAATAAAGGGCAATCTCAATGAACCAGATAAAATATTAAGTGGCATTCACTGTTTGTCTCTTTCACAGAATGTCAGCTTCAGTAAAAAGAAGGAAAACATTACAGTCACTGCACTGAGAATATTCTTCTCATCTCTTTTATTAAGACACCGAGATGAACTCCATTTAGCTGTTCTTCCAATGTACCTAGTGACCCTCAGAATAAATGTTACTGCAGGGGGCTACTTTAGCAATATTTGCCAATACCTTTAGGCTTCTTTAATGCCGTGAAGAAAATGTCCTTAAATCCCATAATTTTAAAGATTTTATGATCAAAAGGAAATCACAGCTATTTACATAGAAACAGGATCTTGACCTTGCTGCTTTTGGTCTTACGTGCCTTTTTTTTTTTCTTTGTAATATCTGAAATCATTGCTAATCTAATTATGAAGCAGGATCCTGTTTTCTGCCAACTATTTTACTAGGGAGGACACTGGGATGAAATTACTTTAAACACAGCCAACTCCCACACTCAACAATTGATTATCTTGTGTATGGATTATTCATTACCCCTGATACCTAGTGAGGTCGTTCTCTGGCTCTTTTTTGTAGTTTCTGGGAAGGAAAAAAACTGAAATTCAAATGATTCAAATTTGGTAATGCTACTAGCACATATGATAAAAGTCCTGAAGAGGAGAATGAAACTATTGTTTAAATCAAGGCTTTGCATGTCAATTACCCTCTCTCCATGCTGACCTGCCAATACCAGGATCATCAATCACGCCTCTGCCCAGCTGAACAGAGCAGGGGATACAACAAAACTTTGCTCAGTGAGAGGCTACCCCATTATTATTCCACCTCTTTTGGTTTTATTTGACAAGAGAAGGGTAAGTGAGCAAGATGGGGGGAGCACAGAATAAATACTAGTCATTAGTTTCCCTTGAGAACCTTCCGCAGTGCTGGAAACAAAGCAGGAGCTCATTAAATGTTGTGTGGATCAATGCTAACAGCCAGAAGACCATGCAAAACATGAAAAGCTCAAGATAAAGTATTTATCTGGACCTTCTCTTCTAAGTCATTCATTTTACAGTTTTCACAATTATCTTGCATTTTCTCTTTAATTCCTCCTTAGATGTCTTATCTGCTTCTCCATGTAAGAATGAACTCCATGGCTTCACAGCCTGGGTGCTAAATTTCTTTGTACCCCACACGTAATACTAAAAATTCCTTCAATAAACGCTCTCACAGCTCCATGTGAAAAGCTACCTATTGTCTCACCTACAACTGACTTCCACTTTTTTACTACATAGGCATCTAATAAAACAGCTCATGATTCACTAAATGTACACCCAAGAGGATACGGATTCACACCCTTGATTTTTATGGCTAATTAAGTCAAAACATCATCTGCTATTACAATGGGTCATATCCCACTAAGAATATAAGAACTAATTACTGCTGTTACTTAATTCATTTTTACCTTCCTGAGTACAAATGTTTTGAAGTTTTGAAACTTGCCATGGGCTGGACAGGTGCTTAGCTGTGATTGCTTTGGACATATCCATTATGTAGCCTCTAGTTACTTTTTAGACTCAGGAAAAGTAGCTTATTAATAGCATTGACTCTTATAAAAACATTGTCCAAAAACTTTTCAAGCACTGTAGTTTTACACAAAGTTTCTTGAGTATGTGTGACAACATTCAACTGCAAATGTATAGGCTTGGGTACGGACAGACATCCCTAAGGGTAACTACTTGAAAACGTTATTTTGATGTTACTAGTAAGCAATCCAGCAGGGATATTCACTGTAAAAAGAACTTCTGAAATGAAACGTGAAAGAACTGTTCTAGAAAGTGAGTATGCATACAACATACTGACCACACTGACAGGAAGGATTCAGTGGGCTAATTGAGCAAAGCAGTGTGACCTAGAGACGGGGCCAGGCCAGCACTCCGGCCTTGCGGCAGCTGCTGGATAGAAGGGAGGAAGCCCTAAGGCTGCACAACTAGACACCACAGCAGCCAGAGGTACCATGGGAGGTTGGCGGGGTAAACACAGGACGCAACCCTAAAAAGCCAGGTTAACTTGTTAAGCTACCCTGCCCTACATCTAGCTGCCACTGCCTGGTGGTGGTGTCTGTCTGTGGGGGAGAGGCGGAGGGAAAGCAGGTTTTTAGAAACCTGTGTAGATTAAAGGGAGGTGGGGAGCAGGCTGAAAGGAAAGCATGTGGTCTGCACAGACATTTATTAAGTGAAAGAAAGCTGCTATGCAATTCCCATCAGACCAGTAGGTCTTCACTGCACGCTCATTTGCAACCAAATCCTAATATGGCCATTGGGCATTCTTAGCACTGACTAAGAATCCTTGCGAGAGTCTTTTAGCCATATTTGATACTAAGGGAAAAAAACAAAACAAAACAAAACCTCTAATCCTGCATAATTTTTCTGAAACATTTATCTTCTTTTGATCTGGAAGTGTAAACAAATGTCACTTCTGCATTTCTTCAAAGGGAAGGGCTATGTGAAAAAAGGTCAGCAGTTATAACGTGCCCCTGGGACAGCATGTCCAAGTTGGGGGACCAATTCTCTTCCGTAAGTCCAAGGTCAGTCAAAAACAGAATAGATTTGTACACATTTTGATCTACAGGCAGCTTTTTAAGGATTTCCCCCTCACTCCATATGTCAAAAATGGTAATATTACCCACGGACAATTATTTCCAAGAACCGTATAAATCTAAACGCTCACTGTATGATGCCTCCATTGCTCCTCACGGAGCTACTGTATCCCCATTAACATTAAGGGACAAAGGGCACAATCTTTTGTATTGCTGCAGAAACAAGTCCTCCCTTCCTTTACAAGTCACCCCAGTTCTCTACAAGAACTTCATTATTTTTCACAAGTCAAGTGTACAGTATTTGCTTCACTTCCCAGCTAAAACGAACACGTGCAAATTCACAGTCCCCTTCCCTTGAGTGCGAATTTAGATAGGGCATCTCTGGTAGAAGTCCTAAAGCCACGCGCTCACATGTTTATAGTCTTTAGCAGAAATGTGACAGTGACGGATTTAAAACAAACAAGTCATAAAAGAACAACCTTTAAGCAAAGGCCAAGGGAATCAAAACTACCCCCTCTGACCACCACAGCACTACAGTATCCACCCTTCGAACATTTTTGCTTCAGGCATTACAACCCACCCATTTACCACAACCACAGCGTGTTCCTGATTTAGAAGAGAAAAGTTCGTGGACTTACTAAACCACACAACTGCATCCAGAAAGCACGATGCCTCTTCTCTGCATGGCAATTATGCCCCATCTGACCTAAAAACCTGCCTATTTAAGCTCAGTATTGGCAGACCACTGTTGACCCCCTTCTTGACATAATAAACAACTGACATCTTCTAAGAGCATTAACTAGTCCCTCCTGTGCCACAGTTTAGTAGAGAAGAACAAATGGCTTAACACACATTATACAGGAGGAAGAGCTGCGTTAAATCCCGAGTCCGTGGAATATTGCCACTGTGCCCATCAGCACAAACTTAACTGTGTTTATTCTCTCAGGTTTCAGCAGTTTTGTTTCCTTAAAGAAGGGAAAGAACAGGTCGCTGAAATATTCTAGCGAGGTTTCTTTTGGCACGGGAAGAATGTGATAAACAGGGAAAACACAATCACTCGGAATGTCTGGACCCGGCTCCTTTGTAATACTTAAATAGCGCCCCCCTACCGGGCTTTGCCACAGCACTGAATGGGGAAACCATTTTAGAGCTTAACAGTTCCAGTCTCTACTGTAAACATTCTAAGAGGAAGAATTCAGAAACTCTAAACAGAAAACAGGGGTGTGTTAAGAAATACTGAAATATTTCCCTCTCTCCTACCAGGACTGGTATTTTTCTTCACCTTGAGGAAGGCAAAACACGCTAAAACCTCAGAACAGAGACCAACACTGGTCTGAAAAGGAACTTGAAAGAAGTCCAAAAACTCCTTTTGGCCACAATATCAAGGGCAAGCCCTTCATGTGTTCCTTTTCCTTGATGTCACTCTAACACCTGTTTGTTTCAAGTGTCCGGTGCACTTCATCCATCTTCTTAAAGGAAAATGCAAGAAAACTATCCATGATTCCCCAAGTTGTGTCAGTGTAGTGTTTCAGAAAAGAGCTCCGTGTCCTAACTTCAGGTCGTTAAGGGCAGAAGCCTCCTTCCGTAAGGGTGGTTTACCACTGAACTTTTCACAAGTCACCTGAGTGAGCGGATCAAGAGTGCTGAAGACAAACAGCTATTTAACCCTTCTCAGGGGGACACAATCTCAAGCTGAATCTAGCTGGAAGAGTGCTTTTATTTTAGACATGGAAACAATCAATGAGTGGCACTGAATTCTGAAACAAAAACAAAAAAACTCCTAATAGGGCCAAAAATCAGGAAGGGAAATCAGCGACAGAAAAAGACTACTACTTCGCAAACTTCTAAGAATGTTTACATAAAAACAAACAAACAAAACATCAAGTCACCTTTTCTGGGCTGGGTTCTGTAATTCCAGGTCTCATCATCTGCTTCCACCTGCTGCCCACAGACTGAGAGCTCTCCATCACTGCGAAACAGCCTCTTTGTCTGCCTGGACAAGGAGGAGAAATTTATCCAGCTCACAGCACGTGAGAGAGACCCTGCATTTGACTTGAGTCTGAAAGAACCCGAAGAGCCTTCCTTTTTCATCTTCTTTCACACCAAAATCGACTACAGACAAAGGACAGCCCCGCAAACAAGACGCTGGGCGTTACAACTGTTCCACGTCCTTGAAACCAACCTGCTCCTTCCCACTTATTCAGACAGTGTCGAGAGTCGGGCCCGGCATTCTGCAGCAAGACTGCTTCTGTGTCCCCCAGTTACAAAGAAAAGGAAAATGAGGGCTTAGGAAACAAAACAACAACAACAAAAAATTTATTTTATCCTAGCCACATGGCGGCACTCGGTTTGGTATAATTTTCAAAATGAAGCAGGTGTTCATTTCAGGGACACTTGTCAGGACTTGGAGACGAACAGAACCAAGGCACTGCGATTCTTTGGTGGGTACCTAGCGTCCCATACTGTAATCCTGCTGCTCTCCCGGGCATCCTTCCCCACACGGGCAGACAGCAGCCGCAAGGAACTCCTCGGGCTGGAGAAAGGTTCGGGCGTCAACCCAGGCGCCCAGGTTAAGCTTGACCCACACAGGTGTCTCAGGAGGAATCCAAGAGTTCGGCTCCCTCGTCGCAGCCCAGCACCGAATCACGGGGCGCCCACTTGCCCTCTTTCCCGGTCTGTGAACCGCCCGGGATCCACAGGGCTCCGCAAACAATACACCAGGCTGCGTGGCTACTGCTTGGATTACAGAGTAAGCGCTCCTGGGACAGGCTATAGGCTTCCCGGAGGCCGCAGGCTCCCCATTGGAGCCAGCAAGCCCCGCCTCCTCCCCACAGTCGATAACTACGGTGGCAGCTCAAACTTCTGAACTCCGGCAAAGCTGCGGAAACTGCAAGTCTGTGCAGAATACAGACTCCAGGAAACTTAGAGAAGAAGAAGAACTCGGTTATTAATCATCAGACCACACTTAGGAAGGTAGGGTTGTGAGAAGGGGGGTTAGAAGGACGTAGAGTTTTATATATAAACATCCAGCATGCCTTGCTTGCTTTAGGGATGTGATCATCTATGAAAATGTATTTCCAAAGAGAATGAAACGGATTCTGCTATCCCTTCGCTCCCAGCTCCCACAATGGGGAAATGCAGTCATTCTCCTACTTGTTAGTGCCTCTCCTCCCTGTCTTCCACCAGCAGCCAGAATGCGGGGTGAGACTAAGGACCCTCTCCTGCCTCCCCACCGGCAGCCCCTTGGGGTCATTCCTCCCTAGCTACGAAAGATCATCCTATCATGGAGAACCATCATCTGAGAACTATGTTAACAGCATTTTGCTGCAGGCTTTAGCCTGGAGACGCATAAAACCATTAATTATGACAAGCAAAACATCTAGAGCTGCATGTTGGAATGCACTGGGTGCAGCATTTCACCCAAGGCCACGGTCCTAGGGGCATGAAAAGTCCCTATAACTTTCCATCACAGAGACCTGGGTCAGGCACCCCCTCCCCCAAGGGTTATTCCGAGTAAGGCTAATTAGCAACAAGTAGGTGGGTCCATCTCACTTTCCTTTACTCGGCATTGAGCAAACATATGAAAACTAATAGCTTGCAACAGAAAATAAACTTTGATTAAAAAATTATAAAAGCGGATTTCGCATCACATGTCTACTGTGATCCACTGAGATTTTAAGAAAAACGCTCTGCACATTTACAGGCTCTACAAGTTTACAAGGACTGAGACATTTGTAGAAGAAAAGCACAGAGCTGTGCAAAGTGTGCCTCAGGTGGACAGCTCACACTACCAGGAAAACCACAAGACCGAACAGGCACTAGGGGACTGAAGGGCAAAGCTACAAAATAATCTAAATAATTAACAGATATGAAATCAGCTTAAATTTTTTTAATGTTTATTTTTGAGAGAGAGAGAGAGAGAGAGAGAGAGAGACAGAATGTGAGCAGGGGAGGGGCAGAGAGAGAGGAAGACACAGAATCCTAGACAGGCTCCAGGCTCTGAGTCTCAGCACAGAGCCTGACACTGGGCTCGAACCCACAGACCATGAGGTCAGGACCTGAGCCGAAGTCAGATGCTTAACTGACTGAGCTACCCAGTCACCCCGTGGAATCAGTTTAAAAGCTAAAAGCATCCTCAAGAGCTCGTGTAGTTTTTTGTTTTGTTTTTAAGTTTATTTATTTTGAGAGAGAGAGAGAGATCATGGGAGGGAGAGAAAGAGGGAGGGAGGGAGAGGGAGAGGGAGAGGGAGAGAGAGAGAGAGAGAGAGAGAGAGAGAGAGAGAGAGAGAGAGGGAATCCCAAGGAGGCTCTGTGCTGTCAGCGCGGAGCCCAATGCAGAGCTCGAACTCATGAACCCGTAAGATCACGACCCAAGCAGAAATCAAGAGGCAGTTGCTTAACCGACTGAGGCACCCGGGTGCCCCAAGAGTTCATGTAGTTTAAATCCCTCGATTCCCAGACGGAGAAATTCAGGCATACACATACATATACACAGTATCACACAGAGGATATCACACAGGAATGGGACCAGGTCCTGTCAGACACCACTGGATTCAAAGTTTTGCCCTTTACTGGAAGTGCTGGCTACATCACCAAGCACTCTGAGCTATTAAACTGGAATGATACCTCTACTTTGATCACCTTCATAAGGGTAAAAATGATAATTATGCATAGCACCAGTCAGTGCCTATACAATTTCAAACATCAAATCCCCTTTCAGAGTCAAAAAGACCATTGTGCCGGAAAATATACAAACATCCTGAACGCTGCCTTCCATTCCAGAGATTCGTAGGAATCCCTGACATCCATGGATGCACTCTCTAAGGACCTATGGATCCTTATGGATCCCCAAAAAAGAATACAATTGTTCCCTCCTTGATGTCTACATCCTGGAGCTATATATATATATATATATATATATATATATTTTTTTTTTTAAGTTTATTTATTTATTTTGAGAGAACGAGCAAGGGAGGGACAGAGAGAGCAGAGAGAGAATCCCAAGCAGGCTCCACCTGCTGGCATAAACCCCACGCAGGGCTCAATCTCACGAACCTCAAGATTATGACCCGAGTGGAAATCCAGTCGGATGCTTAACCGACTGAGCCACACAGGTGCCCCTAGAGCTGTATTTTTAATTCAGAGACACCTAAAGCTCTGAAATAAACCTTATACTGTTCTTTCCATTCATGAAGCACTGTTGAATGCTTTTCCAACCCACTCGCCTTGGAGTTTGTACACATACACACACGATGGCAGAGATGAATTGGTGTCATTACTGACTGCTGTGTTTTCCTCCAGTCCCTCCGGTCCTTATACACATCTGAGAGCAAGCTCGGGGGAGGGGCTGGAGGACTATTCACTGCCAAGTAGCCAAGAAGGATAACTGGTGTATTCGGGGATTAGACTCATGACTCTTCTTCAAAGTAAGTGCACACTTATGTTGGACTTCCCACTTAATGTATTCCCCGTTATTCACAAGACCTGTGGATACGTCTGCACAATAACAAATTCTCCATTGACTGGCTATCCCGTGTTTCCGTTATATTGGCCCTTGACTATTAATATCTTCACTTATGTAAAAGGAGGTCAAATAATTTAATTACTCTTACAACTGGATCAGACAGAGTTCCTCTATGGCCAAGATAGAACATAATAGTTTAAATTAGCTTTGGAGGAAATCTGTAGATTTTCACTATCTGTGTTAGATAGGTGCTCCCATTAGCTTAGGAAATCGCTAAGTGGGCTGCTTGCAAAGCTATTTCCTTCAATCAAACTGTATTTATTTAGTAACTACAATGAACCACATATTTTTATTATCTGGACCCCAGAGCCATACAAATCTACTGCTCCCAGCTGCTCAGCAGGGTCACGGCTACTTTGTAATGCGCACTTCATGTATATTACTGCTGATCTTCACAATGACCCTGCAGTGGAAAATCCCTTCCAACCGGTTTCTTCAAATTGCTTCAAATATAATCTTCAGGGCAATAAAACATCTTAATTTAACATTTTCCCCATGAAAATCTACAGTAGAATACACTCTATTCAGACCTCTGAAACAGACCTGCTGCACAGATTTTGTCTGCATCCCTCGCGGTGCCGCGTTTTTCCATCTCCCCTCTCCCGTCAGGCTGTCAAACCGAAACTTCTGCTGTCATCGAATGTGCCAATAACTGCTCCCTTCCTACTGCTTTGCCACTGCAGGGCTCCAGGAATTATTGAGGAATCAGATAAAGAATCTTGCTTAAGTTATGTGTTTAGTGGGAGTTGATAAGCACCCATGGAATGAAATGCGTAGCTTTTGTACAAGGGCTTTGTCCCTGCTGCCTCCTGGCCAGCACCCTTGTCCTTTTACCTGCGAGGTGGACATCCCAGGGTTGAAATGCTGGGGGGGGTCAGCCTCTGGATAACAGCCCCCAGGCGGATCCAATACAGGTTTCTGATTCAGTGCCTCTTTTGTATGACGTTCTTAACACTTGAGGGCAGTGAGAAATTTACCCATCGCTAATGACAAAGGGACAAGAAATTTTATTATTTCTGGAATGACTTAAGTCATACATTACAAAAAAAAAAAGTTACCTATAAAAACTGGGAGGCACCAGCATACATTAAAGGAAGCTCTGGGATCCTCTTCTTTGGGAATTCCTAAGTCAAATATCCATTAATTTGGACAGATTTATTTATGTTTCTACCAAGAGTCACCTGGATCGATTGAATACGTTTGGAAAGTCCTTGCCAAGAGACACGATATTTCATGTTTCAATATATACTGACACCCTTAAAAAGAAGCTTAGCTTGAATGGAAGTCTTTGATTTAGTAAAAATTGTTAAACATGACAAGACATAGGATTAGACAAACCCCTCAGCCCGCTCAGGTGTGTAATTGCCTCCTTTGCCATCTGTGTAAAATGCCAGCCAAGAGTAGGAACTCATTTCAAGTGCCATCAGTTTTTTGGCCTCAGAGGCCACAGAGGAGCAACGTGACTTTTAACGTCCAGGTATCCTTTCCCTGCCCTGACCCCACCCTTCAAACCCAGAAGGAAGACTGGAAGAGGCAGAACCCCGAAGTCAGAAACGTATGGAGAACAGAAGACGCTGGTGAGGCTGGGAGGGAGTGGGGGGTGGCAACGGCAGACGGTGAACACAGAGGTGAGGGAAAGCATGCGCGACCGTGAGAACAGTCCCCCCTGTAAACTGTGTCCTGTTCTGAAGTATCCTGACCGGCCAGGGGCACTGAAGTACAGCACTGATCAGATTACCACATGAATCACCCAGACAACCCACAGGGACCTTTAGCGTCTGCGACAGGGGACGGTAGGTTTTCCAACTGTCAGCTCTTGTAAATAATTAAAGAGTCGATTTAAATGCAAACTTTCTATGAGGTAATTTGTACACACTAATAATGAAAGCCTCTCTCAACATCTAGAAGTGAACACTTTGAGCCAAACGAAAAAAGCAAAAAAAAAAAAAAAAAAACCCACATTACCTCCCAGGGCCACCGCTAGCCAACGCCCACAGAACACTAAATCCTCCCTGTCATCCACCTCCCATCCCCTAAGGAATTAAATTGATTTACTCAAGAAGGAAGTCACGGAAGACAAAGTCAGGCCTAGGTTTAGGGTTCCCTCACCTACCACTGCTCCAATATTTAAAAGCAAGAAATTGACGGTGTTTTCATTAGGCTCTAGCTTTAAAAGACAGATAGTGAGGTTCCTTTCAGTGAAATGAACAATAGAACAATCTTAAATAGAAAGATTAAATGCAGACATTCGTAATTATATATCATCACAAGCCTCAATCCCACCTTTCAACGTCTTCATATCTGAAAGGGACGCCTGAAATGGTCTGACACTGGAAGCCTTCGCCACATTGTTCCCATGGGATCACTTGATATGGGAGCAATATGGCAGCACATTACTGCTCTCAGCCCCGTGGGGCGGGGCGCACGGCAAGGGGATAAAGGCTGCCCCGGTACAGACGCCATCACTGACTGATGGGTACCATGGAGTGTCGGAGGCTTGGTTAGCAGGTGATGACCAAGAATGGAGCTCTGTCCCAGCCCTAACCAAGAAAAGTCCCCATCCAAAGGGTTCAGATGAAAAGGTCCCCTAAAACTAAGTATTGACTTTGAGACTCTTCTCATAGAAGAACAAGGAGAAACTTACTCTGAGACTGAAATAAAATTCCAAATTAAAAAAAAATTGGGGTGGGGGGACACCTGGGTGGCTCAGTGGATTAAGGGTCCGACTTCAGCTCAGGTCATGACCTCAGGGCTCATGGATTCGAGCCCCATGTCAGGCTCTGTGCTGACAGCTCAGAGCCTGGAGTCTGCTTCGGATTCTGTCTCCCTCTTTCTCTGCCCCTCCCCCACTTGTGCTCACACTCTCTCTCTCTCTCTCTCTCAAAAATTAAAAAATTAAATAAATAAAAATTTAAAAAATTTAAAAAATTTTTTGATCTTGATCTCCTTTGTGCTTTCATGCCACTCCTATGGTCCCTCCTGTGATCCTTGTAATTATTTTCTTTTCTACCTACCAACAATTTTTTTAACATTTATTTCTGAGAGAGAGAGAGAGAGTAAGTGGGTGAAGGGCAGAGAGAGAGAGGGGGACAGAGGATCCACAGTGCCCTTGGCACTGACAGCTGAACTCACAAACCGTGAGATCATGACCTGAGCCAAGGTGTCCCCACTACTCAACCACTTCTTCACAAACTTTGTCATGTACATACATCACAGAAGATCTTATTAAAACAAAGAGTCTGATTCAGGTGTGGAGTCGGGCCTGAAATTCTGAACCCCTCTAAGGGCCCACGTGATGCCAGTCCCCACCCAGGTCAGCCTTGAGTTAAGCACAGTACTGGACTGGACTGCTCCCTAAGGACAGGGATTTCATCTGTCCACCTCCGTGTCTCTTACCTCCACACAGCCAGCAATAATGAATGTTCCTTGAAAAACTGAACAATACAACCCGCCCATTCATTTCCAAGTACCTCTTTCTTTTGATCTTAACATGTTTCAGGGAAGGAGATGAATTAGAGCTTTATAGCAATCCTTCCTTTATCACTAAATTCCAAAAGGCAAAAGTAAAATTTATGATCTGACCAAAAATCTATATAATCTGAATTAAAGAGTAGTAATAAAATTCTATTAGTCATAGAGTTAGATGGCTTCACTTTGATAAGAAACGGGGCCATCACTGCGAGGCTCTATGCTTTTCGTACTTTGTTAGGACATCTGCACTGCTTTCACCCACCAAAATTCCAGAATCTAACAATCTGGCTCAGAACCTGTGGCAATCACAATGAGCCAAACTCTGAAAAGCAGCCCACATCCTGTCTGCTAATCCACACAGACGGGCCTGGACCTCCTGTGTTCTGCCGTGTGAACTGAGTTGCTCTGTGGCAATGGAAAATTTTTTTACATCAGTTTTTCCTGGTACCTGTTGAAGACAAAGAAAATTTTTAAATCAACCTTTAAGTGACCCTCCAAGGGGTTTATTGCAAAACCTATGGAGAGCACTGAATACATCTGGTTTTTCAACAGCCATTTTATCAATTTGGCTACCCTTTATTACACTACCATGCCGTGCTACACATGGGTTAGATATTGTTGATACCTACAGTGATTCCACTGAACCAAACAAATCTTCTAACAATTCGAGTAAAGAAAATTAGGCATAAAGTAGTTAAAAATCATATACTGGTGCTACCCTGTACCCCAATTAAAACATGTGGCCAAATAAGGAGAGACAGAAATGCAAATATATATATATATATATATATATATATATATATATATATATATAGGATTACTGCAATTCCCCCTAGACATCATTTTTTTAAGTATCTCCAATGATGGGAAAGAGCCCAGATAAAAGGATCAGTTCAAATATTTATTGATCTCCTTCTAGGAGATCAGCCAGGCAAGCTGATTCTAAAGCACAAAAGATAGAGCCCTGCTCAACAGGAGTTTACAATTTATTATAGGACACAAGATACACACACAGCTATCTTTACCATAATGCAAGAAAGAAAATAAAAGCAGCAAATAGGGGCCTTAGGTCATGCCTCTGGAGGCCGGAAAGGGTTCTGAGGGGTGAGAAGTACCAGAATTTCCTGGTGATTAGGTGGTTTGCCCAATCAACAGAGTCTTGGTAAGCCTGGAAGGGTGCGGGAAGCCCTGATCTATAGTATTTCTGTGGCGTAAACACTCCCAATCATGGCCAATTTCAAGCTACCAATGGTTTCACAACTAGCCTGCTAAAATCTAAAAATGTAAGAACTGGATTTCAAAGCCAGTACACACTGGTTCCAATATACCACTGAATTGGGCCAACATGATAATTTGGTAAAAAACAAAAACAAAAACAAAAAAACAGTGGCTTGGTAGAAAATCAATAACCCTTATAATCACTAATTTTTTAGTGTAATGGGGGGAGAAGCATCTATAAGTATTATTTTCTATGGAAAAAAGGTGTGCAGATGTGATTAAATTAGCGATCTTGCCATGGGAGATTGTCTTGGATTATCTGAGTGGACCTTAAATGCATTCTTATAAAGTCCTTTATAGATTGTCCTGGGGGTGGGGCGTGGGGGGGGTATACTTTTTTTTTAATTTGGAAATTACTTTCAGTTCTTCCTCTTTCTTTTCTTTTTTATAGATTTTTTTTTTAAAAGACCAGTTTCAGGTCCACAGCAAACTTGAGAGGAGGATTTTCCATGTACCTGTTGCTCCCACACATGAAAATGCTTTTAGTTTTGCATGAGGTAGATCGTGATGTGATGAAAAGTGGCGTTTGGCCACTTTTTGGCCAAAGTGGCATGAATTTGAAGAGTGCTTTTTAAATTATTGACAATACATAGATGAATATAATCAATAATCTTCAGTTATTTCAGAGTATTCCTTTTCCTCAAATCCAAATAATCCCTTTTCCCCTGGGGCATAACTGAGTGAAAATGAAAAATAAATTTAAACCTTTAAAAAACAGTGGAGGAAAGAAAACTCTGAAAAGTTCTGACACCACTGAGCAGATAGATAGTCCTAATGTCCAACTGGCTTCCGGGCAGCGAAATGGTTTGCTGCCATCTTGACAGGGAAGTGTGGAGTTAGAATGAAAACAACATGCCCTTTCCTGTTAGTTTTTTTCCTCTGACAAGAACCCTGTGCAAAATATATTTCACAGACGGGAGACACTGAAGAAGATGGTGATAAAGTAACTTGCCTAAGTTCCCCAAGTCATTAGGTAACAGATTTGACATTTGAAGAATGTCTGCCCGGCAACCAAACCTTGGCCTTCCCTTCTCCCCTGCTGACAGCCGCAGCCTCAGGTCTCTCACCTGGGCTATCCAGTACCCTGGAGAATGGGCTGTCCCGCCCTCGGCTGTGCCTCCCTCAAAGCTATCCCCCACACGCCCACTCACAACTCAGCTGTGACCCCCTCAAAGCCCACTCACACCGTACTCTAAGCCCCTGCTGGATTCATGATTCTCCATCTGCTGATACACTTGCCATCTTCTCCATTTACTGAACTTTCACTCCCCCTTCACAACTTCAACCAGGAGCTATCTCAGCTCAAATAAGCAAATATTTATTGGGCACTATATCACGTAACTACTGCTGCCTAACAAACCACTCCAAAACTCAGTGGCTTAAGACAACAATCATTCATGATTTCTCATCAGTCTGTGGGTTGTCTGGAGGTCAGCTAGTCTAGGCTGGACTCAGCTGGGGGTGGCTCTGCTCCAAGGCAGCTGTCCCGGTGTGACAGGATCTGGAACTTGTTTTAAAATGGGGCGGTCCCAGGCAGAGCAGACTGGTTAGTCACCTTAGAGGTAGTTCTGAGGTGCCTCTCCTGCCCCTCTCCATCTCCTAAGATGAGCAGGCCAGTCCAAGTTTATCTTTCTAATGGCAATGGCACCAACGAGCAACACTCAACTCCCCAAGCATCTTCTGCATCAAAGCTGCTAACATTCCATTGGCCAAATGTGGTTGGGAAATGGTGATACACTCTACTCATCTGAGCAAGTGGTGGGGAGGAGATGCGTATTTCTGAATCTCATTTACCAGGGCACCTGCTGGGCAAGTTACTGAGGGTTAAAGACTCCTAGGCCATCGTTCCGGACTGCAAGGATTAGAGTGTTAGGTACCCTGCCATGTGTTTCCAGAGTATCGCAAGAGAGATGATGCACTTATCCTATTACAGCTGAGCCATTAAAGACTGTAACCTGGCAAAACCAAGCCTTTTGTCATAATGTGCACGATGGCTGAGATACAGTAACATTAAGTACATGTTTGTTAAATTAAACTGGTCAATTACATGCCCTTCAGCACCATAGTCAACTTTCTCCTGTTAAATGTACTCCAGTTTCTTTACTACACTTTCTTTGATATTCTCCCGCACAAAATGCTAGATTATATGCAGGGGTCAGTAAACATTTTTGTAAAGAACCAGACAGTAAATATTCTAGGCCCTGCCAGCTCTACAATGTCTGTTGCTATTACTCGATCTGCCATTGTGGCAAAAAAGTAGCCAGACAATACACAAACAAATCAGGGTGGCTGGGTTTCAATAAAACTTTATTTACAAAAACAGGTGGTAGCCTGTATTTGGTTCACAGACTACAGTTTGCTGAGCCTGGATTAGAAAAAGTATAAATGGTACTCAAAGTTGTACAGACTGCCGAGGCTGAGACAACGCACACAAATGTTTCCCAAACTGTGTTCCTTAGGACACCTGTATCAGGATCACCGTGGGTTTGGGGCGGGTGAATGAGGGGACCAGGCGGGCTTGTTCAAAATGCACATTCCTGGGGCTCCTGTGTGGCTCAGTCAGTCGGTTAAGCATCTGACTCATGATGTCTGCTCAGGTCATGATCTCACAGTTTGTGAGATTAAGCCCCACATCGGGCCCTGTGCTGACGATACGGAGCCTGCCTGGGATTCTGTCTCTCCCTCTCGCTGACCCTCCCCTCTTGTTCTCTCTCTCCCTCTTTCCTTCTCTTTCAAGATAAATAAAGTTTAAAAAATTGTTTACAAAATACACATTCCTGGAGTCTATTTTAGTACACACCTCTGAAGAGGGACCTGAGAATCCACATTTATTTATTTTTAATTTTATTTAATGTTTATTTATTTTTGCAAGAGAGAGAAAGAGACAGAGCATGCATGGGGAAGGGGCAGAGAAAGAGGGAGACACAGAATCTGAAGCCAGCTCCAGGCTCTGAGCTTCTGAGCTGTCAGCACAGAGCCCGATGCAGGGCTCAAACCCACGAACCATGAGATCATGACCTGAGCTAAAGTCAGACACTTAACCGACTGAGCCACCCAGGCGCCCCGAGAATCCACATTTAATAAACAAGCTCCCCAGATGAGTCTTCTGCATTTTAAAAATTGAAAATTACTAGTTTCAACACCTAAATTCAATACCTAAATTACACTAAAATATCAAGGAAATACGTAAGCTTCAAATCACTACTCATAATCTCACTGAAAATGTATAAACATCATAGATATAATACCAAATGCATACAACATAGACTAGGATGATATACTGAAATATTATCAGTGGATATTACAAGCAGAATACAGGATAACAGGTTGTTTTAATCTTTTATATTTTAGATTTTCTATTGTTTCCATAATATGTATGCCAAACATACACTGTAAATTTTTTTTTAAGATTTTATTTTTTTAAGTAATCTCTACATCCAATGTGTGGCTTGAACTCACGACCCCAAGATCAGGAGTCACACGCTCCACCGACTGAGCCAGCCAGGTGCCCCTACGCTGTAAATTTTATAAGTATCTAATGTTTAATTTTCATTCAGAGTATTTTAAACACAAAGAAAGGGAGAGAAATCAGCACAGATTTCATGGTTAGCATTTTTCTATATTTGCTTCTGTTTTTTAAAAATAAAAGGTTAGAGATAAAATTTCCCTCCTGTCCCCAGTCTCCCACTGTAGCCATTATCCTAAATGTGGCCTGTATCATTCCCAAACGTATTTTGCACACTTTTTCTGGATATCAGTGTATTAAACAATAAGATATAATACTGGTTTGTCTAAGTTTCATAAATGGTATTATACTGCCCAAATCATTTTCTTTAAGTTTCTTTATTGAGAGAGAGAGAGAAAGAGAGTGAGAGAGAGAGAGAGAGAGCATGATTGGGGAAGGGGCTGAGAGAGAGAGAGAGAGAGAGAGAGAGAGAGAGAGAATCCCAAGCAGACTCTTTACCCTCAGTGCAGAGCCTGACATGGGGCTTGATCTCAGGAACCATGAGATCATGACCTGAGCGAAAATCAAGAGTTGGACGCTTAACTGACTGAGCCACCCAGGCGCCCCTGCCCAAATTATTTTAAAATTTTTATAAAATAGTTAATATTAAAAACTTTTTCACTCACTCTGCAACTAAAGGAATCATGGATGTGGTACCTCTTATAAACCAATTTACCCGATCCTTTTCCTACAAACTTGTTCGCGTAATTAAAAGAACATTTCACAGCAGGATATATCTTAAAAATGAGCTCTACCGTTTCTATACTTGATGTGCAAATTTGCTTAAGGGCATGGCCTTTTGTGTTCCTCCCATATACTGTGTCTATTAACATTTCACTCATTGCCTAAGAATGTTTTCTTAAAAAGCCTACCAAATTTAACCTTTCTGGAACTCATGAAAGCATAACAAGCAGAATATAAAGACGGCTTTATCTTTATACGTTTTTCTCTTTAGCTCAACAATTTTTACAGTCGTAGACACGGCCAGCTCTCTCTAGTCATCAAAGTCTCCAAGTAAAAAGGCTATTTAGAGAAGGGGAATCCAATTGGCTGATGACTACTTCAGCTGTCCTGTACGGCCACATGTGTCAGTGTCTTCAGATAACAGACACATCTTGATAAAAAGAAACTTAGAAAACAAAAGACTGAAAGGACACTTCAGACATTCAGAAATTTTTGGTTGAAGCCCTTGTTCCCCTGGGTCAAATATGGATAGTGAGGTCAAGAGAACTTTTGTTTCTATAATACACTCCTCAGAGATACGCCATCAAAGAGAACTTCAAAGAAGGATGAAGTACTTCTACAAAATACACACTAGACACTCGACCCTCTCCATGGACGGCAGCCTGGAGGGGGTTGACAGAGATCGGCAAGCACAAATGGAGGCAGGAGACAGATGTCCCTCTCAACCTCCCTACCCCTACCCCGAGCCCGGCCACTCTGTCGTCCCCCTCAGACATGGGGAGAAGGGGGACAGTGTGACCTCAAAAGGCACCCAGGTGGGGAATGCCCTTGGTTTCTCAACCCCAAGCTCAAACCCCTGTACGCTGGAGACACGGGAGACTTTCTTCAGGCTGTTACGAAAATCAAATGAGAAAACGCTGACATCATCGCACTCAGTAATTAGTAGGTTATTTTCATCATCATCATCATCAGCAGCAGCAGCAGCAGCAGCAAAGAAGTAGCCACTGACCTTACAGGTCTTGAAGCAGATGTGGCTGGTGGACAAGGGAGGTGACAGGTAAGGCCAGGAGCGGGTGGCACCTGTCATGAGGGCCTGGGGAGCTGGAAGGGAGAGAAACAGTTCACTCACACCACTGTCTCCAAGGAAAGGACAGTACCCTCACCACACCTATAACAACAAAATTCTCAAGTCACTGCACTTGTGTCCTGTTCACAATCACTAGGCACATTCCTCTTCACATAGTGATATGAGGCCACAAATGGCTCAAAGAAAAATTTGAAATCTAACAGCTTAAAAGGAATTACTACAAAAATAGCACAGGGGTAGCTCCTTGCCTCATACATAAATAACGACAGTTATTTCAAATGGCTACAAAACAAAGAAATAGAAAATGCTAACTTTCGTCAAATCTCTCTCTCTCTGAAAATGTGCTCCAGGAATGTTCTAAAGTTTACTTTGCTGATATTTTTTCTAGGGGAAAAAAAATGAACACAGAAGAAAAATACCAGCTACTGTATCGTTCCATAACACATTATTGGTTATAGTTGATACGAAAATGCTTAGCCAAAAGTAAGAAAAAAAACTAAAGGTCTCAAATAACTTTTAATCTATCACATAGTTCAAGACTACTTATTCAGCACATAGGAAATTATAGCAGGCTCTAGCCTATATTTGAGATCATGTCAAATGATGTCACTCAAGAAAGTGACATCATTCGGGGCACCTGGGTGGCTCCGTCAGTTAAGCGTCCAACTTCAGCTCAGGTCATGATCTCACAGTTCAGGAGTTCGAGCCCCATATCAGGCCCTGTGCTGACAGCTCAGAGCCTGGAGCCTGCTTCTGATTCTGTGTCTCCCTCTCTCTCTGCCCCTCTCCTGCTTACACTGTCTTTCTCCCTCTCAAAAATAAATAAACATTAAAAAAAAAAGATAAAAAAACAAAGTGACATCACTTAAGAATTACCCAAATCATTTAAGAATCAATACCTAAGTATGCCCTCTACTAAATGGGATTACAATGAAGTCTGAGGAAAGATCAAGATCTAATTTACCTAACTAGGGGATAGCCTCACGTTAAAGTGTAACTAAAGAAATCGACAGTCTAATAAATATGTTTTGCCACCAGCCTCATAAAGGTGGGAAAGAGGGACACAGCCAGAGGGGATAATTCCTAAGTATCTGTGGGTGCCCTGGGTCCAGGGCCTCGCACAGTGCCTGGGACACAGCAAGTCCCCAAATGTTTGATAGCTCAGCATTGCTCAGAGACGCAAGACAGGGCAGCCACCTGAAATGGTATGAGTGCCCTCATTCTCAACTACAGCTGCACATCAGAAGCCTCTTTTATAAGAGATTCTTATTCAATAGATCATATTTAGATCGGGTTCTGGGTGTTCTGTTGGCCACATATGTTTTTAAAAAGCTTCATGGTTGGGGAGCCTGGGTGGCTCAAGTCAGTCGAGCGTCGGACTTTGGCTCAGGTCATGATCCCCCAGTCCGTGGGTTCGAGCCCCGCGTCGGGCTCTGTGCTGACAGCTAAGAGCCTGGAGCCTGTTTCTGATTCTCTGTCTCCCTCTCTCTCTGGCCCTCCCCCGCTCACACTCTGTGTGCCTGTCTCTCAAAAATAAAAATAAAAATAAACGTTAGAAAATTTTTTTTAAAATGAATAAACATTTAAAAAATAAATAAATAAATAAATAAATAAATAAAAAGCTTCAGGGTTTATGTAAGGTATGTCCCCTCCTTCCAACTAAGAACTCCTGATCTCTAAGAAAGTTTCTATTTTGTTTATAGATAAAGCTAAATTAAATGCTAGTTCTGTTTCAATCAACAATATTTAAAAGAACATAAAGAAGCCAGCCATTTTTCCAATTCTAAGTTTAAAAACTGTATAAAAGGGCACCAAACGCAAAGCACGAAATCAGTCCCCTCAGAAGTGTCCTGACAACAGGCTGGTGGCAGTGGCGCCCAGAATATGAAAGCCTGGCAGCCAAGCAAAGGACCGACAGCAGACACTGCCTTCCACAGTCACTCAGGGACACCAAGTCATACACTTCGTGCTGACTGCTGAAATTACAGAAGCTTGGGGACAAAAGGGATCTTGGAGATTATGCTACCACTAACATTTTACAGATGAGGAAACAAGGAATCTGAGGGGATGTCGGCTGCCCTGTGATGCCAGCTCCATGGCTGTAGAAATTACCTCTAAGTAGTTTACACCGTGTGGAGCTAAGTCTAAAAGGTTCTCCATAAAATGTTTAGAAATTGTCAGGTATGGGGCACCGGCAATGTCGGGACCCAGACAGAGCCAGGCACAGTTTAAAATGATCATGATGACAATGATGATGACAATGATGATGATGGACTGGAACTACCGTGAAAACCAACTGATCCTAAGAGATACAGCAATTTTCCAAGATCGAGCTTCTCCAACACACTGGGGCTTGAATCCATCTGTCTTCACCACTGCCTTGAAATTCACCAGAACCATTTGTTTCGTAGGAGAGACATGCAGCATGTAAAAAACATCCTTTCAGAGATTAACACAGCATACTAATCTCAAAACGTGTTTTTGTTATTAACATTTTAACACCTGGGCTGGGGGGGGGGGGAGCTCCAGAGAAGAGGAAATTAATTGTGTCAGATTTGCAACAGTAAGTGTAAAAGGTTTAAATTAGACCAGATGGCTCTGTTAGAAAGTAAGACTTTTTGCCTCATCTGCGGTCCGTTGAAAACCACGTTTGCAATCGGGTCTTAAGGACGAGGCCAGACGCCAAACACCACATGGTTTGCCCGCAGTTGACCAGCAGGTGGCAGAACAGAACAACCCACCTTCCTTAAAGCCTCAGGTGTAGAGGCTTGGGTGGATTCGAGGGGAAGTGACACTTGTCTTCAAACACAAAGACTAGGTTAGGAACAACAAAGGAAGCTAAAGGTATCTTACAAAATAAAAACAGTCAAATATCCATTCACCTCAATAACCTACAGGCTAAAATTCAGAAGCGTCTTTACTTATACTGCCAGCACTGGTGGGGGCTCGAAAAGAAGTATGAGGGCCAGTGTCCAGCCTGAAAGACTCGCAGGGGCCCACGGCAGTGTTTCAAACCTGCCTGATCATCAGCATGACCTGGTGGAACTTATTAAAATACAGACCCTAAGGCCCCACCCCAGACACACAGAATCTCTGGAGAAAGGGCCAGGGAATCGCCTGGGGGGCCTGCCAGACAAGTTTGATGTCCCCACCACCACCACCTGTGTACTACCTATCTGGAGGACACCTAACCACAACCTAATGTGTGGTTATTGTCGTGACCTGCCCACAGGGGAGGAATCACTTCCCAAGCTAGTCAGAGAAGCAACAAAGGACAGGCGGACTAGCTAACCTCAAGATGCTCAGCACAGGGTAGGGGGGCCATGTGGCTGCGGGCAGGGCAAGCCTTCCAGGGCTGCCCCACCCAGCCCTTTCCTGTCCCTGCTTTTCACCTCAAAGCCACATTTATCCCATCCTCCCTCTCCTGGTTCATCCCTGCCTGCAGCACGATGAACTTGCTCCCTCCTTTGCATCGTCAATCTCTTTTTGTAGATGCTGTGTTCCTTTCCATCTGATTCCCACTACTTCAAATGACAAAACGTTTCCCCCGGTCGCTCTGCTCTTCGGTACAAATTCTGTCTGGAGTCAGAAGTCAGGGGACTCCACTATCCCCAGTGCCTCTTCCTCACCCCTGCAACCTGGCACCTCCCCGAATCCTCTCTGTCTTGAACCACCTCACAAATAGCATAACCACAGGCTGACTGCCTATCTCCATGGGGTCCTGGTTGCCTTTCTCCTTCCACTCTTGCCTTTCATGTGGCCCTGGTTGCCCCAAACCATAAGGTTGCCCTCTAAGCCTTACTCCTGCCTTTGTACCCAAATGCCAAGAGAACCTCCCTTTGAACAAAACTGAGCGCAGTCAAGATGTCCCTCTGCCTTTCTCCCTTCTTCCCCTAAGGAAAGCTCCAGCGACACTGGGCCTCAGCTTACCTGCCCCCTGTGTCTGTGCTTCATTCTGGCCTCTACATCCCGTCACATCAAGCTCAGACCACAGCCTGCTCCTGTCAGACCCTCCTCGCCAGCCACCACTGCTAATCAAACCCGAGCTTCTGGGCCTTTGATTTAGGCCCCCACCGTAGAGTCCAATCTGCCCTTCCAGACTTGTCTCAGCGCCCCTGCCACAGTAGCATCACTTCTGACCTTCCTGTTTATTCACTCCATCCTGAGAACTTTCATGTCACCAAAAGGCTGGCCACACAGGATTCCTGAGCACGCCCTATACCCCGTTATCTTTTCTCCTGTCCACCAACAATGAGCAATTCCTTGAGAAGCCCAATTTTAAGTCTGGTTATTCTGTAAAAATTTACGTACTAGATAATGTAAGAAATAAGGCTTTATCCCTCTCCTCCGCACCGCCCCTCCCAAAAAACCATGCTGGTAGGCAATAGAGAGGCAAAAAACACAAATATTTGAACCAGGCAAAGCTGGATTCCAATCTTGATTTCAATGCATATTTAGTAACAAGTTGGTCTTGAACAAGCCTCTCTGAACACCAGAGTAAAAGACCAAAAAAATAAAAGTGATGCCGCCACCTAGGGAAAAAAAAAAACAAAAAAACAAAACAAAACAAGAATAGCAATATCGCCACCTAGTGGGGGTATAAGTCAGGTACATAGCACTGTCATAAATCGTTACTGTCAGACATATCTATTTGAACGTGAGAATTTGCAGGATATAGTAAAAAAAAAAAAATAGGTAAAGAACTACTAATACAAGTTTTTCAAGAAGTAAACACTGGTAGTAAATAGTACATTGTGACTTAAGCTGCAGAAAAAAAGATAAAATTACCGAAATTTTCAAATATTTAACTTGGAAAGTTACCACTTGAAATATTTTGGGAATTTTGGCACAATTATTCTATGACAATTAGTGTATCCTCACAGCCATAGTAAAACTAAAGAGAATGAATCATGAGCCTCAACAAAATGGCACTACTTGCTCCCCAAACATAATACCAGATAAACCAGATTATCACTTTTAAAGAATACATAGGTAATTAAAAGCACAGCACCAACATTTCAAGGGACCTGTCAATCTAGGTTTCACTGAATGAAAATAATAGAACACACGATTATCTTTATACAATAATCACTGCAGAAACTCTGTAGCGAGTTAAAAATTGGAAAGTGTCAGATATGCAGGTTGCTGTTGCTCAGGGAAAACATCTGGGATATATTTCAGGAGGTGATCTAAACATTTTCTAAAAACCATAGTAAGGCACGTCAAACAAGGTAGCTAGGAACAAGTTTATAGCTTTTGAAAAGAAATCCTGACAGAGCAGACCATTGCCCTATAAACGGTAAAGAACCTTTCTCCAACAGTATCACATATGCATCATTCTATATACTAAATGCCACAGCCACAGAAAATCAGTAGCCCACAGCCTTATAAATCACAGTTAAATTGCTTCCTCAATTCTGTTATGGACTCCCCTAGTCGAATTGTCATAGCAGTTCACTGCAAATCTTAAAAATAAAGGCTCGTTTCAGGGAGCCTTGATGGATCCCATCTGAAGGTCATTAAAACACACACCCCACTTCCACACAAACCAGAAAATCGGTTGAACTCAAAGACTCATTAATCTTCAAGCCAGAAGCTATGCTTTCAACAAATAATTCACACCTCCCATTACGCGCAGAAGGTAGGGAGGTTTGGTTGTGAGACCACTGTTCCCCGAGGTGGGCAGTGGCACCCTCGGGCCCAGAGCCCTGGTCTCACCCCATCTGAGCTCTGCCTGCTCTACCACACTTCAGGTCTGGCTCTGAAGTTAGTGAGTCCCCCCTGATACGCTTCAAGCACATCAATGAGTCATGTTTCCGTTTCCTCTAACTGTTCCAAGTAGCCTTTGGGAGCACAGAGGTCATTCATTCACAGGAATGCTAACTCACTGGTCCAGGGTACTAACACACTTAGGAATTATGACTTACCATGCCACCTTCGAAATCAGTGAAGCGAATGGCTAACTAAATATAAAAATAAAAAGAGATCCGACTCTTAGCACTTAAAATACTTCCTTTCCACCTACTGTAAAACAACAGCCTATTTAGGAGATGAAAAGTGAGTCATTTCTTTCATCCAGCAGAGGGGCTCCCCAGGCACAAACTCATGCACATTATACTTCATGGGGCCTTTTAAATATTTACTTGTTAGCAGATTCTTCCTTTCAGGTCAAAGATTATAGTACTTAGCAACACAAAGAAAGCAGAGGGATATAGTTATGAATTAGTAAACTGCTCTGCCAAGCCTTCCATTTGTTAATTCAGTCCAACTTCAAAGGGGATTTTAAAAAGAGATTCATCTGTCAGAAATTAGCTGTTAAGAAAATTACTGAATCAAAAAGGGACTTGGCCAGTGTTAAGGGAAAAGTGCCCCATGGAAGGTATAAAAGTAAAAAGTCTCTTCCTATGCAAATAAGTTGTTTTAACTCAAACAAAGATTTTAAAAGTTTTTTTGTTTTTGTTAACAGCAGGAGTCTCCCAGCCTTTGATATGCTAATGATGCTGTAAATTTCCAAGACTAGGGGGAGGGGGACATTTCTGTTTATTTGGTCACATTTATTATCTGGGGGAGGGGGCGGGGTGAATGTTGGGAATAATCTATGAAAAACACACTCCACTGGTTCAGGACCTTCCAAGAGTGGAGAAATGACTTTTCTAAAAGCATCATATATTTTTGGTCTTTAGTAGCGGAGAACAGTAGGCTCCCTCATTCACAACTATTCCAGGATAAGTTGAGAGTCTCCGTCTTAAGTCAAATTGGAATTGGGAGAAGGAGCCTAACAGAGCTAAACCCTTCATAGCTTAATTTCTCATTGCCAACCAGACTGCCAATTCCCCTGGGCTTCCGAAATCACTCCCTGGCTCTAAGCAACCGCCCCTATACCTGTTCCTGCAGAATGAATCAGGGTGGTTGTGCATTTTCCCTGAACTCTTTGATCTGCATGCTCTAGTCTATTTCAGTGGTTTTTAACCACGGGCCATACATCAGAATCACCTAGGGAGCTTTTAACTCTGCAGATGCATGGCCCAGTGCCAAATCTACAGAATCCAACCTGATTTCCAAAGAGCAACTGCTAAAGCCGAAAACCACCATTCTGCTTCCTAGGAAGATGAAGTCAATAGACAAATAATTGATTGTGCATGTGCCATAAATTGAGCACATTGACATTAACAAGGGAAGGGCTACCTAGCAACATTTTAATGAGTCCCCAAGTTTACAGACAAATCAATAGCATTCACAGGTGGCCTTTTTCTTTTCTGGACCTTTTTCACAAAGAAACAGAAACGTATTATTTTGTTGTATTTCTTACAACAAGGAGTGCCCGACAGAGCTCTTGCAGGTGCAGACGGCTGCGACTGGGTGTCTGTGGTTCACACATGCCTCAGCCCCCGTGCCCCCACACGGCCCACCCAGCACATGACCCTAATTTGGGACTCCACATTTCATTACAGAGCTTGAACCTCCGGACAATAACCTGAGAAAGTCAAAACCAGGAACGTCCACGACGCTAAAGCGAAGACCACTGTATGCTACACAGCACAGCATACAGGACTCCAGCGGGGCTCCTAAGTAGGTCAATCACCTACAAGGGAAAGTGATTTCTGAAAAACAGTTTTCTTCCCAAAGTATATTTACTTAGCCTATCTTATATGGCCACCTTTCTCCTTAATAACAGCGTGGTGGCATTTCTGGGTCTCTTTCCCCTTTAACACTGCCTTCTTCCCACCCCAAGAAGAAAAAAAGGTCATAAATCTCTCTTTGAAAACTTCAAACAAGAATATCCAGGATGAAAGTACCTCTTCCTTTGCACCTCTTGTGCCAAGCAACTAGAAAGGCATTTCTTTCGCAAATATCTGAAAGCCTAAAGGTATTCAAGGGTCAATCTGATGTAGAAAGAACAGAGTCAGAGTCAGCCTGTAGAGGTCGCTGCAACTCCTGGGGCTTCTGGCTGTAAAATGAAGAGGTTCTATTACCTCCCGAGACTCTCCTGGCTCTAAGGATAGGGTCCCTGACATGCCAGCATTGACTCTACTGTGCACTTCCCAGCAATCAATGCAATGTGTCGACTATTGCTAAACTACAATGCGGAGCCTCCAGGGCCATGTGGACATAATTTCTTAAATGAAAGCTTTGTCATTGACTGCATGAAAAGCACTTAATAAATCTAAAAATAGACCAAAGGGATGATGTGGACAAGTCAAAATAGGATTTTGATGGACTAAATGGATTGCTCCACTATCATGACATCTACTGGATAGGGTTCTATTTGTTAATAGACTTAAGATTACAAAGGGGTGGTACATTTGGCAAAATATCCAAAGTTCCTGAAGGAATCGATGGCACCACAAAAGGACACCCCAAGGAGTTGGCTGCAATGAATTTAGCAGAGCTTCTCCTCGGGATTAAGGAGGTCGTGTACCCTTTTCAGTTCACATTCATTTTTCACCTAGATTCAACTGGGGAGGTGGGGAGAACACTCAGAGCTTCAATGAAATAACCCTGTAAAACAGTCTCTAGAGGAAGCAGTAGCAAATTATTTCAACCTTGCAGGAGTTAAGCACAACCAGAAATTTTTAGAAAATACAAACAACAATAGCAACAACAACAAAACCACACCTCTATCAAAGAAAGTTTCAAGTGCACAAGATTTCTACCCTGGAATCAAAAGGTGAAGACCTCCAAATAGTGAGTAGTATACAAACAGCCTAAGCTGCCTTACTTCTAGCGGGTCCCATGTAAATGGCATTCCTTTTTTGTTATTTGAATATTATCACTGCCTTTCTTGCTTCCCTTAGCAAATGCACATTAGGGAGAACCATAACTGAAGATCACAATCCATTTAAGTGCAAGAAGCAGGACAAACTAACTCTACTATGAAACTGTTCAATAAATAGTAAGACATCTGCAAGTTAAGAAGCACTTATATATGGGGGCACCTGGGTGGCTCAGTCGGTTAAGTGTCCGACTTTGCTCAGGTCATGATCTCGCGGTTCGTGAGTTCGAGCCCCACATCGGGCTCTGTGCTGACAGCTCAGAGCCTGGAGCCTGCTTCAGATTCTGTGTCGCCCTCTCTCTCTGCACCTCCCCCACTAGTGCTCTGTCTCTCTTTAAAAACCATAAAAAAAATTTTTTTAAAGCACTTATATATGATGCACCTCACTAAATGCATGTCCTCTTTCAACTAAAAGTTCAAAAGAAACAACAAAATATAACATTGTTCTCTTATGTAGCATAGTCTTGTATCAATTTGACAAAGTTACACTTAAATATAAAAGTACCTATTAGGTTTACCAACATCTTGAAATTAAAATTCCAAGGTCATCTTGGAAGCACCTGGGTGGCTCAGTTGGTTAAATGTCTGACTTCAGCTCATATCATGATATCACAGTTCATGGGTTCAAGCCCCAGGTCAGACTCTGTGCTGATAGCTCAGAGCCTAAAGTCTGCTTCAGATTCTGTGTCTACCTCTCTCTCTCTGCCCCTACCCTGCTCACACTCTGTCTCTCTCAAAAATAAAAAATAAAAAATAAAAAAAAACGTATAAATTCCAAGGACATCTTGGGTTACAAATATGATAATGAAGAGAAATACAAATTTGTAATGATAAGCCAAGGGATAATCAACGTCATTTTCTTATAATGTGAAAATCTAATATAAACTTAAGATCATCTAGTTCTTAGTTTAAAAAGCATTTATTTTATTGAGCTAGTGAACTGTTGACCAAGAACCGAAAATTTGCTAAGACGTTAATCTCTTAAATTTCCTGCCTCAAATGGAACAAAAGAACACAAATAATTAAGAGGTATTTATTGGGCACCACTAAGTACTCAGTGGATTGGGACTTGAGAAGGGTACAGGATGAGTAAGAAGTGGTTGGGTCCTTGCAAAATGAGTCAGGGTTCCTGGTCAGGAAGGCAGGGGAATGTGGGTTAGTAGGCATTACTACAATAAAGGATAGATTAACTTTTTAATTTGTCAATGCGTGGTTTTATTTCACATGTGCCCTTTTACAGATACCAGAAAAGATATGATCTGCATTAATGTTACACTTCCATTTGACTTACCCAGTGAAGAACAACTTTAGTTCGTTAATTTCTTCCCTTTCATCTTCTGATACTCATCACAGGGGATGGGGGGAGGTCCTTTTTCATGACACATTTTCTATTCAATTATCCTGCATTCATCTTTGACTTTCTCATCTCCTAATTCAGTTTCAAACTCATGCCTTTCTTGCTTTCTGACAGGTGTCTAGGGTGGTTAACTGTTCTCCTAGTGGTGACCTTTCTTGTATCACTGAAAGAGCTCTGTAGCTTTCCATTACCTGATTTTCTTCCTGATCACCACCCAAATGAATCTCTAATTTCCACCCCTATTATTTCATTTACACATTTAACCCTGGGGGCCAATTTCTTTCTAAACAAAACAGGACCTATGTGCCTCTTACTGACATTCACAATTTTTTTTCAACTTAAATTCAATAATGTAGGATGTTTGCCAAATCTCATCTTATAAATTCCATAAGATGGCCTAAATTCCTTTTCTGCATTTTCTTGTATTTAGCTGATTCTTTGAATTCATTTTGTTATATTGTTCGAGGGTAGGGGGTGAATACGAGGGATGGAGTGACTTTGGATTCAGACAGACTGGCTGCTTTACTGGCTCGACACTGCACAAGTTGCCAGGATTTGCAGTATGGCGGACAGTACCTGCTTAACTTCTCTCTACACTCTCGCTGGACTGTGGAAGGGTTACATTAGATAATGCACGTAGAGCACTTAGTCAGACACTCTGCCTGCCTCAGTGAACAAGGGCTAGTTTCAGTAGCATTATCTTGGAAGGAATATGGATTTCCCCCTTCACGTGGGAACATTCCTTCTATCCTGCCTTCCTCTTGAGCAATCACTCTTCCCTTCTAACAATCTTGAAGTAACAATCAATCTATGTTGCTTCAGTTTTTGGGTTTTGTTTGTTTTTGTTTTGTTTTGTTTTGATGCACAGTTCTTGCCTCAACACACAGGCACTCAGCTTCACGACTTTTGTTCTCATTATTCTGTTGTTTGGTGAGTCTGTTGAAACCTAATTGCTACATCAGATGGCTGATTTCTGGGATTTTCACCAATGACCCTTTCTGGGATTCTCTCTTCTACTTCCTGGTGATACCTTCTGGTCAACATGGCTTCAAACACCATCACATGTTAAATTGGCTGCCATGTCTCCAGCTCCTGCACTCCAGTTACCACCACACCCAGCTTCTTTCCTGGTCATCTCCATCTGACCACCCTGTAGGCCCTCAAACTCAGCACTCCCAGATCAAAACTCAGAGTCCTTCCTCAAACACAGTCATTCTGTCCTCTGGCTGGGTAATACCACACCCACCAGCCTTGCTGCCCAACATAGAAAGTTCAAAATCAACATGGGCTCCTCACTTTCCTTCTACCTCTTTATTTTTTTAAGTATTTATTTATTTTGAGAGAGACAGAGAGAGATCACAAGTGGGGTAGGGGCAGAGAGAAAGGGGAACAGAGGATCCAAAGTGGGCTCTGCACAGACTGCAGAGAGCCCAATGCGGGGCTCAAACCCATGACCTGAGACCATGACCTGAGCGGAAGTCAGATGCTTAACTGACTGAGCCACCCAGGTGCCCCTCTCTTTATCTCTTTAATCCACATCTTTAATTCGGGCCTAATTAAATGAAAGGGTTTATATTGTGTCTTACTCAGTTGAGGCTGCTATGACAAAAATACCACTGACTGAGCAGCTCAAATAGATCCAGGGTCTGGTGAAGGCCTGCTTCCTGGTTTGCTTATGGCAGTCTTACCACCAAATCTTCACATGGCAGAGAGCAGAGAGCTCTCTCTCCTCCTAGAAGGGCACTGATCTTATTTGTGAGAGCTCCACCTTCATGGCTTCATTAGCTCCCAAAGGCCCCAACTCCTAAAACCATCACATTGGGGTTTAGGAGTTCAACATATGAATTTGGGGGAAACACAAATATTTAGTCCATAAAATACAGTTAACAGGGACTCTGGAAAGGAACAATAGCAACAGGCTCCTTTCTAACCTTCCCTCCATCACCTCATGATTCAATTACAGCAGGCTTCCAATGGTCCTTCCCGCTTCCCTTTTTCTAGTCCATCTAACCAGTGATGGCCTCACAAAACCTACAAGGTAATCCCCAGCTCCTTAAAGTAGCATACCATAACACCGCCATTGGTCTTAGTTTGGTTCTCTTATTAATTAGCATCCCTTAGCTAAAAATAACAGGAATCGCCTTAAACAAACATAAGCAAGGGGAATATACCAGAAGGCCACAATGGTAGCTCATAGAAACCAACACTAGGAATACAACTGAGCTCCAGAAAAAAATCGGAAACCACAAGTCAGGAATCCATGATGTTATTTCTGTCCACATCTTGTTTGTGCCTTATTTTTTCTCTTTACAAATCATCTTCCTGTGCTCCCCAGTGCACATGGTAAGATATGGGCTTAGAACATCTCTGATGGGTTGAATTGTGGCCCCCCCACCCCCACCAAACAAGACATACGGGAATCCTAAACTCCAGTACCTCAGAATATGACCTTATTTGAGGATATGGTCATAAAAGAGGTAATCAAGTTAAAATGGGATCATTATGGTGGCCTCTAATCCAATGTCTTATTGGTATCCTTATTGTCATCCCTCTAAAAAGGGTAAATGTGTATGTAGAGACAGATACAAATGGAAGAAAGGCAATGTGAAGATGGCTGTCTGCAAGCCAAGGAGAAAGGCCTGCAAACGATCCTTCCCTCAGTCCTCAGAAAGAACTATACCTTCTTTCAGTCCTAGCCTCCAAGTCTGCTACACAAAGGAATCAAATCTCTCTTCCCCTCTCCTCCCCTCCTTTCCCTCTCCCTCTCTCTCTGTTACAATACCAGTTCCCAAGAGGAGAAACTGACTGGCTGGCTTGGGACTGGTGCTCAACTTAGTCCAAAGTACTGAATTTGGGGATCAGGCCCCCTGAACAACCTTGGCTCTAGGGATTAGGGGGTAAAGATGAGGCATGCAGAGGAGCGCACCTTCATGAGGTGTAACATCTGAAATGCAACACAATTAACATCATTTGAGGACAATATTATAACAAATCACTGCTATTACATTAGAGCAAATACTGTGTCTACTCCATCAGTTTGATTGCTGGTACACACTAGTCAAATATAGCAACACTTTTGGTAAGTTACAGAGTCACACTCAGCTATCAATGACCAAACTGCTCTGATGACCAAAACTAGACGTTCTCAAGGATTTGAAATTCTGTAGTCAATAATATTGAATTGTTAAGGGTTTCAAAAAAAAATCCCAATTAACAATCCTTTTGCCACAGTTTTAAAAATATTATCTCCAGCTTGGGGTGCCTGGGTGGCTCAATCAGTTAAGTGTCCAACTTCAGCTCAAGTTATGATCTTGTGGTTCATGGGTTCAAGCCCCACATCTAGCTCTTTGCTGACAGCTCAGAGCCTGGAGCCTGCTTCAGATTCTGTGTCTCCCCCTCTCTCTGTCCCTCCCCTGCTCGTTCTCTCTCCCTCTCTCTCTCAAAAATAAAAATAAACATTAAAAAATGTTAAATATTATCTCCAGCTTAACTATGGAGACAATGAGGTCAGGCCAATGATATTTTTCAGGGGAAAAAGTACTATCAAAGGTAGAGACCCACTTCCCTCATAAATAATTGCAAAAATCATCAAAATACTCTCTACCACTAAAAACTACAATCTTCTTTCTACCCCATCTACACACACACAACTATATCCAATGAGAGCAGGAGAAATTAGCAGACAGTATGACAGTGTGACTTCATCTAAAAAGTAGGAAAATCATCAAAAGCAGCAAAATGAACAGCAGTTCTCCATGGAAACAGTATCTCTCCTTCGCAGGCATCTGAGAAATGTGTGTGACATTTCAGCTAGTCAGATCACGGGCATTTTGTGGGCAGGCAGCAGGGACACCGAGCATCTTGCAACGTGGGGGACACTATATACTCTTGCATCTTGCATCCTTCACAGATTTCAAACGTTCTAGACTTATGTCATAAGACAAACAACATTTTTTTCATATTATCTGAGCTCAGAAACTCATTTCTACTTTATATAGAAATAAAGTCTTTGTGCTGGACTTTAATGGATGCTAAGTTTTCCAGAAATACCAATACCACTGACGTTGAAAGAATCATTTTAGTTCACTTCGTTTGGAATTTTCTCGACAACTGTGCACCATTTCGGAAAGGTGCATCGGTGACCACACCAGGGCTCAGAGTGTTTGAGTCGCCAGCTTTCCTATCATGACATTCCACATCAGGTAAGCACCTGCTTGTCTTGTGACACTTCCTAGTATAGTTTTGTCAGAGCAACAAATATGCAAAGCTACAAAGGGTCCTCTCATTGCCCCTTATGTTACTGTTACGGCATCGTATGGACGTCTAAGTTTTTTGTGTACAGACAGGTTGCAAGGCCTAAGAAAGTCCCATTTCAAGGTAGGAAGAGGATATCACAGAACAGTAGTTACAAGTAGTTACGACCACCAATCAGTCTAAAGGATATCCTAACACTTTTGTGTAGCTGCCTGCCCACCTCAACTCTTCCAAACCTGCTGACGATCCATCCCTAACAGACCTGGCACAGGGTGGAACTGGTCACCACCCTCCTAGATGTCATTTGTCTATATTCTAAGTACTACTAAAAAAAAACAAAAACAAAAACAAAACCCACCTAAGCCTGCATCTTTTCTCCACCACACTCACAGGTTCAGATTTGTGCAAACCAACGAAAATGAGGTAGCTTTTCCTTGTGGTGAGGAGGAAGAAACTATAGGATTCTACCCGATGCTCAATCTTGGCTCCGTTCCTTCTAGAACGGCAGCATTCTCACACCCTAAGCACTACACGGAAGATGAAATTACAGTAAATGGCCTTCTGCACATTTCTTTTTAATTCAGGTCACTCTCATGTTTTGAGTCATTAGATTGCACGAGATGTGAAAGTCAAAGTTCAGAGTTCAGAGTGCAGCTTTCTGGTGGATGCCCTTGCTTGAGCAGCAGCACACCACCTATTCTTGGGGTGTTCAAGCTTATCCATCTGTGGAATGAGGACCAGATTTGTTTGTTACCTCTCAACACAGGGACACATGATAACCTGACCAAACATTCCGAGCTACCCTGCTGTTCTGAATTCCATTATATATTTTTATCAACACGAATTCAACACCGTATGATGTTTTACAGGAACCTGAACGGTGTGAAAATGATTTGGAACTCTTAAGTTAATGGTGCTAACAAAATTAGAAACGGCTGATCTACCCCAGTGTGTATAACCCAGATACTCTAGAAACCTCCAGTGCTTGAGATACCTTGTGGTTATCAAATGACAGATGTTCAGTTGGGTCCAATCTGATCTGAAGGCCAGGTCTCAGGTTGAGTGAGGTTTGCACTGTAGAAAGGCTAGAAAATAACTTTCCAATGTCATCTACATGTCTTCTCTGTTGATCGGTGCTGAAAATGATTCAGAAAATAATAGTCTGGATGCCCAGATGAAGAATGTAGTAAATTTAAAATGAAGGAATAATGGAGGTGTTTTGATGTTGCTTGCTTTCTTTAAAACTTGATTTAGCAATGCCTGCTGCAAAAATTGATGTGTTTATCAGCTCTATTCAGGGGCATTAAACTCTAGATTGCTGAGCGACACAAACCTTAAGAACTTTCTTTCTAAATAGTTTAAAACTTTTACTTGTTAATCAAAAGAGAACATTGTTAAGCTAAATCAATTGCAATCCATGCTTCCTCAGGTTCAGGTCATTTCTTTTCTATTAAATTACAGTACATTTAAACGGAAAAAATATTTTTGATACTTTTAATAACCTTTAATGTTTCTAGTAAACAGAGAATTCAGACACCTAGATCTTAATCCGCACTAGAAGTTATATGTTTAGCAGTTATGGGGGTCCAAAACTTTAATTTGTGAGGGGAAAAAATGATGTTTTATAGTAATCCCAGCCTCCGATATTTCAAAATGTCCTTTGGAAAAATCATCCCACAAAACGGCCACTTCAGTCTGTAACATGAAATGTCCACATGTATCATTGTGTATCAAAATACAGTATCTACTTGGAAAGGACTGTCATTTCTTTTTTTATTATTCAATTTAATTTTTTTTTTAATTTACATCCAAGTTAGCATATGGTGCAACAATGATTTCAGGAGTAGATTCCTGAATGCCCCTCACCCATTTAGCCCATCCCCCTCCAGTAACCCTTTGTTTTTTCTCTGTATTTAAGAGTCTCTTATGTTTTTGTCCCCCTCCCTGTTTTTACATTATTTTTGCTTCCCTTCCCTTATGTTTATCTGTTTTGTATCTTAAAGTCCTCATATGAGTGAAGCCATATGATATTTGTCTTTCTCTAATTTCGCTCAGCCTAATAACTTCTAGTTCCATCCATAGTAGAAAATGGCAAGATTTCATTCTTTTTGATTGCCGAGTAATACTCCATTGTGTGTGTGTATATATATATATACACCACATCTTCTTTATCCATTCATCCATCAATGGACATTTGGGCTCTTTCCATACTTTGGCTATTGTTGATAGTGCTGCTATAAACATTGGGGTGCATGTGGGGAAGGACGGTCATTTCTAAGTCAATTGTTAACTATCTAAAAGTATTTTTTGATGATGATTATGGAAGCATTAAATTCAACCAGAGGCAAAGGGTTTTATTCCAATATTCATATGCCTTTTAAGAGATGAAATGTATAGGATAAAATTTGGATTTATTGGAAAGGAAGCACTATAAAATCTAGTGTATTATGTATGCTAAGTGAAATAAGTCAGAGACAGACAAATACCATATGAGATCACTCATATGTGGAATTTAAGAAACAAAACAGGTGAGCATAGGGGAAGGAAGAAAAACCAAGAGAGAGGCGGGGAGGCAAACCATAAGAGACTCTTAAATTTAGAGAACTGAGGGTTGCTGGAGGGAGGTGGGCAGGGGATCGGCTAGATGGGTGATGGGTATTAAGGAGGGCACTTGTATGGTGGGTATTAAAAAGGGCACTTGTTATGATGAGGACATATATTTATGTGTTCATAAGCATCACTTGCTCATAAGTATGTGATGAATCACCAAATTCTACTCCTGAAACCAATATTACACCATATGTTAACTAACTAGAATTTAAATAAAAATTTGAAACAAAAAATAAAAAAATTTAAAAAATAAAAGTCACCAAGATTATTGCAGACCTCTCGTTTATACTCCTTGGCCTGATTTTAACTCCTTCATTCTAACATAGCAACCATATCCACTGTTATTTTTACAATCTGTTCAAGTTATGTTCTTTTGTTTTATGGATACCCAATCTCAAGCTAAACAAGCACCTAAGTTATCAAGGAAATATAAACTATTCTCTGTAATCTTTTGGAAACGCTTTAACCTTTTGTGACGCATTCAGTTCCATCTCTGGACATGAGTTTCTCTTGCTCAACTGCACCTGCCATGCAGAAAACACATGTGAGACAAATACGATTTTTAAAAGGTTACTCTTTGGTGACACTAAAATGATAGCTAATTCTGACCATAGGCGTTTTTCTTAAATTAGGCAATAGCACCACAATAACTCAGGAATTCCTTTGTTTTAAAAACACTGAGGCTAATATTAATGTGCCTGAGGCTTTAATTTTTTCATAAGAAGATCTATCAGATTACAAATCCCTAAATCGCAACAAGCATATCACTACACCTTAGGACTACAATGAGATAGTGCCATGCTTATACTGAAAAATAATGACTAAAAGTTAGGCTGAATTTTTTTTAAGATGTGAAGATGAAGCATCAGGTTTATTTTTTAAAACTTCTTATTTTGAAATCCTTATCAATGTACAAGGCAGGCAGAAATGTACAGGAAAAGTCCCATGCGCCCTCTCCCAATATTAGCATCTTCCATAACCACACCACAGTATCAGGACCAGGAAACGGACAATGGTACAATGCACACTTCTTATTCAGATTTTACCTGTTATGTGTGGACGCATTTTGTGTGTGTGCACATGTGTAACTCTATGCAATTCTATGGGTCACTTTGCAGACCCACCACCACACTTTATGTATACATCATCACCACAAGGCTCCCTCATGGTATCCCTTTTATAGCCACACCCATCCCATCCCTAATCCCTGGAGATGGAAGTCTCTATCATTGTTACTTCACGAATACTATATAAATGGAATCCTGCAGCATGTTTACTTTTGAGATTAGTTTTCTTTTTCACTCAACATAATTTTCTTAAGGTTCACCCATGTTTTGTTTTGTGTATCAGTCGCTCATACCTTTTTATTACTGAGTATTATTCCATGGTATGGATGTACCACAGTTTGTTCAAATTACCAAAGGACATTTAGGTACTTTCTGGTTTTGGGTTATTATAAATAAAGCTGCTATTGACATCATGTACAAGTTTTCAACTCTCTGAGATATATGCCTAAGAGTGCAAGTCGATCTTTTTTTTAAGTTTATTTATTTGAGAGAGGGGGAGAGGGGCAGAGAGAGAGAGAGAGAGAGAGAGAGAGAGAGAGAAAGAATCTCAGGTAGGCTCCCCACTGTCAGCATGGAGCCCAACATGGGGTTTGAACCCACGAACTGCGAGGTCACGACTAGAGCCGAAATCAAGAGTCAGATGCTTAACTGACTGAGCCACCTAGGCACCCTGAGTCTACTTTTATTTTTAAGTGGAAATGACAAAACTGTTTTCCAGAGTGGTTGGACCACTAATGCAGAAATGATGCAGGTTTTCAGCATCTTCACTAGCATTTGGTGTTATAGTTTATTTTAGCCATTTAAGTGATATGTGGTAATATCTCTTTTAGTTTTATGGTTTTAGTTTGCATTTCTCTAATGGCTAATGATGTTAGACGTCTTTTCATATGCTATTTGCCATCTGTATATTCTCTTCAGTGAAATGCCCGGTGCATATTTTGTCTAGTTCAGGTCTTTAAGATTTTGTGTGTTTTTTTCTTTTCTAGAAGTTGTACAGTTTCATGTTTTATATTAAATCCATGAACCATTTTCAGTTAATTTTTATATAAGGTATAAGGCTTAGGTCAAGGTTCATTTTTTTTTTTTTTTGCCAATGAATGTCCAATTGCTCCAGCATCATTTATTTAAAAGGCAATCCTCCTGGCCTGAATTGTTTTTCTCCTTGTCAAAAACTGAGCATATGTGTTTGGATCTATTCTTGAGTCCTCTATTCTGCTCTATTCATCTATTTATTGTCTACTCATCTCCAATACCACAAAGTCTTGATAATTCAGCCTATATAGTAGGACTTAACATCAGAAAGTGCAATTTCTCCCATTTTATTTTTCTTTTTCAAAGTTGGTTTGGTTATTCTAGGACCATTCCTTTTCCAGAGGAATTTTAGAGTAAGTCTGTCTATTTCTTTAGAAAACATTGCTGAGACTTTGATAAGAATTACATTAAATATAGATAAATTCAGAGGAGAATCAACATCTTTATAATATGATGAATCTTCTAATCCACGAACATGGTATGTCTCTAGGTGTTTAGGCTGTCTTTGATTTCTTTCATTAGCATTTTATAATTTTCAGCTACAGATCACGTACATGTTTATTTCACTTCTTCGGAGTAAATATGGTATTGCATTTTTAATTTCAGTTTACACAAAAATGCAAATGTTTTTCATATTAATAGAATTACTTTTAAATATTTATTCAGTCTAATTTCAGAGTCTCCCCAACTATTTGGGGCATTTATTATTTTCCATGGATAATACAGCTAAGAGAATCTACTTGGAATGAATGTGCCTGTTTTTTGTTCTTTTTACCAACAGTTTACACAAATGTTTAGAATCACATCCTCCTGATCATATGCATTAAGAACTCATACACTCAAGACACTGTTGTGCTGTGAGAAATTAAAACTATTCCTTCCTAGACAGTTCAAAAATCTATAAAGAACATCATATTGGTTAAGGATGTGCAGCACCCATAGGGAGAAAGCCCTCCAAACACGGAAATTGTCAACATGAGCAAAAATTAATTCAGCTCATGTTATTTGCTAGCCTCACCTTCCTTTTATGGAAAGGAAGAAGATGCCTTCAACTCCCAAAATGAACCAAAATGTAACTATGAGTTTTAAGTTTTAAAATGGAATAGTTTGCTGAGAGAATAATAATATTTTATGCACCTGGAAAGGAAACCACTTGAGGATTTTGAGCATTTTGAAAACAAAACATCACTCAGTACTCTAGCCACTATGATTCTGTGATCAGTGTAATAAACACTATGAAGTTTGCTGGGACCTGCACAGTAGGTGCTTATGTGAGAAGGTCTTTTATCAAATATTTACTAGACACCTACTGTGTGCCAGACTCCACACCAGATGTTGTGAAACAAATGTTATCGAGTTCGGCCCTTGCCTTCAAGTAGCACATATATTTCTAAGAACAGGAGGCTGACTTAAAAGTTACCATTATTATAAATGCTTACAATCCAAAAACCCCTTATTTTAGTCCAAAATCCCCTTCTCTCACTTTGACTCTCTTTAATAAGAACAGCTCACCCCTTGAAAATAAAAACATGTCACACACACTAAATGCTACCAATTTAATTTTTCTTTTGAGAGAAAAATCGCACACCTGTACCAACCACATATAGAACAGAGAACATGGGAAATATATCGTGAATCTTAAGCTTTACTTGGAACTAATTTAACAGACTACACAGAGTCTGAATGGCAGAACTGTGTAGGCAAGCTGGCCATGTGGAATGCAGGGGGGCAATAAAAATATGTTCAGTGCCAATACGGTCTCCAGTTCTTTTCAAAATCTATGCAAGGGAAGTAATCATCCAAGGCAGCGGTCCTCAGCCTTTGCAAATCTGATGAACACTAAGGATACTTTCTGCAGGAAGCATGTATACACACAAATGTTACCACTGAAATCCATGGACCTCAGGTTAAAAATCTCAGCTCCACTGCACAGAAACAAAGGAGGTGAGGTGAGGCTCTTACTGGCTACCTCCTTGAAGAAGGGCACAGCTCCATTATTCTCCATTATTCTCCAAGTAGGATAAAGCATGACCCAAGCAAAGAACGCAGTAAATATTTGGTGAATGAATGAATTATGAGTATGTTATTCGTGCTATAATTTCGTTGTAGCAAATTATTTCAAAACTAAAGAAAATCTCGGCATTCCTTAACATTAACTTCAGTGACACATTCTATTTTTTCCACTTTTTGTTTTGAAATAATCATAGACTCACAAGAAATTGCAAAACTAGTGCAGAGATTGGTGCACCCATCACACAGCCTCCCACAGTCAGGACACTTTATAACCGTAGCACATTATCGAAGCAGAAAACTGATCGGCATAGCACCGTTGCCAACACAACAGAGCTAACTTGGATTTCACCATGTTTTGCATACTCTCATCTAATTATCTTTTTATGTAAACAAACAAAACTGTAAATGCTCACATTCTCACCTCAAAAGAGCTTGTCAGAATTAAAATATTGCAGCAGTAGAAAAGAGAACAGACGTTTATCAGCTCTAAGTATGTGGCACAGAACTGCTGAGCAAGAAAAAAGACAATCTTGGTTTTCTTGGCGCTGTTCTCCCGACATGTATTATTTGATTTGTATATCCCTATACAGGGATTTGTATATCCCTAAGATGTTAGGGATAACCAAAAAGGCAAAATGTCCAGCAACGTGAGGCATCATATAACCTGATTCGCATTCATCTGATTTGAGTTTCTATGCTGTTAGGGGTCTGCCCACAGGGCAGTCTCTCTGCTGGAGGGAAGCTGTTTGCAGTGTTGGGAGGAAAGGGGCTGGAACTGCTCTGTGGCCACCAAGCAGGGCGAAAGTGCAGTAACATGTCCAGTACATGAGTTCTCAAGTCACAAGCTGGAGTCTTACCATACCTTTCAATTCCTAACTGCATATTACAGAACATCTCACTTCACTTCTCTGAACTTCAACTATAATTCAAAGAGAATGTTGTGCTTTTTCAACAGAGGTTTTGTGAGCGCACAATCAGTAACACAGGTGAAGGGGCTTCACACTCCAGTGAAGAGCTTCCTGATCGCAAGTACTTCCTGCTCCGGCCAGCAGTTCAGCAGTTCTCTTTCTCAGAGTGCAGCCTGAGTGTTCCCCCATCAGCTCCAGCCTGGAGGGCCAACACTCTACATCTTCGTCTCCCTCTTCCTCCCTCTTCCCCTCTCACAACCAAAATACTTCATTCCCCATGGGAGATGACTGTATCCATTGTCTCATTCCATCTGTTACAGACTATGAGTAATTAATTTACCAACAAAATTCCAAAATGACAAAATGATACTACGCCCCCACCGTGTCCATCGTGACGGATGTTTTCAATGTCTGTTCACTGAACAAGCCCTCAGAATCATCTACTTATTCCGCATATTGACCATGTCACTCCGGACCAATTCTGTAGGCTGGGACCAAATCCTATATGCCATGCAAAGCCCTCTGTGAGAAGGCCCTGCCCACTTCAGAGGTCTCTGGCCACCAGCCACCTAGCATCATATCCCCAGTGTCTATATTCCCTACACATATCATGCAGTGTGTTGTCCCTCTGTGTCCTGTGATTCACAGTGCCCTGCACACCTTCCTCTGGCTTACCTATGCTGCTTCCTTAACCGGCTAAGACAGGATCTCTTCCAAGGGGAGGTACCCAAGAGGTGGATAAAATGCTCTCCAGTGCTACCATAAACCCTGTACATCTGCCTGTCGTGCTCTCTACAGTTGAGGAATTATTTCCTTATCTCCCTCTTCCATCTCATTAAGAACACTCCCTTATTAAACTTGGTAGCTCCAGAAATCAGCACCATGCCTGACACTCAGTAACTGCCCAAGCAATAAATTCACCCATTCACTGAATGCACACCAGTGTTAACACTGTGGACACAGATGAATCAACCATGGTCTCCTTATCAGATTCTGACGTCACCAAAATGCACATTACTTTGCAGTGTACTGACATCTAGTACAACCAACCAAAAGAAAAAGAAAGTCTCTGAAAGAAAAAGACCATCGCTGAAACAGATCACAAGGCAAAAACACCTCATCTGGTCTATAAACAAAAAAGCAGAGAGTCTCGTAACCAAGGATTTTCAATTTACATATTACACATTAAAACTGGGCACATTTTTTGAGGTTGGGTTGGAAGTGAGATGGAACGTAATCAGGATTAAAATTGTGATGCTCCGATTCTGTCTTCAGTGTACAAAAGCTCAGGGAACTCAAGAAAAACAATTTGCTTTGCACAGAACAAAAGCAAAAACAAAAGCGATGATGGATGGGTGCCTCATAGACGTGAGGACTGTCCGTAGTCCTAGTCACAGAGTGGAGTTTCTTGTCTGCCTCCTTCCACACATGGCTTTAAAGCTAACTGCTGAGATTTGTTTCCGAAAGACAGCTACTGAAAGGGAACACACTTGGGAGACCAAATGGATGCTCTGTAGTGTCTTTAAACTCATACCTACTATGAAATAAAATTGAGTCCCACGGTCTAGGCTCCAATAGCAGGTGATGGCTAGGGGAAGGCAATGTGCCTCTCTGGGCCCTCGCAGGCGTGGCTCTCTCTGAGGTCGTCTGGGGAGATGTGGTGGTGCAATCGGAGCCTCCTAAGAGGAGAGCTGCTGTCTCCTCCCCCTCCCCCCAGTCCCCCACTCCATCCCCCCACCCCGATGCTTCAACCTGCCAGCCGCCCTCACTGTCCAGCCACAGGGCAAGGCTGCAGCTGCTGGGCAGGGAAATCTGTTCCACGGCAGTGAGCCCCAACAAAAGAATCCCGGGCCAAGATACTGCTTTGTCTAAGCACATATTTTAGTTCACAAGGGCAGAAATCATACTAAATGAAGGCTTTCGTTTGTTTGAAAAGCGCTAACATGTCTGTCAGAGAATCATGAAAGCTACTTTGAATGACATGTTTTTCATACCAAGCAATTTCTGAGATAAAGGAAGCCAGTGTTCAACAACAAAACAGTCTCAAGATTCTTAAATCTTAGCACCAATAATCCAAACACAAAAGCTATAATTCATATATGCAAAATAATGTTAACAGTTGATTGATCCTTAAAAAAAAAATCTCATTTTCACATTCCATACGTGCACATCAACTTTTCACTTAGAGGTGAAATTTTTGTATGTTTCAATGGACTATGTATCCAAGAATTCCTGCTTTCTCTATAAAACAGGCATTGTTACAATGTGATACGTTTGAAGCACAAACTCATTTCTGGAACCTATCAGGTTTGATAAAACTTGTTATCCATACTGAAACTTTTATTTCTACTAACTTTCCATCTTAGTTTAACTTTCTATAAAAAAAAATTCCCTGATCTATTAGTCTGGACTACAAACTGCAGTTACTAGTTGAAACAGGGATGATTTGGCAAAAAATTAAGAGGGGTCTCCTTGAACTGCCACTATAAATAAAACTCTATGATGTATAAGATAAATAACTGTGCTTGTTATATCACAATAGGCAAATTCGGTAGAAGACTGAGATTATCCCTCTCCTCTGAGGAATTAGGAAGAAATTCTAAACGCAGGAAAAAGATTTACGTGATAGGAATATTTTGTTCATCCCCACTGTATTACACATCTACTCTGTGAGTGACTCCAGGTGTATTAAAAAAAAACAAAACACGGTGATTTCCACCATGATATGAGCTCATGGAACTATACGCAAATTACATGCATATATGCATTTTTCTGTAGGAAGAGCAAACCTTATTCAAAGTGTGCACGATCCCCAAAAGATCAACAACTGCTGATATAGATGAAACATGCTGGAGAGTTCCAAAGAAATATATAACTTTCTTTTTCTTTTTTAAGTTTATTTGAAAGAGAGAGAGCGCGCGCGTGCACAGGCACACGTGCACATAAACAGAAGGGACAGAGAGAGAGGGAAAGAGAGAATTCCATGCAGGCTCCAGTCTGTCAGTGCAGAGTCTATGTGGGGCTCGATCCCATGAACCCTGAGATAGATAGATCATGACCTAAGCCGAAATCAAGAGTTGGAAGCTCAACTGGCTGAGCCACCCGGCTGCCCCGGGAATATGTAACTTTCAAATAAAGTGACCAAAAAAGGTGGATAAGCAAGTAGATTTTTCAAGGTCTTCAAAGGGGACAGGGGTACACAGGCCAAAGCTAACAGAAATGGTACACAGAGTGGTAGGAGGCTGAGCTGGGGACCAAAGCGGTGGCAAGAGCATCAGTGCTGGGAAGAACGTAGGACACAGTCGAGGCTGCTCAGGCAAGCTGGAAACGGATCACCAAGGGCCCAAGAAATCAGACGGCCCACACTCAAGTCCCAGTGCTGCCACTCACCATGTTCGTTTGAGTTTCTTCATTTTTCCCCATAAAATGGTGATATCGGTATCACCTCCCCTAGATGTTGGTGTAAAGATTAAATGAGACAATGAATGTGGAGTGCTCAGCTCAGCACCTGGCACACAGTAGTGCTCCACAATCATTACTGCTATGACTACTACCGGTATTGTGGTAGCACCACCAGGCACCCCCAGGAATGTCCGTTTTACAGGAGAGAAGTGCTCAGCTGCACCATGTATCTTAGGCTCCTGGCACCACCCCCACACTCCTCCCTTCTACCTGGCCTGAGGATGTACCGGGACACCCTCAGCTTCCTTCCCCACCCCACCCCCAGCAGCTCCAACTCGGATAATGAGACAGGTTGGCTGTTCGCCGGCACAGGATTCTACCAACACATCCCCCCAAAGTACCAAACAAATCTTTGAACCAACTAAGATTTGAGGAAAAAACACTGGGGGCCGTGTTAGGCATTCGGGAGCAAATACTAGAAACCCGCCTTAGAAGACATAAGCAAAAAGTGAAGCGTCCAGAGACAGTTCAAAAGACCTGATCCCAAAAGTCTCCTCCCTGCTACATTTGCCCTGTGTTCATGTCATCCTGCCTCCCAAGAGCTCCAGCCAAAGCCCCACGGCTGAATGCCGCCCGCTCAGCGAGCCCCGGATGGTAACCCTGTCCAGTCCTGGGACAAGCCCTCACAGTCACTCAGCTGCGCCAAAAGTCACCTAAACCCAGAACGGGACGGGAGGTCTCCAAAGGAAAACAAAAGCATTAACAGAAAAATGTAGGGAATGTGTGCTAGAAAGGCACGAATAGCACATAGCCATCAAAGGAGCATATAACTAAACTCATGCCTTAAAGAAGCACAGTAATTCTTGGCATTATATTCCCATTTGTTTATTTGAATCTGTTACAATTATTTTGGGTACAAGTGGCAAACAAACCCAACCCAAAATGGCTCAAGCAGAAAGACAGTTTCTTTGTTGTAGGACTGGAGAGTCTGAAGCAGGAGAAAAATCATGACTTGTCTAATAAGCAAATCATGAAAACCGTTTCCCCCTAAGCCTGATATTTGACCTCTGAATTACCACTGGGGGCAAAGACGGTTCTTGGGACCCAGTTCTGGCAAAGAGATGAAAGAACCAGTCTGCTAAAGGCTTTTGTTTTCTGCTACATGGGAGCTGAGTCTCCGGGAACCGAGATAGCATTCTTATAACCCAGAAGTAACAAGTGTAAGGGACCAAGGTCAGCACGCAGATCAATCTGAGCCTTGATGACATCCCTAAGAAGCAGAGTCAAGATAAAAAAAAAAAAAATAAGTCCCACAATAAATTATATTAAATAAATAGACAAATCCCTATTTGAGCCACTTCAGTTAAATTTGTTACTTGCAGCTGAGAGCAATCCTAACTGATCTGGCAGACCCAATCTCTTTCTGTCTTCCCTTAGCATGTTGTTCTTTTCAAAAAGATGAACACAACCACTACAGAAATAATATGTGTTTATGAAGAGGTGCTCTCTTCCTGTGTCTGTCTTTTTAGAGGAAATTCTTCTCATTCATTCTTGATCTCTCATGAGTCAGAACTACATCATATGTTTAAGCCTGAACTCGAGTGGCATGGAAAATGGCATTTCCAGGGATGGACTCCTGAATTGGGGTCACTTTCCGGAAGCAGAAAAAAGAGAGTCTGCTAAGAAGAAAGGTACAGAGACAGAGGATGTTTGGTAGGCAACTCACAGAGCCAATTGCACAGAGCAGCCGACAGCGGCATCTTAATGATGGCTCTCCCGCCTCCGTTGTCACCCACGGAGAGAGCTCAGGGTGACACAGCTTCTCAGTGGGCTTCTTCTGCTTCAGCGGAACAGGGGGAAGTTCACAGTTATGCCATTTCAAACTAAAAGCATTACTAAATACGTGAGTGCTAACTGTAGCCCCAGAACACATCATATAATAAAAATGTACACAAAAGCTAACCACACTAAAGGCTGTTTAAAAAATGCAGAAAAGAAATGCCAAGTAAGAAAAGGTATGTTCAAGCTCTCATACGCTGCTACCGGGAGGGTATATCGGCACAGCCACGTTAGCAGGCAACTTGGAAATACCAACTAAATTGTAAATGCACATACCCTATGCCTAAAATATTTTGCTTCTATCCTGGAAGGATACTCACATCTATATAAAGGGAAGACGAAGATGAGAACTACATCACTGTAATATCCCTCCAAGAAAAACAATGCCCAAGACAAAAGCATTGGCAACAGGGGCGCCTGGGTGGCTCAGTCGGTTAAGCGGCCGACTTCAGCTCAGGTCACGATCTCACAGTCCATGGGTTCAAGCCCCACATCGGGCTCTGTGTTGGAGCTCAGAGCCTGGAGCCTGCTTCTGATTCTGTGTCTCCCCCTCTCTCTGAAACCTCCCCCGTCACACTCTGTGTCTCTCTCTTTCAAAAATAAAGGTTAAAAAAAAATTTAAAAACATTGGCAACAATGTAAATGCCCAACCACAGCGGGATGACTAAAACTATGGAATAGAACAGAGAATACTATACAGCAATAAAAACAAACGAGACCGGGGCGCCTGAGTGGCTCAGTCAGTTGAGTGTCGGACTCCTGATTTTGGCTCAGGTCATGATCCCAGGATCATGGGATCGAGCTCCGTGTCAGGCTCTGCAAGGAGCATGGTGCTTGCTTAAGATTCTCTCTCTCACTCTCTCTCTCTCCCTCTGCCCCCCTCTCCCCTCCCCACCATTCGCACACGCTCTCTAAAACAAAAACCTTAAAAAGAATGAGACAAGTATAAATGTACTGATACATGACGATCTTTAAGATACATTGTTCTGTTAAAAGCAGAAAAGTTGTATAATGTATAATACTATACTCAGTTTTAAGGATAATTTGTACAGATAAATATAAATGCATACGAAAAAGTCTGGAAAGACATGACAGAGTGGAAATACTGCTCACCTCTGAGGAGGGGACTAAGAAGTGGGTAGGAAGGTCAAGGGGAATTACACTGTTTGAACATTTGACTATGAGAAAGCGTTCACATACAAAACATGTATCATCGAATCGACAGGTGGGTCTTTCAACCATCTTCCTTTTCAATTAGTCTGACACAGTAGCATTTATCTTTCACTTGTGGGCTTTAAATATATCTTCCCTGTACTAAATGAGCTGGTCTGCAGAATTTAAAGAGCAGTAAAGAAACAAACCAAAAAGTATATATACTTTTAAAAAATGAAATTCCCTTGCTTGATCCATGGACTTATAAGCCACTTAATTGAAGGGTAAAAAAATCTTTTTAAGAGAGAAGATATTGGAGATACCATTTAAAAAAAAAAATTTTTTTTTTAGGTGTGCTTGGATGGCTCAGTCAGTTAAGCATCTGACTTCAGCTCAGGTCATGATCTCGTGGTGCACAAGTTCGAGCCCCACATCAGGCTCTGTGCTGACAGCTCAGAGCCTGGAGCCTTCTTTGGATTCTGTGTCTCCCTCTCTCTCTGCCCCTACCCTGCTTGTGCTCTGTCTCTCTCTCTCTCTCTCTCAAAAATAAATAAAAGAGAGAGACAGAGCACAAGCGGGAGAAGGGCAGAGAGAGAGAGAGAGAGAGAGAGAGCGAGAGCGAGAGCGAGAGAAAGGAGACACAGAATCTGAAGCAGGCTCGAACCCACAGACCGCAAGATCATGACCTGAGCTGAAGTCAGACACTTAACCAACTGAGCCACCCAGGCGCCCCTGGAGACACCACTTTTAGTTTCAGCCAGACGACACAAAGTATTCATGTCTCCATAATGAAGGATCCTTAATTGTATTTGCATTGGCCCTCTATAGAGAGCTAAAAGAATTAGAAGTAGATTTTAAGCAAATCCTGAGTAACCACCATATCAGGCCTTTTTTTTTTTTTTTAATGGAAAGTTCATGGATTCTGGAGTCAAAGTGACACCACTGTGAACAGGTACAGAAACCTGCTTCAATGTTGGCTGGTATTGTGCTTTTAATGAAATGCAGGCCTAATTATTGCCTATTAGTAAAACAGCCTACAACAAGGCTCAAGCCTAAGTTTTAAGTGGTTGTTTCCATGCCGGGAAATCTTTATTTCTGGCTGAGGTAAGCTTTTAGATGATGACATCTGGCCTCTTGCCCTTCCCCAAATTCAGAATCACTGATTGATGTGTGCTACAGGCATATCACTCTGGTGACAGCCCCCACAGATGGGAAACACCGAGTCCGGGTCCAAGACCGTGAGCCAAGTTTTCCCCTGCTGACAAATTCAGGCAAAGGCTCTTTTTCCATTTCATCAACACTCAGCATGGGAATGGAATGCCAATAAAACGGTGGAGGTACACGGGCCTAAGAATTCGATTAGAAGAGGAAAAAGTACAGCCAGTGAAGAGTTGTACACTGGGAATGTCCCAGAGGCCTGCTACTTGCCGGCTCACCACCCGTCATAGATGGCCGGCTGCCCTGAATCCTGCCTTCAGTGCTGGGTGCTGATGGGACCACCGGATGGCTGCTGCCTCCAGGTACTCCCGCAAAGCACCCTGGGATTTGTGGGCAACAGAAGAGAGGAAAACGTCTGGTAAGGACACTGAAGTCCCCTGGGAAGTAACGGGAGGGGCGATGGGCAAGGCTGAGAAACCGGGAGAAAGATGTGGAATGGGTCAATGCTAGGCTCATGTCAACCCTGGGATAGCCTGGAAACGAAAGCTGCTGCTGTGGTCTACGAATCAGTCTACAGAAGGTCTGCACAGTTCCACAATTCCCGACGGGATCCGGCAACCTCCTCCCTCCAGGGTTCCCATCTCTGGGGACAGTCTCATTCAAGGGTACTTTCTATGGGAGTATTGGGTGCTACGGCAGACACTGCTAGTTTGCCTACCCAGTACCCATTTCCTACTTCTTCCTCATGACCAACAACAAGCTTGATGTTGTTAAAAATGACAATGAATGTGTCCAATTAAAAACAACAACAACCATATTTCCTTTCCTCCCTTACTAGTACGCCCATGTGATATAATTTTGGCCAACAGGACATAAGTGGAAATTAATGGGTAAGGCTTCTGGGAAATCTCTTCATAACATGAAGCAATACAGCTAGTGCTCACCCTGTTGCCCTTTGCCCTTCCTCTTCTTCCTTCCTGGAACCACCTCCCTGCTGGAGCTGAGGCAGCCGTCTTGTGACTATGAGGTCACAAAGACACACTGAGGACAGCACAGTCTGACTGATGACAGTATCACAAAACCACCATGCCAGCCCTAGGCTACCTACTTCTGAACTGCTCATTACAGGAGAAAAATCAAACATCCAAATGTGTTAACCCCCACTGTTTAGGATCTGTTACTTATAGCCAAATGACAACTAAGTGAAGCAAGTGCTTGCTGTAGAGTAGGCCTTATTCAAAGTCACTCACTGAGTCCTCTGCCTACAAGGTAGCATCATTTTCAGCTGATGAAACTGAGACACAGCCAATTTCAGTAATACACCCAAATCACAAATCACAAAGCTAGAAAATGACAAAGCTGGGATCTGAGCTCCCACAGTCTAGTTCCAGGGCTCTAGAAAAGAGCGAGAAAGCCCAGCTCTCCCTGAGGTCTCAGCCTCTGATGTTATGAAACCTCAGGCCCCCCCGAGCTCCTGCAGAGTGTGAATCAGGTCAGTGCCATCCATCCAAGCCCTCTCTCCATTCGAGAGGACCTTCCAGCCCATGCCCTCCAAATGCTGCACTATTGCATGGTTCAAGGTCCTCGTACATCACATTTAAAACGTTTCCTTTCAGTCCCTTCTTGTCAGTGCAGCTATTTTCTTGGTGGAAAGGATGATTCTATTCATAAACATACTCCCTGTCTTCTTTAGCCATAAAAAGCCACTCAAGCAATACACGAATACAAGTAGCCAGTTAAAGAAATCACTCTGATACAGAAAGAACTGAAGTAAGCAAGCCAGGTTCTTAATAATTAGTAATTAGTAATTAATTAATAATTAGTAATTGTTGCTTCTGCTGTTGCTTCTACTACTACTAATAATAATAATTGATTATAAAAATAATAATAATAGAAGGAGAAAAAAGAGAGAGATGCAATTCAAACTGATATCAACCGATTGGAGATGCAATGCCCGACTTAACGCCAATAGCCAGGACTCCTGCTGATGTCTCTACTGATGTGGAAGCAGGTTTAGTACTCCCTTTCAAAATATCTACTCTAATCAAAGTTACCAAAGCTCCTAAAATAATAAATCTAAACTCTGATTTGCTATTCTCCTGAAGCAGGACAAATAATAAATCATTCATGGATTTTATTTCTTGTCAGTGTTGTCTCTGAAATACATACGGAAGAGACCACATGGAAAGTACATCCTGTAACACGGTTATATTATTGTTGTACAGCTACACGGAATTTGAAAATTGCCAAGGGTGACTTCATGAATACTAGACACGCGGCCTATAACACTGCATTTCTTAAACACCAAGACACTAGTCAATGGAAAACAGTGATTCAAGTAGAATAGTAACTCCACGGAGTAGCAAAACTGATAGCAGGAGCAGTGGAGGACCATCCCTGACATGATGAATTCTCTAGTGAGAGAGGTTGAGAGTGGGGAGAGGGAAGGAGAGAGGCAGAAACAGAAGGAGGGAAAGAGAAATCAGAGGAAAAGGTTCAGTTGGTACACCCTCCCACACCAAGTATTTGGGTCAGTGCTCAGCAAGTGCAGGGGAGCCCCTGCAAATCTGGATAAACCAGACCATAGGGCCCACCTGACAACAACCGGAACCTGAAGGGAGAGGCCGAGAACAGGTCTTACTAGATCTTCGGAATTTTTGAAACCAGTCTATATCCCACCCACCTCCTCCCACTATTAGCAAAGGGAGTAAACTCTCTAAGAAAACAGCCTAGTCAGCTAGAACCAGGTCAAAGGAACACAATGAACTCAGGTCACACGAACCACTCTTCCTAGGGTGGATCCAGTCTGCAGAATGTCACCCATTGTCCATCAAGCCACAAGCCAACAGGAAGCGATCGGCGGGCCCTCCGGGAGGGTCTCTGCAGGACCCAGTACTGCTCTCCCGGATGCAATGGGGATGAAAAAGTGACCTAACACGCAGGGCTGCTCCTCCTCAGTCACAGTCTGTTTGGGAAGACAACTGACCTCACTCACATAAAGCTAGAAGCATATCAAGAGAGACTATAATGAAAAGCAAAAGGAGGACGGGAAACTCAAATACCATAGTACTCACTTTGGGGAGAGGAGGAAGACCAGAGACTCTAGAAGAAGGGGTGACCATATGGCGACGGGGACACCACGGAACAGAAAATGTGTGCTGGTCAGAGTGGGAAGAGAGCTTTTCAGACTCAGGCAACTTGTAGATGAAGTCAAGTCCATGCTCTGATTCATGACCCACCCACCTCCTCCCACTTGTCTCACAGGGACAAGACAAACCACACACTGACACCCGAATGAAATCCACTTCACCTCCCAGACTCACTGGGGTCAGTTACCTCCCCCATCTGTTTCTTTCTTTCTCCTCTATCTGAACCTCTACAAGCACCCCCTCTCCATTCGAACACACCCAGTTCACCTTTCATTCACTCATCCATCTATTCCTCCACTCCTCCCTCCCTCCACTACCTGTTAATAGAGAAAACACTGTTCTCTAGGATAACATGAATCTGCCATGTCGAGGACAGAAGAGAAAGTCATGCTTGTGAGACAGAGAATGAAAAAAACAAATAAAAATATTAAGATAGACAGGTAGTATCAGCCAAACCTGATAGGGCTTCTGAGTCTGCCGGGCCCTCTCCAGAATGCAGGCACCCCCTTCGCATCACTCCTGGGACACGGGCTGTGTGATATGGAAGGACCCCTTCCCTCTCCGGTCCCAGCACCGTCTGGTGCTGCTCAACCAGCCTTGTACCCTTGTGCCAGTGGAGCAAAGTGGAGTGCCCAGGGGATGACAACTTCACGCTCACCCCTGCGGATGCCACCGCCACACGTTTTGACTCTGGCCACCAAACACTTCTAACGAAGCTTTGTGTCCCCTCTTGGGTTTTGATTAAAACACTACGGATACACAGAGGTAGAGCTCAGGAGAAGTTTCAAAACTAGGAAACACCCATTGGCAAATTCATGAATTAGGGTTACACAGATATTTTTATGTGGACGTGATTTTGTAGGCCGCTAGCTAAGCGTTAATCTATAGAAGCTTAAAACGTAGACTTTTTTTTTTCTGGAGGAAAAAACGATGCAAACATTCTTGGTAATGCTGGGGGAAGAACACCTGTGAGACCAGTACTTCCGAATCAAGGCTGTGCACGAGCCACCCAAGGAGATTCTGCTGCGAGTGACATGCCCAGGCCCCAGCCCCGGGTTCTCAGTCAGTGGGAATATGGGCGGTGCTCAGGCATGTGTATTGTTCAAGAACTCCTCCGCTGGTCCCAGCACACAGAGAAGACCTAGTTTAAAAACATGAGCTTGAATGACTTAGAACACTGGGCATCTGTAGGATACATTCTTGAGTAGTTGTGTTCAAGTCCTGTCCAACTGAAAAAGGGAAGCACTTTCCAAATAACAAATACACTTTGCTGAGAGCAAAGCATGGGTTGAAAACATCATTTTCTGACTAGCAGTTTAGATCGCTGTAGAAAAACCACTCACCTGCTTAAGATGACCAGAGAAGTATATGAAATCTTGACAACAAGATACGAATGCAGCTTTTTAAAGAACAAATTCAACTTTTTTTGAATGTTTTTTTAAATGTTTTATTTATTTTTGAGAGAGAGAGACAGTGTGAGCAGGGGAGGGTCAGAGAGAGGGAGACACAGAATCTGAAGATAGGCTCCAGGCTCCGAGCGAGCTGTCAGCACAGAGCCCGACACAGGGCTCAAACTCATGAACCGTGAGATCATGACCTGAGCTGTGGTCGGATGCGTAACCGACTGAGCCACCCAGGCGCCCCATAAAGAACAAATTCAACTTTAATATTCAGAAGAGGAAGGCATAAAGGGAACTGAAGAAGCACCATTATGGGAGGGAAGAATGCTTTTCCTTCCTTCTTCTGCCTCTACAAAAATTTTATGCTTTTCTCAAAGCACTTCTGTGTGAAGGAAATAATGATCTGCACAAAGTGACCGGCCAGGCAGGAGGCGCCCCTCAATCACATCTAAATGACACCTGTCTGGAGCAATAATGGTGTGTTAAATCTAACTTGTAATGCTTGATATTAAAAACATATAAAGTGTCATATGTTAATTATATCTGAATAAAGCTGGGGGAATTGTTTTTAATAAATCATAAAAATACATATAAATTATCACCTAAGAAGCCAATGTCCCCACATCACCATGGGCCCGCCTGTCCCTGGACCTGCCTCAGGGACCCCTATCACTTCCCCTACATTGTCCATTGTATGACTGAAAAAGAGGAGGGGACAGGCTACCTAAAATAATAACGAAAAAGGTGTAAATGGCCCATCAAAATTTCCCGAAGGTAGGTGTCTACTCATAGAGGAAGAGCAGGATAATGTGGTTATTAAAAGCTAGTTAAATTAACTCTAGCAATTATGGGAGGGATTGATGGGCTGCTACGTTCATACTCAGCACTCCCACCTAATTAAAGGACCTGCCAAAGACATCCACAGTACATGCTTAAGTGAAAAAGCAAGTTCAAGCAGTATTATGTAATTGTATGTTCTCCAAGGAGTTTGTAAAAAGGAGGGGTGAAGCCTATAGAAACTTGGGACGTAGGCAGCTCTGAAATTACTCTTTTTCCGGGGAAGGGGCTCAAAGCTTTTCTATAAGACACCCATCAGGAGTTGTGTTTAGACCCAGAAATGTTCAAATCTACCGTTCCAAAAGGTATGAGAACTAGTCCTCTACAAAAAAGCTAAAGGTATAGGTAAGCTGAAAAAATCAAAACCGTAACCCACTCTAGAGCATTCACTAATCTGAAAATACATGAGCACAATGTACACAGCGAAGGAGAACAATGCAAGATGAATTCCTGGACCAAGAAAATTGCGGAGATCAGACAGGTTTGAGGAACCAAAACTGCAGAAATATATATATTTTTAATTTCTAAAAACTGAGGGGGGAGAGTTCTTAATAAGTAAGAACCAACTTCAGGGGCATCTAGGTGGCTCAGTCAGTTAACCGTCCGACTTCAGCTCAGGTCATGATCTTGCAGTCTTTGAGTTCGATCCCCACGTCAGGCTCTGTGCTGACAGCTCAGAGCCTAGAGTCTGCTTCACCTTCTGTGTCTCCCTTTCTCTCTCCCTCCCCTGCTTGCGCTCTCTCTCTCTCTCTCTCAAAAATAAATAAGCATTAAAAAGATTTAAAAAAAAAAAAAAAAAGCACCAACCTCAGGTGGAAGCCACCCAAATGAAAGCAACAATAAAACCACCATAACCTACTGATCAGGGTTTTGAACAGCATTTTAAAGACATACACACACACGAAAATAACAAGATACTCCTTAGTTCCTGCCAAGAAAGAAGATGAGATAACATTTAAGATACAAAGAAAAGAGCCCTTCAGATTTAGGTGAGGAGAAAAAAGAGATTGAAAGAAAATCTGCACAAAGGAAAGGGTGACCACAGGCCTAGAAGTGAGGCAAAACCCTGTTCTTTTTGAAGACCAAGCGAAGTATTTCATGACCTAAATGATCTGAAGCAATTGGTCAATAAGACCAACATGTGAGAAGGTCACAATAAAAGCAACAGGGCAGAAAGAATTTATGAAACAGACTCATGCAGCCCCCAAAAGAATTTAATGTTAACAAAACGCTACGATGACTTAAAACATGAATCATTTTGGGAAGAGCAAGGGGTAGTAAGAGAACTTCACAAAGGATCTCATTACTGTAATGATGGAATAGGACTTACTCAAAAAACTAAACTCTATTATCAGTTCAAGAAAAGAAGTCAAGATGAAGGCTGCTAATAGGAGATAAGAAGAACTAATTTAAACAATTTTACTGCAAGTGTTAATGGAAAAAGTGGAAATATAAGCATTTCTCTCTTTCTTTTCTGGTCTACAAATGCCATTCTAAAAGCATGTTGAAACACAAACATCTAACATTAGAACAAATATATCTTTGAACTGTGAGGTAAAGGATTCTAGTATAAAACACATTCAGGGGCGCCTGGGTGGCTCAGTCGATTAAGCATCTGACTTCGGCTCAGGTCACAGTCTCACAGTTCATGAGTTCAAGCCCCGCATCAGAACTGGAGCCTGGAGCCTGCTTTAGATTCTGTGTCTCCCTCTCTCTCTCTGCCCCTCTCCTGCTCGTGCTCTCTCTCAAAAATGAACATTAAAAAAATATTTTTTAACATGCAATAATATTCCCAATAATTGTTCAGCAAGTACAGCCTCCTCTAGTTCATGGCAATGTTGATGAGTGCCTCGGGGTGTTGACTAGTGTCACTGGTCTGAGACAAGCAGGAAGACCTCCCAAGTGTCCTCCCCTTCATGACCCTGTGAGCCAGCCTCCAATCTTCAAATCTCATCCAATGTGCTGGGTATCTTCTGGGCAGAAGTAGGGAGTGGAGATAGGAGTCCTCTGGACAATTCCACCTAGCCATGTACATGAGCCACATCTGGGGAGGAGAAATAGGGTAAGGGGAGGGGACCCCCCTGTAGGAGCGGCCCTTCCTGACTAGCCCTAGAAGCTAGTCTTGGGAGGGGAGGGAACAGTGAGGAGGGGCATATGAGACAGATCAAGCCACAATAGCACCAACAAGAGTGGCCCCTACCCCTCTACCACTTCCCCCTAGCATCACTGCTGATAAATCAACGTCAAAAGTAAGAGGTCTGAAGGGGACTGACTCCTGCATAAAGAGATTGCTGGGAAAGTTAATGACACTGCCCATGGCACATAAGTCCGATCTATGGAAAGTTCAGAGCCACCTAGCTAGAATAAGCACATATCACTAGCTTCCAGTTTAGGTCCATAGACAATCAGAGTTCCAAGTCCATCTCAGAAAGGCAAAAGCAAGAAAATGCAAAAACTATAGAGATAGAGGAGAACAGCACCAATGTCTCAACTGCATTTGGTAGCTTAGCTGTGAAATACCTCAAACATAAAATAAATGGAATGAGTGTCTATTTTTTTAATGTAATTGATTACCTACCAAAAATACATGCAGCCTAAAACTTAGAGGCTATTCCCAGCTGTACCCAGTGTGTGCAAAAACCAGAACAGAGTAATGATATCACTATCACCGTAACAGGAAGACCACACTTTGGTGCCAGCCCCAGCAAGTAGATAGCCCTATGGCTCTTCTCCTGCTAGGCATGTGACGTGGGGGAACAGGTCCAGCTTCTGAATGCCTCAGTCAGATGAGACATTCCACTGTCAAATGAGAATACCTTGCAGGGATCCTGTGAAGATTAGATGAGATGAGGTCTGGAAAAGTAACTACCATAGTGTACGGTGGGTGCTCAAAACATGCTACCTATTAGGGAAGCAGGCAAAGAACGTCAAGGCGTTTTAAAGCAAATTTATTTTTAAATGGTCTGGTCTAGCCAGCAAATAAGTAAATATATAAATGCAAAGCTAGGAGCAATGTAAACAAAAGGACGGCTGGGATGATGTGGCAGACAGAAAACTACTAGAGTAACTTAAGACTTGAAAGGCCCCTGCTGGGACAAGACAGTTCAAATAGACAATGATATTAGCCTGGGATAACCTAACAGCCACATAGAGGGGTACATAAATAAGACAGAAAAACATACTTTATTTTCACGCTAACCATACCACTTATAAAATTGGGCGTGCACGAAGTAAAAAAATCTGTCCTACCATTAGCGGTTATTATGACAAAAATCAGTCTTGAATCCTGTCTAAACATATGCAAACTAAAATACAAAATATTTAAGACATACTCAACCTGGGATGAAATTCAGAATATAATAAGATGTTCTTTAATAGGTTGGATAACCTAACAAAACACATGAAAAACTGGGGTACCAATTCTAACAGTAAGTTATTGTTGTAAGACTAAGGGATTATAGTGGTAACGAAGTCAAAAGAAAAAACAGAAGCATAAGAAACCAAGCCTCTTGACAAAGAACTTAGAAAAGGAACAAAGTAACAAACCAAAATAAAATTAGAAAAGGCAAACTCAATAAAGAAAAAAACTGGAGTAAGAGAAGGCAATGAAATGGACAAAACCAATAGACAATTCTTTGGAAACTCAACAATCCATGCATAAAGTGAATAGATTTTTAAACTAATAATAGACAAAAGAAAAATAGAATAGACAAAATATAACTAAAGATGTGTGAATTGGAAACACATTAACAAATGTGATAAATAGAAAGAAAATCTATATTAAAAAAGAAGAAATTTCAAAACACAACAAAATTCCATTTCCCAAGAAAGATTCAAGGGTATTTACTGGAAAAATGTGACAACCTTCCAAAAAATAAATCATCCCTATAACTGAGATACATATTTTCTTATCTGTCCTACGATTTATGTGTCTGTCACAGAAAAGACTAGGTATCAGTGAAGAGTCCCTGCTCCCAGCTTTACCTCCTAATCCCCAATTTCGGTAACTTCAGTGTATGTCGTAAACATTCCCTCCCTGCCCCTGTGGAGCCATTTGGGTTTTTCCTAGCTCTTCTTAGCCCATTATTCCAAATTTCCTCTTCAGATTTGTGCTTTCCTTGCCTCTAGAATGACAAATAAGCAACAGTGTTACCTGAGAGAGAAAAAAAATCCACAAAAATCACTGTATTCTTATACATTAATGATAGAGCCAAGGAAATAAAGTCTTAAAAAATTACCATATACAATGAGAAAGAATGAAATCTGGCCATTCGTAGCAAAGTGGATGGACCTCGAGGGTGTCATGCTCAGCGAAATAAGTCAGGCGGAGAAGGACAGATACCATATGTTTGCATTCATAGGTCTAACAGGAGAAACCCAACAGAGGATCATGGGGAGGGGAAGGAGGAAAAAGAGTTAGGGAGAGGGAGGGAGACAAAACACGAGAGACTCTTGAATCCTGAAAACAAACTGAGGGGGAAAGGGGAAGGGGGAAAGGTAATGGGGGGTGATGGTCTTGGTGGAGGTCACTTGTGGGGAAGAGCACTGGGTGTTATATGGAAACCAACCTGACAATAAACTATAAAGTTTAAAAAAAAATAATAAATAAATAAACAAACATTTTAAATGGGAAAAAAAATTACCGTATAGTAATCATTTCCAAAAAGCAATTTTAAATAATAACTTGAAAAAAAAGAGAGAGAGGCACACCAAGAAATAGACTCTTAACTATAGACAACAAACTGAGGGTTACCGGAGGGGAGGTGGGTAGGGATGTGCTAAATGAGTGATAGATACTAAGGAGGGCACTGGTTATGAGGAGCACTGGGAGCATGTAGTGATAAATCACTAAATTCTATACCTGAAACTAACATTACACTGTGTGTTAAGTGGAATTTAAATAAAAATTTAGAGAAAAAATAATTTGAAAGGCAAGGTATGTATGTATGTATGTGTATGTATATATAATGGAAAAATAAAGACAAAAACAAGAGATAGGGTGTTCCTGCCAGAGAATTTAAAACATAGCCGATTCCTCAAAGTAGGAATTGAACGTTGTATTAAAGATCCCGTGTTATAGATTATAGATTCATTAACTATAACAGAAGGTTTCAATATTCAATTCAAAGTTATGCCTCCTCCAAGTCTTAAAATGAGGACTCCCCCATCTGCCTGGTTAATCAAATGCTATTTCCCATTCCTATATTCCTACCATGACAGATATCTCAATGTGCTCCTATTATGTTCCTACTTTCAGCAACATATCTGATACTTCCATAGTGTAAAAAGACAGTAATGATCACATCTAAAGCTACACAAATAAAATAATAAAATAGTTAAGTGAGGAGCACCTGGGTGGCTCAGTTAGTTAAGCATCTGACTTTTGATTTGGGCTCAGGTCATTATTTCACAGTTCATGGGTTCAAGTCCCATGTTGTCAACACAGAGAATGCTTGGCATTCTCTCTCTCTCTCTCTCTCTCTCTCAAAATAAATAAATAACTATTTTAAAAAAAATAGTTAAATGAAACAATGCAAAACGGTACCTAGTCAATCTTCACTTTACACGAGCAATTTTTTCTGAATAATATTACAATTTTCAAAAAGTAAAAAATATACATATGTTCATATTTAAATTTAAATTAAATAATGGTAAAACCCATATACATATCTCATGTACAAACTTCATCATAATAAACAGATACAACAAAAATACTCCTATCAAAAAATTAAGCCACTGTGCCCATTAATGATTACGACAAACTACAGTAAATTAACAATAGTAAAAACTTAGAAAAAATGTTCAACAATAGGGAAGTGGTTGAATTATGGCACATTAATGTGTTGGAATATTATGTTTCAATTAACAAGTATAAGAAAATACTTGAAGGAACAGTTATGATAATGGTAAATGGGGGGAAAAAAGAATATCAAACTGCAACTAACAATCTATATATAAACACATATACTCAATTCAATCTCAGCTACCCCTCAAAATTTAAAATAATGTTAGAAAAAAAGAAAAAATATAACACTGCACCAACTCCCTGTGGTAGCTTGCTAAATTTTCAAATTTTCAGCATTAGCAAATATTGTCTATATAATCAAAACATGTTTTTAAAACTGTAACTATCACTATTAATAATCAAGCCTAAACAAAAACATTATTGTAGGGGCACCTGGGTGGCTCAGTCGGTTAAGTGACCAATGTCATCTCAGGTCATGATCCCATGGTTCATAGCAAAGTTGGGGTCTTTGCTATCATCATGGAGCCACTGCTTTGTAACCTCTCTCTCCCTCTCTCTGCTCCTTAGGTGCTCTCTCTCTCTCTTTCAAAAATAAACAAACCTTAAAAATTTTAATACTAATAAAGCTATTTAATTAAAAAAATTATTGTATATCATACACACATTCTTACTCTGTCAGGATACTTCTGACTAATCTAAATTTCTGCCGCACATAAATACCTTAAAACAATATGAAATCTACTTTCTACTTTCTCCATAGAGAAATTGGAATACCTGGTTGTTCTTTCTTCTCTGGGATAATATTAGGATTAATGAGCTGCTGATGAGGAATAATCTTCTCTATTTAATATTTCTCACTGCAAAAATACCAAGCTAATGTCACACCTATTTCCAAGAGGAATAAGACCATAATATTCTACACCTAGAAAATTCAGTTCTCACACTACTTCCAGTGCAGTTTGTCAATTTCTACATGTCAGCATAATCCAGAAAATTATCTTTCTTTTGGCCTATATTTTAGGGACGAACAGTTAATATACAAAAAGTTTGGTTGATATATACCAACAATATTACTGCATGGAATGTTCTGGAATCTATTCTCCTTTGTACACAAAAACTAGGTCTAGAATAGTAGCTCACCTATTTGTTTCCTCTGGGTTCCCTATATAAGACCATGATACAAAATATCATGAGGAAAACAACACTAAGTTTTATACATCCCACTGTATATCCTTTTAGATTACTAATATGGTAGTGGTTTGACAATTAACACAGTTGATTTTAAATTAAGATACAATATAAGACACCCATGCATACACATCCAATATAAGGTGAATGAACTCATTTATCAGAGAAGAAAAGAATCTAAATTTTCACAGTATTCATTACAATATATTAGTAGTATACTAGATACAGGAAATTCATTTATGTAAGTCCTACAACTCTTTTAAAAATTTTTTGTCAACATATTTTATCTGAAAACCTTTAAGTTTTTAACTATATACATAAAATATATGCATCTATACAATCACTCATTATGATCAATATATATTAATTTCCTACACTCCATCCTTATTATGTATATCTTGGAGAATATTTTAACATTTGGCATTAAAAACGAGACAAATTTGAATTTCTATGAAGTTGACAACCAATAGCTTTATCTTCACATTGTGCAATACAACATCCTACAGTTAGGCTAATTCCCCATTTCACTTATTTTAAGTCACCCTGAGCACCCCAAGAAGAATTATTCAATATGTAACTCAAGGTACTAATTTTGAACTACTTATTTCTTTGTAATTAAAGAATGTCCCTCCATTCTTTGTCCACAGTAGTCATTGGCCAAGACGAGAAGTCATATGAAGCTACACTGGGTGGCAGAAACTATTACTGCAAAAGAAACTCAGTAACTGCAAGAAATGTTTGACTTTGGCACTTAATTGAGTGCTTAGCAAATATCTACGGGACGAATGAATGCTGGGTAAATTCAACATTTTTATCAAACACTGACAGGGTTAAAAGGAAACATCACCCATATCAGTATGGAGCTCAACCACTTCCAACTACCACATGTCAGCCTCTAAGAGACAGTGACAGAATTCTAATGATAAAACACAGTTGTCTTCATAATGGCAGCAACTTCAGAAAAGATGTTCACTACTAAAATAATGTTAAATAGTTCCACCACCTGTACATGGAGGAATATTCTCTTCATAGTGTGACTGAATCAAGTCAGCCACCTTGGGGGAGAGAATGGTTTCTACTTCTCTTCCATCAGTCCAACAGTAACCCAGAAGTTACTACTGTGTTGGACAACCGAACTAAATGAGTTAACAAAAACTCTTCATCCCTAATTATTTTAATGGAGGCCAGATCCCATTATGACTTAAAAGTACCAAAGTTATTTGTAGTCCAGTAACTTTTATATCAATATTACATTAAATTTAAAAAAATTAAATATTACATTAAATTAACCATCTTACTCGATATCAGCTGAGGTCATGATCCTAGGGTCATGAGACCCAGCCTCCCCCCTCCCTGTGGGGCTCTGCGTTGGGCATGGAGCCTGTTTAAGATTCTCTCTCTCCCTCTTCCTTTGCCCCTCCCCTGCTTGCTTGCACTCCCTCACTCTCTCTGTCTCAAATAAATAAACAAATAAGGAGAAGCAATTATCAGATTTCTTTTTTAACGCACAGATTTAGTTGTGGCAGCAAATTGTTACAAAAGTATTTGTGGTAACAGGATTCTAACCTTATACAAAGCCTCAAACATTAATAAGCAAATATATAGTAATCAGAAGTTGATTTCGATGGAAGCAGCCTCTGTAAAGTCATACAGTCTGGAGAAATAATGACCATTCTCTTTTATTATGTATTTTTCAGATTTTTTCAACAGAACACAATCACTTTCTCCTGAAAATAAACCAAAAATTCTATTGAAAGACTATACACTGTAAAACCTCGTAAACTATGTACGTTGATTACTCTTTTCAAAGCAGTCTTTGAAAGAAATAATTATACCTTTGGATAAAGCGCTAAATACGTTTTTTTCCAAAAGGCTAAAAAAGAAACAAGTCATTCTAAAGTTACACAGTTTCCATTTATTATAATCAATTTCATCTCAGCCACATCGCTGACAGCAGTTCTTAAACGATTTAATATTTGTGAATCGATGTAAATATGCTTAAGTTAAGAAATGTGTTATGCCTATCTTAACCTAATTCATTACTTTCTTTTCAATGAGAAAAGCATCCTTAACTGTAAAAGAGGGAGAAAAGTTAAGTCCTAACTGAATCGACATCAAAAGGAAAAGAAAAAAAGCCTTCCTATTTGAATCAGTTGAAAGCCTTAAGCATTCAACGGACTTAAGATGAAATTTGGTTACACTATTCCCGGGGACATTTGCATCTTTGCTCAGAAAACCCTCATAGGAGCTTTCATTGCACTAACTTCCAGCCCTTTGCTGCCTCCTCAGTCACTATGGATCAAGCTGAATATTAATGAGTAAAAGCAGTCAGAACATAGGAAGCTCAGCCAAGAATACTAGGGCAGACAAGAAAAGAGCTCACTATTTTCAAGAAAACATCTTTTAAGGGTTCTGGGCTCCCAGAAGTCAGGCCAAAACAGAGAGAAACTGCCTTTGGATGAGGATAAATAAGTTTAAGCTCTGCTCGTAAGGGATGGTAAAAGACTTTTCTTCTTCTTTTGTGTCATCTGTTTTAATAACATTAAATCTGGGTTAACAGCAGATTCATACTCACATCAGAATTACCTGATTTGTCTGAAGAGGAGATACAACAAAATGCTTAGTGCTAGTAATCAGAAACCTTAAGGAAATTGATTATTTTTTAATGTCCATTTGGAAACACTGTCAAATTATTTCTTCTCTTGGGAAGAATTAAGGGTATCTCTGAAAACATCTTCAGGATAAAAAGCATTATCCAAAAACTTGAGAATTTAGCATAAGTATACTTCATTCACCACAAAATAAGTAACTGCCATCTAATAACTTTTATTCATTGAACCCCTTAAAACACTGGTATATACAAACCTCTTATTCTTACATATAAACTAATTTTTGAATTTTAGCTACTTTTTGAAAAAACTCAGCTTTTAAAATCCAGTATGCTAGGGACACCTGGGTGGCTCAGTCAGTTAGGTGTCTGCCTTCAGCTCAGGTCATGATTTCGCAGTTTGTGAGTTCGAGCCCCGCATCAGGCTCTCTGCTGTCAGTTCAGAGCCTGAAGCCTGCTTCAGATCCTGTGTGTCTCTCTCTCTGCCCCTTCCCTGCTTGTTCTCTGTCTCTCTGTCTCTCTCTCTCTCTCAAAAATAAACATTAAAAATTTTTTTAATAAATAAAATAAAATAAAATCGAGAATGCTATATTTCATCATATAGATCTGATAGAGTTCTATCAGCATTTCAAAATTCTCATCAGACTCACACTACACAGAATATAATCTCAGATCCACAAACAACCTTATCTTTGAACGTTTTGAGTTACCATGCAAATTGGTAGGGCACGCATATTTGTAAGCTCCCCTTTCTTACTGTCTAAGGTCTCACTGTCTATATCGACTATCTGTTACTTGTCTTAATAGGTCTATTGTCTATATGAAGTATCTATTTGCTGTATGTTTATTTTTTACCATCTTATAGCATGAAACAACATACCCAATAAGTGAAAGGAATCTAGTGTTCTGACAATTGGGCTAGGGCAATCAAACTTATTCTATACTTTCTTAGTATTTTCACAGCACTTTTGAAACAGCTTGTATATGATAGGCATGTTAAAAAATATTTATTGCTTGGTAAAACTGAAGCCACCTTCAATCTGGAGCCCTTCCAGGCACATGGGCTGATATAATATCAGACTGAATGCTCCAGAAATGCGTGCACTGTCAGCTTTGCTGACACCAACAGGCAATGTTTCTAACTCGTTATGTTTCCAAAATATTCCAGACCTGGCCAAAAATAGAACTGAAAAGCAAAAGAAATATAAAATAATTCTCCCATCTGTCCCAAACTCCATCTCAGCTGGTAAGCATTCTGCCCCTCTTATTTGAAAGAAAATAGGGAGAATCGGGGAACACCTTCAGCTCCTCTTGCAGCCACCCAAACCACCCATCACGCATCACTGCCTTCCCCTGAAGGCTAGCACCCAATATCCCTCCATCCTTAAAGGATGAAGTGCCCCTTATTGTTGTCAAATTCTTCTAGCTGTGAAGATGTAGAGCCCCTTCCTATGCTAGAGAAAAAAAAAAAAAAAAGAATCCCTCATCCTCAGGGAAAAGAGGCCATCACCTCCTCCCTTCCTCCGATATCATCAACCTCTATAAACATTACTGCTTCTTCCATATAAAAAGTTTTCTTCTAATGGAATTACAGCTAAGTGTCTTGATTAAGTAGTCTAAACTCAATGCCATCATCTTCTAGCCTCCCATTTTCCCTCAACTGACTACAACTGGGCCTATACTCCCTTCACTCCAAAAAGCTGCTTTTGAGAAGAAGATCCAGAATTTCTTCCTAACTGTCAAAACCAAACAGATCTCCCCCCACACCTTAGCAGTGGCTTCTCTGGAACCTTCTACTCCACTGACAAGTCTCCTTCCGGAAACTCTTTCTGTGGATATAGTAACACTGTCTATCCTCCTGGTAGTTGTTCTCAGTTTACTTTTGGAGATCAATCTCCTGTGGATATCCCTGAAAGTAACTTTACCCCAGGGCTTACACTCGGCCATTTCCTCATCTTTTATAAACTCACTGAGCAATGTTAACACCACCATAGCTTCAAGTACCACCTACTCCCTAAGTGCTTCCAAACCACATTCCCATCTCAGACAGATGTTCTGCCTGTCGGCTATCAACACATTCAAATAAATACCTACAAAGGTTCTTCAAGCAAGAAATTAATTTTTCTCTCAAATTAGCACGAGCTGCTGAACAGGTTATGCCGTCACACCTCTAAGAGCTTGGTACATAGATTTCCTCTCCTGAGACACCCTACCCTTGACTTGCTATGTAGGCATTTCATGCTACAAACATTCTTCACCCCACTCTCGCTCACCCACCTATCACCATAGAGACCTTTTTTTTTTTTTAAGACACTTTCCCAGCCACTCTTGTGGCTACAGGTAGCCAAGTAACCCAGTTCTTAATAAGACATAGAGACAGGTCTTCCGGGGAGTCATGAATGAAGGTATTCTGGGAAAGAGAAAAATATTTCTTAGAAGATGAAAGGAGAGGGGCACCTGGGAGGCTCAGTCAGTTAAGCGTCCGACTTCAGCTCAGGTCATGAGTTATTTGAGTTCCAGCCCCGCAAGGGGCTCTGTGCTAACAGCTCAGAGCCTGAAGCCTGCTTCGGATTCTGTTCCCCGTTGCCCCCCCTCCATTCGTGGATAGGCTCGCTCGCTCCCTCTCTCTCAAAAAATAAACATCTTTTTAAAAAATTTTTTTGAAGAGAATGAAAGGAGAGAACATGATAAAAGGTCTCTCTTGGTGCCTGGCCTCCACCTCTCCCTCATCTTCCTGCCTGTACACAGTCCTGCAAAGATGCAAGGTCTGAAACAGCAGTAGCTCTCTAGAACTGTTACCTCTGAGCTGCTAAGAACAAGAAGTCAATATGAGCTAATAGTCCTAATCATATAGTTGACAAAGAACTAATACCCAAAATATATAAAGAACTCCTACCACTCAATAACAAAAAGACAAATAACCCAATAAAAATGAGCAGAAGACTTGAACAGACTCTCCCCTGAAGGAGATAGTTAAATGGCCAATAAGTAGACGAAAAGGTAGTCAACATGAAGGAAGTGAAAATTCAAACCACAATTAGATATATCTTCACACATAACAGAAAGGCTAAATTAAAAAGAATGATAATATCAAGTATTAGCAAGGATGGATAGCAGTTGGAACTCTCATACATTCCAACCACTTTGGAAAAAGATGTGGTAGGGTTTTTTTTTTTTTAATGTTTATTTATTTTAAGAGAGAGAGAAAGCCTGAGTGCATACTCCCACAAGCAGAGGAGGGGCAGAGAGGGGGGAAAAGGAAAGAATCCCAAGCAGGCTCCGTGCTGTCAGTGCAGAGCCCAACACAGGACTTGATCCCATGAACCATTGAGATCATAACCCGAGCCGAAATCAAGAGCCAGATCCTAACCATTTAAGCCACCAGGAGCCTCTCTTAAAGTGAAATATATATACCATTCCTTTGACCCATCAGTCCCACTCGAGAAAAATAACACTATGCTCCCCCTAAAAATTACATACAAATGTTCATAGTAACTTTATTCATAATAGTCCAGAACTGGAAAAAAAAATCCACATGTGCATTGACAGGAGAATGGGTAAACAAATTTAGATATGTTCATACAATGGAACACTACTCAGCAATAAAAAGGAATGAACTACTGATACATGCAACAACATGGATGAATCTCAGAGATATTACGCTGAGTGGGAGAGGCCAAATACAAGTACACACAATAGGATTCCTTGTGCACGAAGTTCAAAATCAACATGGGGTGACAGAAATCAGAATAGGAGGTGCCTCTCATGTAGGATGTGGAATCGCTGGCTGGAACGGGGAACAGGGGAGCTCAGGGTATTGTCTAGGGTCCTGGATATTCTACAGCTTACTTTGGATTTGGGCTGTTCATGAACACTTATTTCTAAAGACTCATCAAATGGTAGATTAAGATCTGTGCATTTGAGTGTTTATAAATTATACCTTAATAAGCAGTAAATTTTAAAAAGCAAAAAAACAAAAATAAAGTCAATTAGGCAAATACCAAGTGCCAGGTGCTGAATAATTACCAACTCAAGACAATCATGAATGTCAAGGTGAAAAAAACCACTTAGCTGAGTCAATGGTGCATCTTGTCCCTTTCATCCTCTCTCCTCCCCCACCCCTTTTTCTCACTTTTATATCAGAGAAATCTAAAGGGTTTGTAAATGACTTGAAAAATATTTCCATTTCCTCTATTAACTTTCCAAAATCTGAAGTGTTAACAAAATCCATGTTTTCTAACATATCATTTCAGACTATAAGAAAAAATATGGTATCATATTTTATATTTATTCCAAATGAGTTAGTTTGGGTTTTTTTGAATAGTCTTTCAAATTACCATCTGATTAAATCTCCCTCATAAACTCTATTACATTATACTCCCAAATTCATATAAATAGTGATTTAAAGACACTAGGAGTTTAGAGAATCTAAATCACTGAAATGTTCACTGGGGAGTCAGTACTTGGCTAGACACTGTTACAGAATACCAGATTCTACAAGAATTTATATTTCCCCTCAAGAGGTAAGACTAAAATGAGCATATAGTATTTTACAAATACATTCTCTCATTTAACTTTTGACTATTTTATACATGAGGGGTAAAAATCCCTGAAATTAGAGTCAGAAAAAGACACTGAAGAGACCATAGAACTTGAATACATCCTGACAAAGTGGATTTAACCTACGGTAGAGAAGATAAAGAACAGTGTAAGCAGAAAGAATGGTACATACACAGAAAAGCTTTTCAAGATAGGAACGTATATGAAATATATAGGGCCGGGTACAGTCTCCACTGAATAAATGGACTAGGAATCATGGAAAACTAAAAGAAGAAATAAGATGGTTTCAGATTGTAGGAAACCATGAAGTTTAGGCAAAGGAGTTCAGACTTGGTAACAGAGAGCCAATGTACACTTTTTAAAAGAAAATGAAAGGGGCAGAGTGTTGTTTTAGAAAATTTAGTCTAGCAATAATGTAGACAGTAGAAGACAAGTGGGAGGGAGGCAGTAATTAGAGGGGCGATCCAAAAGGAGGCTGAGCACTGGGAGACAAGGGCTGTGAGCAGGGGAGCGAAAAAGATAATAAAAAGGAGACTCAAGAGTTCAAAGAAGGATACTATAATTAAAGGGTAATCATTCCCAAATGTGTTACTCTGAGATTCTTTTAAATATTGGATCTGCTTCATAAACGTACTCATCAAACACTTAAGTGGTTATTTTCAAAAGACTGAAGAGCAGGGTAGGTAGGCACAGGTAAGCTTAACATATTCAGGAGAAACATCTCAAAGATGAAAACAAATCAAACCAAAGCAATAGCTAAAAAGTGACACAACAACTTTTTTTTTTTTATTAAGAGAGGCTACCATTTGTTGAGGACCTACAATGTATCAAGCACTACAGTAGACATTCTGCACATCATTCTGCACTATCACCTTTATTCCTCACAATTCTGAAGATGAAGATACCCTTCAGTCTATTTTTTAAAAACTGAGTCTCACAGAATTAAGTAATTAACTTGAATAAGGACACATCCTTAAAATGGGCAGGACCAATAGTCAAATGCATGATCATTTACATAGGTTCTAAAAGCTGTATGTATTGCATTAGATGGAGATACACCTATATTAGCACCTAGACAACCCTTGGCACACAGTGTGTCCTCAATAAACATATCTCAGTCATCAAATTATGTTAAAATTAGGTACCATTTTAATAGAACCAGAGGATTTACACTTTCAGTAAAAGAGAAAACATTTCTCAAACTGACACATATTTAGTCATTTAAAATGATAGGATGCCATTGAATATGAAGACAGCAAAAAATTCTCAACACACTTTTTTTCATATTATAACAGTCATGAAGAAATAATTTCTTCAAAACTGTCAGGTAGTCAGTTTAACAATCATCTCTAGTGAAAAGATGTAACACACAAATAAAACAGTGTTTTAAAAAAGGAGACATAGGGTGCGCCTGGTTGGCGCACAGTTAAGCATCTGACTGTGGCTCAGGTCATGATCTCACGGTTCGTGAGTTCGAGCCCCACATCGGGCTGTGTGCTGACAGCTCAGAGACTGAAGCCTGCTTCAGATTCTGTATCTCCCCCCCTCTCTGCCCCTCCCCTGCTCACACTCCTGTCTCTCTGTCTCTGTCTCTCTCTCTCTTTCTCTCAAAAATAAACATAAACAAAAGTCCTTTTAAAAGAGACATAGACATTGCTATTACTGTCATTATTTCAAAATGCGATTTTGATTTGGAAGAGCATGGACTATGAGATAAAGAAATAAGGCTGACAAAAGATAAAATAGAAATGAGACAAAGATAAATTATAACTTTTAAATGAAAATTAACTTAAAATTGACATGTGTTTTCTATATAGGTATATAAATATTATAATTTATCCTCTACTTTACAATTCTGGTTCTAGGAGCGACTGGGTGGCTCAGTCGGTTAAGCGTCTGACTTCAGCTCAGGTCATGATCTTGCCATTCCTCAGACCCTTGAACTCTGCCTCAGGCTCTGTACTGACAGCTCAGAGCCGGGAGCCTGTTTTAGATTCTGTGTCTCCCTCTCTCTCTGCCCCTCCCTCACTTGCACTCTTTCAAATATAAATAAACACTAAAAAACTTGTTTGAATAAAATTCTGGTTCTAGATACAACTAATATTTGTAGAGTATTTGCTTTGTATATGCACAGATACAAGGAATGTTATATATGCCAACTCCTTTCATTTTAATTAGATGATTTATATGGTCTCTAACATTGAATACGAGGTCAATAGTTTTGAACCCTAAACATCTTAAAAGGCCTCTGGGGCCTGACCGGGAATTCTATCACTGAGGTACCATATGATTTAAATAGGTGCTCAAAACCATAAAGGACAATAGAAATGTTTCAATGTCACATCTTATTATGTGGTTCTACTCTAATCATTTTGCTTTTTGGTATTATTTTATGACTTGATGAATAGTAATAGAGTGATATACAATGATCATTCCCAGTAAGGTCTGGCATGATCTAGCAGCAATGGGGACCGAGTTGAACCGTCAGAGCATTCCTCAGAGGCAAGAGGTAATCTGGGCCCCAGGACTCTCCTCTGGCCCTTCCCTGCCCCTTTCATTGCTTTCCTCCCCTTCCTTCTGCCGGGAAGGTGTTCCTATCAAGCATCTTCCTCTCTCACTCCCTCATCTCTTCCAGGTTTGCTCAAAAGTCACCTTCTGGGGCGCCTGGGTGGCTCAGTCAGTTAAGCGTCCGGCTTCAGCTCAGGTCATGATCTCACGGTTCGTGGGTTCGAGCCTCGCGTCGGGCTCTGTGCTGACAGCTAGCTCAGAGCCTGGAGCCTGCTTCAGATTCTGTATCTCCCTCTCGCTCTGACCCTCCCCTGCTCACACTGTCTCTCTCTGTCTCTCAAAAATAAATAAAAAACATTTTTTTTAAAAAAGTCACCTTCTTAATGAGGCCAGCCTGGCCTATTTAAAATGATAACTCTCTCTCCTTGATTTCCATCATAATACAAAAGCCTTCCCAATGCATCTTTCTTACTCAAGCATCTTCCAACTCAGTAATTCCAAAAACATCTAAACATTCTTAACATACCACATAAATCCCTTGCCACACAGGTTTTCAGTAGAGAATTGTAAGAAAATCAGCTACACGATATTTTTAACTAACTCCAAATAACCTGTCGCAAGAATCAGAAATAATATATTGAAGTGTCAGCATATATGGATACTTTAATGAAAAATTATTATCAATATTTTATAGAATTGGGATAGAAAAACATTGGTGACTACCTACTAACGGAGAAGTTGGGAAACATGATTGGTAATATGCCAATCTGGAATTGTTGACATTCTATCTAGACCAGAAACTTCTAAAAAAAAAAAATGATTTTTAAAAAGCTTAACTCGTTAATTCAAAAAATAATTTGAGACTTACAAATGCGAACACCTGTCCTCGATTCGGGGTTTTAGAGTCTCCAGCAAGACATGATTCTGCCATCAGGAAGCTTATAGTCTTGAAAGAAAATGTTTTTCTATAAAAATTACTTTTACACAGCCAGACAGATTATATTCAAATGTAAACTGTCTGAGCCCGTTAAGAATTTTAATTAAAATGGAGCATACCACCCGACCTGAAAGAAGTAATTTACAAACTGGAGAGTTTTTCTTCCTGTGTCAAAACAGCGAGTCCCAGTTTTACAAAATGATCTGTGATGAAAAAATAAAATCTTGGCTCATCGTCTGCATCCACTAGGGAGCAACATTCAAGTGTCAGCCTCTCTTTTCTGTACCAATCACTGAAGAATAGTGAGTCACCAAAGGACCAGCATTGGTTACCAAAATGAATATATTTTGTTCTGTAGTTTCCTGTCCCAGGGGCAAAAACACAAAGCAAAACAAAAAATGGAGCAACGTACAGCACAAAATATTCAATTCAAGGCATTATGCCAAGAAAGCAACAGAAAGTTTTACAATTGAGCCAAAGGCTTCTTGGTTTCTTTTAAAAATTTAAATCGTGACAATTATCTTGATGTTTCTTGATGAATCAGATCTGTCTACAGAACAAAAGTGTGCTCGGGAGTTTTGTGTACTTTGAGGAATAATTATTTCCTAAGCTTATTCACTTTTTTAAGAAAGCAGCTTACAGACAGATTTAAAAGCTAGTGTGCTTGAGTGAAAACATTTGTAATCAGTCAACCTACAGAGCCATTTAGCCTGAAATGGCAATTGAAACAGAAAAAGGATTCTGGAAGGAAAAAAACTTAAAAACTCATTCCATCAAAACAATCCTATATTTTTAAATTTAATGTTTATTTATTTTTGAGAGAGAGAAAGAGAGACAGAGCACGAGGAGGGGAGGGGCAGAGAGAGAGGGAGACATAGAATTCGAAGCAGGCTCCAGGCTCTGACCTCTCAGCACAGAGACCGACGTGGGGCTCGAACCCACGAACTTGCAAGATCATGACCTGAGCCAAAGTCAACGCTTAACTACCCAGACTACCCAGGCGCCCCTATATTATTAACTTTCTTGCATACATTGCTCTTCCAGCTTTGTGGTCTAAATTGTTGCAAAACTTTTAAGTCATCACTACTTTATTCAGTTGTGATGACAAAGCTTGCATTTAATTATAACAGCACTGAGTGACATTCGAACCTCTACAATGGTCATTTCATTTCTTTCCCTCTTGATGTAACTACATTAGTACATAGCACATAATACATTGATAAATTTATTCTAAAAGTGGATTAACAGTAATTTATATTTTACCTTTCTAGCACATAAATGCAAATTGTTGCTAAGTAGCTATTAAAATGCATTTATCAATGTCTATCAATGTAGGGGTGTTTTTTTTTTCTCTTGCTGCCTGACAAACTACCCTAAAATTTAGTGGCTGAACAAAGACAGTTGTTTTATTTACTCACAATTCTGCACTCTAAGCTAGGCTCAGGCAGAAGGTTCTTTGTGGCTCATCCTGCCAGCTGTCACATGAGGCTACACTGAGCTGGCAGGGACCAGCTAGGACACTGGGAGAGCCAGGCCTCTACGTCCGTGTGACCTCTCCATTAGGGTAACTGGACTTCTTGGATATAATTGCCCAGAATTCTCAAGACTTGGGTCCAGAACTTACATAGTGTCACCTCTGCTGATTCTGTCGGGGAAAGTCGCAGACCCAACCCGCATTCAGAGGGAGGGGCCTACGTGGTGGTATAAATACTAGAGTAGTAGTTTACTGGAGCCTCCTAGCGTAACAGACCATAAGGGCAATTTATATCCCACGTTCAGAACGTACACTGTATTTCTTTGTGGAAGAGGCAAGAATAAAAAAATCTAAGCAAAGTATGTGAAAAAAAGGTAATAGATGGGGGTGGTTGAGCAGATGGAGGGGAAGGAGAAAATCCTTACTGGTAAGATGAATACAGTCAACCATGAAATAGATAACTGAATGGAGTTGGTATAAAAATCTGTACCTTAAAATATGTGTGGTTTTTGTGTATTATTAAATCATTTATTGGTAAAATTAAGAAGCAGCTGGATATACAAGCTGAGTCGTTATTTATTACATATCATGATCCTCAAGAAGCTGAACAAGGGGAATGATACACCAGGTTATTACAGGAAAGTATGTACACTACACCCTCATCAGCCATTAGGATGACTGTCAGCCTAACAAGTAGAATTAGTGCATGACAATAGCAAGCAATGGCTCACCCTTCACACCCAGAACTCACACACCACAGCCCTGGGAAAGTGTGGGTACTGTTAGCTTCTTCTAGTCCCTCGCTGGGAAACACAGAGAATACCCTCATTTCATACACCACTTCTATTCAGGAGCTTGAAAGTCAATGAAGCCATTCTGAAACTTGAAACAATTTGGCTCTCCCATAAATGAGACCCATATATGACACAGATCATTTCCTTCTACTGAAGCCAATGGAAAGAAACATGGAATTCTGTTACTGGAAGTCTGTGTGGGTCTTCCTTAAAAAGAGCAAATTAGATCTGTTTGTAACAAATTTGTCTTAAATTGCCTCATATTTTGATAAAATGCCATGATACTCATCTGTCAAGACTTAACTACACATGCCAACCAATTTAATGTAATATCTAATATATTCGAAGGGAAAAGAAACATATATAACTGATTTTTACTGACATTTCTTCAGTTTTTCTAATTTTGGACTTGTCCCTTTTCCCTTAATTTATTATTTACATTTAAGGACAGCATATCTTAGAAAAAGAAGAGAAAAAGCATGCGGAAGAACACAAAGAATTCTATTCAAAGAAACTCACAAAACACATTTTCCTCAATTTAACATATGGAGCGTAATGTGCTACCACGTTAGCTTTCCTTTTTGTTTCCAAACATCTGCTAATAAGACTTTCTTCCTCCAACGTGCAACATGCTTTCATCAAGCCAACTGGTTCAATCTCCAACGTGCAAGATGCTTTCATCAAGCCAACTGGTTCAATTCGCATCTACATCATTTAAGTAACTACACAATTACACAAATTAACAAAATAGAAGGACTGAAGTAGAAACTATGAAACTTCAACACTCACTCAGGGCACCTATCTTGTCTTCTTCCCTTTCCCAATGCTGCAGCTTCTTCAGATGAACCGTGAATGGCAAGGAGTTTTCTCAAGGAGGAGGAAGACCATGTTACATTGATAGGAAAGGCTGACCCGAAATCACAAGGTATCAAGATGCTTCAGTACCACTGGGCAAATACTGAGATGAACAGAAAAACTCATGTTCTGTCTCCACGATGCCATCTTATACATAGGATTAGATTCAATAAGAATATGTATAAAATTATTTAAACTTTTTGGAAGTTAAAAGGCTTTACCTAAATTTAAAGTAACACAATTAAGTACGCTCAATGTCAACACTGCTTCTCTAGGCCTCATGGTAACAATCTGGAATAGAAGTAACCCAATAATATGAGTGGTTCACAGTCTGTAAAGGACTTTCACTTCCATCTTCTTTGGTCTGTGAAATAATATTCATTATTTGGTGTTTACATTTGCCAAATTTGAAAGATATTTGGAAGAAATTAATTTATGGTCATATCACAGAACTTTAAAAACACAAATTTTCTAGCAGCGTCATTTACAAATCCAGAAAATAAGATTGAAAGTTTCCATTCATGTTTTTATGAAGATGCAATTACTGAGTAAGAATAATTCAAGTGAGAAAACTAGATTTGGTGGAGGCAAAACAAATGAGAAATATAAGCACTTGGGAAACACACATACAACACAGGTTAATCGTTACTATTGTGCTCTAAGAGATGGAAAATACCCAACTATGAAAGGAAAGAAACACAAAAGTGTGGGTAGAATCTTTAACAGAAAGGCCATTGTTTATCCATAAGTTTCACACTCCAGAAATATAAACACCTGCCAGGTAATTAAATACACCCACATGCACAGTGTTCCATCGCGCTTTTTTTTTAAATTATCACCATTTATTATCATCACCAACAGGTAATTTTCTAAGCAACATAAGATCTGTATTGGAACTGAGGGAAGACGAATACTTGAAATTAGCTCAAGCTACTACTCTTGGATGATCAGTTGCACAAGTGCCCGCTCACAGGGAGAAAGTGTCGGACATCAGGATTTCCTGTGTTCTCTTGCCTGCACAGTGATAGAGCTACCACAGAGTCAAGAGCAGGGAGTGCTCAGTGAAATTACCTTGAGTACGGTATAACTCAGCATTTCTTCATCCTGCACCCAAGCCAATTTGTCTTTCCACACCCACTGTATCTCCAAGGCCAATTAGGTGACATCTATCTTAAGCATTTGAGCTCCCTTAAGAGACTTGGTTTTTCATCTTTTGCAAGGTATTGATACTATTAGCAACCTATTTTTGTTTTTATAATGCCATAACCAAATATGGAGCTTCTGCCTCGATTAGGATAGAAAAAAAAATTTTAAAGCTAAGATTCTCCATATCAGCAATCCTCAACCCACAGAGATTTTACAACACAGTACAGCAGAGTTTAACAACGCACACATATGCATGCATACATCAACAGTCATACTTAAACCACGTACTAAAATGTACATTTCATGAAACATGTCATACCTTTAGTGTATATAAGACTCTCCATTATTTTCTCTTCTATTTCTTTTTTTATCCTGCTCATGGTCCCTAATTTGGTTTTACCAACCCACTAGTTGGGCAGCAAGCAGAGTTTGGAAAACAGCTTCCTCTTTCATAAAAATCACTCCTGCCAATCACCATGACACTCCCTGCAGATAAAAAGACACTCCAAAGGGGTTGGCTGATTTGTAAATAGGACTGTTCCTGAAACATGAATGAACCAGGCAGCAGGATATCAAGAGCAGATGAGCACTAACTGTGAGTCTCCAAAAGCAAATTAGTCACTTACCGCTCTATTGAAAGTGTACTATAATAGGCCTTTTTTTGGACAGGAAAATGGAAATTTAAACAAGATTTTATTTTTCCTTATTATGTAGGCAAAATATTTTTTAACTGATAACATCAAGTGTTGAAAAGGATGTGGGAAGAAGTGTGCACTGTTATTAGGGCTGTAATTTTGCACAGCCGCTTTGAGGAATGATTTGGGAGCATATAACTAAATTTTAAACATGCAAACCCCTCAGACCCAGCAATTCTTCCAGTAATTTATGTTAGGCTCTTACACATGCACAGAGATTGATGTTTCAAGACACCGACCATTGGTAAGAAAATACTTACGGTACAGTCACGTTCTTTAATTACGTTTTAAAAAAATGTCCAAAAGATAAGGTCTTTCCATACCATACCATTGTTTCTCAATGGGATAATATTGGCATTTGAAGCAGGGTATTTCTTCCCCTACACGTTTAAAAATACTCCCGGGGTCGAGTGGGGAGAGTGGTACCATCTTGGAGTGAGAAAACCACTATTCCATGTGCCCTATAAAGAATTTTTTCAAAAGGACTACAAGGAAAAAAAAAAAAAAAGAAAGCTAGCTGCAGAACAATACCTATCACATGACTGCAATTATGTGAAAATAAATTAACCACATTCTGGTGCATGTGCCCATGAATGTACTGAATTGGGGGACATCAGAAGACAGATTTACAAATTCTGCCTGATGAGCTCCAATATTATTTGATTTTTTAAAAGACTTTCTTTCTCTCTCTTACTAGGGAAATAAAGTTCACAATATACTCACAAACCTTAAGTGGCTATTTTGAGAACTGTGATTGAGTGGAGCCTGTTGAAAAAGCTATAAACAAGGAGGGAAGATTGTCATTAAAGTGACAAGATCTCTCTTTAATATACTAATTAAACACACATAAAAAGACAATTTAAAACATGGAAATTAAACAATAACACTACTTAGGTCCCCATTGTCACCCTCCTCCCACAATACATGTGAAAATATTACCTCTGAACTCTGTACCCAGCTGTCCACCTGCTCCCCCTCGCGCACTGAGCACCTGACGGACCTGCCTGCCCCACCAGGTCAGAGGCCACATGTCATCCACTGACCACTCTCCACTCTACCTCTCAGAGCCGCTGCTCGGTAAGAGGCTGCTGAATGATGATTCTGGAAAAAAAATCTGTGAAACAAATACCTCACTGGGTATGAGTTTCAACTAGTTTACAGGGTTGAGGTGAGTCAGAGAAGCGATGGTCCACGTTCCATAGCAATAGTTGAAAACGAAATCACAACTGGTCTTTCTAATAAAATACTAGATGGTATTTAGTAGCTTGCATTCCAACTGTGAAACTAAACGAATTAAGCAAAGGCACATGAAGTACTATCATTTTAGGTGAGCAATTATTGTAGAAGGATTAGACCCAAAGTAAAATCACTGGAACAATAACAGCGTTTTGTGGCACACACCGCATTGACAATCTAGTATCCACTCCCCACTCTTCGCTACTAACACAGCACCAAGTCACGTCCAGGGCAGCCATGCGCCCAGACAAAAGCACCTGACCCCTTGCAGCCAGTGGTGGGCATACACTGTCTACTGTGACGTAGGCAGAAGAAAGAGATCACCTCTCCCAAAAAAGCCTCATTAGAAGAAAGCCCTGCCCTCTTACCACTTCTTTCGGCTGTGAGTAAATCCTAAAACTGCAGCAGCCCACTTGTACTCTTATGGAGGAACCCATATGACAAAGATGGCCCTCCCTTCCCCCCACCCCGCTCCACTAATCGGAGGACCTGGTCCTTAATGGTGTTGAGCAGCTGCATGATCCTGGACTGCTACCTGCTTGACCTTCTGTACCTGAGAAAAATCAATGTCTGTTGACTCCAATGCAAGGGTTTCCTATTGCAGCTGAAAACACTCCTAGTGATATATTATCTGTGGGGGAAAGCCAGCAACAGCACTGAGACCGTAAGAGGATCAAGGATAATCTAGGAAAAGGGAAGATGTGATCGAGGGAAGACACAATATATAAATGAGTAAGGAAGACAAAGCTGCCAACGTACATTGGGATGAAACACACAGGCACGCCAGTGATCACCTTTGGCCACTGACCCCTCAATAAAATGGGCTCTCCCTTCCAGACTTGCAGATACCTAGGCTTCCCTTCTTTTGACAACTTCTCTTGGCGCTAACCACTTTTTGGATCATATCAGTAGCACATCCTAATTAGCCAGCTAAGAAAACATTATTAAGAAACCTGAGGCAGGCTCTCAACACCACAAATTACCCTAAGAGGACAACCATGAAGAAAACGTATGTTTCCTTACATACCATGTTTTATTACCCATTTCCACATTTATCAGCTACCACAATCAATTCTCATTTACAGGATTTCAGCTTGACTTATTGTTGCTTCAATCTGTACACATTGTTCTCCACCCCGTAAGCGCGTGCGCGCGCGCGCACACACACACACACACACACACACACACTCACACATTCTTAGGTTTCAACTCACAATTAATGTTCTACTGTTTGGACTGCATCTCCCTGCTAACCATACTGATGAAAAAAATGGGCAGTCACACTCACTAGTTTGTCCCTCTGAGCAGGTTGCATGATTTACAGCCAAAACAACAGAAAGGTACCTATATCGAGGTACTTGAAAAATCAACCCAGGTTTTGTTACTTATATTTTAATTATCAATTCCATAATTTTTAAAAGAAATTTATACACATTTTCAAATAAGTTTCATAAGCAAATTGTCATTGCCTTGGATGACATTAGAAACTCAGGGCCTGGGGCACCTGGGTGGCTCAGTTGGCTAACCATTCAACTCTTGATTTCGGCTCAGTTCATGATCTCACAGTTTGTGAGTTCAAGACCCGCAGGGGGATCTACGCTCACAGTGTGGAACCTGTTTGGCTTGCTCGCTCTCTCTCCGCCCCTTCCCTGCTCTCTCTCTCTCTCTTCTCTCTCCACCCTCCCGCCCCTTCCCTGCTCACTCTCTGTCTCTCTCAAAAATAAATGAATAAACTTAAAAAAAAAAGAGAGAGACCAAAGAAAATTATTAACCCAACAAAAACCAATGCCCAAGCATTTCAGAAGATAAACAGTTCCTGGCATAACGTCAGCACCAAAGCTAATGTTTAATTTGTCTTAATAATACACATTATCAAACATGAGAAAATTTAAATTCCATTTCTCATATTTGTATTGCAAAAGAATTTACCTTTTATTACCTTTCGTTAACAGCAGTAGAGAAAGATAAAAAACAGCAAGGCTAAGCCATCCTACCTCTATGAAGCATGTCTTTAATTTCTGTGTAGAAGCTGGCGGTTTGTATGTCCCTGAACAATCTGGAAAATGAACTAAATCTAAGTAAGGAAAAAAAATCTATAAATAATTTCTTTTTTTTAACTTTATAGTTTATTGTCAAGTTGGTTTCCATGTAACACCCAGTGCTCTTCCCCACAAATGCCATCCACCATGACCATCACCCTCCTTCCCCTTTCCCCCTCCCCCTTCTGCCCTCAGTTTTTAAACTATCTTTTTTTAACTTTATAGTTTATTGTCTATAAATAATTTCAATGAGAAAACAACTGCAAAAAAAGGGGGGTTTTAAGATATAATATTTGGAAATATGAAAAATGTTCCTAAACGTATCATTTAAGAGTATGTGATGAGGCAATCATAAAACTATCTTGCCAAAAATTTTTGCTAGCTACAGTCCTCTCCTAAAACTGAAGCTTGGAGCCATCACTGAGATCTATTATGGTCTGTGTGAGTCCTTCTAACCTTAAATTGGAATTAAAGAATTTTAAGTCAATTTGACAAAATCCACTCTAATGACAAAATGATTTCCTGGGGCTAGCAGAAAGAACTTTGAATATTTTTTTCTTTCATTACTTAAAAAAAATTTTAATTTTTTTTTTTTTTAGTTTTGAGAGAGAAGAGGAGACAGAGTGTGACCAGGGGAGGGGCAGAGAGAGACAGACAGAATCTGAAGAAGGCTCCAGGGTCCGAGCCGTCAGTACAGAGTGCGGCGTGGAGCTTGAACGTACAAACCAAGAGATCACAACCTGAGCCCAAGTCCAACTCTTAACCAACTGAGCCACGCAGGCCCCTCTGTTTTGTTTAAATTGTACTCTTGTTCTCTCATACATATTATGTCAACAGCCTGGTAAGCCGCACTGTACTCACACCAAGACAGGACTGGAACCCTTACCCCATAGTTAATACACATATTGGCAAAGGGCAAGAGAACAGGAAGTAGCATATGCGTGATGTGCTTGAAATACTGTCATTCTTAACTGTTCTCTTATAAAATCACTCTCATACTTCTCCTGACTACTCGTGAAAGTATAAAGAAATAATGTATTTCTGAATGGCAGCTATATATAGAATAAATATAGAAATACTATATTTCTCCACAACCATAGAAAAGCCGAGATAATCCTGGGCATCTCCCACCAAAGTATGGATCTGGAGTTAAAAGAATGATGCTCTCACATCAACTGATTCCGTGAGGATTGAAGAGCACAGGAATTACAAAGATACCCAATAGTAAAAATATCTCATGACATTTTGACTCAGTATAATAAATGAATCTAATCAGAAGTCAGGCAACTAAACACAAAAAGCTAATTAAGGGGCATTTTCCCCTACCACGCCCCTTTCCAAAATACATATCTTGTATGATGTCCTTCCTTATGTAACGCTAACATACCTGTTATGCCTCTGCTGATACAAAATAGTACATCTTTTGTGAAGTCGACACAGTGGAAGGCACAGAAGCCCATGGTTTCAACCTAGCAGTGTTGACACCGGCCGACAGTAGGAGCCACACCTGCGTGATTCCCCTTCTGCAGATTCACACCCACAATCGGTGCTGTGTTTTTAAACCATTTGTTCACTTTTTAAACTTCTGCTTCTGAATTAGGCTATGCTGAAACAGCTAAGGTTTCAATGACCTAGGAGTTGAGTCCGGGCAAGGAAAATTTCAGGTTAATGTATGTCTTAGTACTTCCATTTCAATAAGGAATCAAACTCACAAACTTGATTACACAGAAATGTTTTTTATAAAAGGACTCCTTACTCCTCCCTTGAAATCTCAGAAAGAAAAATATAGAACTCTGACCAAAGACACAGAAAGGCAGATGTATTCAGTCCCATATGCCCCCTTAATTTATAGAGACCAAAGGAACTATATTTATCTGTACAATTTCAAAATTCCAATAATTGTTTAATGTTACTTAACCAAAAAGAAAAGGTTAAATGTGAGAAGATTTAAATGTCATCTCTCACATCATAGATTTACCTTTTATTACGTTTGTTAACAGCAGTAATAGAAATAAGAAACAGCAGGGTTGATTCTATGAAATCATGTCTTCATTTTCTGGCCAGAAATTCGAAGTTTCCAGAATATCCCCAAACTTAATGGAGAGTGAATTAAATCTAAGTAGGAAACAGAGTCTTTAAGAATTTCGATGAGAAAACAAATGTATGCCTAGAATAAAACTGTTTGTCAAAAAAGATCTTAGAACAAGGGATAGTTCCTCAGTAAAATAAATTTGGCTTTATAAACATTAACCACTAGCATAACAAAAGAAAGAGGAATAGGTACCATGGCTTTCATAGATTCCTTTCAGTTCTAAAAGGTTCTCGGATCATCATTAACTATATTACAAGTATAGGTTAATTATAATCCATACAAGAAAAAATTCAACTTGAGGCTGCAGTATTACTCTTCTAATGCTGCTTGCCCAAGACACATTAAGGTACAAGCTGAAATGTTATGTTCCCAATCCTTGAAAAAAAAAACACATTACTTTCAACTGATAGTTGAATCATTTATTATTGTTGTTTGGAATTCTGTGACAATATCTCATGATTTAATGTGCTATCCTCTCTCCCACAAGGACTGGGGTTGGGGCAGGTCCTTTGGTCCTACATACTATATTATGGTTCCTTTAAAGAAGATTCATAGTCATTTGACTCGCCTCCTCCCATCTTTTCTCATTTCAGACAAACAAGTGAGTCACTCATGAATGCTGTAAGACTGGCTACTCATATTTTGGATGCTTGAGCATTTTGTTCAAACAAGCATGGATGTATGATGACTATTAATTTATTCTGGTAGAATCACTAATTGGCTTAACAGGTTGAACAAGATCTTGTGCAGAATACTCTAGACTTAAGAAAAAGAAACCTGTCCTAGAAGAAAAAATCATCAGGCAGTTACATACCTGTACCTGTTTTAAGAACACTATCCATGAATCGCTCATATACCAATGGAATTAATGAATATTGATAAAACATTTCTGAAGGACGCTTAAACATATAGCAAAAATCTCCTTTAAAAATAAAGTTGGCTACAGGCACCTGGCTGGCTCAATCAGAAAAGCATACGACTCTCGATCTTGGGGTCACGAGTTCGAGCCCGTTTTGGGTATAGAGATTACTAAAATCGATAAACTTTAAAAATAAATAAATAAATAAATAAATAAAAATAAAATTGCCTACATGTGATCCAGAGATTCTAACAGTTCCTTCTCAGGAAATAATAGCCAAGTACACAAAGATACATGTGCAAATATGTTCACTGAGCCCATGATTAAAGTAGAAAAAAAAAAGAAGACATATTAAATGTCTAATAGTATAAGGGAATTGATTAGTATATATTTCCAAGTAATGGAATACTATGAAGATATTAAAAATACAGTTAAAAACATGGGGCACCTAGGTGGCTCAGCCAGTTACCTGTCAGGCTCTTGATTTCGGCTCAGGTCATGATCTCGCAGTCGAGCTCAACGTTGGACTCTGCGCTCACAGCATTGTGCCTGTTTGGGATTCTCTCTCTCCCTCGCTGTCTGCCCCTCCCCCGGGCATGCTGTCTCTGTCTCAGTCTCTTTCTCGAAATAAATAAACTTAAAAAAAAAAAAACCACAGCAAAATATGACATGTTTACTTGAAAAAAGAAAGTAACAAAACAGCATATATGATATACTATCATTGCATATATCTGAGTATCTTTAAAATTTTAGGTATATCTACACCAAAAATGTTCATAGTTAACTGTAAATAATGAGGTTACAAGCATTTTTTTTTCCTTCTTAATGCTTTTGTGTTTTCTTTTCGCTTGTTTATTTTTGAGAGAAAGCGCCAGTGGCAAGGGGGCATGGGGGGGGGGAGGGGGGAGGAGCCACAGACAATCCAAAGCAGGCTCTGTGCCGACTTCAGAGAGCCTGATGTGAGGCTCGAACTCACAAACCGTGAGATCATGATCTGAGCCAAAGTCAGACACTCAACTGACTGAGCCACCCAGGCACCCATCTACAATATAATCTTTATGTATAGCTTTATCTGGTTGTGACTGGCGAAATCATGCCTGAATACATTTTGACAAATTTTAAAACAAATACTGATTAGATAATGACTCACCGTGGTATCCAAACCACCACGATACATTTCACCCTTGCCATCCAGGACAAGGCTGTGATCTAGAAGATGCTGCCAATGTGCTTACCAACCTCTCCCAGTGCATGTTGGTCACACTTTTCATTCTGGTGCTTCTTTCACCTTCTTTCTAGTATCAGGTAAGAGCTAAACTCACTCAATAGACACATAGTGACAAATTCTTACATGCCACCTAGGCTGGCTTAGCCAAGCTACACAAGCTAGTGGGAGCAAATCCTAGGTTACAGGAAGGTCCAGATCCGTTTGGGGCAACAGGCATACATGGCAACAATGACAATAATATAACAGCGCAAGAGAAGTAGGTACACACAGGGTACTTATGAGCAAGAGTAGAATCAGATAACTGCCCAATAAGAGGAGAGCTGTCTGTCAAAGGACTCAAAAAATCTAGACAGAGCTCAATGTTACAGACAAACTCAGTAAATAGAAAATACAACTAGACTCTAGTTACGCTACAATCAGTATTAGTCAGGGTTTTCCAGAGAAACAAAACCAATAGGGTGTGTGTGTGTGTGCGCACGCGTGACCATCATCTAGACAGAAATTTAAGGAACTGTCTCATGCAGTTTTGGGGGCTGGCAAGTCCAAAATCTGCAGGGTGGTCTTGCAGGCTAGAGACGCAGGGAAGAGCTGATGGTGCAACTCAAGTCCAAAGGCAGTCTGGAGGCAGAATTTCCTCTTCCTTCAGGGACTTCAGTATTTTTATCTTAAGACCTTCAACTGATAGGAAGAGATCTTCCAATTCCACTATGGAGGGTAACCAGCTTTACTCGAAGTCTATTGATTTAAATGTTAATTCTATCTTTTTCTTTAAATTTTTTAAATGTCTATTTCTTTTTGGGAGACAGACAGAGAGGGAGAGAGAGAGAGAGCGCGCGCGCGTGCAGGAGAGTGGCAGAGAAAGAGGGGAAGGCACAGAATCCAAAGCAGGCTCCAGGCTCCAAGCTGTCAGCACAGAGCCTGATGTGGGGCCTGAACCCACGGACCGTGAGATCATGATCTGAGCCGAAGTTGGACGCTTAACCAGCTGAGGCACCCAGGAGCCTCAATGTTAGCCCTATCTAAAAAATACCTTCACAGCAATATCTAAATGAGTTTTTGACCAAAATCTGGGTGCTGTTGCCTAGCCAAGTTGACACATAAAATGAACCACCACAAAAGCCACATCAGAAAAGCAGAATAAGAAATAAAGGCAATAAAATTAACAGTTCTTCAGTCCTTCATTATAATTTTGTCTACTTTTCATCTTCCGTTTTCTCTCCCCCAAATTCTGTAGTCATTTCTCAGTCTTCCTGTCTACTGATCCTTCTGTTAGAAGAGAGCTTTCAGATGCTCGCATTCTGCACCAACCTTTCTAACAACTTAACTTCCTTCCTTCCTCCATTCCTTCCTTCCTTCCTTCCTCCCTCCCTCCCTTTTTTAAAGATTTTATTTCCAAGCAATTGCTACACCCAACGTGGGGCTCAAACTCACAACTCTGAAATCAAGAGTCGCACATCCCACAGACCGAGCCAGCCACCCCTCTACAACTTAACTTTCTACAGACTCAGAACCCAACTGCAATTTTTTACTTCTGTGGCTTCAACTAGCACCACTACGCAGACTAAACCCAAAATCTGGGCCGCCCGGGTGGCTCACTCGGTTAAGCATCCAACGTCGGCTCAGGTCATGATCTCACAGTCCATGAGTTCAAGCCCCACATCGGGCTCTGTGCTGACAGCTTGGAGCCTAGAGCCTTTTTCAGATTCTGTGTCTCCCTCTGTCTCTGCCCTCCCCTGCTCATGCTCTGTCTTTCTCTGTCTCTGAAAAAACAAAATAAAACATTAAAAAAAAAACAGACAAAAACGATGTCAGCTCTCGTTGATCTGTAAGAACACACACAGTTAAGTATAAACACAGCGTAACATACAGATGCTCTAAGATGTGTGGGTCCAGAGTTCCATAAGAACTCAGGAGAGTGGCGAGGCACAGAGGAACCAGCCAACAGTCTACAACATACCTCAAAATGTCAGATCTCTAAGAGTCAGTAGATTTAGCCAGATTGACAAACTGTGGGAAAGGCCACCCAGTCAAAAACAGCAGCAATTAGAACTTGGTGGGGAAAGTTAACAAAGAATCAAAATACGTTTATTTAACTAAAGGTTCAGAAAAATCAGCTATTACAACTAAACACAATTCAGAAGCCACATCTACTAAAATGGTCTGATTATAAAAGAAGGAAATGAATGAAACACATACACACAGAGACTGGCATCTAAATCAATGCCATCTTTCAAATTAATGATCTTGAGACATTTATTCCAGGAACAAGTCTGGAAACTATCGCTCCATTTCAAAATTTGAATACCTGATGATAGCTATATGGATTTTTACTGCATCATGACTTGATATGGTGAAAATTGAAAACCAACCCAGAGGTCTCTCCATAGGAGGAAGGCTAATGGGGGTGTGTAATGGGGGCATGTAATGGGGCCGTGTAATGGGGGCAGTAAGAACAGACACCAAAATGTCGATGAATCTGAAGCGGGCAGTAGGGCTGGCGGGTGTGGGGAATAAAACCGTGTAACACAGGAATCTTTTCCACGACAATTTAATCATACAGCTAATACATATACATACAAACCAAAAATATAAATGTGCTAACAGATTCCAGATTCAGGTTTGTAAAAATTCTACAATGTTTTTAGCAACACCAGCAACGCTGGATTAAATACATACTCTCTCAACATGATGATTATAAAAAGAATACTTTCACTGCAATGTACAGAATAATATTTCTGCCAGGTTTTTTTTTTTTTAAATATCAAATTGCGTCTATTTGTAATGATTAGTGTTCCGGAACTGTGTTCCATGGGAAAATTCAGGGCCATCACCACTATTACTGTCAACATCCCTGTAATGTGGCAATTCCTTAGCAAAGGCAAAGAAGTAGCCCCAGTTAGAGCTCTAAGTGCAGGAACATGGGCGCCTCAGTGGCTCAGTTGGTTGAGCGTCCAACTTTTAATTTTGGCTCAGGTCATGATCCCAGGGTCATGGGATTGAGTCCTACGCTGGGCTCCACACTGGTTGTGAAATCTGCTTGAGATTCTCTCTCTCTCTCTCTCTCTCTCTCTCTCCTCTCTCTCTCTTTCTCTCCCCCTCTGCCCCTCCCCCTGCTCATCCACTCTCTCTAAACATAAAAAAATAAATGCAGGAACAGCAGAGCCCCATTTCAGAACTTAATTAATAGCACAAGCCTAACAAAAAAAAAAGCAAAGTAGAATTTTAAAATACCTATTTCTGGGCTGTTTCAGAGTTCAAAGTCCAATAACAGTTTAAACATCAATTCTTTAGTTGAGTGCTTTTCGCAGGACCATAAAAGGTACAGTCTGCCACATAACAATGTCCTTCTCACTGAAATGAAAGAGTATTTCTACAACTGGTCAAGATGGGGTAAAAGGGAAAAAGGAATTAAAACAAAAAACAATGAAGCGACCTTTGGTACTGTTAAAAGATAGCTTGAAATAACAGAAAACTTCAACACAAAGAACTACTTCCTGGTCTACACCAAAATTTTGGATTTTTGTGTTATGTCATAACCTGAGACAACGCAGAAAAATCATCCAAATGAAGCCTGTGTTCTGCTGTGTAGAAAAAATTAAGGAGGATAGTATGACCATCACTCAACACAACATAATTTCTCTTAGAAACGACTGAATGGAAATGCATAGACTCAGGATGGTATTCTAAAGAACGGGGGGGGGGGGGGAGCAGGATAAAATGTCGATGTTTGGTCAACCACAATGTTTTCAGCTCTCTTCTAGAATTTCATTCACTCACCAAATCCCACGTAAGTCAAATGCAGAGCAGCTTACAGAAAGAATTCCAGACACGTTAACTGCCAGCTCAAGGAATATATCCTTATTTTATTCATTATCTTCTTTCCTTCCTATCCTTTCCATATAGCCATGGACATTCATTTAGAAGGGGAATCATTAAATGAGAGGTATTGATAACTGGAAAACATCCATAATTTTCAAAACCTGTTGTACGCCAAATGCCAATAGTAGTTATCTGGGAAAGAGGACTGTGAATAAAGTTCATGACTTATATAGTTCTACAATTTTGGCAGTTAATACTTAACTCTTCCGCTGAAATCAGAAAAAAAAAACACATTATAATATCTTTCTTATAGGCTCTTTGAAAAACTTAGGACTATTCAAAAAAAACTCTATAATGGACATACATGCCAAATATTAAATCAGCATTAACAGTCTCAACTTTAAGCAGAACTCCAAGGAAAATAAAATTCCCCTGTATTACCCCAAATAGAGAAAAATGTTTACTATTCAGTGACCAAAGTCATAGTATATATTGAACCCACCAGAAATTCAACTCTTGCTCTATGATCTGTTCTGACATCAGTTCAGACCATCACAATTTGGAATCTTTATCTTTTTAATGTTTATTTATTTTGAAGGGAAGAGGGGCAGAGAGAGAGAGAGAGAGAGAGAGAGAGAGAGAGAGAGAATCCCAAGCAGCACAGAGTCTGATGTGAGGCTCAGTCTCATGACAGCAAGGTCATGACCTGCACCAAAATCAAGAATCAAAGTCAACTAACTGAGCCACCCAGGCGCCCCTATAATATCACAATGTGGGCAGCTACTTAGTAATTTTTAAACTCCCCCAAAAAAACAAAAACCAAAAATACTTTTTCTTTTACTTTAGATTCTAGAGATGATGTAATTTCATTCTCTTACATTTCAAATGAGGAAGCCAAGGCCTAGAGAGGTGACAAAACTTTCCCAAGTGTCATAGTGTTAAACACTAGAATATAAAATCTTCAAAATTCCAACACTTTTTCAACTTCATCCATTGATAACCACATTTAGATCTCTCTTTGTCTGAATATTTATATGTGCATATAACGAATGTTAAGACGCACCAGGCAGCTACCATTCCTGAGTTTATACTTTAGCTCAACTTCAGAGATAGATAAATAGATAGACAGACAGACAGTAAAGTAAATCATTTCCTAATTTTTACTATTATTTAGGAAGAAAAGAAAGACATTTAGAAAGAAAGAAACTGAGCCCAGAAATGCAGGTGTCGTTTCTAATAAATAGAGAAAATTTAGGCTGAAAACTGCTTAGATCATTCTAGGATCAAATATAATTAGGAGCATCATTCTAACATATTCTCAGTACAGACACCATGCTTGAGGCCCTGACCAGACAAGGCAGATGTTAGTCTTAAATAACTGGTCACTATTCTAATTATTTATCACTATTAGTATGGCAAAAACAAAAGACATGGGGCAAGCATGAGCAAGTTGTAGTCAGAGAACTGTGGCAAACTAGGTGAGCTCTGGAAAAAATGGGTTAATGCTAGGGAAAAAACAGGACATAAACCTAGACATTTAGGAATACGAATAAAAAGTAAGTTAGTCTCTGTACAACTTTAACTCACAAAAATTTTTCATAAGATTTATCTCATTTGATTTTCACCTAACTCTGGAAGCTGGACATCACAATCCTCCCATGATGCAGAAGCAGAAACCAAGACAGGCGACAGGACATGGCCCAGGTCACAGAGTCAGCAAAGGGATGGAACTGAGAAGCCCATGTGTTGACCATGGAGGTCATATATCAGATTGGAAAATGCCTTGTATGTCAAGACTTTAATTTACAGGTAATGAGTTTTCAAATAAGAAGTGACATAAAGACTATTTTGGCAATATGAAAGTTCCTCAAAAAATTAAAAATAGAAAATCCCATATGATCCAGCAATTCCCCTTCTGGGTATTTAATCCAGAGAAAAATGAAAACATTAATTTGAAAAGATACATGCACTACTGTGTTCACTGTAGCATTATTTACAATAGCCAAGATATGGAAGCAACTAAGTGCCCATTAACAGATGGCTGACTACAGATGTGGTGTGTATAATATACAGTGGAATATTACTCAGCCATAAAAAAAAATAAAATAAAATTGTGCCATTTGTGACAACAGGGATATGGAGCTAGAGGGTATTATGCTAAGTGGAATAAGTCAAAGAAGGACAAATACGATGTGATTTCCTTATGTGTGGAACCTAAAAAATAAAACAACAAAACAAAATAGAAATAGAATCATAAACACAGAACTGATGGTTACCAGAGGGGAATGGGGGGAGGGAGGGGTGAAATAGGTGAAGGAGATTAAGGGGGACAAAGTTCAAGCTGTAAAATAAATAAATCACAGAATGTAATGTGCAGCATAGGGAATAGAGTCAATAATATTATAATAACTTCATATGGAAACCGCTAGTAACTAGACTTCTAGTACACATTTCATAATGTATATAAATGTCAAGTCGCTATGTTATATACCGAAAACTAATATTGTTGTCAACTATATTTCAACAAAAAAAAATAATGATGACTAATTGGAACATTCATTTGGAAGCAAAGTGCACAGTGATTTTGACACACCAAGGAATGACTGAAGAGGAAAAATTCTTAAAAGACCACTGAAATGATGTGGTCCTCAAATGACAAGGGCTGGTAAGAATAATGTTGGGGCCTGTCTCTAGTTGTGATATAAGAAATATACATGCATTTCCCTGAATTCTGCGAGCTTATAGCAAATCATCAAACCAGAGGAGGAAGTTGTGAGAACTCTCGATGGTCTTGGTTTGTGGCACAGAACTTCCAGGACCCTTCAATTTCTTGAGTGACAAAGATGATTGTTATTCACAGCAAGCCCCTTTCTTTTTTTTTTTATTTTTTTTAAATGTTTTATTTTTTTTTTTACGTTTTATTTATTTATTTTTTTGAGAGAGAGAGAGAGAGAAAGACAGCGTGAGCAGGGGAGGGTCAGAGAGAGAGGGAGACACAGAATCTGAAGACAGACTCCAGGCTCTGAGCTAGCAGTCAGCACAGAGCCTGAAGCAGGCCCCAAACCCACGAACTGTGAGATCATGACCTGAGCCGAACTGTGAGATCATGACCTGAGCCGAAGTGGGATGCTTAACCGACTGAGCCACCCAGGCGTAGCCCCTTTCAACCACACCTGAATTTATGTTAGTCAGGTGACTCTAGGTGATAGGAGCTGGTTACCAACCACATGATTAGAAGGTTAGAACTTTCAGCCCCACCCATTCTCACTCCTACCCCAACCTCTGGGGAAGAAACAGGGGCTGCAGATGGAGCTCAACCAACGACGGCCAATGATTTAATCAACTGTGACAATGTGATGGAACCTCCAATAGAAACCCTAAAAAATGGGGTTCAGAGAGCTTCTAGTTGGTGAACATTCATGTGCCAGGAGGGTAGTACACCACAACTCCTCAGGGACTCCTGTGCCCTCCATGTGTACATCTTCATCTACATCTTTTCTTATATCCTTTATAATGGACTAAGACGTATTACATAAGCATTTCCCTGAATTCTGTGAGCTTGTAGCAAATCATCAAACCAGAGGAGGAAGTTGAGAGAACTCCTGATTTATATCCAGTTGGTCAGAAATAGGGGTGACAACCTGGGACTTACAACTGGCATCTGAAGACGGGGGACAGCCTTTTGAGACTGAGCCTTTAACCTGTGGGGTCCAGGTTACTAGTGTCAGGATTACTTAATGAAAGGGGAAGACCCACACAGTTGGTGTCAGACATGTTGGGAGTGGTTTGCCAGTCTTGGTGATGAAATGGTAGACGTGCCCCCCAAAACAAGGTTTCTTCTCCTTCTATCAGCCCTCCATAGAGTGTCCACTCAACACAGAAAATATCACCACCTGCCCCTGAAGACAAAATGAGACAAACTGAAGACCCAGCTCCCATCTCTCCTCCTGGGAGCGGACAGGATTCTCCATTTAAGAGTGGACTGAGCCTCACTAGGATAGGCTGTTAAGCCCCTGCATACTCTGCTACTTTTATGGCCCTCCCGTGGATGTGGGGGCCCCATGACTCATACCACAGAATAAGGGAGACCTTGTTCAGAAAGACATTGCTCGTGGTTTGCTACGTAATGGGAGAAGCAAGGGAAATGAAAAGTCACAGGTGCCCCTTATGGTCTGGTCTGATAGCTAGAACACTGGTATCCCCGACAGAGTAGGGAAGGCGGAGGAAGCGCGCAGGAAAGATGTTCTGTTTGAGAAGACACACAGACAAACACATAGAAAGTGTCCAGGGGCTCTAGGCAAAGGGGGTGAGAAGAACACAAGCATCAAATCTAGATCCCTCTCAAAGCCCCATTAAAACTGCAACAAAGGAATAGTTTTTTAAAAAGATGGAGAGAATGAGAGGAGAGGTAATGAGAAAAATTTTGGAAGCTGGAACAGGAAACAAGTTGAGCAGTACCTGACTTGAGACTTGGTAGAGCCAATCCTAAGCCAGCTTGGAGGAAAGCTAAGAGCCTACTCAATTTACACAGCAGACTTCTCAGAGTTCAGGCCTGGGTCGTAACAAGCATTCTGCAAACAGAGGTCAACTGATTTTCTTGCTAAAGGGGTAACAGTTAAAATAACGACTGGCTGAAAATTGCTTATGCTGTCTGAACACTACCTCCCCCATCCCACTCCAAGCCACCAGTCACTGCCCCTCCTACACCCTGGCAGAAGACTGGAGGTTAATTCTCAAAAGAGATTAAAACACAGGATTTCTGGCTTGAGAATACAAGGCACAGTTGAGAACCTACCAAAAGCAGAAGGATTAAGTAAACAGATGCATCCTAACCGCTGAGGTATCCTGCCTTCTTTCCACACAGTCTCTGGACAGTTGACAGCCAGGACTTACCCTCCAGCTAAGAGATTAGACAAGTTTTCTCTGGAGAATTTGACCAGCCCACAATGACCTAAAGTTACTGACAACAGGGATCTTGTACAAAATCTGTCTACCCAATCAACACGCTCCAATCAAACCCTCAGACCCTCCAAATGGCCTTTTGTTCCCTCACTTATAAATGAGTAGACAACCAAAGATGACCAGACATCTCAGGAAAATCACTAAAACAAAAAACAGAGAGACCAAAACAGAAAAAAAAAAAAACTTGGAAGAAACACTGTTGAAGGTAAATAACACTTATAAAACTTACTAATATTCCCAAAGAGGTAAGAAGAGACAGTACATCAATGAATTAAGAGCAGGGTGTTATACAAAGGAGAAATGAAATAGCAGCAATGAAAAGCTCAGTAGAAGGGGCTGCAAGAGAAAGAATAAGAAACCTGTCAAAAAGGAAAACAAGACAATGAGATGGAAAAGCACAGAGAAAAGATAAAGTTGGAGGATGATTCCAGAAAATCTAACATCTGAAATTATAAGGAAGAGAGAAAATTAAGGAAAGGAAACTAAAAATGGATTCAAAAACTTCTTTCCAAACTAAAGCACAAGATTTTCTAGATTCAAAGAGTTCATCAAGTATCCATCAATACCAATTAAAACACACACATTCACACTGAAGGACATCACTGAGATTTTGGAACACTGAGATTAAAGAACTGACTCTAAATCTCTTAGAGAAGAAAAGGAAATTATACACAAAGGGTCAGGAATCAGGGTGTCTTGAGCTTCTCTACACCAACATTAGAAAACTAAAGACCAAAACAACTAAGAAAGCTATGCCTTCAAAATTGAAAAATTAAGTAAAAGATTTTTAACCTAGAATTCCTTACCCAGCAAAACTATGAATCAAGTGAGAAGGTACACATGCAAAAAATTTGCCTGTTGTACAGTATTTCTTAGGAAGCTACTGGAAGCAGAGCCCCACCAAAATGAAGGACTAAACCAAGAAGAAGGTGTTGCTGGAGACAGGCATCATAGAGACAAGAAATCTCTAGAATAAGGAGAAAAGAATGACAGTCATGCACCAGCTCTACAGAGAAAAATCAACCTACGTTATCGATCTGAAAGCTCTGGGAGAAAAGCTTCTTCAAAAAAGGTAAAATTGGGGGCACCTGGGTGGCTCAGTCGGTTTAGCGTCTGACTTCGGCTCAGGTCATGATCTCATGGTTCGTGAGTTCAAGCCCCGCGTCGGGCTCTGTGCTGACAGCTAGCTCAGAGACTGGAGCCCGTCTTCAGATTCTGTGTCTCCCTCTCTCTCTGACCCTCCCCTGCTCGCGCTGTCTCTCTGTCTCTCAAAAATAAATAAAAAACATTAAAAAAAATTTTTAATTAAAAAAAAGTAAAATTGATAGAATTTTTAAGGTAAAAAGAAAATACTGACAGGGTAGAGTTGCAGTTGAGGTAATAATAAACACATAAAACACAAACACACACACACACACACACACACACACACCAAAAAGGGCCAGTATTAATGCCATGGAAAACAAAAGGCGTACAGTAAAGGAAAAGTAATCATGTTTGATGAAGTGCTCTGCTCTAAATAGTGTATGCTGTCCTAACATTGTAAACGTCGAATGCTGAACTACACAAAACCACAATGCTAAGTGTATAGTAGGGATGTGGGGATGAGAGGTGAACGTGTATGGTGGGAGTCAGATGGCGGAGAAGGAAACAGAGCTCCATTTTCACCTTGAGAAGTCAACAGATAACACCTCAGACTACAAAAGAAAACATAAATAGCAAACCCAGATTGATGTTTAAAGATATGGAAGTAAATTTCACAAAAAAACAGTTAAAAACTGTAAATGACTATCCATGTCCTTTGGTTCTCCACTCTAGCCGGCCCATACTGCTTGTTTCTGTGGCCATGAAGCCAGCTCACCATGGAGGGAAAGGTATACAGTATGAAATGAATCACCATAAACCTCTACAGCCACCAGGGAAAAGTCAAAGCAGGTAGTTTAGCTGTCTCATATCAGTGACATCTTAGTCTGTCCACGAAAAAGACAATACATGACCTTTCAAAGTGCTGTAATAACCATTAGTCAATGAAGAATTTTATCCCTGCCTCCTCCTTATGATTTTCTTTCCCCTCAATAGTTATATTTCTCACCACTCACCACTCAACAATAAAACGTAAAACTTAAAGTATTTAATTATTACCTCTAACCAGGAAAATAAAACCCACCTTATATGAAAAGCACACTTCAGCTTAGTCTAGATCCACAATGCCACCTGAGAGGTAATATGATCTATTTCTAATATGAAATGGCGGGGGGGGGGGGGGGCAGAAGAATCTGAACAAAAGAGACACAGTAGGTAATTCAGAACACTTTCCAATTCTTTCTAAAAAAGATATGACCAGAGCTCGCCCTAACACCCTCCTTTTTGACTGTCAAAACATGAAGGACCCAGCAGAATAAAAATATTTCTAGATTTCTCCCATTACCTCTTCTCCATTAGCCCAAATAATCAAGAAAAAACGTGAATAACCAAATATGCCACTATGACTGGAATATAGTAAAAACTGTATATTTCTTAATTATGCTAAATATTAAATTCTAGCTGTTCATATGTTTTCAATGAGCAAGCCTGAGGAATTTGCAAAGTGATTTCCCAGTGGGGAAATACTTAACTAGGGGAAAAAAAGACTATTGTTATTTGGTCCTGCCCCATTAATATAAACAGACATTTATGTAGCTAAGATTTAAGTAACTAGAACAGTTTCCCAGACTCAGCACTTTTTACCTCTCCTTCCCTTTCTCTCTTCGGTTTTGCAGCTACAAAGAAAACCCGTCCAGATTCATTTCTGGCTACAGAGATGGGGAAACCCAGCTCCACAGAACTCAATCATCGCACAGTGTTCTAAAAGCTCTTCACTGAATTTTTTTCAAAGTTCAAGTTAAAAAACAGAAGTTCATTTTCACTTTGGAAATCAAACTTGAAAGAAAAATGTGACCTCCCAGAATTTAATTCCTTCCAAGGAACTCCCTCAAGAGCATAAATTGTTCAGACATGGCCACTTGGGGAAAACATTTTCAAGTCATGTTTGATATGTGAAGCTACATGGGACTTGACAGGAATAATTTTTAACAAGCTCAAGTCTGTCTTTTCCTTACATGTTCACCACGAATTAAAAACATGTACTTTACCAAAAGCTCGCTGGATTCTATAAACAATTCAGATCCTTTTACAGGGAATGCACAAGGGAAGTGGAAAAGATCTTTAATACTTTGCATGTTGTTTGCTTAAAAAAAAAACAACCCACAATCTTTGAACAGAAATCAAATGTAAATGCATGACCATATAAAACAGAGGTAAGTAAAAGAAAAAAAATTAAGTGGGCTTTTCAAACTGATAAAACTACTGACTCGTAAACATTTAAACACTCCTAAAGAAAATTTAAAAAGGCAGTACAAGCAGCCTCTTACAAACAGATATACAAGTTCTGTATATAACTGCCAATTGCCCCACAGGGACCTTCCCTCACCTGGCCTGGAGCTGTCACCTGGAGTGAATATCCAGGGCCAACATTCTGGCTGAGTACAGGGTCTAAAGTGCTCAGTCCCATGCACCCACACTCCCTGGAAAATCTCCTAGCCCCTGCTTCCCAAGCTTTATACTCACATATCCTGCTATCCCGAAAGCATGAGGTCCACCTGCCCCTAAAAAAGGAATTTGGAAGCCTGGTCTAAATCATCCATGTTAACAGACGAAGCCAGGGTCACACAGCTAAGGAAGGGGTTGGGAGGACAGAAAACCGTGTGATCTTGTATCTCGGCTGTCATTTCTAACCCATTTAGCCACAGAAAATTCTTCCATGATGATTAGGCCCTGCGCCGCTGCAGGTCTGGGTATCAACATTTCAGGATGAACACACTTTGGGGGCTGCCCTGTGCCTGGTTATGCTTTAGAAGCATGCTTTCTAAGAGGAAATGTATTTGTAGGTTTAAAACGACTTACAAAGTAACTTTTGTAACTTGACAAGTTTCTAAACTAGAGATTACATGTGTAATAAAACCAACTCATTGGAACTCAACAAACCAAAACCCCTAACTTGATTTTATCTGATCTCAATTTGAAAAGAGGAAAACAGCATTAAAACAAACTCATATCAGAGATGTAACCAAAACACCATTTTTAAAGAACATGCTGAATAAACTTCATCCAGTATTCTAGACTTTCAGAACTAAAGAGTCAAGATGCCCCAAACAATGATCTTAACTTCCACATTAAGTCCAATTATCAAACCTAGCCATCAGCTATCTAGAAAACTCATTTAACCAAAGCACATGTACACTCATTAGGAAATTTTAAGAGTTCAATTAAACAATTAAGTCTAATCCTTTATTCCCAATGTCTTAATTTTATTTATGTTTAGATTTTAATACACTCAGAAAAAAAGGTAAAAATAGTTTTAAAAAATAATAAAAGACAGTCCAAAGTATCAGTTAATATTTTTCATTATGAGCCATGCAGTGTTCTAAATATGTCATTTTATCTGTACAATCATCAGTACAGTGCCAATTTTACAGAGGAAAAAAATCTTAAGCACAGAGGGGTTATGTAATTTACTCAGCATCACACAGCTAGTAAATCTGGTCTCTTAACCACTAGGCTCTGGGGCCTTTTATCCAACTGCTATTATTATCTGTCATTTCTCTGAATTACAATGGATTATACTATACTAACAGCTACTTTATGGGCAGATTACTAAATAAGAAAGTAATTCATGGAAAATCTGAATTGTATCAGGTATAGCAAAGTAGGATTCCGCTTCCAGCAACAGAATACCGACCACTCAGTACGTTCATGCTGGTATATTTTTTCTCATGTTTATTCAAACGTGTATGTCCCATCCACAATTAAGATTTCCCATGTCTGCCTAAAGTTTTCCTAGTTACGTCTTCTAGGAGACACTAAAATATTGAAATGGGGGCTTTATATAATCAGTATTTAGGGAGAATAATCCTCTCTCCTCAGATTTTGTTTAGAGAGTATGTCCGTACCCTGTGATTGTGGTGAGTCACCTCCCTGCTCTCTGGATGTTGTTGAAAGTTCCTAGGGAAAGGCAAATCAGACAGGCTGCCTTCAGCCCTGGGGATGACGGAACAAGCCCAGGGCCAGGTTACTAATCTCCAAGTGGCGAAGGCGCACTAGCAAGTGTGCCTCTAACACACCAATTGGGATGCAAAGATGCTGAAAGCAAAACTCTCATTGTTGTGCGGTAATGAAGCACTGGTTCCTAACCCCGTACTGTCCTGGGCCATGCGGTCCAGCTTCTAAAGAAGGCTCTGTGGACTCAGTTTTGCACCCCGGTTGCGGCCCGCCAAGCAGCACGGGCGGCGGTCTCCGAGCCGACTCACCACTCCGGCTCTGCAGACTGTGGTTCTCAAAGTTTGGCATCAGAATCACCTGGAAGGCTGTTTGTTACACACCGACTGCTGAGCCTACCCCCCATGGATTCTGATTTAGGAGGTCTGGTGTGGGGCCAATATTTCGCATTTCTAGCAAATTCCTAGGAGATGCTGATGCTGCTGACCCAGGAATTGACTACTTCAGAACTGCTGATTTAAGTTAATTTTCGTGGCTGGTGCCACCAGCAAGCACCACAGAGCTGAAGGTATTTTCCATCAAAGAAGGTAAATGTTCTAGATAGTGGAGGAAAGGCCGGCCAGTCTCATCCTATCCTCTCCATCACTAACAAGTAAACTAAGTAAATCTTGAGGTTACAGGCTTGAGATAGCACTTGATGTTACAACATTTAAAGATGGCAAGCCTGGGGAGAGAAGGGAAAGAGAATAGTTTCCCCTAACATAGCAAAGAAAAATAAGCCAGATGTTGAGTGGTGCCTGGTGGCTCAGTTGGTTAAGCGTTTGACTCTTGATTTCAGCTCAGGTCATGATCTCACAATTAATGGGATTGAGCCCTGCACTGACAGCATGGATCCTGCTTGGGATTCTCTCTCTAAATAAATAAATAAACTTTAAAAAATAACCCAGAAATTGAATTCTGTTCCTAAGTCACCTATCTTCTGACACTGATCATGAATGTCTGGCATAGGATAGGAAGCCAGAGTGATGGGAAGCCTTAACAAAAAAAACTGTATGAGAGACTAAAGTACTATTCATTAGTGCAGCTCAAAGAACCAAATAAACTTCATTAATTCTCTACAGGTTCACAACAGCACTGTCACAGAAGCCACTCATTCACCTCCACAGGTCATACCACTGGGCTGGTGGCACAGTGACTTAAAAATAACCAAAATAAAATAGGGGCGCCCTGGGTGGCTCAGTCAGTTAAGCTTCCGACTTCGGCTCAGGTCACGATCTCACAGCTTGTGAATTTGAGCCCCATATGGGGCCCTGTGCTGACACCTTAGAGCCTGGAGCCTGCTTCGGACTCTGTGTCTCCCTCTCTCTCTGCCCCTCCCCCACTTGCATTCTGTCTCTCTCTCTCTCAAAAAAATAAACATTAAAAAAAAAAAAACAGAATAAAATAGGAAATACCAGTCAACTCCCAGCCAAACTCAGAAACTTTTCTGTATTAAAAAACTTAAAAATTCCCACAATCATTGCAATCATTCACATAACGTGTTAACACAGAACTCCCCTATACCATACTTTGTCTCTACCACTTACCAGTTGTATGACCTTGGGCAAATTACTTTACCTCTCTGTAGCCACTCGGTAAAATCAGTAAAATGGGGGTGGTACTATGTCTCTCCTACACTTTTTATGAGGATTAAATGAAACTGGCAAATAGTAAGTATCCTATAAATGTTAGCTATAAATGTTATCCCATAAATGTTCATATGAATTATTTTTATTGAGCAGACCTTGCAATTTGCAAGCAATATATTTAGATTATGTAAAATATTATTAATGGCACTCAAAGACATTTCTCCCACCTCCGTTCATGCCTTAATTCCCTGCCACCATTATCACGGGTGAATTTGCCCAGTCCCTCGATGTTTCTATAGACTATTAATTTTTCAATTAAACCACCCAACATTTAGAATACAAGGAACAAGTTGTTTAATCGTCATCTTCCCACAAAACAAGAGCCAAAGTTTGCAGCATGAGATAGGTGACAGATCGTTGTTTTTAAATCTGGTTGAGCTAAATCTAAACAGACCCATATGTTGCAAGAGCAGGCACCTGTCAAGGTGACAAACCTAGAGACAGATGTCTGATTGACATTTGGGTGGAGGGGGAAGGGAAATGGTTTATTTGTTTTTTTAAAGGAAAAAGAGAAATGTAGCTTCTCTTTAAAAAACAAAGCAACATAGGGGCACCTGGGTGGCTCAGTCGGTTGAGCGTCTGACTTCGGCTCCGGTCATGATCTCACAGTTTGTGGGTTCGAGCCCCATGTCAGGCTCTGTGCCCCTCCCCTGCTCATGATCTGTCTCTCTCTGTCTTTCAAACATAAATAAATGTTAAAAAAATTTTTAAGAAAGCAACATAATTTATTAGCAAACACGCATACTACTCAACTAAAGAATCAATGAGGAAAGGACACAACCAACCGTCTTTTGACTCAATGATCTTTTTGCTGTAAAGATACAGAGAACCGTCACTGTGGGTCAACAACCTTAGATATAAAATAGGGTTAATTTTTCCATAAGATGGGGATGGCAATAAAGACTTAGCAATCTAGATGCTACCTTATGAGTACAATTTAAAGGTTCACAAATAACACAGAGACGAACCCCTAGGGAGCCCCAGAAGATAACAAACTTCTGTCCACTTGGTAACTCTTGTGTAAACAGACTTCGGAGAACATCAAAAGGACTTCACTTGGGAGCCAACACAAAATAAGGGGCTGTCAGAAAGATGCACCCTGATGCCTCTCTTCTTTCAAACAGTCTCTGGATGTCTATGACCTGGGGGAAATTCTCACAATATAACCTAAGTTTTAAAAAATCAGGACACAAAACTATTTATAGAGAGTGAGGCTCTATGTTCTGTTAAAAAAATGCTATCTGTTGCTATATTTAGATATAGAGCCATTCATATAGATTTATTAGCAAAAAAAAAAGATGAATTGGACACGCTCTGGGTTGTGATACTTTTTCTTCTTTACATATTCTGCATTTTATAGGTTTGAACTTTCTGGTGAATATACACTCATCTTACAACCGAAACTATTTTATGAGTTACTTCATAAGGGTTAAAGCTTTTTAATGCACTTTTATTTATACAAAACTTACATCATAGGCTGTGTTATGTTTCTGAGGCTATACTCATGAATAACGTTTAATTAGTCATTTCTGTATTAATTCAGTACAAACCTTTGGTCTTAAGCAGGTTAACAAACAGGAAACAAATGGCTCAAATGACCACAGTTGCTTCCTTCACATGTATGTCATGTCACTCTGTACGGGCAAGGTAGTTACAACCGACCCAGTGAAATTAAAATCCCAGGCAGACTTCATGATCGGCTGCATTTATGTAGCCAATGAAATCATTATCTCAGAGTAAAACATTCACATTGAAATTCAAATGTGGCCCTATATTGGTAATAGCCCCCTCCTGAGCCAGGAAGTAATTCACATTCAGCATGCAGGATATCCAGACAGAAGGCAGAAAATGCCCACTTTTAAATATACTCAACCTATGCTATGTTGTTACAGACACTAACACAAGTCCCTCCTCCCTTTTCCTTTCTTAATCAAGGAAAAGATTAATCATCTCTTGGGAAACTCCTATTTTAAAAGATACCTAAAATTAAAAATAATAAAATAAAATATACCTAAAATAAAAGCATTAGCAATAAAACAAATTAAGAACTTAAATTAACACTTCATTTCAATGTTAATTAATCTTATTTTTACCAAATCATTTGCATTTTCGGACAAAAAAAGTACAACTTCACAAACGGGGAAAAAAACTGGCTAAAAGACATACAGAAAAATAATGAAAATAATCACTTTGAATTACGTATACGAATAAAGAACAGGATAATCCCGAAATTACATGTATGGCAAATGCAAGGAAAATAACATTAAATAATATGTTTAATATTTGCATGAAGAAGCTCTGGAAGGACAAGGAGAAACTAATAAAAGTGATTATTCTACTCGGGGGGTGGGGGCAGATGGCAAAGCAGACAGGGGACATAAGCAGGAATGAGACTCCATTGCATAGCTTTTTAGATCTATTTTTTCAACAATGTAAATATGCTGGCTGTTCAATAAATTAAATGAATAAAATTAAATGAAAATTTATGCTAAGATGATTGGGGCCGCATCATGATTTTCCAGCAACCTGAACCCTCATCTGATGTAGAAGTAAAGAGCACTGGCTGGCTGTGGAGTCAGGCTGCCTGGCGTTTCTGGACATGCCACTGGCTAGCTAATGGGTACAAGTGGAATACCCTGGTGGAGGAGATGGGGTATGAGGGGTAAGTGGGGTGCGGGGGGGAGGGGGGGACAGTGCCCTTGCCTCAGTGCTGGTCACAGCAGCCAGACCATGAGCTGGGAAACCACGGTAGCTCTCAGATGCCAAAAGTATCAGGCATAATCTGATTCTACACAGCACAGCATCTGCTTAGTTCTACTTCCTTTGCTACACATGGTGGTCTCTCAACCCTCAGAACATTTTATTAGACCTCTAATACTATCATACAGAAAGCCCCCATTCTATTTTACCCTGTGTTACTGCGATTTAAAGCAGTCCATTACCACACCGTCCTCTATATATTACTGATAACATCTTGACCAGCTTTTAAAAGGAGAAAGGGAGCCGGGAATAGAGGAAAGTGTAACAGAGGACATCCCCCCGGGAATAACCTGAAACAGAGTCTGTCCTCCTAGAGCAAGATGTGGCTTTTCTGTATGCGAGGAAGGTTCTTGTCAAACAAATCAGAAGAATAAGTCAAAATAAAGCATTACTAAAAAAAGAAAAATCCACCAACCCACAAGGAGAAAAATCTTATTCCAGAAGGTTTATATTTCTTTTTTAGAACTTAATTTTTAAACAAAATATGCTCTGAATGTTTAACATCAGTATTTTATATGTGTGGGAAGGCCTCTGTCCCACATGCTTACAGGCAGGTCTTCTAAGTTAGATATCTTCTAAAAATCCAACTTAAATTGGCAATTAGGGCTTCAGAACAGATTTTCCTTTAGAAACAATACCATAAATAATGGTTAAGTGTATTCCTTAATATTTTTTTTATTTTTCTTAATGTTTATTTATTTTTTAGAGAGAGACGGAGCATGAGCAGGGGTAGGGGTAGAGTGAGAGGGAGACAAAGAATCCGAAGCAGGCTCCTGGCTCTGAGCTGTCAGCATAGAGCCCGACGCAGGGTTCGAACCCACGGACTATGAGATCATGACCTGGGCCGAAGGTGGACGCTTAACAGACTGAGCCACCCAGGTCCCCTCTGTTCCTTAATACTTATTTACACATCTGCTCATCCACATGAAGCTGTAAAGTTCCTGTCTCACTCATCTTTGAATCCCCGTAATGCAGCACTGGCACAGTACCCCAAAATATACCTCACGCATGGACACATATCCTGCCGCCCTCCACGGACAAGATTCCTAACACACAACATGGACTGGTGTTTCCAAAATGTGGTTAATCAGAATCACCTGGGGGTACTTGTTAGCCAGGCGTGTTCCTGGCCTCACCCCAGACTTGATGACTCAAAATCTCCAGATCTCTGGGAATCTGTTTTTAAACAAGCCCCTGGTGTATCTGATGATTCAGAAAGTGTAGGAAACACGAGATGAATGAAATAGTGCTAACATGTGCTCTGAGTTCCAAGATGCCCAGGGAAAGCCGAGGTGTGGGCCGAGCCTCTGAAGTGAGTGGGAACCTGAAATTCAGGGGGGGCGGCAGGGTGGAGATGGAGGCTGGGGAGCCGCCTGGGCAACTGAGGCAACGGGGAGTGCTCACAGCTAGGAAACCACGTGGGAGCCGAGCGGGTGTGCAGTTCCTACAATAGGAGGAAATAAGGGTGAAAAGGGCTCTGAGAAAGAGGACATATACATAAAGGCCCCAAGAGAAGGGCTCGCTCTTCCACGCGTCCAACCCCAGCTCCTGTGAGGCAGAGAGAAACAACAGGCCTTCACACACTGCTGTCAGGAACCATATACACTTTCAGATCCCTGGGCAGGACGCTCCAGCTTTTAAATCAGAACGTTGTCTGGGGAGCCTGGGGGGCTCAGTCAGTTGGGCGTCCCAGTTTCGGCTCAGGTCATGATCTTGAGGTTCGTGAGTTCGAGACCCACGTTGGGCTCTGTGCTGACAGCTCAGAGCCTGGAGCCTGCTTTAGATTCTGCGTCTCCCTCTCTCTGTGACCCTCCTCTGCTCTCTCTCTCTCTCAAAAAGGAATAAAACATTAAAAAAAATTTTTAATCAGAACATTGTCTTTATTTTTTTTAATGTTTATTTATTTTTGAGAGTGAGAGAGCGAGACAGCGAGAGAGAGAGAGAGAGAGAGAGAGAGAATCCCAAGCACCGTCCTCAATGAGGGCAAAGCCCAACATGGGGTTCCATCCCAGGACCAGGGCTAAAATCCAGAGTCGGCCGCTCAACCAACTGAGCCACCCAGGCATCCCAAAATCAGAAGTACTTTTATGTTCATCCCCAACGCCAGCTCGCCCCTAGTTTGGGCAGCTTTCCCCATGCAGGCTCCAGCCAGCAGCCTCACAGGGATGGACGGGCTGTGGTAATAGGTGCACATCGGTGCACACTCAGAAGCTAAGTCGGCCTTCTCAGTCACCTGCACGACAACAGGAAATGTTAAATACACATTAGTGACGTGCCAGGAGCTGTGCGAATAGCTTAGACGCAGGTCTCAAATTTCTTGGCCATCTTGGTAGTTTGAGAGGTTTCAAAACAGAAAGACAAGGAAAAGGGAAAAGACCAAATGACAGGGCCTTTCTCCCTCAGATATGTGACAGGATTTCGCCACATCTTCATGGGGTCGGTTTTCCTTGTCTGAGTACACAGCATCATAATTCCAAGAGAGACGGCACCCCAGAATTTCAAGAGGGACAAGCCTGCCTTAGTGCAAACCCCAGCTCCCTCACCAGCTGTGGACGTGGGCAAACAAATTACTTGTGCCTTAGCTGCGTCATCTCTCAAACAGAAACGATAACAGTATCCACCTCCTAGAGCTGTCTACACTTGGTAGACCCCCACCCCCCGCCACCTGCGGTTCCACTTTTCATGGTTTCAGTCACTCATGGAGGCCGCAGTTCAGAAGCGGACAATCCTCCTTCTGACGCATCTTCAGAGGGTCAAGGGTAGCCTACCATGACATCAGAAAAAAATGTTGTATGGCTAGAGTTTGGTACCATCCGCGGTTTCAGGCCCCCACTGGGGGTCCCAGAAGGTCCCCGCAAATAAGGGGAGACTCCTATTAAAGAGTCTGGCCTGTAGCAGCTGTTGGCGTTAGCAGGCAATAAATACAAAGTCACCAGAAAGCACAGTACCAAAAAGTGGAATTGCATTGCTACAACTGCATAGATTCTGATATTAGTAACGTCATTTAAAATTTTTTTTTAAAGTTTTATTTATTTGAGAGAGAGAGAGAGACAGACAGAGTGCAAGTGGGGGAGGCACAGAGAGAATCCAAAGCAGCCTCCAGGCTCCGAGCTGTCAGTACAGAGCGTGATGCGGGGCTCGAACTCACAAACAAGGAGATTGTGACCTGAGCCCAAGTCGGATGCTCAACCAGCTGGGCCACCCACACGCCCCAGTCATGTCATTTTTTGTTTGAGGGATGCCAAATGCTTTCACAGACATGTCGTTTAATCCACAAAGAAAGGGACTGAGGCTGGGGTCCCCAGGGCCTTTTCTCGGAAGATCCCTCCCTCCAAAGCAGAAGCTCCCTCTCTTCTGCTACAGTTGGTCTAAGGCGCTGCTATGGCGCTCAGTTGAGAAGTGCCGACCACAAAGGTAACATTTTCACAAAGCAAGATGACCGTCAGCACCATCCTCTTGATTTTGAACTTCAAATCCTGCAGAATTAATTTATCCCAGAGTAAAAGCCAATTTGAGGAGAAACAGAAGTAAACAATCCAAAAACTCACCAGGTGCCCAGCTAGGTAGAAACCATTTTATTTTATACCTAAAACTTGATTTTTTAAAAAGACATTAAAATGATAGCCCAAGGAAGACACTGCATCATTGTTTTCTGAATTTTCTTCCAAAATATTAAAAATTTCAAATATTTCTCTCATTAAAAAAATTTTTTTATTTGCTAGTCCCAATACTAAAACAATATATTACGGAAAAAATTTTAATATTGGCTTTTCCTCTAATATAGAGGAAAATTAGATTATTGCTAGAATAACATTTCAACCTAAACACAGGTAGCTTTTTGAACCAAGTAATTGTATTATACCCAAGAGTCAATGAGTAAATTGATGTTTTGGCTTATACAGCATACTTTCATAATTAAAAAAATAAGTAACTCCTTTGAGAAATCTGACATATGGCAAATACATTTAACTACAATTCTCCTTCCATAATGATGTTAGGACTTTTTAAAGATGAGGAGGAAGCCATGAGCCCCTAACCCCTCAAGACATCAAGCTCTATGCTTTCCATGTGGGTCAAATATGATTAGAAAGAGTCCTTATAGTCATGAAGAGTTTATTTCAGACACACACACACACACACACACACACAAAATGTTTAAATTCCTAATTATAAGAATCAGAGAGAGATTACTGAGATCTTGCAAACAGAGATGTTTGCAAGGTCATCTGCATTACTAATATTATCAAATAGTAACCCCCTCATTAGAATCACAAAATGCCAAAATTGGAAAGGCCAGTAAAGGTTATGTTAGCCAAAGTCTCTACAGATAAGGAAACGAAGGCCTGGAGGTGTTGAACAAATGAATCGGAATCTGCATTAGAAAATGGCAGCATGAAGCCAGATTCTAGTCTCCCAATTCTCAATCCAATGAGATCTGTCCGTTTCAGGGCCCCTCAAAGCGCTATGAGTACACAGTGGCCTTTGTTAAACATACTCGAAGCTCTGGCTCAGTAAGGCTTGGGAAAGATCTGGAAATCCGTAGCTTTAACGAGAGTTCTAGACAATTCTCAGTGTCAGGCAAGTATAGAAAACACTGCTTTACTTCATAGAGCCTCCTCAACCTGAGGTGCACCAGGCTGTTCAGCTACTGTCAGTTTCTGTCAGTTACCTTTAGGGGCCCTCCAGGGATGAGAGGTGGGTGGAAACCACATTCCGACACCAACACCCTCCCTAGCATGGTGGTATGTTTCAATGAAAGCAAGTCTTAAGCCAATTGCACCAGAAATACAAACATTTTGTCAGCAGGCAGGCAGGCAGATACAAAAAGAACCACACTACCTGTTCTTAGAAGTGCAGTGAAGCCTCCACTCTCTGTTAGAATTCTGACAAGCATCTGCATAAAAGACTAATTCTGAGGAAGAAGCAAAGATATTCTGACATCAGGACAGACAACCCTCTGGTTGGGTCAAGGGACAGTTTGTCGCGATGCAGGACAATGCAGCTAGACACCTAGAGCACCATCCAGACAGTATTAGGCTATAGCAAGCATCTGCCTAACGCAGACACTACAAACTCACATCTTATTCAGGCAAAAACAGTGCCTATAACAATCTTTCTGCCAGCCAACTATCTTCAACACCATTCATCTCTCCTATAAAAACTGTATACCTTCTAGGGAGACCATCATGTAAAAGTTCAACAGGCTGAGAACCACCAACAACTCCATGGGAGCACCGTTAACATACACTAGATGTGGAAAGTGCCTACTACTGTCGTGCAACACAACAAATCTCCCTGAACTTGGAGCGTTTCTACAATCTCAGGGGGAAAAAAACCTGCTGCTTCTCTGGACCTATAAGAAGAAAAGTCAGTAAATCATCTTTTTTCCTGTTCTGTTTCCCACAGTTACATTTCACATTCATCCAGGTGAAGTGTTCATTTCCTAATCACTGTTCAGGTGAAGTGACGTTTTGGAATAGAAATCAGATATCTCAATGTTGATCTAAGGTATACCTCATACTAGTTCAAGAGCTTCCATTTCTTTGTCTGTGAAAGGACTATAATGCAACCTGGCCTTCCTACCTCACAGGATTTTTGAGTCAAATAATGAATATGAAAAACATTTTCTCGATCATAAAAGCACTACATAAGTATAGTGCTATTAATTATAAAAAGAATCAGGGGCGCCTGGGTGGCTCAGTCGGTTAAGAGTCCAACGTCAGTTCAGGTCATGATCTTGCAGTTTGTAAGTTCAAGCCCTGCATTGGGCTCTTTGCTGACAGCTCAGAGCCTGGAGCCTGCTTCAGATTCTGTGTCTTCCTCTCTCTCTGCCCTCCCCCACTCATGCTCTGTCTCTGTCTGTCTGTCTCTCTCTCTCTCTCTCAAGAATAAGTAAACCTTAAAAAGAAAAAAAGAAAGAAATCACATGGGGGCTTAAAAGAATGAAATAGGCTATGAGGCTAAGTGCCTATGGATTTCTGCATAGCAAAGTTTGTTTTGATTGTTTACAGAGCTGAGAAATAACTATCTACATTTCTAGCTATTACCATTTTCTTTAAATCTTTTTTTAATGTTTACTTACTTATTTAGAGAGAGTGCATGGGGGGTGTGCCCACAAGTGTAGGAGGGGCACAGAGAGAGGGAAAGAGAAAATCCCAAGCAGGCTCTGCACTGTCAGCCCACAGCTAGCTGGATGCAGGGCTCGAAATCATGAGCCGCAAGATGATAACCTGAGCTGAAATGAAGAGTCCAATACTGAACCGACTGAGCCACCCAGATGCCCCTACTATTACTGTTTTCAATAAGCACTTCTTTTGTCACCAAAATTAATGAAGTTTGGCTTTTAGAGAAAGGAGCATACCAGTGCTTCAGCACAAAACCTTAAAAAAGATGTGAAGTTTACTTTTTCATTGATTTTAAAGTTATTGTCTTGTTTGTATAGATTTGTAGCCGTCAGTATTACAGGCCCTCCCGAAGGTTTCTGCAGGTCTTCTTCCCAACAGTGAGCACTAAGAAACCAAGTACAGGTTCAGTTCAAATATCTACTGAGCTATCCCATTCCAGGCACTGTTCTAAGCTTTGAAAAAATAAAGATGCAGCCACCCTTGACCTCAAGCAGCTTGCGATCTCGCAAAGGGGAGCAGAATGGAATACACCATTTCACCCCATGCTGTTAAATGTGGTGATCGAGAGAGACACTGGAGACCCATATGGATAATATGGGAGCACTCCTTCCAACCTGGGGATGTCGGGACCGCGTTAGGGGAGTCTTTAAAGATAAGTAGGAGAAAAAATAATGCATGTTCTCTCCAACTGATGACAAAAAGTTATTTTGGACAACTACCTATGAGATTTTGAGGAATGGCAAACTTGATGAGATATTTCTTAGAATCATTGCCCACAGCACCAAAATGCTGTTTCTGTATTACAAAGTCCACATGTTTTCGAAACAGCTGCACTCGTGCCTTTTATTGTGGTAGAGACCCATCAGGCAATCATCTCCCTCTGCAGCGCAGGCTTCTGGTAAACTGGTTAGTTCTGTGACTTGCTCCTTGGAAGACTTAGTAAAAGGTTTATCTGACAAGAAGGATGAAATTAACTGTCACAGTTATCCTTCGGACTGTTTGTGGAATGTATCTAAACTTTGTTCCTATTTCCCACAGGATCCTAAAAGGAAGGGACAGTGGGACCAGCAAGTGGGACCAGCAAGTGAGCCAAACAGGTCAGGGCTCCAGGCCTCGCTGTGCTATGGGCCCACCACGTAAGCACAGTGAATCCCTTCACCTCTCTCCGACTCAATTTCCTCTCTCATTAAGTTAATGAAGTAGATGGCCTTCACAGTCAACTCCAAGTCTAAAAGCCTACATCCCCATTCTAATGGAGTATGTTATTCGGAAGACCTGCCTGAAATGGTACTAAGATGATGTCAAAATGTAGCTTTCACTTGGGAACAAATTTGAGACATTTTCTTAAATCCTAATAGAAGCTAAGTAAAATGAATACATCGGTGTTTCATTGCTCTTTAGCAATAAAAAAAATTAAATGTGTGAAGGTGAGAAACCAAAAACTAATGTCTTTACAGATCAGCTTTCTTCTCTGTACGTGCACTTCTACGCTCACACGTAATTACATTCCATAAAAGCCTTCCTTCTCGGTCATAAAAAAAAAAAATGATGAGCCAGGTTTTCTGGTATAAAACCAAAGCCATTTAAGGTTCAAACAAACTTGTGAAAAGTTTTAAAAAGAGTTATTTCGGTCACTAATTAGGACAATTTTAGTTAACTTAGGACACTTGGGCAGTTTTTGGCTTTGGATATTAGCTGATTGGTGCACATGCACACAGAGAGAGGTAATGGTTAAATCCGAACCAAAACTAGCAAAAGGAGGAGTTCTTGACCGTCAGGGAGGTTTTTCTTGTTTTTTAATTCCCACAATAGATCAGTTCACCTAGCAGTCAGATCTGCCCCAGCACATCATTCCTCACGAGTGAAATTCTCATTCACCCACACAGTCACTCCACACACAAAAAGGCATAGAAGCAATGAGGCATCACGGAGATGATTGTGACATTCCTCTAGGACAGTATATCCTGATGCAGGAGGTCATTATTCACCGTAAATAGATATATTCTGTCCAACAACTTTATAAGACCACCTTGATTTTTCCCCCTCTCATTTTTGAGGGGGGGGGGTAGGGGGAAAAGCTCTCCCCCAGTTGGGAACCATCCACAACTTAAAAAGTTCTGCTAACAACACAATGAGAGAGACGTAAAATGTAAAGTCATCACATGATAACTTCACAACGTGGAGAAAGATGTACTGCAGCAAGCAATACTTGAATGCCTCCCGTTTTAGGGTAATTAAGGTATATCCAAGTTCTTCTAGCAAGGGAAAAACTGGAAAACCAGCTATTTGAGACTGTGTATGAAGTGAGTGTTAAAGAGAGACAGTAATTCATCCAGAGCTGCGGAAATCTAGGCTCATGTTCACCAACACCTCCCCTCACAGCCTGCAATCCATCAACCAACTCCAATTTATTCTTTACACTTAGGATTATGCCCAAGTCCATGTACTAAAAGGGGAGAAGCCACACAAACATCACACTGGAAGTTTCTCTGCTTTGGGCCAGCAGGAAATTCCAGTTGCTTCATTCACTGGGGCTAGTTATGCTGCCGAAATGAAATGGGTGCTTGGAGAGATCACTACGTCAGGACACAGACTTGATTTTCAGGATTGGAGGAGGGCAAAGATGAATGGGATGCAGTCTAAGCTCTAGGTCAAGGTCCTTTGAATCACAAAGAGCTCATGGGGTGGGAAGGCAAAAGGGCACGAGCACACACACAGGCACGCGCGCGCGCGCGCGCGCACACACACACACGCACCCCTTCACTAAAAGTCTGCATACTTTGATTTGTAGGTAAGAGCGCCGATACGCGGTGGGCAGAAAGGTGACCGGCAGCCACAGCGCTCAGAGATCCCCTGGGGTTTCTGCAGAGCCTGCCGGGGTCTCAAGAACTGTAATCATTCTATACCCATACCTACACCGCACCCTGGCTTCTCGTGTAGGCTACCTTCCCCTGACCCTTTCCCACGACCTTGGCTCCTCCTCTGGCTACAGCGCCCCCGGGTCTCCTCTCTGCCTCCCACACACAGAGCAGGACCGGGGACAGTGGGACGGACCAGCCCAATTCCCACACTCGGCGCCCACTCGTCCAAGGCGCCCAAGGACCTCCCGGAATCCGAGAGTCCGAGGGCGCCGCCCCAGCTACCACCTGCGCGGCCGCCCCGTCCCGGGTCAGGCCGTGCCCGCCCGAGAAGCCGACACTCGAGGGACGCGGGGGTCGGGGGCTCCGCGCCGCGGCCCGAGAGCCGAGCCGGGACCGCCAGGGGGCGGGAGAGAGCAGCTGGCCCGGCACCTCCCCGCCTCGTTCCCCTCCCCCGACCCGCCGGCCACTCACGGATTTTCACTCGGCGGTGGTCTAGGCGCGCGGCGGCGGCGTGCAGGGCGTCGAGGCGGCGGTGCAGCGCGGCGGTGCGGCGGCCCAGCGCGGCCGCCTGGCCCTCGAGCTCGCCGAAGATGTCCCCCGCGCAGCGCGACAGGTCGGCGAGCTGCGCCAGCAGGCGGACCAGGGCGTGCGAGCTGACCTGCTCCAGCGAGCGGAAGAGCGGCTCGCCCGCGGCCCCGGCCGCCTCGGGCCGGCGCAGCCGCGCGGGCTCCACGGTCCTCTGGTGGAAGGGCATGGCGGGGGCCGGGGGGCGCGGGTTCACGGCGCCGCGGGCCGCCCGGGGCGTGCGCAGCCCTCAGTCCGCCGCCCGTCGGCGCGGGGCGCGAGTGCGCATCCGACACAAAGGAAAGCCCGGGCAGCGGCGGGGCGCCGGGGGGCAGCCCGGTGGCTCCCGCCGCGGGGAGGAGGCGAGGCGGGCGGGAAGGACGGACCGACGGACGCGCGGGAGGGCGGGCGGAGAAGCCGAGGAGCCCGGGCAGCCGCGGGGAAGGGCTCCGGAGGGTCGGAGCCGCGGCTGCCTGGCGCCCGGCCGCGTCCTCCCGCCGCCGGGGTGCCCGGGCCGCGCGGCGAAAGGAAGTTCAAGGAGCAGCTCCCGGGCGCGGGGCGCGGCGGCCGCGGCGGCGAGTGGAGACGCGAGTCCCGCTCAAGTTTGCAGGGAGGCAGGAAAGAGCCGGCGGCTCCTTCCCTCCCTCCCGATTGGAGAGGGAGGAGGAAGCGGGGGAAGTGCTGCCGACACCGGGCGAGAGGGAGGGGAGGCGAAAGAAAGGAAAGGGGGAGGAGAAAAGGGCCGGCCCGGGGAACCACCTGCGGCTCGCGCGGCCGCCGCGCCCAGCGCCTGAGGGGAGGCGGCCGCCCCGCGCCCCAGCGGGGCTCGCCGCGGCGGCCCGGGCCGCTCCGTCCCGGGGCTCCCGGGTCGCCGCCCCGCTCCCCTCCAAAGCCCAGGGGTGTTTGGGCAGAGCCCTCGCCCCCCCCTCCACCATCCCCGGGGCCCGGCGCGGGGAGGGGTGGAGCGCGGCGCGGGCGGCGCCGAGGCGGAGGCGCCGGGGATGAACCCCGCTCCGGCTGCTCACCTGCGCTCCAGCCCGCGGCGGCCGTGAGTCAGGCGCGCCCCGCCGAGCGTGGAACGCCCCAGGGCCTCCCAGGGTCCCCCTGGCTCCCCCTGCCCCACCTTAGAAGTCGGCCAAGGCTTCTGGCAGCTTTCGTGGACCTAAAGGAGAACATCATTAACTCGCACCGTGGCCGGGGGGGGGGGGGAGGGGGGAGGTTGTTCTGTAGCCGCCGACTTGGAGTCCCGAGTCCCCATCGGATAAAACCTCTGAAGACCTCTTTTCTGATGGGCTTCAAGGGAGTTTTTCTTAGCAAGTTGGCTCCCTCTCCTCCAACTGGAAAGGTTCTTGGGAGTTTCTCCTCCCAACCCTGGGGATGGGGAGATTGGGGAGTGGGAGAAGGGGACCAGTACCTAGAAACCTGAATTCTGTGCCTGGAAGATGCTTAAACTAATTGCTATTGACGTGATGATGGGGGGACACCCCACTAACTCAGACCTCACGGTTAGAAGCATGTGAAGAGACTCCGTCCAAATTCCCAAAGCTAAAATAAATCCTACTGGTCTCATCACCATGTCTGCTCCGAAAAGGAGTCTAGGTTCTTGGGACTTCTGCCCCCCAAAAAACCCAAACTGCTGTGCTGTCGGGTTGCAGTTTGGGAACCAGTCTATCAAAGCTGTGCTTGCTGATTGTACACAAAGTGGATTCTTCTCTCTGGAAGGCATGAGAGATGCAAGACAAACAGGCCTGAGAGAGCACCTTGAGATAAACATTTAGCAGGCAGAAATGTTTTGGGGTCTTTCCCCTGTTGTGCAGCAGATCATCTTTTACAATAGGAGCAAATAACAGTCTCATAATCACCCACCGTGACCATCCTTGGGGTTGTGAGGAGGCACAAAGGAACTATTGCTGTCAGTGAAAAAATGGCTTTGCATTTATGAAGCACTGTCTAAACAAGTACAGTATGAAAGTGTGCTGTTTCCTCACGAAATATTTGTCCAGTGCCTGTTGAGGCATTGGCCAGAGATAAAGTGATGTGCAAAGCTGGCTCCGTCCCTGCCGTTGTGAGGCTCCCAGTCTAGTGGACCACAATAACATTGCAAATTCATGTACCATACAATTCACCTATCTAAAGTGTGCTATTCAGGGGCGCCTGGGTGGTTCAGTCAGTTAAGCTTCTGGCTCAGGTCATGGTCTCCCCATTTGTAAGTTCGAGCCCTGGGTCGGGCTCTGTGCTGACAGCTCAGAGTCTGGGGCCTGCTTCAGATTCCGTGTCTCCTGTGCTCTCTGCCTCTTCCCCGCTCACGTTGTCTCTCTCAGAAACAAAATAAAAACATTTTTAAAAACTTGAAGTGTACAATTCAGTGTTTTTTAAAAAATACATTCACAACGTTCTGCAAACATCACCACCAAATCAAATTTAGAACAATTTAGGGGTGCCTGGGTGGCTCAGTTGGGTTAAGTCAGACTTTGGCTCAGGTCATGATCTCTCAGTTCCTGAGTTTGAGCCCCACCCTGGGCTCTGTGCTGTCAGCGCTGAGCCCACTGTGGATCCTCTGTCCCCCTCTCTCTGCCCTCCCGCCCTCTCAAGAATAAGTAAACATGAAAAAAAAAAAAAGAACAATTTATTCACCCTCTCCCCCACCCCTCCCAAACAGTTTTCTTTAGCACTCACTCATCTTTGTTTCTATGTATTTGCCTCTTCTGAACATTTCATATAATGGAAATCATAGAATATGTGCTGTGTCGTGTGTGTTTTCTGTTCCTTAGCATATGTTTCAAAGCTCATCCATGTTGTATCGGAACTTCGATTCTTTTTTATGGATGAGTAATGTTCTGTTGTATGAATGTTCCGCATTTTGTTGATTCATTCATCCATTCATGGACATTTGGGTTTCCACTTTTTGGCCTTTATGAATACTGCTGTGAACATTGATGTACAACTTTTTCTGTGCATATGTTTTCAGTTATGTTGAATATATAGCTAGGATTAGAATTGCTGCATCCTGTGGTAACTACGTTTAACTTTCTGAAGAATGGCCAGACCATTTTCCAAAACAGCTGCACCATTTTACATTCCCACTAGCAGTGTATGAGGGTTCCACTTTCTCCCCATCCTGACCAGAACTTGTCATTATCTGTCTTTTCTATTAGAACCATCCTAACAGTTGTGAGGTGGTATCTCATTGTGGTTTTGATTTAGATTTCCCTGAGAGCTAATGATTTTGACATCTTTTCATGTGTTTCTGGCCACTGGTTGAAGAAAATAACTTATGTCTGGAGAAGTGGCTGTTCAGATCCTTTGCCCATTTTTAAATTGGGTTATTGTCTTTCTGTTATTAAGATGTAATAGGTCTTTATGTAGTCTAGATACATGTCGTCTATCATGCATAACATTTACTGCTTCAATAGTCTTGTGGTTAAACATTGTTCTTTAGGCATTCATCCTCATCCCTTGAGATTGTTTCTTAGTCTGAAAAGAAATATCATTTAACCACATAAACTAATATAAAAGGAGCAAGGACATGTTTGTAAGTTTGTAAACCTGGGGCAATATGAATAGAATTTTTTGACCAAATGATTTCATCACTGCTCCAGAAGGTGAACTGAAACTCTGTATGTAACCAGAACATTGAATAAATAGGATTCATGAAGAATACCCGTAAGAGCAACTTACGTTCTATTGCCTATCGTCCCGTTAAGAATCTGTTAAAGGATGATAGTTCTTCCTCTTCAAACTGAATGACAGTCCCATAACTATTTTGTTCTCTCAGGTAATAGAGAATCCTACTATTATTCTAAGAAATAAGACATGCTCTCAATTCAGCAATTAAAATTACTTGCCCCGTTCCCCAGCAGGGACTTTCTCTGGGCAGAAGTCTGGGCATGGGGCTTGGTCCTGCTTCATCTCACCTGTCCCGGCCAGCTTGCTAACAGTAATATGGAAAGGAAGAAGTGGAGGAGCAGGGAAGTCTGTACTAGATCAGCACTCTGACAAAAGGGCATCACAGCCTTGGGGCCTGGTGGATTTTGAATCTTCTGTGAACACTTTCATGACCCCTTACTGGGAATGTCTGACCATACTTCTGGAAATACAGGCAATGAATTCTCTTGAACTGCTTGTTCTACCTCAGTCTTGGCTTTCCTTCAGTCCACTCCATACAGACTCTTGGCACTGGGGACCTGTCAGCCCTCTAGTGGGACCTTTGAGGCAGAATTCCTTTTAAAATGACTCCAGGCTGACCCCCTACTGTGGACTCTACATATGGTCTCCAAGATTCACATACCTTTAAAAGGTTCATGGTTAAAAAGTAGAACAGTCACCCCCCAGGCATAGCCCTCTCTCTACTCTGCTGCCATAAAATGTAGTAACTTCCTCTGGTGGGAGTCTAGCACCCACCCACTATTGGCCAGCAACCTGTGCCACACTCTCAGAGGTCCTAAGGAACCCCTCCTCACTGGGCTTGGTATTAGATGCCAGTGTCCTTGCCCACGTGGGGGGTGGGGGTAGGGGTGAAAGCAGAACTCCCAGGGCAGCTCTATCCAAACAAAATCTCCCAGAGCCTACCCAGTCTTCAGCCACCTCCCTCTTAGACACTCTGTATGAATGAGAATCTAACCAGCCCTTCACCATTTACTTGAAATGTCCACATTGTAATCTTCATCACAACTCATTCTGGTATCCGGTATCTGTCACTTCCTGGTGCATCAGTCACAATTTAACATTTAACATTCTGTAAAATAATATAATGAAACAAAATATTATGCTACCTTATCCCAAGAAGAATTTAATGCCAGCTACTAAAGGGAAATGGGAAAAGAAAGCAGTTAGGAAGAGAAGAGGTTTGGTGTGACATGCAGTTAGAAGTGTCTGATGGGTGGGGCACCTGGGTGGCTCAGTCCGACTTTGGCTCAGGTCATGATCTTATGGTTTGTGAGTTCGAGCCCCATATCAGGCTCAGCTCAGAGCCTAGAGACTGCTTTGGATTCTGTGTCTCCCTCTCTCTCTGCCCCTTCCCTGCTCACACTCTCTCTCTTTCAAAATAAATAAACATTTTTAAAAAATTTTTTAAAAAGTGTCTGATGGGCAGGAAAAGATCTGAGGGTGGAATCCATAAAGGAATTGCGAGCCACAGAGGTGACACTTAACAGTCATGAAAAGAGATATCCCAAGAGCTAATAGGTGAGTATTAGGAGCCCATGAACAGAGAGCTAAGGTCCAAGTGAGGGAATGTGCCCAGCCAGAGGGTAAGAGAAGAAAGAAACATTGAAGGAAACAGGGGAGGAGGAAATCTGAATGGTGACTCACCATTGCCAAGGGTAGAGGGGCTGAAGGGTGAAAAAGCGAGGAAGGGGTTCCTGGCAACCTCCAAGAGAGCAATTGCATTATGACAGTAAAGACAAAAGCCAGATTTCAGGTGTATGAATAAAGAAGATATACATGTGATAGAACTAGAACATTCACAGAGAAAACTGCCTGAAAAGAAGCTCAAAAACTGGTTAGATGAAGCAATATTGTATTAAAAAAAATCCCCTCACAATGGTACTTGAAAACCAGATACGACTGAAACTGCTTACTCTATTGGGCCATCCTTCCTCTTTCTGCTGACAGGACTTAATTTGTTTACCAGTATGTCCAGCCTCTTGACATAAATCATAATTTATCTATCCCATTCTGTTTTGACAGTGATTAGTCAGGTATGACCCAGTTCTAAGCCAATGGATTGTAAAGCGAATCAGGAGGCTTCAACAAATATTTACCTCCCTAATGAGAGGAGGAGGGGAAGAGAAAGGCTCTCTCATTCTCATCTCTGGCCAGACCCCCACCTTGCTGCCTTTGGATGCACTAAGTGAGGATGTGTGTCAGGATCTGCACAAGGATCTTGAGACCAAGAGGGGCAGACCAGAAGAGTCAAAGCCACCATGCAAATACTGAGCTTCCCCCACAAGGATGGGTCCACATGCACTTGCCCCTCTGGTCTGGGGATCAGGAGCATTCGCATCGCCTGGGAGTTTCCAAGAAATACAGACTCTCAGGGCCCACCCCAGACCAACTGAATGACAATCTATATTTTAACAAGTTCCTCCAGTGATTCAGATGTATTTTGAGAAGCACTAGCTTAAACTCCTATTGGTTGGGTTTTTCTGCCACTTACAGTTTAATACATAGGGGTTTATGAGGTGAAGAAGTAGTAGGTCATCAAAGGAGTGAAGATTCTGTAGAGAATTAGATGAATATGGAAAGATGAGACCAAGAATAAAAGCAAAGTTCCCACATGGCTTGGATCTCAGTAAGGAGAGCAAAATCATGTTTGGAGTGGATGTAAGAGGCAATGGTGAGTTTCCTAGCAACTCAACAAGTGGTGACTATAGGAACTACCGGAGGAGGCCTCAGGAAAGTTGGACAGCTTGTAAGGACTGGACCCCATGTACACAGATCTACCCTCTGCACTCTAAAACCCCGGAACAGAGATAGTGGATGGCTGCAGATCGATGTGGTGTGGACACTGGCTGAGTGGCGTGGGGCTGCGGTGGCCAAGATAATGACGAGAGTCATCATTACAAGGCTGACTATGGAGCAGGAAGTGGATTTAAAAATGTGAGTAAATGGCCTAAATACAACAGCAAAGCTTCGCATACAATCTGGGGAAGGCCCCAGAGCATGTTCAGGGGCTGCGAAGGAATAGAAGAAAAAATAGGCAAGAGCAGTTGACTAGAAAGAGGGGCACCAAATTTGAAATCTCAGAGATTAAACAATGATTTATGATTATGTGAATTTAAAATAAAAATGTTCTTAATGAGAAAGGAAAGCGAACTTCATCAACCAGCCAGGGGATGTGCAGTTAATGTATTCTTGATTAAAAGGTAAAAATTAAGGTCTACCTTTAATAGAAACAAAGTACTCTTCCCATTTGAAATGAAATATTTTCTATAGTGCTCAATAAATATTTTCCCTATAGTATTCAGTAAATCTTACCAGATATGACTCAAACTTTAAATGATAATAGATGTACGATTTCACCTCAGGGGCTCAGGATAAAAACTGAAGCCAACTATATTAGTTTCCTCAGGCTGCCATAATGAATTACCACAAACTGGGTGGCTTAAAACGACAGAAATATATTGTCACACTGTTCCCAAAGACAGAAGTCTGAAACTAAGGTGTCAGCAGACTCTGTTCCCTCTGAAACCTGTTAAGGAGAATCCTTCCTTGTCTCTTCTAGTTTCTGGTATTTGCCAACAGTCTTTGGTGTTCTTTGGCTTATAGGTGGATGCATCATTCCAATCTCTGCCTCCATTTTCATATGGCTTTGTTCTTCCCCAATGTCTCGGTCTCTTGGTCTCTCCTCTTTTAATAACAATGCCAATCTTATTGGATTAAGGGCCCACCCTACTCCTGGAGAGCTCCATTTTAACCTAGTACATATGCAAATATCCTACTTGCAAATAAGGTCACATTCTGAGCTACTGGGGAGAGGTCAACCAACATATCTTTTTAAGGGACAAAATTCAGTCAATAACACTAACCCAGTGAGAAAAACTGTGTTGGGGTTAATTATTTAGATAAAGAGATTCTTCATGCCCAAATTATTAGAGGCAAAAATCCCACAATGGCACATTACTCCCAGTTCCTGGTTCTGGACCTCTCTGAGTAAGTAAGGCAAGTGGACGCCAAGGAACGGTGATAGAATAGAAACACTGCACAAGGCTGGGGTTCTGGGCTCCGGTCACATCATTCTTATCTGGCTGTCACCCCTCTTCTTCACTCTGTATCTTCAGCAAGGGATCAGGCTCCACCCATACGTCTGTTAATCTCTGTTCAAGAGTCCTCAAGATCCGAAAAACCCAGTAAGGAGCCCTGAGGCCCTAGGCTACAACTGAATGTGAAATCAAGACTAGCACTCCCCATTCACATTTTTTCATTAACGTACCTGAAGAGAGAATAGACAGAAATCCTACTAAATCAATTCTAAGACCAAAGTTGTAGAAGTCTGTATATTTTGTAAAGACTCCGAAAACGAGTGGAAAGTAAAATAAGAAGTTCTGATAGAGCATATAGTATTTTCCAACTTTTTGATACATAGTACAAATTGTTATTGTATTACAAGTCTAATGGTTGCTATATTGTAACTATTATCTTCACCCAGCAGGGAGAAAATGCAACAAATTATCATGGTGTCAAAAAGATACAACAGGCACTGCGGGCGTGTAGCATTCTGTCCAGGAACTACTCTAGTTTAAGTGTAGGATTTGCCAAGTGATAGAAATTTCTGTCTAGCTACTCTGGAGACTTCTAGAAACAAAAAAACAAAAACAAAAAAAAACAAAAGACTTTTCTGCTTTTAAGAGACAGTGGCAGGCAAGTGGTAATTTTCCCAAAATTAAAAGTGACACTGGTCTCTGATTAGCCAGAGATCTTCGAATGCAAATCTGATTGTGTTCCTCCTCAGCTCAAAAACCTTCAAAGCTTTTTCATTATCTTTAGGATTATCTTTAAGGAGGATCATAAAGTCCAGAGGGTGCTCTCCCTATCTTTCTCCAGCCTTATTTCCTGCCGCACAGACTATGCTTTCATCAGTGAGAACATCCTCATCCTCTGTGTCTCTCTGTCTCTCCCTCTCCTCTCCTAAGATCTTTGCAGTTAATTTCACTCCCCCTTCAGATTTTTATTCAGATGTCACTTCCTTGACAAAACCCGCCCTCGCTCCCCAGCTCGACAGCCAGATCAGGTCTCCCTATGATAGGATACTATACTTCTTCTAACAGAGTTTGTATTTATATATTTATGTGATTTTTAAATTACTATCTATACTAGAGTCCGGAAAGGAAATACACCGACTCAGATCGTTCGATTAAGACAATTTAACAAAGAGACAATGCACAGAAGTGTGAGTAGATTAAGAGCGCCGACAACAGGGTGCCTGGTTGGCTCAAAAGGTTAAGCATCTGTCTTTTGACTTCGACTCAGGTCATGATCTCGTGGTTCATGAGTCTGAGCTCTGCATTGGGCTCTGCGCTGACAGCACAGAGCCTACTTGGGATTCTCTCTCTCCTCTCAGTTTCTCTCTCTGCCCCTCCCCCACTCATGCTCGCTCTCTTTCTCTCTCTCTCTCTCTCTCTTGCTCTCTGCACACAGGGCAGGAGGCAAGTGGGAGAATAAAGAAAAAAATCAATTATCATAAGTGGCAAACCCACCTCTGTGACTAGTCTTGACATCAAAGCTGATAATCACAGCTCCTTTCTTCTACCATGTTCTCTTTACTCTTGGTCAGCAGTGGTTGGGATGACTCAGACCTTTTTTCCTGCAGGTTCTGAGTCCTGAGGACAACAATTTTCCATTGACGGTTTTGTGAAGCAACAACTAACTATATTTCTCCTTAGTAAGCAGCCAATACCATCCTGTGGCCGGAGGAGCCTTAAATAACCAAGCAGGTAGTCTTAGCTTCCAATTTAATGGAACCATGGCTATGTTTTGAGCAGAACATAAGCCTTTTTTCTCCCTTGTGAACAGGGGCTTCCAATGAAAAGCCACCTGGCAAAGGAGACTGAGAGGTGCTGCACAGGAATCAGCCTTTGTGGGCATGACGGAGAGAGAATAAATAGAAAATGACCACATGATGAGAAGAAATGGGAGAAGACACTACTGCCACCAGAGACCAGGGAAGGTAAAGGTCAGGAGAAGGGGCATGCAACTATCTTAGATGTGGAAGTGATCGAGGATGAATCCTGCATATAACAAGTTAAAAATAAAAATAACTATACCCCCTGGTAGATAATCCAGGAAATATCCAACAAGTAGTTAGAAATAGAGCCTACTGCTCAAGCAAGAAGGACAGGCTGGAAAATACGCTTTGGAGAGGTGGTCATAGGAATCACCGAATGAGATTCAAGAGGTGGATGAGATTCAGATTCAACAAAGATTTACTGACCATCCTCCTGGAGATTCCCAGTCATCATTCTCTTCACAACAGTGTTGTGATACATGGAACTGTCTCCATTTTTGACATGAGAAAACAGAATCTGAAAGATTAAGTGACTTTCTCAAAATTACATCGAGGCAAAGAGCCTGGGTCTCTAGGGACCTCACCAAGGGAAAGAGAAGAGATAGGGAGTTGTATTTCTGAGCACCTCTTATGCACGAGGGATTGCACTAGTCATTTTGTTTATATTATCTCACTTAATCCTCATGCAATGTGATGTTCAGTTTTATTGCAACCATTTTACACATGAGGAAACTGAGATGCTCTGTAGAGTTAAGTACCTTGCCCAAGATCACAAAGTTAGGAAGAACAGAGTCAGAGTCTGAAGCCAGGACAGGTGCCAAAGTCTGTAACTGTTCAATTGTATCACACTACCAGGGGGCACAGAACACATTTAAATGATGAGAGAAGAAAAAAGATCCAAGAAAGGAATAGAAAAGAATTCCTCAAGAAAGCATGAGAAAATCTCCAAATACCCTAGTATCTTGGAAGGCACTTGGAAGGGGAGAGTTTGTCACTGGCAGAGCCCATGTTTTCATGGAAAGTGCAGTGAATTCTAGCTCCAAAAGTGCTCCAAATTGGCTGTGAGACCCTACACCAATCTCTTAGCTTATCTGGGCTTTATTTCCTCATGATAAAAAGTACAGAGGCTTCTACTTTACCTACAATTTACCTATATTCATATTCATCATTACCTCATGTCCAGACAGATGTTCTACCTGCCTGTGCTTAGGATCCCATCCCTTCCTGCATCCTCCAACACCGTGTTGGAAATTACCCTTTCTTTGTGTCTTTGATCTCTCTCTCCATTTGCCACTTCAGCACTTAAAACATACTCAAGTCTCTCTCATCAAAAGATTAAACTCCTTATATTCATCCTGATTCCCTATATAATTAGCTACCACCCCCCTTCTTTCTCTTTCCTGTCATAGTCAAGCTTCTAGAAAAGTCATAGTGTCCAGGTCTACAAACCAAGCCACTGCAATCTGCTTTCTCTCCCCTCCTTCCTTTGAAATGGTTCTGCTGATGCCACTTCCTGTTTGCTTTGCCCCTTGACTCTATGCCACCTCTCACATTATTGATCATTCATTCCCCTTTTCCTGAAATTGTACCCAGGTCTTCTGTCATGCTCTTCCTTTCTTACTCTAGATCATATTTTGCTAACTTGGGGAACCAGAGTTATGACCATACTCTTCAGAAAATGCATATACAGAGAAAATGCAGCTTTTATTTTCCTAAAACACTAAAGCCAACACACAGATCTTCAAGAAGCTGAGGTACCTCAATTTATACAGGCTGCCTGAGCACTCAGCCATGCCTATGACTTCAGCTATTGCTTAATACCTAACTCTATGTATCTTTAACCAGGGTTGACAACTCAGTTCTTACCGCTCACCAGCTGTGTGGCTTTGGGACAGGTAGTTCACCTGTCATATCTCAGTTCCTCGTCTGTAAAACAGAGATCAAAATAGAATAACCCTGATATGGATGTTGTGAGTTGCAACAGGTAAAATTCTTCAGACATTGCCTAGTACCATAATTAGTCATTAATAAATGCTTGTTATATAACTAGATCTCTCTACCTCCCTTCCTCCCTCCGCATCCCTCCTCTAAGTCAGTTTACTCAACTGATAAAGAATATTTCAACCCGAAATCTCACATAAATGTCCAAAACTGAGCTTGTCTACTCCACCACCCAAACCTCCTCTTCCTTCAGCACTTCTAATACCTGGATTCATCTTTATAGCATGCCAGGGTCATGAACAGAATAGCAGCCATTTATCTATCTCTGCACCCAATGTAGGGCTCGACCTCACGACCCCAAGATCAAGAGTCGGATGCTCTACCAACTGCGCCAGCCAGGTGCCCCCCTCTATCAACATTTTTTAGATATAGTTGGTCAACTGCTACAAATCTACCTCCCCCCTTATATTCCTCCATCTTGTCTATAAGGAAGTCTATCAAATGTCTTACTGAAATCCTGTTGCCATTCTTTTGTTCTAAAAACAACTGTCACAAGAACTATGGAAGGACTTGTGATTCAGAGAGGGAAAATAGCTGTAGAAAATTAAATGCAGCAAATAAATAGTCTTTAAAATCTCAATCAGAGCAGTTAGATACAAATCCTTTACCATTATTTAACATATACAGTTCAAAAAGAACAATGAATGGCAAAGATAAAAAGAAAACTTGAATCAGGGGAGCCTGGGTGACTCAGTCCCTTAGGCATCAGACTCTTGGTTTTGGCTCAGGTCATGATCTCACGGTTCATGGGTTCGAGCCCCACATCGGGCTCCATGCTGACAGTGCAGAACCTGCTTGGGATTCTCTCTCTCCCTTTCTCTCTCCTGGCTCCCTCACGTACTCTCTCTGTCTCTTTCAAAATAAATAAACTTAAAAAAAATTTTTTTTAAAGAAAGAAAACCTGGGGCACCTGGGTGGCTCAGTCAGTTAAGCGTCCGACTTCGGCTCAGGTCATGATCTCGCGGTTCATGGGTTTGAGCCCCACATCAGGTTCTGTGCTGACAGCTCAGAGCCTGGAGCCTGTTTCAGATTCTGTGTCTCCCTCTCTCTGCCCCTCCCCCACTCGTGCTCTGTCTCTCTCTTGTCTCAAAAGTAAACTATATAAAAAAATTTTTTAATGTAAAAAGAAAACCTGAATCAGAACCACTCTCTTAACCAATTTCTCCGACATCTTATTATGAAGGAATTGGAAATACCAGTATTATGCTAACATGTATTATTTTGGCATTTTGCTACCATATTTATACTTTGCTTAACTGTTTAGTCATCCATATTGGGTCCTTTCCATAGTATGGATTACTCCCTGCAGAACTGTTCTTACTCAGCAGCTTTTTGAAAACTCAGCTGGCCTTCATCAACAGATAATACAAGAAACAGTTTATAAACTAATTATTTTGTTTGTGCTAAACATTGTTTACAACAGCTTCACTTGAGAAATTCCTTTCAAACATATGTTACGAAAGTTTCGCTTCCCAGAAGTAATGTTTTTCTCTCACGGTTAATTAAATTTCTGTAAATGACCATGGTTTCCTTTTCACTTTGGTTTCTAACTGTTTTACTGTAATGTCTGTCTATGCCCTCCTGGCCAGGACATATGTCTTCTATATGTCTTCAATACCACCACCACAATTATTAACCTTCTACTCTATTTTACATGGTCATCATTTTTTTTTAAAGTTTATTTATTTGAGAGAGAGAGAGAGAGAGAGTGTGTGTGTGTGTGTGTAAGCAGAGGAGTGCAGAGCCCAAGTTGGACTCGATGTTACCAACTGTGAGATCATGAGTCAGAAGCTTAACCAACTGAGCCACCCAGGTATCCATAGCCATAGTTTTAAAAACATTGTATTTATTTACTTTTTTACATGTGTATCTAGTGAGCTGCCTCAAATCCTTGGTTGAAAAATCTAATTTTAGATTAATTATAAATTAATTGTTTAATATGGGTGCCATCATTCCCAGTTAACCCCTCTTACTATTTTTAATGTTCTAAGGTCACAAATATTGTTTACGCATCATCAAGGGGCCATGCCTGAACCAAATAAGCTCACCTGGCAATTTCAGTGACCGCCCACTGCCCGGAGTGACCAGACCAAACATACCTCACCCCACATAGGTGTGTCAAGTCATCTCATCCATAGAGCAGACCTCTCTCTTATCCAGTGTCCATGCACTATATATGATTTCATGAGATAAGGTGACTCAGATGAATTGATTATTCAATAATAATTTCCTTCTCTAATTTCTAATTGAGGATCCTAATTCCATGCCTCTTACCTCTCCTTCCTCCCTCTTCTGGCCATTTAATGATTCCATTCTTCATCTTCAAAAAGACGAAATGTATATAAAACATGAACAAACACTAGGCTGGTAAAGTTCCATACTTGAGACAAGAAAGAATTCAGAGTCTGATTCCCTACAGTCAAATGGAAAAGAAGGACATTCTTTTCTTATTTCAGGAAGCTCTGAAATAAAGTTTCTTCTAGAATTATCTATAGAAATCTCCTGCATTTCCCACATGGAGTAAATGTCTAAATTGTCCACTTCTTTTTGATCATGGAGATCTAAGCAAGGCCTGGTCAGGAAAATTGATCTTTCTCAGTTACAGAGAAGTTATTTTAAGATTAGGCTCCTTGATTTACTCTTTTCTTTTAATTTTCCACCACTAGTGAAACCTAATATATGTATATAACATTCTTTAAGGAAGTAATTATGTAGATACAAGGAAGATGTAATTCTCTTACTTAGCCAGTCTCCAGGAGAAAAATCTACAATGAGGGAAAAATGCTTTCAGAGATATATTATCTTTTGTTTTCATTTTTCTCACATCTTGTGAAAGGGCTACTTGTAATTCTGCCTATTTCTGATGAAAACTGCAAAATGCTAGAATTTTTAATTGTCTTATCATACTTCAATAAACAAACATGATAAGGGAACACTGTCAATAACAGAATAGTTGATCACCTTGTGCAGGTAATTGATCATTCATACTATTTGCCCATCCCAAGGACTGAATCCAAATAGATTCTTAATTAATTTGGGAAACTGGAACAGTCTCAGAAATTTCGACAATAATGCATCTTAGTCACAGGTAATTTACTATGGAGGTAATGAAACTGGAGCCTCAGGGCCCCTTCACTGGATTTTTCCTAAGCCCTGTAAGGGGACCTTAATGTGTCCACAGAGTCACATATTTTTGTAAAGTTTGAAAAGTGAATTGTTTGATTCTCTTTTTTTTTTCTCAGAAAAGGACTCCAAAATTGCATAAGCTTTGGACTGCATAAAATCTGGATGTATGCCTCATCTCAATGAAAAGCATTTTAGCAGTTTATTTTTCTCCACAGTAAGACTGTAACTACAGCAAACCCGCTCTCTTCTGTAAAATACTGTTTCAATTGCATAAGATGGAGAAAGAATGTGTGCCTATTTGGGTCATTTATATTAGGCTATTTTAAAAGTAATATGGAAATGCAATTTGGAAAACAGGGCCTTTTTACTATTCAAATAACTCCAACTGTAATATCAAGAATTAAGTTTTAACTTCTATTAATACTTTGGCCATAACTCATGTTTCCCAATAAACTAGGGAAACTTGGCAATAACTCAATATACAATTAAGATTTTATAGAGAGAACCAATTTTTTTAAGTTTGTGCCCATAAAGAGTTTAAATAATATGTCTTCTCCAGATCTCCCTATCTAAACAAAGTAAATTAAGAAAAAAAAATCAACCATTAAAAATTACATGTCCATTATAACCTGTGGGTAAGGAGACTAAGGTTTTCTCAAATCAGCATGTTTACAACATATGGGCATCTTTCATCAAAGAGCTCGCTTTCTGCAGTTTAAATCCTAAACTATGCTTGCTGATCTTGGCCACAAGGAAGTTAAAGAAAAAGGTAGTTTATCAGACATCTTTGTACCCAAAACCACCTAGATTTTTGTGAGCCATAGTCAACACCTCAAATTATACTGAGAAACAAACAGGCAGCCAAGGGGAAACGTGGAGTACAATTCTGAACAAGTTATAATTTCATTCCTTGTAGCACGTGCCTCTTACCCATAAAGTAGCTCAATTTGACATGATCTGTGGCTCCTGATGGCCTCTAAGAGTGTGTTGCAGACATCCAGCCTAATGCTCACTAGAGCCACCTCACATAGTAGTCTTAAGGCTGTCACCCACAGTAGGTGCTCACCCCTAAATACCCATTGGTGATATACCATGATGATTATGGCAAGCCGGTACTGAGAATCTATTGCTCAGGTGACCTTGCCCACAACTCCCACCTAGATCAACTTGTCTCCCTTCCACAAAGTCTCTTAGATTTTCTCTCTTACCTAAGAGATAGTCCCTCTTAGATTCACATAGTCGAAATAAAAGATTCAGTGATAGATTTTTGCACCTCAAGAGTGAAGAGGTTTGGTCAAGGACAAGTGTTTCAACTTCAGGGTAGGGAGGAAAAAGGCTAACAGTTCCAGAAAGGACCCTGATATCAGAGTTACAACAGTGTCTTTCTGCTTTAAAAGTGACTAACATTTTTTTGAATGTTATTTATTTATTTTCAGAGAAAGAGCATGAGAAGGGAAGTGGCAGAGAGAGAAAGAGAGAGAATCCCAAGCAGTCTCCACACTATCAGTGCAGAGCCCAGCTCGGGGCTCAGTTCCATGAACCATGAGATCATGACCTGAGCCAAAACCAAGAGTTGGGCTCTTAACCGACTGAGCCACCCAGGCGCCCCAAAAGTGACTGACATGTTTAAGGTACATACCATGTGCTGGGCACTATACCATTATCTATACATGCATGGGCTATACACACATTATCTCATTTAAACAACTACTAACAGGCCTATGAAGGAGATTTTCTTATCACTGCCATTTTACAGGTAAGGAAATGGATTCATAGCTAGCAAGTGAAGGAGAAATTTTGGATTAATTAATTAATTAATTATTTGCTTAAAGTAATTCCTACAGCAACATGGGGCTTGAACTCACAACCCCAAGATTAAGAGTCACATGCCCTTCCGACTGAGCCAGCCAGGCACCCCAAAATTCTGGATTTAAATTCAGACTGTCTCACTCAAGAAGCCTGGATTTGAAAACATTGCTAATGTGTCCCAGGGTCTGAAACAGAATCTCTGGCAATCTGTGACAGGATTTTATTTGGGACACAGATCCTTCCATTAAGTATTGAGAAAGTCATGTTCTTTTGAAAGTCTTTCAGTCCTTCTTTTCCTATCAAGGAGAAAGGTTCAGTTTGGTGAATTGTCAACCGCTCCCTAACCCTTGGTCCTCTGCTTTTGTAAACAATGAGACCAAACCACAGGCTCAGCCCTGGGCAGGCAGTGACCTCTAGCTGGAATTGAACAAGTATTTTTGTGGTATTTATTTTCATACACTTTACGTTTATGGAGTGTGATGTGGGTTTTTTCCTCATGTAATAAAACACATTTTTCTTTTTCAGTAAACATATGTAAATAGTGGTCATGTTAAAGAAAAATATTAGGTAAATGTAATGATCAGCTTTATGGCTAGGCTATAAACCCTAGTGATCCCATCAAACACTAATCTAGGTGTTGCTATGAAGGTATTTTGTGGATGTGACTAAAGTCCATAATCACTAGATTTATGTAAGGGGTGATTCTAGATTATCAGGCTGGGCCCAATGTAATCAAAAGAGTCCTTATAAGAGAAAAGAGAGAAGAAAGAGAGTCAGAGAAGGAGCTGTGAGGACAGACGGGATACAGCCACAAGCCAAGGGATGAGGGCAGAAAAAGGCAGAAAATGGATTTTCTCCTAGACCTCCCCAAAGGACATAGCCCACTGGACACCTTGACTTTAGCCCAGTGAAAGTGATTTTGAACTTGTGACCTCCAGAACTGTAGGGGAGTAAATTTGTGTTGTTTCAAGCCACTTAGTTTGTGGTATTTCATTACAGTGGTAACAGAAAACTAATACACTAGTTAGTCTGTGATGTTTGCTAGGCCTCAAACAGCAAGAGTGAGCCTTTTTACAACTCCTGCCTAGAAACCCTAGGGTCAGACTGCTTATTAAATGACTTAGAGAGGGGTCGCCTGGCTGGCTCAGTCAGTACAGCATGTGACTCTGGATCTCAGGGTGGTAAGCCCAAGCCCTATGATGGGTGTGTAGAGATTACTTAAAAAAAAAAAAAAAAAAATAGAGAGCACAGCACTCTTCTCTCTAAATTTTCAATATGTTAGTCTATGCCTGCTAACATGTTATTGGTACACAGTAGGTGCCTGGGTCACCATGAGGAAGCGATCTTAGGACTGAGGGTTTGCTGCTTCTTAACAAATTGTTTCACAGATACTGACTCCAGGCCTTTTGACCCTCTGCTCTTGTTGTGAATTTCTTAACCATCTTTAGGTCTGACCACCCACTAGCTATAACCTTTTGTTATGCCGTTTGCCTAGAAAGTGTTCTCCTTCCTGATTTCTGACATCTCGTTTAACTTAACCTTCTTATTTTGTCCTCATCTCTGTTTCATGATCTAGTGGCTGGTTTTATTCTCGTCTGGATCTTCAATGGGTACATGACTCTCATGCATTGCTCACATACGCTGTTTAACCCATCACAAACATTGATTTCTGGTCCTGCAAGTAGGTCTTCTTTATGGACGTCAAAATCAGGAAAAAAGACCCCTTTTCTGGGTACCTGGGAGGCTCAGTCAGTTAAGCATCCAACTCTTGATTTCAGCTCAAGTCATGATCTCATGGTTAGTGAGTTCGAGTCCTGCATAGGGCTCCACACTCACAGCACATTCTCTCTCTCTCCCTCCCTCTTTCTCTGCCCCTCCCTGCCTTGTGATCTCTCTCAAAATAAATAAATAAACTTTAAAAATAAATAAATAAGGGGCGCCTGGGTGGCTTAGTTGGTTAAGCAACTGACTCTTGATTTTGGCTCAAGTCTTAATCTTGCAGTTTGTGAGATTGGGCCCCACATTGGGATCTGAGCTGGCAGTGTAGAGCCTGCTTGGAATTCTCTCTCTCCTCCTCCCCCACTTGCATGTGCACTCTCTCTCACTCTCTCTCTCTCTCTCTCTTTCTCTCAAAATAAATAAACTTTAAAAACCTAAATAGTAAGTAAACTTTAAAAAAGACTTTTTTTCTATTATAGACTCATAGTTTATTTTTAAATAGTATCTTAAAATAATAAATGTAAAAAGATTAATAAGCTTGTTTTATACTTCTATAATCAATATGAACTTAATATTTTGGTTGTTTTTAAAAAAATACTTATGTAGAGCTTTTCATTAATGACTCAGGCTGTAAACTTGTAACTTTATATGTTCTAACAGGCAGGTAAGTCATGGTTTGTGAAATCTTTTCCTTGATGTTGAACATTTGTGTTATTTCTAACCTTTTGTTATAATATATAGCACTAGCAAAATTAAAAAATCTTAAAATGGAGAGAAAGTTTAGAAATATTTCCTTAATACAGGTATATCCTATGACATTCCATATTACCCAGGTTCTGCTTAATACACTAGTGAAACTCACTGTTTCACAGAAGAGCCCATTCCATTTTTCCATTATGAACTGTTCTAATACAAAGTTCTATATCTTTAACTCCATCTGCCCTTGTCCAGGCCTCATTCTATCCTATCCTGTATTTGCAGTCTGGACTCCAGACCTGAGGTCAAGACTCTTACCCTGTCCCCTAACCCACAGGCACCCATTATCCATCAACATGAACTTTAAAAAATATATATCCATCTTCAATGGAACATTTTTTAAGGAGGCTTATAATATGTTTAGTCTTGATGCTTTTATATTTTCACAGAATGTTTAACAATTATATTTGTTACTTGAGCAAATGTAAAACAAAGCTATATATTTACTTCTGATAGATACATAGGCAAACCTGATAAAAATGTATTCTTAAGTTACTTTCACTTATTAAATTAGTACTACTAATTGGCAGTGACAAAATAATCCTTGCCACTAAGTGAGCTACATCAACTCTTCACACTAAATTTCTGACACAAAGTCGATTAACAAACTAACAGCTGCTCTGATAAACAAAGTTCCCTGGAGAATGAGAAGCTGTCAGTCTATGGCTCAGATGAGAACACACTGTAATACACAGTCACTACAACATACTAGAAAGTTGCAAAAACTATACATTGGTCTGGTTTTCTGGTGTTCTTGTACAAGAACTTCCAAGCTTAGGAATTCCAAAGAAGTTAAAATAAATACTAAAATAGCAATTGAATAATTCCAAATTTTAAGAAAGGAATGGAGAAAAGTTGAAAATAATTTCATAAAGGTATCCCAGGATTTAAAAGGAAAATGTTGTTGTGGGGCAATCAAGGCACAATTATAATGGTGAATGGGGACTGGACACATTGATTGTGAGATCCCATCGCTGAATTATAGGTTCCGTGAGGACTGAAACCTGGTGTTGCCTGTGCTCTGGGACAGCACTTTCATCCAGAAAACGTCTGGCCTGTTGTAGGCACTAAAAGTAACAAAATTCCATTATTATGCTGAAAAATACAAATATAAACATGGATAAATAAACACTCCATATTCAAACTTACAATAAATTGTTAACTAATCCTAAGAACGAAAACTAAATCATCTTAACCACAAACTTAATATTTTATTGAGACATACAAATGCTGAAAGAACTCATTACCAGCAGACCTACACTTTTAAGAAATATTAAAGAAAGTCCTTCAGGCAGAAGAAAAATGATACCAGATGGAAATACAGATATAAACAAAGGAATAAAGAACACTGGAAATTGTAATTATATGGATAAATTATATGATTTTTTTCTCTCATTTAAATCTCTTTAAATGATATTTGAATGTTTAAACAAATATAATGACAATGTATTATAGAGTTAACAACATGTATAATTAAATTATTACATCAATAGTGTAAAGGCTGGGAGGAGAAAAATGGAAGTACATATTATAAGTTACCTTAAATATGTGAAGTGATGGGGGTGCCTGGGTGGCTCAGTCAGTTAAGCATCTGATATCTTATTTTTGTCTTAGGTCATGATCTCACAGTTTGTGAGTTTGAGCTCTGTATCAGCCTCTGCACTGACGGTGCTGAGCCTGCTTGGGATTCTGTCTCTCCATCCCTCTCTGCCCCACCCCTGCTTACTCTCTCTGTTTCTCTCTCAAAATAAATAAATAAACTTAAAAAAATTTTTTTTAATATGAAGTGAATAATATCATTTGAAGGTACACTGGGATAAGTTAAAAAGTATACTATAAACCCAAAAGCAACCACAAAAAAAACACAAAGAGTTATATTAACAAGCCAATATAGGAAATCAAATAGAATCATAGAAATAATACTTAGAAACCTTAAAATGGAGAGAAAGAGAGAACAAAAAATGGATGAAACAAATGGAAAATAAATAGCAATGTGATAGACTTAAACCAAGCATGTCAATAATCACATTAAATGTAAATAATCCAAATACCCCCCAAATAAGCCAAGATTATAGGTTTGGACTTTTTAAGAACACAAAACAAGAATGAACTCTAAGGTGCCCAAGAAAATACTTTAAATATTACTAAGATAAAAGAAGGTCATTTTATAATGATCAAGGAATCAATTCATCTAGAGAAAATGCCATCAGAAGCGGGCTCTTTTTAAGATTTTACTTTTTTTTAATGTTTATTTATTTTGAGAGAGACAGAGACAGACTGTGTGATGCAGGTGGCACAGAGAGAGGGAGAGAGAGAATCCCAAGCAGGGATTCTGTTCTCAGCACAGAGCACATTGCAGGGATCCATCCCACGAACCATCAGATCATGACCCGAGCCAAAATCAAGAGTTGGATGCTTAACTGACTCAGCCATCCAGGTGCCCCAAGATTTTAAGTAATCTCTACACCCCATATGGGGCTTGAACTCACAACCCTGAGGTCAAGAGTCACACGCTCTATTGACTAAGCAAGTCAGGCATCCCATGCCACCATAAGTGATTATGCTCTTAGTAACAGAGCTTCAAAATACATGAAGCAAAAACTGATAGAAATGCATGGACAAATAGACAAATCCACAATTAGTGTCAGAGATATCCATATCCCTTTCTCAATAATTGATAATAATACAAGTAGACAGAAAATCAAGAAAAAAAATAATTGAATGGCCCTATCAATTTGCTTTGACATTTATAGAATACTTCACACAACAGCAACAGAAAACATATTTTTTTCAGTTGCACATGGAATATTTACTAAAACATCATATTTGTGGCCACAAAACAGGTGTCAATAAACTTAAAAAGATTCAAGTCACACAAAGTATGTTCTCTGACCACAACAGAATTAAATGAGAAATCAATAACAGAAAGATCTCTGGAAAATCCTCAAATATTTGGAAACAAAATAACACATTTTTAAATAATCCAGGAGTCAAAGGAAAAATCAAAGGGGAAATTGGAAAGGCTTTTTTTTAACTGAATGAAAATTAAAACACAATTTATTGGGAAATTTATAGCACTAACCATCTATATTAGAAAAAAGAAATCAGTTCACTGATACAGCTTCTACCTTAATGAATTAGAAAAACAAAGCAAATCAAAGCCAGGGTAAGCAGAAGAAAGGAAACAATTCAGATTAGAGAGGAAATAAAAACCACAGATAAAATCAGTGAAATTAGTATACAAAAGTCAATTGCAGGGGCTCCTGGGTGGCTCAGTTGGTTAAGTGTCCGACTTCAGCTTAGGTCATGATCTCACGGTCTGTGGGTTCGAGCCCCATGTTGGGCTCTGTGCTGACAGCTCAGAGCCTGGAGCCTGCTTCAGATTCTGTGTCTCCCTCTCTCTCTGTCCCTCCCCCGCTCATTCTCTGTCTCTGTCTCTCAAAATAAAATAACAAAGACATAAAAAAATCAATTGCCTTTCTATATATTGGCAATGAACAATTGGACATTCAAATTTGTAAAGGAAACGATTTACAGTAGCATATAAAATACTTTGGCATAAATTTGACAAAGTATGTCCAAGACCTCCAAACTAGGGGCACCTGGGTGGCTCAGTCACGTAAGCGTCCGACTTTGGCTCAGGTCATGATCTCACAGTTCGTGAGTTCGAGCCCCATGTCAGGCTCTGTGCTGACAGCTCAGAGCCTGGAGCCTGCTTCAGATTCTGTGTCTTCCTCTTTCTCTGCCCCTCCCCTGCTCGTGCTTAATCTCTCTCTCTCTCTCTCTCTCTCTCAAAAATAAACATTTTTAAATTTTTTTTTAAAAAAGACCTCCAAACTAAAAACCACAAAATGCTGCTGAGATAAGTTAAAGACTTAAATAAATGGAGAATTATCTTGTCATGGTCCAACAACTTGATATTGTTAAGATACCAGTTCTCCCCAAATTGACCTATGAATCCAATGCAATTCCAATTAAAACCCCCAAAGGTGATACATTCTGTAACATGAACCATGAGCACATTATGCTAAGTGAAAGAAGGTAAACATAAAAGGGCAATTATTGTATGCTTTCATTTATATGAAATGTCCATAAAAGGCAAATCCATAAGAACAGAAAATAGATTAATGGTTACTAAGAGCTGGTGGTAGGGTAATGGGAAGTGATTGGTAATGGATACAAAGTTTCTTTTGGGGGTGATGGAAATGCCCTGGAATTAAATGGTGGTGAAGGTTGCGCAACCTCGTGAATATACCAAAAACCACTAAATTATACACTTAGAAAGGCTAAAAAGGTGAATTTTATCTCAATTTTAAAAAATCTACCTAAAAAAATCCCAGGAGGCATTTCGTAGAAATTGATAAGTCATTCCTAAAATTCATATCGAAATGTAATGGACCTGACATAGTCACAATAACTTTCAAAAAAGCAGAACAAAGGTAGAGCTAACTCTACCTGACTTCAATGCTTACTCTTAAAGGCACAATATTCAAGAGCGGTATTAAAGCAAAGATAGACAAATAAATCAGAACAGAATAGAGATTGCAGAAACAAACCTGCACATACATGGACAACTGATTTTTAGCAAGGATGCAAAGAAAATTCAGTGGAGGAAGGATCATCTTTTCAACCAATGGTGCTATAATAATCAGATATCCATTACAAAAAAATAAAATAAACTTCCATTCATCCATACCTTGCACTATATACAAAAATTAACTCAAAATTGAACATTGATGTAAATATACAGTCTAAAACTACAAACCTTCTAGAAGATAACATACGGCAGAATCTTTGAGACTTTGGGTTAGGCAAAGATTTCTCACATACAATGCCAAAATCACAATTCATAAAAAATACTAATAAACTGGACTCAATAAAAATTTGAAACTCATGCCTTTTCAAAGATAGTTAAGAGAATTAAAAAACAAGCCAAAGGATATATATCTATCTAATAAAGGACTTGTATTGGAATATAAAGAACTCTTATTTTATTCTATTTCATTTCATTTCATTTCATTTCATTTCATTTCATTTTATTTATAGCCCTGTAGTAAAAAAAAAAAATGAAATAGAGAATGAAAATGAGTCCCTGCAGTGTTCTGGCTTCAAGTGCTGATTGCCCTGAGAGATAACTAGATGGGGGTCTTCTCCACACTTTGGTTCCATGAGCCAGTATGTTACACTTTCAATCTGAGCTGGTTTGAGTAAGTTTTCTATTACTTGCTACCAAATATGTGTCTTCAATATGAGTCATTTAGAGGGATGGAAGTATTAGAGAGAGGAACTGAAAGAAGGAATGTAAGAATGTAAGAGTAACTGTTGAGAAACAAAAAAATTTGGTGTGATCACAAGGAACTAGTGATATGTGATCATGATTGTGGCAGCTGACTATGAATTTATTTTTCACCATCTATTAAAATTTTTCTTATTTATTTTTGAGAGAGGGAGAGCAAGTGAGATACGGGCAGAGGAGGAGGGAGAGAATCAATCCCAAGCAAGCTCCACACTGTCACCACTGAGCTGGACCCAGGGCTCGATCTTGTGAACCATAAGACCATGACTGGACTCATGATCAAGAGTCTGATGCCTCACCAACTGAGCCACCCAGATGCTCCCCACCCCCATCTATTAAAAAATTTTAAAGCATATTTCAACTCAAGAAATTAACTTCTAGATGTACATCCTAGAGAAATACTGGCACATGTTCACAAGGAGAAATGTATAAAGGACGTTCACCACAGCTTCGTGTAATAATAAACAATCACAGGCAACTGAATTGTCCATCAGAAGAGAACTATTAAATAATCCATTGTAGATCCAGACCATGGCCTGCCTGGATGCCTGGCACCAGTTTCAAAGAATATCCAGGACGTGTGGTCATGAAAGGAGCAAACTGCATCCACGAGCATATTTAAGTCTTTTAAAGAATGAAACCTACAAAACAAACCTCTAGATTTCTGTATGTGGACATGCATGTAGAGAAACGTATAGAAGACAGCAAGAAGATTCCACCTCCATCTGATAACTGAATTCACCTCCAGGAAGCGGATGAGGATTGGGAGGAGTTAAAAGGAGATTTTCAGTTTGCCCGTTTTGTTTGAAGTTTTTACACATGAATCAACACAACAGGATTTGTTTAACTCAAACAAATGATGGGGTGCCTGAGTGGCTCAGTCAGTTAAGCAAGGTTAAGCATCCGACTTCGGCTCAGGTCATGATCTCGCAGTTCATGAGTTCGAGCCCCGCACTGGCCTCTGTGCGGACAGCTCAGAGCCTGGAGCCTGCTTCGGATTCTTGTCTCCCTCTCTCTGTGTCCCTCCCCTGCTCATGCTCTGTCTCCCTCTCTCTAAAATAAATAAATGTTAAAAAACGTTTAAAAAAAAAACAAATGAAAGAGGAGGAATAATTTTTACTGAGCATAAACAGTATGCTAGCTAGTATGTAAAACAGGTAAGATACCTGCGAAATGGAAATGGCTAAATGTACACAATCTTAGGGTCAAATACGTTAGGGGTCTATGCATGTAACTTCCAGTGATAAAATAAAATCAGGAGTAAGAAAGAGAACTTTTTTTTAAGATTGATTAGGATAGGATATAAGGAACACATAATGTGTTATGTTTATGAATAGAATATTAGATTTTCTAAGGAACTGTTTTTACGTTCATCTATAGATTTCTTAACGGAAACTATGCATTTTCCCATGGAAAAAATGTTTAGGTTGTCACAAAACCTGTTATATCGCTGTTCCTTGACAGCAAGCATCAGAAATACTCTGGAAAGTAAGGCAAAAATTTACTGAACACTATGGAGGAGCTCACAGAATCTAAGGAGACATGCAACTTGAGCCCTCAGGAAAACAAAATCCAAGTGGTCCTCGCATCTAGGCTCCTGGTGGACGGCCAGAGCCATCAGTCTTTTTTGGAAATTGGAATCTTGAATCTCATGATACAAGAAGAGCACTGGCAAGCCCTTGAGTCTGTGTCAGCCTCCTCCATACCTGACACTGTCGATTCAGGTCCTGAGAATTTTGAAGCTTCTGAAAACTTTCTGAGCTCACAGTCCAGCTATGTTATTTACAAACCATGTGGCTTTGAGCATGTGACCATAACTACTTTCATCTATAAACACAGTATAAAATTATACCTAGCTCCTAGAGTTTTTGAGAGGGTTAGGTTGTAGAATACATATAAAATTATTAGCATAGAGTTTGTATTTAACTGACACTGGCTATTATTAGTTCCTATTCAGGAAAAGAAATATTCCAAAATGTTAAGTATTCATAATAGCAGATATATGAAAGAATCTTCTCTTTTATAAATTTACTCTAATGAAAGTGTCTTAATTATAAAAATGAATGTTTTTTAAGCTCTGAATTGCAAGAATCTGATGACTAGGATTATATAGGATCTGCTACTCAAAATTAGATATTTTTTGATCAAGGAACAATCTTTAGGTGTCTTGAACAGAGTTTAAGAACTACAATGTGAAATTTTACCCATGGAAATTAGCAAACTTCTTGCCTCCTAGACAAACATAATACATTTCATTGGAACTGTTTTAGCTCAATAGACTCAAGTGATTTTCAAAAGCATGTATCTCATTGTTTGCCTCTTTTTTCATACATTCATTATTCGTGATAGTCCTGTCTTGGTCTTGAACAAATAAACATCAGAATACTTAAAAATACTGAGCTGTCTGTCCTGGGAAGAAATACGTCCCAAATGACTAAAACCAAAAAGGTCACAAGATGTTTCCCTTCATTTTGTCATTTGATCTTAGATATGCTGCTCTCAAAACACAAGCTACAGTAAGTAGCTATTTAGAGACAAGACAGCCCAGATCTATCATTTAAAAGAGGAAATAAGTGGTGAGGACATTGCATTCTTCAACTGGAACTTCTGAACTGAAAAGTTTTTGTTTGAAAGAATTCCATGTGACAAGGTATCAGTGAGAGAAAAACCCCCAATCAGTGGTGGCAGATACTGTAAGTGGCCACCTGTCCAACCAGCCTCTTTTCCTAGTATGCTGGTTGGAAACCGAGATACTTGCTTTCCTAGACTGGCTGAATAGAAGTAGGGTGGCCATGTGATTTGGTTCCAGCCAATATAGTATAAACAGAAGTCTCTGCTTACAGCTTCTGGAGAAGCTTTTTTAAAGACTGGCCTGGCAGTTTCCTTTGCACTATGCCCTTCCTTCTTCCTCCTTCTCCCACTTGTAACTAACATGTTGCCTGAAATGAAGGTACCTTTCCATGTTCAAAAGGCGAGCCACATGAAGGCCTTGCAAAGCCACCATTCCAGCTCTGGAAGCTTACACCCAGATACGTTATTGGTTGAAGCAAATATATCCTTCACTTGTTTAAGCCTCTCTTTCTTGGGTTTTCAGTTGCTTGAAGGCCAACACATTTATCACTGATACAAGTAACACATCAGGGAAAATAGATTGCTCTCTGACATCAGTAGTTTATTTTTACAGAGACTATAAAAGACCTAAGAAAAAATGTATTATCAAAATGCACTAGGAAGGCTTGAGAAACTTGCTTTCTGTGATGGACAATGTGAATTTTGCTTTCCTAAGCATAAATTGACTCCTGAATCAATTTAAGGACAGAACCATTTAAGTAAAATTAACATTTAATTTTCACTTTCCTGGAGAATGAATTTTTAAGGTAATATCAATCATTTTCTGACATGTAGATACATAATAGAGTCAATCTTTTCATTTCTTTTTCCCCAAAGAAGTTAAAAGCATTCTTCACTACTAAGATGAAATATCACAACATAATAATAATTACATAATGTTTTTCATTCTGGGGCTGGGGTGGGGTCTATGAAGTAAATAAATGAGGCAACTCAGAACCAGAGATAACTGAGCTCTCAACCACTCCCTTCCCTAACCCCCTACCCCTGACATGATGTGAACTTTGGAGACAGCTCTAGGCTATTTCTAATGTTTATAATCAAAATGACACAATTGAATCTTAAGCTAGGGTAGATCTCCATTATCTAGATTAGGCCAATCTCCTCTAAAGGAAAAAGACTTTTGAACTATAGGCAAGGTTTGGCTGCCATAAAAGAGCTCTGTGTCCCCCTGTGAGATGTCCACTTGCAGACCTCTGTAGATCTACCAGATCAGAGTTCTCAGCCTCCCAGGGATTAAGTTAGGAGGTTGGTCATCACATGTATAATTTAAGGCACGGAGCTCTCCTGGGTTCACTCAAGGAAAACCTTGGGGAAAAAAAGAAATGGAGGAAGAAGAGACTATAAGTCTACCGCTTCCTCCACATGCCTACATTTGAGCCTGAGTTGCTGTGCTGTATGCACATCTACTTAAGGGACTTTGGAGTAAGTTTTCATTTGTGGTGGTTTACATTGCTTTAAAAAAAAGGAAAAAAAAACCAATAACTGCATTAAGGTACATCCTAGTGCCAATTTTATTTATGTACCACTTTTAGAAAAAGAGTTTATTTTTAAGTAATCTCTACACCCAAGATCAAGAGCCGTATGCCCCACCGACTGAGCCAGCCAGGTGCCCCATCCTAGTGCTAGTCTTAAATACAAATAGGTTACTTGGGAGAGGTAACATTAACTCATCACCCTTTCCATACACATTAAAAACTAGCTAAGTTAGCAAATTAGTAAATTAGAGCATGGGAGCAGTCTGGATCTATTCATTTGACTCTCAGGTGGTTAATTCTTCACTTGTATTGAATAAAAATTAGTATAATCCATGAACTCACATTCACATCTGAACAAACATTTAATCAGTCACTTAATAGTTTCATAAATGTGGGCAAGGTAACTTCTCTAGGCTGTTGTAACAGAGATTTGTGTTCCCAGGAACATGTCTGAAGCACCTAGAAGCACAGAAGACCTCTGATTAAGTATCCTCAGCACTGAGTACTATCTGCTTACCCTGGAGCAGTGGAATAATAGTCTGATATTTTTCCAAATTCTGCATTTAGCTCAGTTGAAGCCTTCTGGATTTATCTCAATTCGTACTGTTACACTTAGAAAAATTATTTTAGGGACAATATTTTTTATTCCCAATTCTGAGCCATTTGCCATTTTTTATTGCTATAGTGCCTCATCCTACCATAAGGGTCTTGATAGAGATGGGACATGAGCTCTTTCAAGGGAAATGCGCCTTTGTTATCCTATGACCAGAGTCATATCGGCCTGATATTTATCTCTTACTCTGTGAGTTGAGCCAGACGACATAGAAGCCACAAGTATATCTCCCCCCTGGGCCCAGGGCAGAGCTGGCCTGTGTTTTCTCACAAGTGCAGGCTCTGAGAGTGAAGCCATGGATGAAGAAGAAAGCAAACTCTCTTCAAGTTCTGCGGGGGGAGAGGGAAGGTGACTAAGCATATGAGAAAGAGTATGTCGATGACTTTGTTCCTCCAGAATGGCAGCCCCGTTGTTCCTCATGTCTTTGATGTATCCTTTAATGCTGGCCAGAGCATGTTAGACTGGGGGGTGGAGGACCTGTAATCACCTCATGCTTTCAAGGCTTGATCTAGTCTCAACTCCCTCAGAATCACAGACGTCCATGTCTGCCCTTTCCTCCTATAAAGTCGTGTGGCGCTTACTACTCTTATCTGTAGCTCTCACTTGGAAGCTTTCATTTTTTTTTGTGATAGCTTTTAGGCAGATGATAAATTCTTTGAAAACAGGATGGACATATTAGAAACAGATTTTAAGCACAACAAGCACTTGCTAAATGTTTATCATTGATCATCAAGAGGAGGACCCCCTTTTGATTAAAGAGAACTCCTGCCTGGATTAGAAGGAATGTAGAAGTCTTCTTATAAATCAATAAACGTCAAAGAATGATATCCAGAGGATCCACCAGACTAGAAAATGGGTCTCAAAGCATGAGAAAAACAAGACACCACCAGAAGAGGAAGTGGATTCCGAGGCTAGGGGTCAGGTCAGAGCTGCAGGCACTGCAGGGACAGCCACAAGGAAGAATTCCAGCCAAGAGTAGTCAATGTGTCAACTCAAGCCCAAGACTGGGAAGCGTCTAGTGGGTAGATACACATTTGAACCATTCCTCTGGGCCTCTTATGTGGCAATGGGGAATACCCACTGTAGGACTTTGGACCACTGTGATTTGTCTATTGCAAAACATATGTACATAGTTGTCATTTGTTTATCTTTAAATAAAACTTGGTTTTACTACACTATAATTATTGAACTTGCAAGTGGAATTCATGCCAGTTTACTACACTATCAAATAGACCATTTTCTTGGGTTTTGGCTCATGCCGAAGTACATGATTTTGGAGTCAAAATATTCTGTCACTTAAACTTTCAGAGCCCAATTTCCTCTTGTCTGAAATGACAATATTCCTCATCTTAACAAATCTTTGCTTCTAGCACCTTATCAGGCATAGAGTAGACACTTCATGAATATTAGTTTCCTTCCTTTCTTTATGCCATAAATATATCTGGCAAGATGATTATTAACCTGAGACATTAATGCATGTTTAAGCTACAATAAATGTTTCCTGTAAGAAAGCAAAGGAAATACCTTGAACTTTCAGAATCACTGAAGAAAGCCCAAGTATTTTGTTACTTTGGTCTTGCTCATCCCCAAAGTAAATGACCTATTAGGAAAAGCAAAACTGTCTTTCAATTAAGTTCTTCTTGTTTTATGAAGTTTTTTTTTTCATAAAATCAAGTATAGGAAATAATTTACTTCCTTCTAAGAAGGAAATACTCTTAAGCAGCATGGATTCTTTTTACAACCTTTCTCATGCATGATGGTCTTTTATACATATATTACACATAATTTTAATTCTAAATGCTTTTGAAAAGTACTTTTAAATGACATTTTCATTATTTGATACTTATAAATTTGAAAATTAGTAGATTTTGCCTATATTTCTTAAGAACCTTTAAAATTTTTTTAAATGTTTATTCATTTTTGAGAAACAGAGTGTGAATGGGGGAGGAATAGAGAGAGAGAGAGAGAGAGGGAGATACAGAATCCATAAAACAGGCTCCCATCTGTCAGCACAAGAGCCCGATGTGGGGCTTGAACTCACTGACAGTGAGATCATGACCTGAGCCGAAGTAGGATGCTTAACTGACTGAGCCACCCAGGAGGCCCGGCCTATGTTTCTATCTATGTAGATATTCTTCTAAGGGCTCTTAGCACATCAAAAGGTTATGTAAATAGATACTTTTTAAAACAAACCTGAGAAAACAGGAACCAATAATCTGTATTGGTCCTGAAAAGAGCAAACACAAACTTAACACTTTTCAATGCATCACATTACAAATGTCTTTTTGGTGTGGTTAACAGACACTAATGAAGTTGGAGGATATTGATTATATACACATCATTGTATTAAAAAAGAAAATGTCTATTTAGATACAAGTTACTATTTGTTGATCAATAACAAACATTAATAAATAAGAAAACAATGCACTTCAATCAACTAGTATTAAGCATATATTATATGCCCAGAACTATGCTAGGTTCTGCAAATCTGGCTGTGAATGAGACCCTTATCTCTTACTAGTTATATGTTACTTTCAAGGATACATCAAAATGGTAGAATCACATATGTTTTTATTTTTTATTGCATGACAACAAGAAAATTAAAGCTTAATATATTTAAAAATATTAATTTCATCATTAAGTAAATCAACAAAGCCAGAAGGTTGAGCCAAAATAGAAACTCAGCTGTAACAGCCACTGGTTTTATGGGCATTAAGCTATCTGGAAACTAGTCTCTTCCTTTAACATTCAAATTAGCTATAGAAAGCCCTTCCACTCAGACAGGGCATATTAGCAATAGAAATTGAGATCAGAGAGTTAGAGGAACAGAGACGAAGTTCATACAAAGTTCATACAAAGTAAAGCCATAGGTACCAGATTGGATTATTGCTCATAATTCTTCCCTCAATCCCTCGGCCATGGAAATCTACAGCACACCACTGTGGATGGGTGTTTCCCCCAACTTTATTGATGTTGTGTCATGGAACTTGCTCTGGTCAACAGAATGTCGGTAAACATGACATGCACAAAAACTTAAATGTCCTTGTGTCCTTTGGCTCAGTGTCTCACATTCCCGTGATTGCCACGTAGACAGCCGATGCCAGTTAACTGTTGTCCCTTCAGTCTGGGCCCCAAAGTGAGATGCACAGGCAATGCTACACTTGACCCAAAGTCAAGAGCCAAGCTGTCCTACAGCAGCTTAACGTGGCGCTACCCCTGCAGACCTATAGGCAAGACTAGAACTGCTTCCTGGTACAAGCCAGAGGGGTGAGATCTTTGCTGGATTTTTGGAGCAAAAGATGACTCACTCGCCACTCCTAGTTAAAATAGGCAGTACATGTACAGATTCTAGTAATGCACCTAAAAACTGGTATGCGGACTTCATATGCAATTGGAGGTAAAGAGACTCTGTCAAATTGTACAGTTAGTTTAAAACTCCTAACAGAAGTAATAGACAACACTAGTGAATGATGGGACACAGGTGGGAGTCAGTGGAAGGTGCAGATACCGGCCCAAAAATGAATGAAGCAGGTCTAGACATAGTGGGCTTGCCTGGCTGCTGAGAGTTGGCATGTCCCAGTGACAAACTGACACAGTCACCACAGTTGAATTGGTCTCCTGTTGAAACACAAGCCTTCTCTTTTCAGTTCAAAGAAACATCTTTTCATAGATCAAAGACTTTGCCTTAAGTAGCTTAATAAGATGAGACTTTAATTTGATATCAATATAATTTGAAAGGCAAGCACAATGATGTTCTTCATTTTAGCAATTAAGGAAAGTACAGAACCGGACTTGCTACATAAATTGTACATTTGTAGCAAGAGAAGGCTGAATGTGGTCATAGCAAACTCTGTGAACGAAGGTTTTGCAATAGTTCAGGAAAAGAAAAGCAATGAAGAAATGATTCACTACATAGCACACGCCTTATGCGTGGGACACAAAGGTGTGCAGAACTCAAAACAACCCGCAACGTATTCGTCAATGGCATGGTCTTTGGCGTTTGGAGAGAAGAAATTTAGTTTCAGAAAAAAAAATGACATTGTTGACTTGAACTTTTCTGGTTTGGTAGTTATGTTGGGACCTCATTTTTGTCTTTGTTTTATAGTTACAATAAACATTAGAGGTAAGAGGTTTGCCTCAGTTTGTATCTTGCTGTGACAGAGAACCTAAACTCAAACTCACTTAAATAGGAAAGAAGATTTATTTATTCATGGAATGGGGAAAGCCTTGGGGCTGTTTAGCGTCATAAGTGGTTTGATCCAGGAGCTCGAAAAATGTAATAAAAATTCAATTTCTCTTAGTTTCTTGGCTCAGCCTTCTGCTGTGTCAGCTTCCTTCTTAAGATTCACGCGCAGCCTCCGGCATCTCCAGGCTCATGCCTTCCTTCTTGCTACCAGGTCCTGTGGAAAGAGAGAAAGTGGACCCCAGACAACCACAGTATGCACCTCGATGGAAGCAATCACTAAAGTCAAGGCCACGGGCTCCTATGGCACAACCTGAAGCACACAGACAATTTTCAATGAGAGGAGAGGGTGGGGAAAGTTTCCCAAAATGAAATTAGAGTCCTATTAAGAAAATAAGTGGTGACTTTGGATGGATAAGGAAGATCAAGCATCTTCTATAACAGAAGTCAGCATATGTCCTGCTGTTTGTGTTTATACAGCCACTAGCAAAGAATGGTTTTCCTGTTTTTAGTTTGGTGGAAGGAATTTTATTTAATTATTTTTTTAGTGTTTATTTATTTTGAGAGCAAGAGTGAGAGAGAGAGAGAGCATGTGAGAGAGCAAGCTGGGGAGAGGCAGAGAGAGAAAGAATCCTAAGCAGGCTCCGCACTGTCAGCCCAGAGCCTAATGCAGGGCTGGATCTCACAAGTGTGAGATCATGACCTGAGCTGAAATCAAGAGTCAGACGCTCAACTGACTCAGCCACACAGGCTCCCCAAGTGTGTGTGTGTGGGGGGGGGGGGCGGATTTTTAAAAAGAATAATAGTTCACGACAGGTGAAATTTGTATGAAATTCAAATTTCAGTGTTTCCCAAATAAAATTTTATTGGAACTCAGCCACACTCATTAAGTTATATACTGTCTATGATTGTTTTCATGCCATAATAGTCAAAACAGAGATGATATGGCCCACAAAGCCTAAAAAATGTACCATTTGATCCTTCAGGAAAACCTTTGCCAATCCCCGCTCTACAGGTTTATACCTATTGTTTCAACACATTACAAGGTAGCATCACTGTTAAAATTATTTAAGTCAAGAATGAGGGTCTTCAGCAGTATATGTACTTTTAAAGTAGATCACACATTTGCATTTGAGAACTTCAGGCTCAGTTGTAGGATACTAAATATCAAAGATGTAACACTAAGCAGGATTTCAATTAAATAAAAGAGAAATGGACATTGCCTATAAAATGAGGATTCTAATAATGACAAGTAAATTTTTTTTAAAAAGGAACATACAACTTTATTTATTTATTTATTTATTTATTTATATTTATAGTTTATTGTTGAGTTGGTTTCCATATAACACCCAGTGCTCTTCCCCACAAGTGCCCTCCTCCATGACCATCACCCCCTATTTTGAAATGCTCCTATGACCCCTAGATGTTTATCCCATTGGACACAGGAAGTGCTGTGTGGGAGAGTTGGAGGATATCAGGTGAGACACTTCTGTCCATAAGGGAAGAGAGTACGGATGCCTGGCAGCCAAGCATCAAATTGTTTAGGACATGTCAGTTACATGCCTCCCATGTTCAGTCTCTTCAAAGCAAACCACCCTGTCCACAGCCTTGCCAATGATCAGACTCTAAGCACGTTACTCTGGGGTGCCCGATCCATGACCCAATCAATGGCCCATGAACACTAAAAGCCCTCAGAAGGGATACCTAGGTGGCTCAGCTTGTTAAGCGTCCCACTCTTGATTTCAGTTCAGGTCATGATCTCATGGCTCTTGAGATCGAACCCCACACTGTCAGCATGGAGCCTGTTTGGGATTCTCTGTCTTTCCCTCTCTTTGCCCCTCCCTGTGCTCACTCTCTCTCTCTTTCTCAATATAAATAAATAAACTTTTAAAAAATCTTAAAAAAAATAAAAGCCCTCAGAAATGAACAGGAGTATTAGTTTCCAATAGTTTCCATAACAAACTGCTACCAACTGGATGACTGAAAACAACAGAAATGTACTCTTAGTGCTCTGGGGGCCAAGAGTCTGAAATCAAGGTGTTGGTAGAGTGTCCCCCTTTTGGGCTCTGAGGGAGAATCCATTCCATGCCTCTCTCGAACCTGTTGGTGGCTGAAAATCATTGGCATTCCTTGGCTTGTGGCTGCCTTTTATTTCTGCCTCCATCTTCCCAGGGCCTTTTCCTCTCTGTCTCTGTCTTTGCCTTTTTTGTCTTTTACAATGACACTCTCTTCATTGGATTTAGGGGTCATCATACTCTAGGGTGATCTCATCTCATTATCATACTTTAACCATATCTGCAAAAACCCTTTTTCCAAATAAGGTCACATTCTGAGGCTCTGGGTGGACATAATTTTTGGGGGAAGGGCCACTGTTCAACCCACTACAGCTGGTCACAAACAAAACCATCCTCTCGGGAATTCAAAATGGGAGAATATAGATGAGGCAACTAATACTGGGAGCTAAAGTTTCAAAGATGTCCTAGAAGGACGCAGAAGCAAACTAAAGTTATGAGCAAGCCAAAGGCATTAGAAATGAGAAATTACAGATAGAGAAGAAACTTTGGGGAAGAGAAAAGGTACACAGGGTACACTATAAGGAAGCCAGGGAGAGGAGAAAAAGACTCTAAGAGACGCAGAGATCTTCTCTTGGAAAATTAATACCGGAGCGGTCCAGTGATCACACATAACTGTCCTGCACTGCCTTGGACATATTCCAGATTTTGAAGACACCTATTGGTCATGAATTTCTTTCAGATTCAATCTCTCTTTTTGCCAAATATATTTTTATAATTATCACCATTATTAGGCCTTGTTTTAACCTAAATAGCTTAATACCTGACTGTATTTAAGATAACCTAGGTGGTACATGTCCATAGTGAGGTTCAGTTATCCTAATTAACCTTTTTACTATATTTATAAAACCTCTTGAGTTAAGGAACTTAAAATTATTATACAAGATATCTACCTGAACCAGATATCTTGTTTAACTGTTTAACTGATAATTATTCAAAACATGATTGTCACCAGTAAGCATGGCATGAGTATTAGTCAGCTTTACTAGTAAGGCTGTGGGAACATCCCAAATCACGGTGACTTAAAACAATAGAGGATTATTTCTCATTCATGTTGTTCATCAACCATGAGTTGGTCGCAATTCTTCTCCTGTTACATGTGTTTTCTTCAGTATCAGAGACATGCTATTCACATAGCAGAGGGAACAGAGAGAGAAGGGTGGCAAAAACACACACAGATAGTCAACGTTTCTATTCAGACATAATGTTAAATCATATTCACTCACATGCCATTGGCCAACACAAGCCACGTGGCCAAGACTAACATCAAAGGTGCAAGGATGTGCATTCCTTTCACAGGACATACTGCAACTTAGAATGTGCAGGGCTTGGAAAAGTCCTCTTCCAAGAAGGGAAATTATTAGGAACAATAATCACATCTACTAGTTTACCATGTAAACTGTACCAAATAAGAGAAATGTAGTAACATAACAATATGCTCTTTTCTGGATGATGTATAACACTTTATGAAAGCATATTGAAAACTATAAATTAGGGATGCCTGGGTGGCTCAGTTGGTTAAGCATCCAACTTCAGCTCAGGTCATGATGTCACAGTTTGTGAGCTGGAGTCTCACGTTGGGCTCTGTGCTGACAGCTCAGGGCCTGGAGCCTGCTTCAGATTCTGTGTCTTCCTCCCTCTCTGCCCCTCTCCAGCTCATACTCTGTCTTTCTCTCTTTCTCAAAGATAAATAAATGTTAAAAAAAATTTTAAAACTATAAATTAATATGTATTTTTAATCATGCATACATATTTTTACATATAAACTATAATTATCATCATTATCTAGCATGCATAGAACCTGTGCTAGGCAATATAAAGGTATTAATAGAGGGGTGCCTGGGTGGCTCAGTTGGTTAAACATCCAACTCTGGATTCCCACTCAGGTCATGATCTCATGGTTTGTGGGTTTGAGCCCCGTGGCAGGCTCTACACTGTTAGCTCAGAGCCTGCTTGGGACTCTCTCTCTCTCTGTCTCTGTCTCTGTCTCTCTCTCTCTTTCTCCTTCTCTCTCTGTCCCTCCACTGCTCATGCTTGCTCTTTGTCTCTTTCAAAATAAATAAATCAACTTAAAGAATATAGATAGATTCAGTTGCTTTCCTAAAGGAACTTAAGATGAACGAGAGTACATGTTTCATAGCATACATGTTCATTTTGAGGCATTCTATAATATGTTATATTAAAAATTATAAATGTATAAATATATATATTTAAAATAGCAATAAGCTAATCAATGAAAAACTCAGAAACACTACTACACCTATAGACACATGCATACATGTTGTGTATAGAATTTGGTATATGAAAAAAATGGTATTTTAAATCAGTGAGAAGAGGATGGATTATTGAATAATTGGTGATGATGTAACTAAGGATTGTTTTAAAGTTTATTTATTTTGAGAGAGAAAGAAAGAGATGGAGGGGAGTAGGGGCAGAGAGAGAGGGAGGGAGAGGATCCCAAGCAGCCTGTGAGTGCACAGCCCAATGTGGGCTCAAACTCACGAATCATCAGATCATGACCTGAGCTGAAATCAAGATTCAGGTGCTTAACTGACTGAGCCACCCAGGCACCCCTAAATAACTAAGCATTTTTTAAAAGTTAGGTTCTTATCTCATAACTTGTACCTAAATAGGTTCCAGGTAGATTAAATATTTTGACTAAAAAAAGAAATCATATAAATATAGTGGAAGAAAATATAAAATGTTAAGTTTATATAATCATGAGGTAGAAAAAGACTCTCAGCATTACACCAAAAACAGAAATCACAAGATTTTGAGAGATTTGACTGATATAGTGAATACCACAGAAGGTAGTCTCCTCCACAGGAGACTCTACTTAGCCCATAAGACAACAACCCTGCTCTATACCATATCCCTAGGACTGCATTCTCATTATCTGTATCAGGACCACATGACCCAGTTCCACTGGCTCAAATAGATCAGATCAGCCACAGATACCTGGCCCAACCTGAACCAATAAAATGTAATTTCAGGGAATTTGGATTTGGGACAAAGAGCTTCTGGTTCATTCTGACTGCTATATTGAATAGGGAACATGTAAACACAAAAGACATGGATGGTCATTTCCTACCCACCATGCACTTATGAAGGAAAAAAAAAAAAGCTGTACTGCCAGGACCTGGAAATGAAGCAGAGTACAGAGAAAAGCAGATATGGAGAGGGGATTTCAAACAGTGAGCTTCAGACACTTTTTGATCCCTGGCTACATTGTTACCCTTGGGTCCCATGAGCTGTATCAACATACGCATTGGGTGGGAGGTATAGGCTTCCAGTTGAGGAATGAATAAGTCACAAGAATGAAAGGTGCAGCATAGGGGGGGCACCTGGATGACTCAGTTGGCAGAGCATGCAACTCTTGATCTCAGGGTTGTGAGTTCAAGACTCATGTTGGGTGTAGAGATTACTTAAAAAACAAAACAAAACAAAACAAAAAAACCTGGGGCGCCTGGGTGGCTCAGTTGGTTAAGCATCTGACTCTTGATTTTGGCTCAGGTCATGATCTCACGGTTCCTGGGTTCTAGCCCCGCGTTGGGCTCTGCTGACAGCTCAGAGTCTGGAGCCTGCTTTGGATTCTGTGTCTCCCTCTCTCTCTGCCCCTCCCCCACTTGCTCTGTCTCTGTCTCTGTCTCTCAACGATAAATGAACAATAAAAAATTTGGGGGGGGGGCACCTGGGTGGCTCAGTTGGTTAAGCGTCCAACTTTGGCTCAGATCATGCTCTCACAGTTCGTGAGATCGAGCCCCACATCAGGCTCTGTGCTCATGGCTCAGAGCCTGGAGTCAGCTTCGGATTCTGTGTTCCTCTCTATCTGCCCTTTCCTCACTTGCGATCTACCTCTCTGTCTCTCTCAAAAATAAATACACATTAAAAAATTTTTTTGATAAGAAATTAAAAACTTAAAAAAAAGGTACAGCACAGGAAATATAGTCAATGGTATTATAATTGTGCTGTATGGTGACAGATGGTAGCTACACTTGTGGTGAGCACTGCAAAATGTACAGACTTGTTGAATCAGGTGTTGTACACCTGAAATTAGTAATACTGTGTGTCAACTTTACTTCAATTAAACCTTTTGTGTACATCTCCCTTTCTTACATCTGATTGGGATACAAATGATTCCACATAAGCTTTGGCTCTTTTTCTCTCTCAGTGTCTCACCTCGAGAGTGGACCTCACATTCTTTTTTCCCGTCTAGGGCTTCTCTGGCATGATGGTGTAGGACCATGGGAGCCCGTGGTACGGACACACTGCACGCAGACATGCATACACAGCCGTGGGGGGAAATGCTTCTTGTTTTGTCCCTTCCACAGAGATCTGCAGAAGGGCTCAGTAGGAATAAGCACTAATCTCCTAATAATGTAGTCTACTGTTACATTTCCCTCCTTCCCTAGTTTACTTTCCTTGGTTTCTCATTTCTACTTCCTGGAATCACATCCCAAATAAACCACCACCATGCAACCCTAGACCAGGTTCTGCTTTGGGGGAAATCCAGAACAAGCAAGTTGATATCAGAAGTGACCACAGAAAGAAAACCCTCAAGACAGGATTCTAAACCTGGATAACCCACTGGTCATGCAGCCAAAAGAACCCCATTGTTGGTAGCATGGAAGATGGTTATAATCTCTGATAACAATGGTTTCACGAATTGCAATCATCTATGTTGGATTGGATGATGATGAAATTAGAAGGCAAAGCATGGGTTGTGTGGCAATCTGGCAGTGTAGATGGCAATCGTAATTATAAGAATTATAGAATGGTTTGGCATTTGTTAGCTGTTTTTCAAATCTTGATAAAAGAAAACATACTCATGTCATCCAACTACCAGCTCAAAGCCTCCTATAAAAATAAAAAGTCCTCCATGGCAGTGTCTTTTTGACAACTGGTGGATCTCCTGGGTCTCTATATAGAAAAAGTGAGTTTTGAACTCTACTTCATACTATACCCTAAAATTAATTCTAGACAGATCATGGGCCTAAATGTAAATAGTACAGTAATAAAGCTTCTAGGAAAAAAACACAGGAGAGCGTATTCATGACCTTAGAGTTCATCAGGACATAAAGGGCACTAACAATAAGAAAAGATTGATAATTAGACTTCATTAAAGTTAAGAACTTCTGTCGCTGAAAGATACCATTAAGAGAGTTAAAAGGCAAGGTGCCTGGCTGGCTCAGTCGGTAGAACATGCAACTCTTGATCTCAGGATCATGAGTTCAGGCCCTGTGTTGGGTGTAGAGATTATTAGTATTTTTTAAAGAAGAGAGTTAAAAGGCAAACCAAGGACTTGGAGCATGTATTCAACAAAGTACTTAGATCCAGAATATATAAAGAATTCTTACAAATCATTAAGAAGAACCTATCTGTTCAGATATTTAAAAACTGCCCCCAAAACTCTCACAAAGAGGATAAATAAATGGAAAAATGCATATGAAAAGATGATTAATGTCATTACTCATCAAGGAAATACACATTAAAACTACAATTTGATACTACCACATTCCCACAAGAATGACTTAAATGAAAAGGACTGTCCATGAGAAGTGAGTCGCCGGTGAGGATATGGAGCACCTAGAATCTTATATGTTGCTGGTAGGGGCATTTAAATCAGTACAACCACTTTGGAAAATGGATTGACAGTATTAGTTTTATGTACATATGGCCGATAACTAAGCGACTCAACTCCCCCTGGAAAATTCTACTCCCAAAAGAAATGAGTGTTTACCTCCACCAAAACTCATATGTAAGAATGTGCATGGCAGTTTTATCATAATAGCACAAACTGGAAATCACCCAAATATCCATCAGCAGGAGAGCGGATAAATGAATTGTGGTGCACTGTGGGATGCTCAAAGCAATGAACACGAACTAATGTTCCATACAGCACATGAATGCATCTCACAGACATAATGGTGAGCAAAAGTACAAACCACAAATTCTTTCATGTGAAGTTACAGTATAGGAAAAACGCATTTATGATGAGTGAGGTCAAACAGTGACATCTTTGAGGGGAAAAGGTTGATTGGGAGAGGGGCCTTTAGAGGGCTGAAAATCTAGAGTATCTTGGTTGGGTAATAGTTATAAGGGTGTACACAAATGTAAACATATATCAAGCACTATGCTTACTATGAGTACAGTTTGCTGTATGTAAATTATAGCTTGATAAAAAGTAAATAAAAAGGAGTAAAAATGAAAATGAAAAATAAAATATCCCTCATTTCCTGTGGCTGTAGGGCAATATATGCTAAATATATATATATATATATATATATATATATATATATATATCAGACCCATGATTTAATTGTAAGGGTGGCAAAACTGCAAAGGAGAGTGAACGCATGGCCTCAAAGAGTCTTCTAGGCCAAAGTCAAAGCCCTGCTAGGAAAAGTTGCATCCTGACGTCTGAGATGGTGGCATTTGGGTGGATAAGCTGAAATATCTTAAATCCCCAGGTTCCCATCAATCTTTTGCCAGGAGAAGCAACCCCTTCCCCCTTGCTAGAGAGAAAAATTTCACAATGGCTGGAAGCTTTGCAAAAACCTCACCTGAGTCAGGCGTCTTGCAAGACAATGCTTTTTTTTTTTTTTTTTTTTTTTTTTTTTTTTTTTTTTTGTCTGTCTAAGATCTGCCACCACATCCTTCACTGCCTCAGGAATAACAAGTGTCTACTGGGAAAATACATTTCCTACTCGAGGAGGAAATAGCTTATACAATCAAAACAATTACAGGACCAGAATAATCAGTACTGGCAAGAACTGGAGGAACATGTCTGGGAGTGTATTTTGAGAATGTTCAATCAGGGTGGTGGTAAGGGGAAAGAAAATAAATCTGCATAGTGGGGAACTAGTTGACATGAAAGCACTCTCCTGTGATGTGGGGATAGGTCTCCAGGAAAGGAAATCTCAAGTCATCTTTATATGCTGCTGAGATGGGCTCCTGAAGGTTGGCCATGCAGAGATTTCTTACTGTAAATGAGGTTGGGATGGCAGAATGGTTAAGGAAGGGGGGTCTTAAGGCTGGGGGAGATTAAAATGTTAAAATAGATTAATTACACTTGTTACATATGGTCAGAGAACCCACTATCTGACTATATGCCCCAGAAAGCCCTAGAGATCACGGACTTCACTAAGGGAATAAGAAATGCACCAAGAAGTTTGCATTGGGTTATTTGAGAAACTCAATGACACATTTCCTCTGTATGTTGAAGAGAAGGCTGCCTTGAAACCAGCCTTCAAAAGAGGTGACAGAATTCTAGAATGGCTGAAGCCAGGGAATGGCACCTACCAACAGAGTCAGTATGTACATAATTACTATAACAATAGATTGGAATGATAATCAGAGTATATTTACCTACAGAAATCTTTGCAAATGGTTAATAGATTATGACATTCCTAGGAGCAAGACAGATATCTAGTCAAGATATTACTTTTTTGCCTTATAAAACAGCAACAACAAATACAACAACAACAACCAGAAACAGCTGCTAAGATTGACAACAGCTACAAAATGAAAAAATAGTCTCTCACCCAGTTTTAAACCAGCTCATAGACCAGAGCCTATGATTGAAGGGGAGTACGGGTCTCTTTGTGGAAGGACTTTATAATACCTCCTCAAGTATGCACAATAAACATTCCCCCAATCTTGCAGCCATTTAGTATGGAAACTGAATACTAGAGAAAGGAATCCTCCCACACTTACTGAGGACGGTTACATTATAGGCTCTGAACTGCCACTGGAAGAGTCAAACCCAAAATGCCATCACGGACCAGTGGGTAGAGTAAGGACTCATGGATGTCAAGTGATAAAGGCAGAAGTCCATGTTACTATGAGGCTAAAAATGTCCTGAAGATACAAAATAACTTATTTTGTGGTTATTTCCCCAGTTTCTTAGTGTGAAATTTGAATGGACATACTTATCATTTGGTAGAATTTTCACACTCCCTGAATGACCGTGTAAAAGTTATTGCAGGGTGGGAGCACCTGAGTGGGTCAGTCAGTTAAACGTCCTCCCAGAGACAGAGTTAGATGTGCCAATGAAGTCTAGCATTTTCTTTGATTACATATGTGGACAACAACCACTCTAAGATTGACAATATCTGTGACATTGGAATAAATAAAACATAAGTATTTTCATGTGAAATTATTATTTATGGCCATTACTACATTGAAATTGTCAGTTATTAGTTAGTCTTGATCTCAGCTCAGATCTTGATCTCAGGGTCATGAGTTCAAGCTCTCCACTGGGCTCCACGCTATGGGTGAAGTCTACTTAAAAAAAAGGGGGAGGTCTATGAAGAGATCCTTGAAAATGACTTCCTCCAACCTTAGTCAAAATGCCAAGACAATAAATCAAACATATCCCAGGAAAAACTTCAGGAATGCACACAACTTGCAAATATTTAAAGGAGGCTGAGGTGTGGGTTTCCATCATATTCCTGTTTTACTTGTATGACTCCTGCAAAAACCAGATGGATGATGTTGGTTAATGGTGATGTACTAACCTTAACTACTTGGTAGCTCCAACTGCAGCTGATGGGCTGGCTATAGTATCTTTAATACAAAAGACCAGTACAAGCTCTGGTATGTGGTATGTAAATGGCTCTTGATCTTACCAACATGTTCTTTTTATTGAAAAGGGTAAAGGGTAAAGAAGATGAAAAATTTATCCTTACATGAGAAGGACAGCAGTACATTTTGCTGTGTTGACTCAGGTCTATATAAACTCTTCTGGTTTCTTCATAACGTTGTCTGCAGAATTCCTGATCATCTTGATACTCTCCAGAAAAGCAAGCTGGTCCACCAGGACATCATAAGTAGACTTGGTGAAGAGGGAGTGGCAAAGTACTCTGGATGGCCTAGAAAGACCCCTGCATGCTTTAAGGATTTAAAGATATTAAGAATCACTGGTAAACTTTAATAGAAGTGGGGTGCCTGGGTGGCTCAGTCGGTTGAGCCTCCGATTTCGGCTCAGGTCATGATCTCACGTTCGTGGGTTCGAGCCCTGCATTGGGCTCTGTGCTGACAACTCAGAGCCTGGAGCCTGCTTCAGTTTCTGTGTCTCCCTCTCTCTCTGCCCCTCCCCGCTCATGCTGTCTCTCTCTGTCTCAAAAATAAAAAATAAAAAAATAAAAATTATAAAAAAAGAATTAAAAAAAAACCCTTAATAGAAGAGTTGCAACTCAGACCCTAGGTTTATGGTGGCAAGTGACGCTTTGGTGGCAGAGAACTAGTTGTCATTTGAAAAGTGGCTCCTGGTGTGCTAGGAGGCTCCAGTATAGACTGAGTTCCTAACACAGGACGTCAAATGACTATGTAACCAGTGCAAGCCATTGTGGATTCGTGATTATAACATCCATCAAACAGTTAAGTTCAGATAGGTGTAGCGGTAACCCATCATAAAAGGTAAATGGCACACACAGGATGAGGTTCAGCATGTCCCTAGGGTTCAGGTAAGTTACATAAGCAGGTGACCCAAGCTCCCCTATCTCCTACTTCTATTGCACTGATGCCTCACTTCGTACCTCTGACCAACTGATGGGGGAGGATAAAACTCGGGCTTGGTTGTCAGACAGGTTCACTCAATATGTTGAGCGAGAGCCAAAAACACACTGCTTGATACACACGACTCCATACAAACAGATGGGGATAAAGGGAAGTCCTCCCAGAGACAGAGTTAGATGTGCCAATAAAGTCTAGCATTTTCTTTGATTATGTATGTGGACAACAAACCACTCATGACTGACAATATCTGTGACATTGGGTAAGTAAAACTCATAAATATTTTCATGTGACATGATTATTTATGGCTATTACTACATCGAAATGGTCAGTTATTAGTTATTACATATTTAATTAATCAATAAAGAAACACAATTGCTGTATATTACTATAAGTAATTTCTTCTGTAACCCCATGTGTTTTTATCTAATGCATTTAAAAATACTATTTTGAGGAGTCCACTGGCTTCACCACACTGAGGTTATAGCACAGAAATAACCAAGAATCAGGTCCAGAAAAAACTCACCTAGTAGTGACCATGGGTGTATGTAGGTATCATCATTCCAACATTGTCTGTCGCACAGGGGAGCTGTATATCCATCATCAGAATGGATAAGTTAAATGATGTAGCTTTATGCTATGGATACATACTAAAACATGAATTCATCTTAAAAGCATAGCATTGAGTGAAAAAGTAAAGACATACATCAAAATCTATGTGGTCTACACAGCACAATGTAATTCAGAAAAATTTAGAACAGGGGCACTCATGAAACAATACTATATACACTTCCATATCTATATATTTGAAGAACAGATATGTATTCAAGGATCTGTATTATAGACGTCACACTCCAGAGTAGGAGCCGAGGGCCAGGGGTAGGTATAGGGCAAGAGGGCTGTAGAAGGAAGATGGAAAATAGAAAAAAATAGCTACCACACGAGAGGGGCCTTATGTGAAGCAGTAAGTAAGGTGAGCCATGAGCCGAGAAGTATACATAGTTCATCCCGCTGATTCAAGTTCAAACAAATAAACCAAAAGACCCACCATGGGGGAAGGGAAAATGGGTGATGGGCACTGAGGAGGGCACTTGTTGGGATGAGCACTGGGTGTTGTATGTAAGTGATGAATCATGAGAATCTTATCCCTAAGCCACGAGCACATGATATACTCTGTATGTTAGCTAACTCGACAATAAATTATATTAAAAAAAAAAAAGACCCACCATGAACAAAACGTAAAGGCAAATGAAAAGCTAGGGAAAGTAATCATGTAAAAAAGAAGGCCAAGAGTTAATTTCTTTAATGCAGAAGTTTTTATCAACCAATAAGGAAAATAAACAGATTTTTTAAAAAATCGACAAAAAAATTAAAGCAGGCAATTCACGAAAGAGGACACACATATACAAGGAAATGGTTGTCACAAATAATACAAGGTAAAATACCCAGTGTTATCAAGGGAGGGGAAAAATCTAGCACTGCTAGAGAGGGAGGGAAAAGTGGTACAAATGTTCTGGAGGGAAATCTGGCCTCTATTAAAATGCCATGAAAATCTGCTCTAAAATCCTGCAAATCCTTGGTACAACACTTTCACATGTAGAAATGTATCTTAAGGAAATGACCAAAGCCACGAAACATAGTTACAAAGTGTTTACTGTAGCATTGTTTCTCACAAGTGAAATGAGAATAAGGTGATTAGATCTTGGCAAAGTGAACTGTAATATATTCATATTATAGAGTAAGATTATGTCACCGAAACAGCATCAGTAAGATGGGAATGTGTTTAAAATACTGTGAAGTGGAAAAACATAAAATGTGTGTAATATCACTGTATGTTAGCCAATTTGACAAAAATTATATTAAAACAATTTTAATTCAGCTAAAAAATAAAATAAAATGTGTATAATATGAATATATTTGTGAGTTAACATTTATATAATATCTTGAATCATAAAAGTTTCACATTCATTAAAAGGATTTGGAAAAGAAAGGTCAAGAACATAGAAATCACCCACAGTTTCAACAAACATATTCACTGTTTATACTTTAATGTATGTTATATGGATGAAAATCTAATGTAAACAAATGGAATAAAAACATGTTCTTTGGTGTACTTTGGAGATGGAAATTAGGTAACAATTTCCAAATACTGATTACAAAATAAATGATTGAAAAGAGGTAGGAAAAAGAATAGAATAAGACCTACCTATAGTTAACATTTATTTATTTATTTGTTTGTTTATATTTTTAAATATTTATTTTTGACAGAGAGGGGGAGATAGGGGCAGGGGAGGGGTGGACAGAGGATCTGAAGTCATGACCTGAGCCACCAACTGAGCTACCCAGGTGCCCTGACATTTATTTTTATCTAACCACCTCAGGCCCTCAAGTATGAAGAAATTGATGATAAACCACTTAAAGGACACAAGTTAAAATTCAAAGTTTGGGTTCTGGAGACTGGATGCCTAGGGTTGAATCACTCACTGTTCCCGCATTTACAAGCTCTAGGTCTTTGGGCAAACTAATGTCTCTGACCCTGGGTTTCTTCGGAATGGGGATAATAGGCCCTACTTTGGGGGTTGTAAGGTGAAATGAGAAAATATGTGTAAAGCATTTAGAACTGTTCCTGGTTCTTAATGAGCACACTGTAAATGTTAACTACTGGCTTTCCAAACATCAGTCAAGCAATGGAACCACATTTTAAAATAGCTATCTGAAACCCTCCCCATCATGTGTATTTAATAAGTAATTCAGTATGAAGCTGCACACACATTACATTCCTCTCTTGCAAGTTAGCTCAGGAGAACTTTTTTTTTTTTTTTTTTTGAGGAGTGGGACAGAGAGAGAGAGAGAGAGAGAGGGAGAGAGAATCTTAAGCAGGTTCCAAGCTCGGTGGGGAGCCTGGAGCCCGACATGGGACTCCATCCCACAACCCTGGGATCGTGACCTAAACCGAAATCCAGTCAACACTCAACCAACTGAGCCGTCCAGGCACCCCAGGAGAGCTTTCTAGTACCAGTATAAATACTCATGGCCACTACCAGAACTGTTGAAGTGGAGAATGACTGCGCTGCTGGATAGAGGCTGTGTGTGTATATGACATCTCAAAGTCACTATACAGTCTATCAGTGGATTAACTCTTCCTGGTCCTTCCTGGATTGTTAGAATTGGGATTATGACACTTTCTATGGCCAATATACATTTTGATGTTGGCTTATGAAGATATTTAAGGCTCGACACTCATCTTCTCAGAACGTAAAATCACTTAAGATGATGTCAAGATACCTAAAAAAATAACTAAGCAATCCCAGTATATATTAATTTTCAATTATTGCTGTAACAAATTACTACAAATTCATGGTTTAATTTATTATCTTACAGTTTGGAAGGTCAGAAATCTGAAATGAATCCCACTGGGCTAAAATCAAGGTATCAGCAGGTCTACATTCCTCCGGAAGGCTCTCATGGGAGTATCGGTATTCTTTTTTCCAGCTTCTAAAGCCACCCACATTCCTCGGCTCACGGCACCCTTCAAAGCCAGCAATGTCAGGCTGAGTTCTCTCCATGCTGTCTTTCTGGTTCTCTCCTCTGCCTCCCTCTTCCACTTTTAAGGACTCTTAAGATCACAGTGGGCACACCTGTATAATCCAGGATACTCTCCGTATCTTAACATCAACTGAGTAGCAAGTTTGATTCTACCTGCAATCTTAATTCCTCTTTACCACACAACCTAATATATTCATAGGTTCCAAGGATTAGAACATGGACATCTTTGGGGTGGGGTGGGAAGATTACTCTGTATACTGCTCCTAGTAAATGATAATGACCAAGTGAGGTAAAGAAATGGTACTTAATAGAGGAGTTTGGTGGAGTTTAATGTCACTGCAGCTGGGGATGGTCATGGAAAGCTTAAAGGAAAAGGTAGATTTCTTCTGGTCCTAAATGCATAGTTTTAAAAGTGGAGGGGTGGGGATCCAGATCAGAGAAGGAATAAGAATCCAGATCAGAGAAGGAATAAGAACAAGGTCTGGAAAATGTAAGAAATGAAGTAGAACTAGGGGACAAGGGGTAGAATATTTTGGCTAAAGCAAAAGTTCACAAAAAAGGGAGAATGAATGGGAACCAGAAGGAGAAAGGCTGAGAGGTTTCAGAGTCATTCTTTCCCAAAGCTAACTGACCCCAGAGTACTTTTTATATTATAATGTATTCATAGATCACCAATAAAAGTTAAAAGCTTTTTAATGTAATAACATCTTGATGAAACACCATCAGAAAATCAGTAGATAGAGTGCCTTCCTGAATTAAAGTAAGCAGCCAAAACTGTCCCCTCAGATGAACTGCAAGAAATGCTAACATTTGGATATTCCTCCATTTTTAAGGCTCATCCATAGAAAAATCAAAACCTTTTATGAAGAACAAATGATACCTACTATTAAATATCTCTCATTTTTATTATTCAAAAGAGCATGCACAAATATTAAATGGGAAAAGGTGTTTTTTTTCCCCATAATGTGGCCACTTGATGTTGAGAATCACGCTGAGGGTCAGGTCCTCGTATCTGTGCTGCATCAAGTCTACTCCTTCATGTTGTCTCCACAAAACAAAGCTGCGTTTCACAAGGCGCAACAGAGCAAAGGGAATATTGCATATATTGTGATATTGAAGCACTTTTAAAATAAGCTGCTACAAAAATAACTGTATGTTTTCCATAGTTCACTTCTACACTGTTAATTTTAGTTTTTTATTACTGTCTTAAAAATATAGGGGCACCTGGGTGGCTCAGTCCGTTAAGCTTCTGACTTCTGCTCAAGTCATGATCTCACGGTTCATGGGTTTGAGCCCTGCCTGCATCAGGCTCTGTGCTGACAGCTCAGACAGAGCCTGAAGCCTGCTTTGGATTCTGTGTCTCCCTCTCTCTCTGCCGCTACCCTACTCATTCTCTCTCTCTCTCTCTCCCTCTCTCCCTCTCTCAAAAATAAAAAAAATTGAAATAAAATAAAAAGTATTATGTATACTGGTAAAAACCCAAATCTCTAACTGTATGAAGGGTCAAGAGTGAAAAGCCAGTTCCCCCACCCTTGAGCCATAACACCCTAGTGCACCTCCCCAGAGACAACCACCACTGTCATTATCTCAAGTCTCCTTCTAGACAGTACCTTTACACCCCAATGGTAGAATATTCCAGA
>CM053577.1:25506652-25655855 GCA_028646485.1 Cryptoprocta ferox | reverse complement strand
CACTTGTGGGGAAGAGCACTGGGTGTTATATGGAAACCAACCTGACAATAAACTATAAAGTTAAAAAAATAAATAAATAAAAACTGGTGCCACTGTTCAGCTTCACTCTGAAGTAGTCAGAGATTTGTTTTTGGATTCAGAAAGTGTGAGAAAGCCAAGATGGTTTTTTTTTTTCTAACTGGCCTCTTTCAGCCTCAGATTCATGGGGGATGAGTGTAGTTAGAAAAGTTTAATTTATAGTGGAAATGGAATAACGTCACAAATCCACATGGCAGGTGGAAGAGGAAACCACCACTACTACCACTAACAAATCAGAAGAAAATGGGTGATCAGGAGGTAATGAAGCCTGAAGCTCTTGCTCAGATAATAAAGAGAATATTGAAGATTCCGCATCCAAGGAGATGCCTAAAAGGAGTAGAGGAACAAGGTTAGAATAGGGATAAGTGGGAAAAGAGGACCTTCTTGTCAGAGCCTAAGACTTAATTTGCCTTCCTTTTGAGAATCAGGAGAAAGTCCAACTTGTAAAACCCTTTTGTGAAATTGCCCCAGCCCTTCCTTAGGAAGTCTCATAGACCTGTACTGCCTGCTATGGGAGTCTTGGGGAGATGGAAAGGATGAGGAGGCCAGGGAATAGAGGAGCTGTCCTAACCCATCTCTTTCCAGATTCTGGAGGAGAGGGTACCAAAACTCAAGGCAATGACAGTGAACAAGGCCCGTAGGTGACCTGAGGCATAGTGGAAGATGGTGGGAAAGGCACATGGCGCTAGACAGAATAAAGGCAAGAGGCAGCTCACCTAGCAGCTGAGAGTCTGCTAGTTGGTTTGGGTTGGAGTCAGCACACCACAATTTACTGATGCAAAATGAGTTATCCTCTTTATGACTCAGTTTCCTCATCTATGAAATGGGGCTAGATATCTTAAGACTGAAGACGAGTGTCAGTGTTAAGTGACAAAATGTGTGTAAAAAGCTTAGAATGGTGCCAGGCATATTGTGAGTGCTCAATAAATGTGTGTTCCGACGATGACAGCAGTGGTTTTCAAAGTGATCGCAGGCCTGCTTGGCTCTAGGCACTGGCCACCTCCTCACCCACTCGCATCCCCACCAGTGCTGCTTCTCAAACTCACCAGGAACCTTCTGGCATCAAGGTGTTCACATCTGTAGCCTTCTGTGCCTCCACCGCCCCTTCCCAAATGCCTGCATGGCTCACGCCCTCACCTCTCCAGGGCTTGCTCATGTGGCACATGCACTGAGGGATCTTCCTGACTACCGATAACTCCCCCGCCCTCCCTTGTCTGCTTTGTTTTTCTCCATGACACATGTCACCATCTCTTATCCATCATATTTTTCCTATATCTCCTCCCCAACCTACGTCCTCCCACTCAATGAATTGTAAGCTCTGTGAGAGCAGATGTTTTTGTTTTGTTTACTGATGTATCCCAGAGCAGCACTGAGCTGTCAGCACAGAGCCTGATGTAGGGCTTGAACCCACGAACTGTGAGATCATGACCTGAGCTGAACTGACTCAGCCACCCAGGTGCCCCTCCAATTGCTATTACAATGTTGCAGTGAATGTTGTGAGTGTATCTAGAAGCAGAACTACTGGATCATGAGTTAAGCACAATGTTAATTTTCTAGATCTACTGTCAAATCAACTCTCCAAAGTGGTACTTATCATATTCCCATATGCAGTGTGAGACTCCTGATTCACATTTTTTTCACATTTTTTAAATGTTAGAGATAGAGAGCATGAGCAGAAGAGAGGCACGGGGGTCGGGAGGAAGGAAGAAAGAGAGAGAGAGAGAGAGAGAGAGAGAGAATCTTTAGCAGGCTCCACACTTAGTGCAGAGCCCAATGCGAGGCTCGATCCTATGACCCTGGGATCATGACCTGAACCAAAATCAAGAGTCAGAAGCTCAACCAACTGAGCCATCCAGGAGCCCCGATCCTGTTTCGTATTTCTGAAGGCAATTAATATTGTCAGACTTAGTTTTTGTGAATCTGAGTATTCAATGGTATCTTATTTTAATTTTAATTTTCATTCACCCGATTACCGGCCAGCTGATCATTTTGATTTTCTCCTTTGTGAATTGCCTGTTCATGCCTTTTGTCCACATTTTTTGTATATTCTGTACATATATTCTTTTTTTATACCTTTTCTCTATATATATTGATAGATACATAAATATATACACACCAATCTTTTGTTAATTATATGTGTAGCATGTAACTTCTTAGGTCTCCGTTGTTTTTTAACATTTTAAAAATGATTTTTGATGCAGAGAAGTTGGGACTCCATTTCTTAAACAAAGATTATACCATGTTAATAATTTCTTAAAGGTGTTCAGAATTTTCATATATATATATATATATAGATAGATAGATAGATTTAAAAATACATTTTAGAAAAAAGGTTTCCATAGGCATCCATTTTTCAGTAAGATCTATTACTGTCTTAGAGAATACCAATGTTCCATGGGCAGATTTGGGGAGATCCTGTTCTAAGAAATAGGGACAGCCAGGGGGCTTTTGAGCAAGGTAGTGATGTGATGGGAACAGTACAGGAACAGAGAACACTACTTATTATTTTCTTATTGTTTTACGTGGGCAAGTTTGCCTCTGCCATCTTGACTTTACAGAATTGTTCAAAAAATCTTAACTGATTGGCACAAAAACAGACACTCAGATCAATGGAATAGAATAGATAACCTAGAAATGGACCCACAAATGTATGGCCAACTAATCTTTGACAAAGCAGAAAAGAATATCCAATGGAATAAAGACAGTCTCTTCAGCAAGTGGTGGGAAACTGGACAACAACATGCAGAAAAATGAACCTGGACCACTTTTTTACACAAAATATACACAAAAATAAACTCAAAATGGATGGAAGACCTAAACGTAAGACAGGAAGCCATCAAAATCGAGAAGAAAGCTGGCAAAAACCTGTTTTGACTTTGGCCGCAGCAACTTCTAACTCAACTTGTCTCCAGGGGCAAGGGAAACAAAAGCAAAAATAAACTATTGGGACCTCATCAAAATAAAAAGCTTCTGCACAGCAAAGGAAACAATCAGCAAAACTAAAAGGCAACCAACGGAATGGGAGAAGGTATTTGCAAACAATATATCACATAAAGGGTTAGTATCTAAAATCTATAAAGAACTTATCAAACTCAACATCCAAAAAACAAATAATCCAGTGAAGAAATGACCAAAAGACATGAATAGACACTTCTCCAAAGAAGACATCCAGAAGGCCAAACACACATGAAAAAATGCTCAACGTCATTCATCATCAGAGAAATACAAATCAAAACCACAATGAGATACCACCTCACACCTGTCAGAATGGCTAACATTAACAACTCAGGCAACAATAGATGTTGGCGAGGATGCAGAGAGAAAGGATCTCTCTTGCACTGCTGTGGGAATGCAAACTGGTACAGCCACTCTGGAAAACAGTATGGAGGTTCCTCAAAAAATTAAAAATAGAACAAACTATGACCCAGCAATTATACTACTAGGTATTTATCCAAGGGATAAAGGTATGCTGTTTCAAAGGGGTACATGCACCCCAATGTTTATAGCAGCACTATCAACAATAGCCAAAGTATGGAAAGAGCCCAAATGTCCATTGATGGATGAATGCATAAAGAAGATGTGGTATATATATACAATGGAATATTACTCGGCAATCAAAAAGAATGAAATCTTGCCATTTGCAACTACGTGGATGGAACTAGAGGGTATTATGCTAAGCAAAATTAGTTAGTCAGAGAAAGACAAATATCATATGACTTCACTCATATGAGGACTTTAAGATACAAAACAGATGAACATAAGGGAAGGGAAGCAAAAATAATATAAAAACAGGGAGTGGGACAAAACATAAGAGACTCTTAAATATGGAGAACAAACAGAGGGTTGCTAGAGGAGTTGTGGGAAAGGGGATGGGCTAAATGGGTAAGGGGCAACAAGGAATCTACTCCGGAAATCACTGTTGTACTATATGCTAACTAACTTGGATGTAAATTTAAAAATAAATATTTTTTTTAAAAATCCCAACTGATTTATACAATGGCTAAATTTATCATTCCATCTGAAGTTCTTGTTTTATCAAAACATATGGCTAGGCTGACATCTTCCTGCATGGTACTCAGCCAAGGAGCTTAATAGGGTCTGGGTAACTTATTTTCTAAAATACTTAATGGGAAATCTATATGCCTAACTTCATATATGAAAGGTTTAGTGTAGCTGTTAATATTCTGGCTATGCTAAAATATTTAACATTCTGGAATTGAGGTCATGGGATTCCACCTGATATGTTCATTTTAGTTAACCTAAAGGCCTGATGATTATCAATTGATCATTAAATGCCTACACTCTAGTGTGACAGAGGAGACTTTGAGCCCAAATCTTCTTTCCTCAGATTGTCAAGGAAACATTCTAGAGTCCTTATCAAGTTTGATCCTTTAAAGATAGAAATGGTATGAAGCTACTTCTTGTAACTCAATTCTGATCCTCTTCCTTGTCACTCACTTACAGGCTCAGGTAAACAACGTTGATAATTTAAACGACATTTAATTTCCTCATTGTTTCCCACCTTCTATTCTTTTGACTTCTATTCATCTTCATTCAATTCTAAATTCTAGATTAAAGGAGTTAAGAGTAAGGTTGTTTAGGCATTGTTAGTTAGTTGAATGATAAATATAACTTATTCATAGCAACAAAAAATATACTATTAAAATACCAACTAATTTGACTTAGAGACTATTACCTTTTCAAATATAATTATTGATAATGTTTTAATGAGAGGAATTATTAAATAATTTCTAAGTCACCCAAATAAGACAACTAATATGACAATCACTAAGGACAAGAGATAAAACTAAAGGCATATTTAAAGCATTCGACTTAAATGTATATAGCCTCATGTGTATATAAAAGAAAAATAACTTTGACAGGAGAAATGGTTAGGTTTGTTTCACTATAAAGTACTTGTTTTAAATATTTTGTCACCATCTTGTAAACCTCTCTACTTTGTGTAATAAAATAGCATCAATCGGGGGCACCTGGCTGATTCAGTTGGTAGAGCATTTGACTCTTGATCATTGGATGTAGAGATTACTTTTAAAAAATAGCATCAATTATTTTTCTCTGCTGATAGATTTAGCTACTAAGAGATCACAAAAAAGATCCAAAGTGTAAAGTTAATTTTAATACTACAGCACTTCCTATTCCAGAAACTTGTCTGGATCTTTGAATTTCTCTTCATCATGTCCTAATGTATGATCTCTCTCTCTCTCTCTCTCTCTCTCTCTCTCTCTCTCTCTCTCTCTCTCCCTATCTAACAATTTGGCCTCATTCTTTGTGAGCATAGATTGGAAGAATAGTAAGGGCACTCCTACACCCTGGAGAGAGTTTAAGTGATAACCGGAAGGGATGGGAAGTCTCTGTGAACAACATATGGAAGTTCTTAGATGTGAGGTATAGTCCAAAAAGCATTGCCTTGAGAAAAATCTCCCACTGAAAATTGAAAAATTTAATAATCTTAAAAATCTGCTGAGTTACAAACAGGGCTCAAAATCATTTCTCTTTTTTCAGACCATACTAAGTAGTGAGTCAACATTACAAAACTAGAGGAAAAAAGCTAAATATATTTAATATGAAAAAGGTATGTTTTCTTTTCTTTCTCTATAGGTCCTCTTCCAGTGACAAATTGAAAAAGCAGCATTTATCAGTCATCTAACAGAACACAGAACATCTAACAGAACATTTGTAAGTGACCCCGAGATTCAGGAAGAGCAAAGTATGGGAAAGGGGAGAAATTCAAGATTTTACGAGAAAGGGTGTAAATAAAATATTAGAGAAGTGTACAGAAAAAAATAATAAACTTTTGGCAGTTATGACTGAAACATAAGGTGACAAATATTAAGTCGGTACTGACTAAATGAAGAAGAGCTGGAACTCACAAATATATTTCATTGTTTCAAAAAGCTGTGGTACATGAATGGCATTACAGCTTAAAAGAACTATCAGGTGATCCTCTTTCTCAGAGTAGGTAAAATAAATCCCTAGCCATCGTGCTTGCTATTTGAGGAAAACAACAAGATCCTGTTTACCTTCTTTCAGTCTAGTGTAGATTTCTCTCCTACCTGGTCTGAAGCTCACACTATTAGAACCACGCCTTTAGGTTACATAATGCATATAGGGCATTGGCCCAGAAGATACGGTTGCACCCAGGGATGGTGAAAAGGCTCTCCTTAGCATGGATTCATGTGTCAGATCACTCGGTCATGGATGGGTTCCTGTCCACCCTCCCTTCTGCTGAGTGCCTGTTTCTTTCAGGCAGTAACTTAGACTCCGGGTATTGGAAAAATGAATAGGATGTAGCCTTTTTCCTTTAGGAGCTCCTTGTTTGGCAGAAGACACTAATAGGAAAACAAATACAATGCAATGTGATATATTTTCGACTACATTTGACAAAGGTTAAAAAGAACAATATCCAGCATTAGCTAGAATGTAAGTTTTAAAGATATATGTTTACTATACATGCATAAGAAAAAGTGGGGAAGGATATACCTCAAGGTGTTAATTTTTTTCAGTCAGATTTACTGAGGTATAATTTATATACAGTAAAATGTACTTTAAGGGTACAGTTCCCTTAATTTGAATTTTAATATACATAGACATGTAACTACCGCCATAATCAAGATACAGAACATTTCTATCAGCGCCAAGGCCCTTTGTAGCCCACTCTCTGGCAACTACTGTTTTCTTTTCCTTTGCCTTTTCCAGAATCCATATAAATAGAATCATACAGGATGTACTCCGTTGATTAAAATTGTTTTTTTTTTCCTAAGAATGTGAGACTCTGGGTAATAATTTCCTTATTCTTCTTACCTTGCTTATTTGCCTTTTTAAATTTTCTATAATAGACATAACTTTTGCTATTTAGAAAAATAAAAGTAAAAAGTCATTGTAATGGGTATTATATTAGTAAGTGAGGAGATAATGCTATTGGAGTACTTCTGAGGAAATTTTTGTTTAAGACATTCAAGCTGCAGGATTATTTTACTAAAGAGTTAAATTCTAAGTGAAGTTAAGAGGCGGGTTCTGGGATTAGCTAGTGCTAGGTGAAAATCCTAGCTCCGCCACTGACTAGTTGTGTGACTTTGGTAAATCTATTTGATATTTTTTTACCCTTAATAGCCTCATTTTAAAAATAGGGTTAACACAGTACCTGTCTCATACGGTTGTTAAAAGGATTAAATGAGACTGCATGTATTTGTGCATAATAGAATTTAGCTATGAAAATCATTTATATTGTTTATTCTCATTCTCGTGATGGTGCTATCACTATGATTACTGAGCTGTTGAGAGGTGGAAGATAGGCAAGGTCGTTCTAGGCCAAGGAAACAGAACGTGTGACAGCAGAGTTATGGAAATGCCTCCAAGGACAGAGGGGCAAATAAGGGGCCGAGGGAAAGGAGGCAGAGAGCCCAGGGGTCATGAAAGACCTGCTCACCCGGGCCAAGGAATGTGTTCCTTCTCCTTAGGCCCGAGGACAGAAACCATTCTGTTTGGTCAAATATATTGTATTTCTGGTTGCCTGTCTTCTAGTAGCTTCACTCTTTATGCCAGGTCAGTCTCCCCTTTCCCCCTTCCACTCTCCAGGCTGCCAGAGCATTCCGTTCATTTCTCTGTCACTGCGTGTAAAATGTGGCACTGTACTCACTTGTTTACAAGCCTGCATCTCCAGTGAGGCATGACTTGTTGTAGACTCTGTCCCCTCCCTCACATTATATTCCAAAGAGGTAGAAAATCCTTACCAAATATGTGGTGAATGAACACTTACATTTTCCCAGGACAGAAAAGAAAACAAAAACTGTGAGAGGATGCAATTCCCAGTAATTATGTTTCCATAAGAAGAAAAAGAAGAAATTCCAAGAACTGAATGATCAGAAGGAAAAACAGGATCAAAGGGGAAAACAGACCAGAAGCTCTACCAGAGGCTGGAAGACAGGGGACCCTCAGGCATGTTTACTTAACAGTTTTGACTAGAAAAATTGAGCAGCTATCATTAATTAACTCTGAATATCCTACTATATTTAGAAAGTGGTAGTTCTGTATATGTCAATATGAAACAAAATGTAAGATACATTGTTAAGTGAAAAAAAAGTTGCTGAACAATGTGCCTATGCTAAGTGTGTGTGTGTGTGTGGGGAAACACGTCTGTGTACACACACGTACACACACACACACACACACACACATATATATATATATATATACATGCAAGAGATGAAACCAATAACCAATAAAAGGAGAACTCCTTTTCATTATAAAATTTTCACTACCTTTTACTTTAAGACCAAGATTTACATATGTTAATCTACTCAAAATTTGTTTTTAAAGAGATTCATAAAGTGGTATTTTAGAGTACATTTCTAAAATTAACTATGAATTCTCTCTTAAAAATAAATAAACATTAAAATGTTTTAAGTAAAATTAACTATTAAAAAAGGAAGTCATATACATTCATAAAGGAAAAAAGGTCTAGAATGATATATACCAAAATGTAAATGGTACACATTCTGTGGATATTTTTTCTTTTCTCCTTTGCTAGTCTTTCCTGTTTCCGTTTTCTAATTTTACTGGTTCCTCCTTTTTCCCAGGGCTCAGTCCTTAGTAGTTTTCTCTGTCTGTATTGTTTTGGTGACCTCATGGAATCTCATGGTTTTAAATACCAATAATGTGCTGGACAAATTTATATTGGCAGGCAAGATCTGGGCTTAAATATATGACTCCAGGCTCAAATATATGACTGTATATTCAACATCTTCACTTGGATGTCTAAATATCAGCAAATCAAACATGATGCAACCAAAAGCGAACTTCCTGCCCCCTCCCAGACACTTCAGCACGTAAGTCTTCCCATCTTAGACTACGGAAAATCTTTCTTACAGTTGCTCAGGCCAAAACCTTGGGGCGGGGGGCACCTGGGTGGCTCAGTCAGTTGAGTATCTGACTTCGGCTCAGGTCATGATCTTGCAGTTTGTGAGTTCGAGCCCCATGCCTGGCTCTGTGCTGACAGCTCAGAGCCTGGAGCCTGCTTCTGATTCTGTGTCTCCCTCTCTCTCTGCCCCTCCCCTGCTCGTGTTCTCTCTCTCTCAAAAATAAATAAACATTAAAAAAGAGAAAACAAAACTTGGGAGTCATTCTTGACTTATGTCTCACAGCCCCCACACAATCTCTCAGTAAATCTTGGTAGTTCTATCTTCAAAATGGATCTGGGTTTTGACCACATCTCTCCTCCTTTACAGCTGGTCCAAGTACCATCGTCTCTCACATGGATCACCTCCATGATCTCCAAACTGGCCTCCCTGCTTCTCCACTTTACCCTCTACAGTCTATCCCCAGCAACAGCCTGAAGTAGTGATCTATCAAAATGTAGACAACCATGTCACTCCTCTGCTCAAAACTCTCCAGGTGCTTCCATTCTCAAAGGGAAAAAGCTCAAAAACAGCCTGCAAGGCCCCATGTAACCCACTCAGCCCCCCACTGTGCCATCCACATAGCCTTGCCGCTCTCACCCCATGGCTTCTGGCCCTTTCTCTCACTCATCCCTCTCTAGCCAGCCTGCCCTCCCATCTCACACTGTGGGTGCTGGTCCTTCCTCTGGTCTGGCCCCAGATAGTCTCAAGATTCATTTCCTCCCTTCTTTCCAGTCTTTGCTCAAAACTCGCCTGCCCAATTGGGCCTTCCTAGAATGCCGTGTCTATAACTGCAATCACCAGCCCACAAACCTCTCCCAGCTCCATCTTTTCCCCTAAGAGTCATCTCTTTCTATTCTATAACAATGATTTGGTTAATTCATGCATAATTGGCCATGCTCACAAGCGCCATGAGAACAGGGATTTTTGTCCATATTGTTCACTTAGCCAAGGAAATATGAGGCATAGAGTAGATACTCAGTAAAATGCATATTGAATGAACAAGCTTGCATTACCTATCAAGTAAAGAACAATTTTTAGGGGCCTCTGAGTGGCTCCGTTGGTTAAGAGTCCAACTCTTAAATACAGCTTAAGTCATGATCTCACGATCTCACAGTCCTGCATCGACTCCATGCTGAGCCTGGAGCCTGCTTGAGATTCTCTCTTCCTCCGTCCTTCCCCTGCCTGTATGTGCACTCTCTCTCTCTCTCTCTCTCTCTCTCAAAAAAAAAAAAAAAATACTTCTATTATTTTTTAAAAATGTTAAAAATTTTTTTTCTTTTATTAATGTTTATTTTTAGGAGAGAGAGAGAGCAGGGGAGGGACAGAGAGAGAGGGAGACAAAGGATCTGAAGCAGGCTCTGTGTTGACAGCAGAAAGCCCGATGCGGGGCTCAAACTCACAAACCGTGAGAGCATGATGCGTAACTGACTGAGCCCCCCAAAAATAATTTTAAAATAAAGTCACCATAATGAATGAATGCTACGAGTGTATACTTAATCATAATTTGAAAGCTTTTTTGAATGTATATATTATATTTTCCTTTAAGAAGCCTTTCCTTTTTTATCTTAGGAAAATACATTGCTGGGTTTTACTTATTTTTTTTTTTTCCATTTATGAGGACTGAAGCAGCAGAAGACTTTTTAAAACTTTCACTCTGGAAGAACATGGTGAACCATTTTATTTCAGTGATTTCCTTTCTTACCGCAGGCAGCACAACAGAGACAAGATCAGGGCTAAAGGACAGGGGTGCCTATATCCACCACCGTGTTAGCCTCTCTGAGCCTCCTCTTCCACATCTGGAGAATGGGAATAATACCTCATATGGCCGTGAAAATTAAACGGGACCAGAGCTAATATTTGCCCGGTGCTTACATCACCAAGCAGGTAGTATCATGTCCATTTTCACAGCTTAGGAAACAGGGGTCAAAAGTTAGAGAACTAGTTAGGTAGGAGGGTCAGGAGTCTGTTCGCTACACAGTAAGTTCAGGGCTCTTCCCCTCTCCCCTCACCACCTCTTCCCTCTTTGGGAGAGGGTGAAGGGTAGACAGAGTGTCTGATGGCAACCAGTTGGGAACCGAAGTCTATGCCTTCAGCGAGTGAGAGATCACGGCTGGAGCAGGGTCCTCTGGGGAGACCAGTGCTGCCCCACCGGGGGCATGAGAACCCCCTCAGGCCATCCCAGGTCTAAGTGAGTTAGAGAGAGTTAACAGTAACACAGGGCAGCATCCCTCCTACGTCTCCTTTCGTACTCATGGAAATAATCACCCAAAGTTAAATTCCTCTCCTTTTTATACTTCTTTTCGGGGTTCAGTTCAATAACTGATTTCCACCCCATAAACCTCTCAGATGGCACATACAGTGCACACTGTCCTCTTGAATCCACCTCCGCCTCTCATGGACTCTTAGCCAGTTACCGCAGGTAAATCCTTCTCCCTTTCTGACATCCTTCAGTCCATTTACAAACTCCAAAATAACTCCCTCATGGGTGTTAAGCACCGAAGTAGTATTCATACTACACCGAAATTAAGAAAAAAAACCAACAGTCATTACTTTGAACTGTTCTAGGCTCAGTGAATAATACTGTGCACTATCCTAGATGATCAGATAGATGTTACCTTCAAATCTTCTCAAACAAGTCCTTACCTTTTTTTTTTTTTTTTTTTTTTTTGAGAGAGAGAGCACAAGAGAGTGTGCACCAGGGAGGAGCAGATGGAGGGAGGGAACCTTAAGTAGGCTCCATGTTTAGCACAGAGCCCAACGCAGCCCTACATCTCACCATGAGATCGTGACCTGAGCCAAAATCAAGAGTCAGATGCTTAACTGACTGAGCCACCCAGGCGCCCCCTTACCTCTTTATTTTAAATTAATGTAGCCATAGTGAGCAGTGGCTATGGTGGCCATAGGCTGGCTCAGATCCCCGTTCTACTATTTAGTAGCTGTGTTTCTTTGGGCAGCTATTTCTCCTTTGCCCCAGTTTCCTCATCTGTGAAGTGAGATCACAATGGAAATCTGCCACCTAGAGTTATTAGCAGGATGAAATAAGTTAATTCATTTAAAGCCCTTAGAATGGTGTCTGGCCCAGAGCCAAAGCAAAATAAACATAGGTTATTGAATTTCATCAAATATGAATATTTAATATTTAAAAAACTTTTCTATTTCTTTATCTTTAAAATACTTTTATTACAGGGATGCCTGGGTGGCTCAGTCAGGTGAGCGTCTGACTCCTGATGTCGTCTCAGGTCATGAACCCAGGGTTGTGGGATCAAGCCCAAGTTGGGCTCCATGATGAGTATGGAGCCTGCTTAAGATTCTCTCTCTCTCTGTCTCTCTCTCTCTCTCTCTCTCTCTCTCTCTCTCCCCTTCCCTCCCTCCCTCCCTCTGCCCTTCCCCCACTTGCACGTGCACATGTGTACTCTCTCTAAAATAAAAATTAAAAAAAATACTTTTATTACATTAAACTTTAAAGAAAATATAACTACAAAGAGTGTTTCAGTCATATAATCAATTAAATATACTCTTATTAGGTAATCTGAAGATCATTCTCACAATAAGGTTTCTGTGAAAAGCTTATTTTGAAGTCAGACATTTTGGCAAATGAAATTTTGAAGTGCATTTTATCTGGAAGACAGGGAATGCTTACATTAAAAATGCAAACGTACATGAAACTATGACATATGATTTAATTTACCAGAAAATTCTTTACTTTCTTGAAATAGGCCTTATTTCGTGAACAACCCATCTATTTCTATTAACATAGCTGGTATGCATCAGGCACCTGGGAAAAGTGTGAGTCAGAGGTGAAGGGATCCAAGATCTTGCTTTTTCACAGTGCTTGGCTTTTAGAACCAGGCTCACAAATGCTAAAAAACACTGCATTTGTATAAAATAACCTCTTTAGACTATATCATCTGCACTTGGCTGAGGGGTCAGTTTCCTGAAAATAAGTTACTCAGTTAAAGAACTCTGATCTGCACGGGTAGCTGCAATGAGCAGAAAGTGGGACTTACAATGAGGAAGCCGATCCTACCAACCACTTCCTTTCCATCTCTCCAAATAAGGAAACACCACTGCGCCTCAGATCTGGTGAAGTTCTGCTTGTTTTGGAATTGTCAACAACAGAATACTTATTGGTAAGACCGCCAGATTTAGCAAGGGAAAATGCTGGATGACCAGTAGAAGGTGATTTTCAGATGCACGAGGAATATTTTTTAGTATAAATATGTCTCAAATATTGCATGGGGCTTCTACAAATAAAGCATTCTTTGTGTATCTGAAATTCACATTTAGCCAACCATCCTGCATTTAATCTGGTCACCCTATTTGTTAGAAGATGATTTATTTCTAGACATATTGCTCCTTACCTGCTTTCTCTTCCCCTCCCCCCCCCCACACGCACACACGCACGTGCACGCATTTTCATAACTTGAAGGAATACATGTGTTTTGTAAACAACTACCCCCAATTTGTATTTACTATCAAGGTTTTAGAAACTGCTTTCATTTGTGTTGAAATTAGAGGGAAAATCCATAATATCACATAATTATATTTTATTACTTCTTCGGGTCTGTAGAATTACAGAAATAAACTAAGAATTCAGTATTTATTTTAACTCATTTATGTTCTCAACGTTAAATGGAATCTGGTCTCAGAACAATTTAATATGAGATAATACTGCCACCTGGAGATCAGAGGCAGGTATGACCAGGAATGAATCTAAATTCTAATCCTTGAATAAGCAATCTGAGTTACGGTGACACTTGATTTAAATAATGCCATCTGCCACTTGTCATCATATGGGTCTAATTTTTTCCTCACTTATTCATTAGTTGAATGAACATTTTCTAATATCCTATTGTATGCCAGACACTATGCCAAACTTTGGGGATGTAAAGATGTACAAAACCTAGATCCTTTCATGGATCTAGCTAACGGACTGGCAGGAGAGACCAGCATATTATCAGGGTATCATCCCATGTGTCCCTACCCTTTAAGAGTGAAGCAAAATTGAATATAATACTTGTCTTCATGTAGTGGGAAACTCCTCTCTCCAAGATTACAGAATAGATTGTGATTTATAATTTTCCATTCACCTTGGACTCTAAGTTCCTCCTTCACCTGACATAGTGCTGTTTATAGATCACTTCATTGTTACACACATGTTGCTCTTATTCTCCATAAATCTCCCAAAGATGTAGAACACAATGCTTTTCCTTGATTTTCATAATGATTCATACAAAGCATTGATCTTGTAGGGAATTTATCTTGAAGTCTGGAAGCATGGAAGACTGTGTGTGTGTGTGTGTGTGCGCGCACGCGCTCATGTGCGTGTGTGTGTGTGTGTGTGTGTGTAATTAGAGCAACACTAACAATTTCAAATTGAACAGACCTCATTGATCTTTTTAAAGTCTTCTCCCCCCCCACCACTTTGACTCTTTCTCACTTTGACTCTCCCTTCTTTGCTGTCCTTTTTTTTCAACATTTCCCAACCCCTACCTTCTACCACAATGAGCAATTCTTCCCAGGTTATTATATAGAGCAATCCAACTTTCTCAATTTCATATCCCCAAACTCAGCCTCCTGCCCACCTGTGCATATCCACCTCTCCTTGCTCCATTTTGAGACACAATGGCCCATCTATCTAGAGTGTCATCCCCTTCCCCCCATGCCCCCATATAGGATTTATTTCCCCTTGGCAGGAATTATGACAGCTCTTAAAAGGCACAGTGGTAGCAGTTTAGGCTTTAAATAACATTTTAAAATGTCCTTGTTTGTTATTATGTGTTATGAGGGCCTCTTCTACTCTACCCTTCCTCCCTGCCTTGCTCCCCCCTCCCTCCCCTCTACTCTCTCTGCTATGTTGTAAGCTATCCCTACAAGTATTTCTTAGTAGCCTTGCAGTACTCTTTGGCAATACTGCTAAACTTAAATTAAAATTCAACAAAGGAGAGAAAACTGATGGAGGGGTTGTCATGCAGTATAGCTAATTTTCTGGTCCGTGGTATACTTTGCTCTCTGGTTAAGCCTGTAACACAAGCCTTCTTCTAAAGCTGAAGTGTTCCTACAACAAGAACTTGGAGAAAAGATATTGGAAGGATGAACTGTCCTCTTGCTGATAACCATTCCCTAATCTTGTTAACTACTCTTGGCCTTAAGAAGGAAATGTGGGAGCACCTGGGTGGCTCAGTTGGTTAAACGTCTGTCTTCAACTCAGGTCATGATCTCACGGTTTGTGAGTTCGAGCTCCGTGTCAGGCTCTGTGCTGACAGGTCAGAGCCTGGAGCCTGCTTCAGATTCTGTGTCCCCCTCCCCTGTCTACACTTTTTCTTTCTCTCAAAAATAAACAATAAAGTTAAAAAAAAGGAAGTGTGAATGTGAAGTTGCATTAAAATATTAACTTCTAGGGGTGTGTGGGTGGCTCAGTTGGTTAAGCGTCAAACTTCGGCTCATGATCTCACGGTTCGTGGGTTCGAGCCCCACGTAGGGCTCTGTGCTGACAGCTAGCTCAGAGCCTGGAGCCTGTCTTCGGATTCTGTGTCTCCCTCTCTCTCTGACCCTCCCCTGCTCATGCTGTCTCTCTCTCTCTCTCTCTCTCTCAAAAATAAATTTAAAAATTTTAAAAATTAAAAAAACCCGTTAATTTCTAAAGTCATAAACCAAAACTATCCCAAATATTAAGTTTTAAAAGAATTATTGAATTAACAAATTCCCTAAACTTTTGGATTAGTTCCTTCATCAGATCTCCTCGGCATGAAGGGTGGTGTCCAAACCACAAATTGCCCAGCTGAAAAACAGCACTTGCCTGGGCATTAGTGATGTTATCTGATTAGCACTGTGACTGGGCCTGGATCTTTGGACTCTGGAGTTTAAAGAGGGATGGTAGGGGCTCCCGGGTGGCTCAGTTGGTTAAGCATCCGACTTTGGCTCAGGTCATGATCTCGCCATTTGTGGGTTTGGGCCCCACGTCAGACTCTGTGCTGACAGCTCAGAGCCTGGAGCCTGTCTTTAGATTCTGTGTGTGTGTGTGTGTGTGTCTCTCTCTCTCTGACCTTCCTCTGCTGGCGCTGTCTCCCTCTGTCTCTCAAAAATAAATAAAAAACATAAAAATAATTAAAGAGGGACTGTAGAAATCACTTTACTTTCAGAAATCAAATCAGAAAACTTCATTAATTCACAACACATTCGTTTGTCGAATATCTACCTTATGTCATATTCTGTGCAATGTGCTTGAGATACAAAACCAAAACATGGTGTCTACCCTCAAGGAACTTGTGGCCTAGTGAAAAGACAAATAAGGCAAAGACCATATATGTAAGAATTCTGTAAATGTCTAAGTCTTTGTCATTTTTCAGATCTGTTGTTTACCCCTTGTTTGTTTTTCCAAAACAACTAGCAGGAAAATACAATTGTAAGGGTCTCTGCATTTATTTTTGAGCCTTTCACTAATGCTTAAAATGTATATCTTAGAGTAGACCAGTACCCTGGCATTCTGTCAGTTTCATGAATATGGCAAGTTCATTTATGTTTTAGGGCTTTTTTATTAGCTGTCTCCGGAGCCAAGCATGCAAGGAAGCACTGAGCCTGACCTCTCCTGGCCTAGGCATGGCAGGAAAAGTAGGAAGTAGGAAAAGTAGGTAGAAAAACACATAGCAAATGATGAGTCAGCTTCCAAACTAAAACAAAACAAAATAACACCTCTTCCCATGAGAAACACAGGGTCAAGAAGGGGAGACTTTCTTCCAGGCACTGAGGTAGAGTAGCCATTTGCTCTGGGTTGAGATACCTGCCTTTTCCTCTAGAATGTCACCTTCTCAAGTGGAAGGACAATGCATGCTTGTATCTCAAGAAATGAGGGTGTAAAACACCGGCTTCCAAACCCATTCATCACCTGACGACCTGACAGAAAAATATTCCTGATTCAAATGAAATGTGAAAAAAAATGATTATATTTATGATGCAATTGGAAATTTGAACACTGGCTGGATATTTAATAACATTAAACAATTATTTCTGTTTTAGTTATAACAGTGATACTGTAGTTAAGTTTTTTTCTATCTTTTAGAGTCTATACTGAAATATAACTGATTAAATGATGTCTGGGATTTGCTTCAATATAATAGAGAAGAAGAGAAAATGTAGGGAGAGGGGTTTAAGTGAAACATACTTGGTCATGAGTCAATAGGTGGATAATGGGTACAATGGTTCACTGTACTATTCTGTCTTCTTTGATATATGTTTGAAGTTTTCCATAAGAAAAATATATTTTTAAATTTTTTAATGTTTATTCTTAGAAAGAGAGAGAGAGAGTGAGAGAGAGAGAGAGAGAGAGAGAGAGAGAGAGATTGAGCATGGGAGGAGCAGAGAGAGAGGGAGATAGATACAGAATGTGAAGTAGGCTCCAGGCTCTGAGCTGTCAGCACAGAGCCCGACTTGGGGCTGGAACTCATCAACCACAAGATCATGACCTGAATCGAAGCTGGATGCTTAACCAACTGAGCCACCCAAGCACCTCAAAAAATATCTTTAAAAATAGAGATTCCTGAGTTCCCAAGAGATTCTGGCTTAGTACACCTAGAGCCCATGAACTGTACGTTCCCATCAGCATCACTACCAGAAGATTCACCAACAGCACTCCTCCTTGCCTACCTATGCTACAGAGTATATTAGTGGTGGGGCTGGAGAGTGCTGTTGATCAAAGCTCTTATCCTTTAAATATTGTCCTTAGGAAAAAAGCATCCTATTAGAGTAATTTACACCAAGTGTCCATTTAACAATCAATCCAAAGGAGGGATATTTGCAGTTTAAAGGAAATTCTAGTAAATCTCAAAGAACAACACGTCTTTCAGGAAAGAACTCTAGATTTCTTTTTTTAATGTCTTATTTATTTTTGATACAGAGAGAAACAGAGCATGAGAGGGGGAGGGGCAGAGAGCAAGGGAGACACAGAATCGGAAGCAGGCTCCAGGCTCTGAGCTGTCAGCACAGAGCCCGACGTGGGGCTAGAACCCATGAATGTGAGATCATGACCTGAGCCAAAGTCGGAAGCTTAACCGACTGAGCCACCCAGGCGCCCCAAGAACTCTAGATTTCTTCCTGGTAAAAGAACTCACACTCGAAGCTGTACCTCTGTGGCTCTATCTCATGGCACTCTGTGTCTAAGTCACTACAATCTGCCACATAGACTTCCTGATTCTTCAAATATGCCAAGCTCATTTGTGCTTGAAGACTTATGGTTTAGCCATACATTTTGCAGAAGGATGTTCTTCCTCTAGATCATTGCATGGCTGGCTCCTGTACTTCATTCATAACTCAACCCCTAAAGTTGCTTTTTCAGGAAGGCCTTCCCTGATACTCCCTCTTCAGTGCCCCACCCCCTTAAAGCAATGCCCTATGACCTTTTGCTGTTATTTCAGAGCACTTTTCACTAATTGAAACACTCTTATTTGTTTACTAATTTACTGTCCATCTCCTTTATCAAGAATGTAAGGTCTCTCACTAAAGGGCTCTTGTCCATCTTGTTCATAAATGTCCCCTGCCCTCCTATAACAGTGTCTGGCTAAAATAGGGACTCGATACAGAAGTCTGAAAACCTGAAATATGTACATCTGTAAGGATACCTTCTTGTGTCCCTACATTATATTAGGGGTTGTAAATGCAAATACCACAGGGCTCCGATGAGTACTAAAGGCATAAGGACTTAGAGAAAAGCTAGAGAACACTTGAAATGATCTAAAGGAAACAGCCATTCTTCAGCTTGAACTATTGTTGCCAGGCTACGGTGCAGATCTAGTATGGTCAGATCTTCCCATTATTATTGGAATGCCAGATGGATGAAATGACATTCATTTTATTTTATTCCTTCCATTTTAACTGTTAGCAACCAAATTGAAAAAAAATTAGAATAGCATGAGAATCACCAGTTTGCATGCTCTGCTCATACAGATAAAATAATTCAGAGATTAGTTAAGAGACATTGAGAAACGATATCGAGAAGATTGTACCCTACAACATTCTTTGTAATGGCGAAAAATGGGAAACAACCAAAACGTATCCATCACTGTAGGAATTCCCAAACAATGTGTGGCAAACTTATTTGACAGAATACGCTATAGCCAAAACATATGCATCAATGTGGACAGATCTCAAAAACAGAGTTGAAGGAAGAAACCAAGCTGTAGATCGGTACACAAAATAGCATTCACATAAAGCTTTGAAAATCCAGTCATTCCATATATTGCTTATAAATACACGTAATCGTGAGGGTATACAAACCTAGAGTAGCAAGCTGCATATCAAATTTAAGACCATCCTTGCCTCGCAGAAGTAGAGTGGTACTGGGAATAGGGGCACCCACTTAATCTGTAATGTTCTATTTCTTTCACTTAAAAATATAAAAAGACAAAATGTGACATCGTACCATTCCGGATCATGGGTACATGAATGTTCACTCTTTATTTTTAAAACATTTCCGAACTTTTAAAAATGGAGGGAGTGGTGGTGGAAGAACATCCCAAACTAGAATATGGGGGTTCTACTTTGCTCTGCCTCTCTAGCATCGATGTATTGATATCGAGCTCTAGTTACGGTTTCCTCATTAACAAATTCACGCGAAATGTGTGGTACTATCCAGAGTCTCATCCATCTAAAGATCTACACACCTAAATCCTCCCCACACGGGAAAGACTATCCAGACTAGGGAATGAAACCTGGATCTCTCCCCGTCATTTAGGAGAGTTCTCTCTCACAATACACAATTCCTTCTCCAGAAGAAATATGTACAGTGAAAGAACTGTCTTGCTGACGAGAGACCTGGATTTATTAGCTTTTCTGAGTGTCAGAGTCCTCACCTCTAAAAAAAAAAAGGGGATAACACCTACCTCGTGGAATTGTAGTGAGGATGAGACATAGCGTATGGATAGCGCCTGAACAGAGTAGCTATAAATAGAAATAGACTCTCATTTAGGGGCATGGCATGGTGTCATTAAACAGAATGAACGGTGTTTCACGCTGCTTTCCAAGCTTTACCTTGAGAAGTCTCCGCGGGGGAGTCGATGCAGTTGCTATGACGACACTCCGGTTCCGCCTCCGAGCTTGCTCGAATAGCATGCTGGGAATTGTAGTGCGCGGGAGGCGACGTTCAGTCAGGGGGCGGGGCAGCTTCCGGGAAGCGCGCTGCGTATCCCGTGCCTGCCTTCACTGCCACACCTATCCCTCCGTGCTTCTGGGCCACAGAAGCCAAAATAAAAGTCCAACTATGGGTCTTTGTGTCCACGTTCGCCTAAAATACAGCTGAGAGCAGGACAGTAGAAGCAATGCAGTGCCGAGGGCGGAGACGGGAGCCGTTCTGGTGGGGCAGGAAGAGGCGAGGCTCCAGCCGGGGGCACGGAGGCTCCGCCTTCTTGCATCACTTCCGTAAACAAAGGGTGCTGTGGTGGCGGGGGGTCCGGGATGTGACCCCGGCTCTAGCTGCAGCAGTAGCGTCAGAGGCTGCAGCTGCGGCGGGGGCTTCGGGGACTCCGGTGTCTTTGCAGGTTGAGGAAGAGGACCCCGATCCTCTCCTTCCTCAGGTAAGAAGTGGAAGCAAAGGCGTTTCCACAGTGTCCCCTTTAGGCCTCTTCCACCACCCACTGGAGCCAGTGCTCAATTTTGAGAGGTGAAGTGTCATCGTGTTGGCTGGTTGGGGAAGGAGAATAAGGTGAAGTCAAGAGGGAGTCCAAGTCTTGCTTGAAGGCTGTGTGTTCCTGGCACTCAGCGACTATGAGCAGTCTGCGAAGGCCTTCTCTGAAAGATTTCCTTGCTGTTTGTTATACAGGAAAAGTTCGTTTTTTTTGTGGCAGAGATGTTGCCTTCCAAAAGCGGATACATTTCAAGCCCTGATCCCTCAGAACATCACAGTTTAGGCCGCTGTTGGTTTATTTGCATTACTTTACTACCTGGGTTTTGTTTTTCTTTTTCTTGTATCACCAAATGGTGTATTAGCATCATTAAATTCGAGGGTTCATGTGTTTATGTGTATCACAAGTTTATACAGATGCTTGTCTCTTTGGAGAACTGATGCCCCATTGTCTCTATTCAGCTGTTTATTAAAGTTCCATTTAATTTGTGTTCATGCTGAAATAACCCCAAAGTGTCTGTTCTGTTACTGAAAATGATTCTTAAAAAAAATTTTTTTTTTACATTTATTTTTGAGAGACAGAGAGAGACAGAGCGTGAACAGGGGAGGGGCAGACAGAGAAAGAGACACAGAATCTGAAGCAGGCTCCAGGCTCTGAGCTGGCGGTCAGCACAGAGCCTGATGCGGGGCTCGAACCCACAAACTGTGAGATCATGACCTGAGCCAAAGTCAGGCATTCAACCGACTGAGCCACCCAGGCACCCCTGAAAATGCTTCTTAAAGGAAAAATTGTTAGCCAAAATTTAAATGGATTTACACTTGGTACCTGGGATTATAGATTGATCATTAGAACCTTTCCTTTCAACCTTTGCTGTTTTGGAGGTCTCATAGATCAATCCAGTTACGATTGTCTAGAGTCCACCTGAGCCAAATGAGCTGAAATGGTTTACATTCCAGTGCTGGTGCTACCGAGTTTAGACATTGGCAAAAAATCTGTTTTCATTAAAATTCTTAAGTAATTATTTTAGGAGTGACATCAGTGGATTTGAACCTTTTTGAATGGTCATAGCATGGTTACATTCAACACCATGTACACAAAAGCCTAATACTGCTACAGCACTTTACAATCTGATGAGGTAAATAGCCACATAAATTTCTTATCTCATGATACAGGAAGCAATATAATTAAGAAGAATTTAATAGTATGCATAATCAAAAAGAAAATGTAGAAGGATATTTTTAGATGGATGGCTGTTAGGAAAATAAAGGTAGTTAATACATGAAATAAGGGGAAAGTATTGGATAAATAGAAGCCCTTACATATATTCTCTATGTAAGGGCCAGCTGGAACCTCATAGTGTAACTTTTTTGATATCTAGCAAAACTAAACAAACATATACAGTTTCATGTATCATTGGAAATAGGTAGGGAAAGTATATTCAGAATAGTCATGGAACAAGTTTAATTTTATAGAACTTCACTGGATCAAAGAACTAGAAGTATTATCCCTAGGCAGAAACTGAGTTTCTGCTTGGTAGTTGAAATAATATTTCTAGTTATTAGTTAAAATGCAAATACTCCTGTCAGTTATACATCTGTAAATCTGTTATAACTGTGAATCTAGTTGGTTCTTTGAAGAATAAATTTTAGCAGAGGGATCTAAAGACCACCTAGAACTTGAGTCAGGCTGGAAATATCTATCACATGGCTGTTTTGTTTCTTTTTTATGTATTTTCCCCTTCTATCATGTAGGCTTTTTGAGAACAGGGACTTTGTCTTGTTCACTGCCATCTTCTTAATATCCAGAATAGTGCCTGGAAAGTGGAAGAGAATAAATCTTTGTGGGATGAGTGAATAAAGAAAATGATGAAAAAAATTTTTGTCTGTCAGTTTTGCTTAGAGCTTCTGTGTACATAACACAGTAGGTCAAACTTATGGGATCCTTATTTTAACTTCATCTAATGACCTCTGAAATTCTTGATCCCCTTTAAGTCTATGAAGTGGGTCTTTAAACCCCTTTCACATATTCTAGCATATATGTATCATTTTGCTGTATTTCCTTAGGTCATAAGAAGCTGGCCGTGGTGCAATAAGGAACTTAAAACAATGGAGGAGCGGAAAGTGAAGAGGAGGAGTCCTAAGTCTTTTAGTGCCCACTCTACTCAGGTTGTTAATGCCAAAAAAAATGCCATTCCAGTTAGTAAAAGCACGGGGTTTTCAAATCCTGCATCACAGTCAACCTCACAACGACCAAAGTTAAAAAGGTGAATTTATTTCTTTCATATTATCACAGCAAAATGCTATCAAAGTAAATACTAAACCCAGTAATTCTTTTTTTTAAATTTTTTTCTGATATTTATTTTTGAGAGAGAGCGTGAGCAGGGGAGGGTTAGAGAGAGAGGGAGACACAGAATCCAAAGCAGGCTCCAGGCTCTGAGCTAGCTGTCAGCACAGAGCCCAGCACGGGGCTCAAACCCACGAACTGTGAGATCATGACCTGATCTGAAGCTGAACGCTCAACCGACTGAGCCACCCAGGCTCCCCAACCCATTAATTCTTATGATGCTTTTTTTTTCTCTTGGCTTAACTTTTAAACAGTGGAAGCACATATTATATGTGATTTAGAAAAAAACTTATGAAGGTTGTAGTGTGTAGGGATTAGCACATGCAAAATGACTGGTGTGAAGACCCTTACTTTGTCTCATAATAAACTAGACTGAGTGAGAAAAGTCATAGACAAGGTTGATGCACGAGCCAGAAAAGGGGAAAAAATATACAGGTTTTTTTTTTTAATTAAGCTGAGTGTGTTTTCATAGTTTTTTAAAATTTATTTATTCATTTTTTAAGTTTATTTATTTTGAGAGAGAGAGAGACAGAGAGAGAGAGAGAGAGAGAGAGAGAGGAGGCAATCAGGGGAGGGGCAGAGAGAGAAGGAGGCAGAGAGTATCCCAAGCAGGCTCCACACCATCAGTGCAAAGCCCAATGTGGGGCTTGAACACATGAACTGTGAGATCATGACTTGAGCCAAAACCAAGAGTCGGATACTTAACTAATTGAGCCACCCAGGTGCCCCATGGTAGTTTTTATTTTTTTTAAAAAAGTTGGTTTAATTATTGTCATAGAAATGATTTGTATTTATTGTAAAAATTCAAACACAGGAAAAGTTTGAAGAAGAAATTAAAAACACTGAAATCCTACTACCTAGAAGTACTCATTATTAATATTTGGTGAACATCATTTGTCTTGAGGTTCTAAGGAAACAGGAGCAACATGTTTAAATGTGATATTTAATACTGCTGCATATATATTTTGTAGTATTAGATATTTGGAAAATAAAATGTTATATCTTTTATCTTGATATATATATATATCAAGGAGTATATCAAGATATATATATATATATATATATAAAAGATATAATATCTTCATATATAATTCACACTTTTTAGAGATAATCACATGCAGGGGTGCCTGGGTGGCTCAGTCGGTTAAGCATCCTACTTCGGCTCAGGTCCTGATCTTGTGGTTTGCAGGTTCAAGCCCCACTTCGGGCTCTCTGCTGTCAGCGTGGAGCCTGTTTGAGATCCTCTGTCCTGCTCTCTCTGCCCTTCTCCTGCTTGTGCTCTCTCTCAAAAATAAATAAACATTCACAAAAGAATTCTAAAAACACAATAAAGATAATTATGTGCAATTAATATTTTTACTGTACTCTCTGTGCAGAGTGATGAAAGAAAAGACCAGACCTCAGGGAGGAGAAGGAAAAGGTGCACAGCCAGCTCCCATTCAGCACTCCTTCCTCACCGATGTCTCAGACGTCCAGGAGATGGAGAGGGGGCTTCTCAGCCTTTTGAATGATTTCCACTCTGGAAAACTTCAAGCATTCGGCAAGTCATAGACATTTCTCTTTGTTTCTCTTTTCCAGATGCTCACATCCTATTTTCTGCATTTATTTTGACATTCCTTTCATTTTTTAAAAATTTGTTTTCATGTTTATTTATTTTGAGAGAGAGAGAGCACGCACATTCAGGGGAGGGGCCGAAAGAAAGAGGGGGAGAGAAAGAATCCTAAGCAGGCTGCTGATGGCACAGAGCCCAATGCAGGGCTTGATCCCATAAACCGTGAGATCACGACCTGAGTTGAAATCAAGAGTCAGATGCTCAATTGACTGAACCACCCCGGTGCCCCTATTTTGCCATTCCTTTTTAAAACTATCATTTTCTTTTATTAAAAAAAGAAAAGAATCCAGAGGCATAAAATGCAATCATCCTCGATTTCATTTGTCATGAACTATAATTTGTCTTCTAAAATTTCATGAAAAAGTTTTTGTAAGAAGGGAGGGTTAGGAAATGTTAAAGTAGGATTGCTATTATGCAATAAGTATCCTGAAAGTAACAAATAAAAGGAACATTCCTCATCAGTTAAATATTTTAGACTTAGTGTTTTAGTTTGGGAAAACCTCAAGATCCTTTTTCTTTATCCTTTTAAGCCTAAACTTATTTCTTTCCCATCATCCCTGACTTTTGAATTTAAAAGAATCTGGTGTTTTTGTTCTTTCATGAAGATATAAGAACAGTTAACTGATTGTTCCATTAAAACTCCCAAGTAGGTGGGACGCCTGGGTGGCTCAGTCAGTTGAGCATCTGACTTCATTCGGGTCATGATCTCCCAGTTCGTGGGTTCAAGCCCCGTGTCGGCCTCTGTGCTGACAGCCCAGAGCCTGTAGCCTGCTTCAGATTCTGTGTCTCCCTCTCTCTGCCCTTTCCCCACTCATGCTCTGTCTCTCTCTGTCTCTCTCTCTCTCTCGCCCTCAAAAATAAACATTAAAAAAAAATCTCCCAGTAGGTATTTGTGTATATGAGTTCACAGAGTATATAGTGAAGAGTTTTTGTATTCAGCTTGCAACTTACCCTATAAGGTAAAATTATATCCCTGTATTTTTTAAAGCAATTTGAAAATTATTGAATGCACGCATATAGAATCTCACACAAATGCATAAATGTCATCAACATACATACTGTTTTTTTGTCTTTTAAAAAATTTTTTTAACATTTTTATTTTTATTAGAGAGAGAGACAGAGCATGAGCAGGGGAGGGGCAGAGAGAGGGGGAGACACAGAATCCAAAGCAGGCTCCAGGCTCTGAGCTGTCAGCACAGAGCCTAACGTGGGGCTCGAACCCACAAACTGTGAGATCATGACCTGAGCCAAAGTCGGACGCTTAACCTACTGAGCCACCCAGGCGCCCCTACATGCTGGTTTTTTGAAGTGCTATCTTATCCTCCCCCCTCTTTATTCCTTGGTTTCTTTTTTTTTCTTTTTTAATTAATTTATTTGAATTCCAGTTAACATATAGTGTAGTATTGGTTTCAGGAATAGAATTTAGTGATTCCTTCCCTACATATATTGCCCAGTGCTCATCCCAGTAAGTGCCCTCTTTAATGCCTATCACTCATTTAGCCCACTACCCCCAACAACCCTCCAGCAACCTTCAGTTTGTTCTCTGTCTTTAAGAGTCTCTTATGGTTTGCCTCCTGTTCTGTTATATTCTTATTTTTCCCCTATGTTCATCTGTTTTGTTTCTTACATTCCACATATGAGTTCAATCATATATTTGTCTTTCTCTGACTGACTTATTTCACTTAGCATAATACACTCTAGTTTCATCCACATTGTTGCAGATGGCAAGATTTCATTCTTTTTGATTGCAGAGTAATATTCCATTGTATATATGTACCACATCTTCTTTATCCATTCATTGGTCAATGGACATTTGGGCTCCTTCCATAATTTGGCTGTCGTTGATAGTGCTGCTACAAACATCGGGGTGCATATGCCCCTTCAAAGCAGCATTTTTGTCCTTTGGATAAATACGTAGTAGTGTAATTGCTGGGTCATAAGGTAGTTTTACTTTTAATTTTTTGAGGAACCTCCATACTATTATTTTCCAGATTGGCTGCACCAATTTGCATTCCCACCAGCAGTGCAAAAGTGTCCCTTTCTCTGCATCCTTGCCAACATCTGTTGTTTCCTGAGTTGTTAATTTTAGCCATTCTGACAGGTGTGTTGAGTTCCTTGGCTTCTTAGCCCCTCCATATGACCACACCCTCTCTTGGCTCCACCTCCCCTCACCCAACTAGATAACCACGTTAAGAACCAGGTGTATATCTTTTCATATTTTTCTCTAGGTTATAATACAAATATATATATAAACACAAAGATTTTAGTTTTCATTGTTTAATGTAGATGTATCTTATATGTACTTGTCTCTATTGAGCTTTCTTCACTAAAGAATATCTAATGAAAATTTCTCCTGGTCACCTGGTATAGCTCTAATTTGTTGGAGTTTTTTTAACTTTTTTTTTAATTAAGTAGGCTTCATGCCCGGTGTGGAGCCCAGCTTGGGGCCTGAACTCACAACCTGAGCTGAGATTAATCAAGACCTGAGCTGAGATTAAGAGTTGGATGCTTAATCAACTAAATCACCCAGGCACCCCTAACTCATTCTTTTTTTTCAGTAGCTACATAATATTCCCAGGTTGTGAATACACCCCAGTTTATTCAACCATTTCTCTATTGAAGGACATTTACTTTGTTTCCGTTTTTGAGCCACTAAACACAATGGTGAAGTGAACATCTCTTTACATACATATGTATGTTAGTGCCTTTATTTCCTTGGGATGGATTACCATGAGTGAGATTACTGGGTCAAAGCAGTAATTCTGATTTTAATAAAGGTATCCAGATTGCCTTCCCAAAAAGCTATTGTTCTTCTAGTTTTCATCCACAATTTATGAAAGAACTCTTTTCTCTGAACTCCACCAACAATAGGTATTACTAGCCTTTTAATTTTGCCAGACTGTTGATATGAGGTGATATTTATTACTACTGAGTTTGTGTATGTTAAGAAGTTGAATTGCGAGAAGACACAAGAGTGCGGCGTGAACATGGGGAAGCAAAAGAAAGCAAGAAAGTATGCGACCATGGAGAGAATGCTTAGTCTCCGAGATCAGAGGCTTAAAGAAAAGGATAGATTGAAATCTGAAAAGAAAGAAAAGAAAGTTCCCAGTGCACTCAAGGAAAGAGAAGTCCCCCAACATCCCTCCTGCTTATTCTTCCAATATAACACACAGCTGGGCCCACCTTACCACATCCCGGTTGATACCAACTTCATCAACTTTTCCATTAAAGCCAAACTTGATTTAGTACAATCAATGATGGACTGTCTGTATGCCAAGTGTATCCCTTGTATAACTGACTGTGTAATGGCTGAAATTGAGAAATTGGGGCAAAAGTATCGAGTGGCTCTAGGGATTGCCAAGGATCCAAGATTTGAACGCTTACCATGCACACACAAAGGAACCTATGCAGATGACTGCTTAGTACAGAGAGTAACTCAGCACAAGTGTTACATTGTGGCCACAGTTGACCAGGACCTTAAACGAAGGATCCGGAAGATCCCTGGAATTCCCATCATGTACATTTCTAACCATAGGTACAACATTGAGCGGATGTCAGATGATTATGGAGCCCCTCAGTTCTGATTCTAACACTCTAAAGTTAGAGGTCCTGTGCCTTCCTTTACCAACTTTTTCTGTTGCCAGTTCATAGAGCAATACGCTGTAGCATGAACTCCTTACCCATTTGCTCTGTTATGAGCTGAGTATGGTTAAATACACTCAATTTTTGATATTGTTTTGAAATTGAAAAAAAAAGTTGAATTGCTCTTTTCAGGACCTTTACCCAATTTTCTGTTTGGTTATTTATCCTTTTGTTGTTGGTGGTGTTGCCAATTGCTAAGAGCCCTTTGCATATTTTAGATACTAACCCTCTCTCTGACCACTGTATTTGGGCTTTCTTGGTTTTGTTTTTCACCAAATACCAAATTTAGTGTGTTTGTGGACTTTGTGGTATATTTAACCTTGTAAAAATTTTTAATTTTTGAATACTGAAATATGTTTTATCTTTTCTTATAGTTTCTGGGTTTCCAGTCTTGGTTAGACTATTATTTGAAAAGAGCCATTAAAAACATATTATTTATTTCACAGAGATATTTTGTTATATCTCTACCTCCTTGCTTTACCTTGACCCACTAAGATGGTATCTTTAGAAAACTTTCACTTTCCCCTCTTCTCTCTTCTTCTCTCCCATACTTGATTTTTAATCTTTGGATCATTTCTTTGCTTTCTTGCCAACACCCTTTCTGCCCCTACTCTTACATGGCTTGTATTCTTGGATTGAAGTCGCTCTCTTTGTTATTTGTCAGTTTGCTATCTAGAAGTATTATAGATAAGGGGTTGATTGCCCGTTGGATTCTATCAATAGGTAATTTTTTTTTGTGTTTCAATGTTTGAAATTTTTTTTCCTTATGTTTTTTTTCATCAATTTTGCCTGGGAATCAGTGAGCCCTTCATATCTACCAACTCATTTTCATCTGAAGGAACATTATTTCTGTTGTTAATTTATTTCTCCTCCATCTATTCCTTTTTATCCTTTTGGAGCTTCCTTTGTTCTCATATTAGATTACCTAGATCCCTTGTGATTTCTACTTTATATTTTTACTCTATATTGTCCCCCCCCCCACTTTTCTCTCTTTTTCTATATATATATGTTATATATTGATACATTTATATGTATGCCAGTATATGTACACACACACACACACACACACACACACACACACACCTTTCTCTCTTGAGGTATTTCTTCCACTTGACCTTCCAGGTTACTAATTGTTGGAAAACATCATTAAAATAGAGGAAATATGAGATATTTTCTATGAAGAAAGGATGATTTTTAAAGCACTGTATCTAGCTTTAAAATTATTAGTAGTCAACATAATTTAATGTTGTCAATCTATGAAAATGATATAAATCTAGCCTGGGGAAATTATAGTATAATTTACATAAATTCATATTGATTCATGATATGTACTTCAACTTTAGCTGAGCTATATAGTATACTTTTGAGAAAATCAAGATTTTTTAGAAAAAAAATTTTAGTATCAAGAGGTTATAAGAGGCTAAACTTAAACTATATGAAAATATGTAATATGTCATGTACCATATATATTTTAGCTGCCCTGAGCAGGTAATGCCACCATGGAAAACTCTACTCAATAAATAATGTAAGACCTGTCCTTTAGCAATTAAGTTGTCTTGCACTTACATTAGAGTGTACAACTGAAAATATTACATTGCATTTCTCATGCTTCATAACATTCTTCCATGTTTCATAAATATTTTCATTTATATTCTTTTTTTTAAGTTTATTTATTTCTGAGGGGGGAGGGAGGGACACACAGAAGGGGAGAGGGAGAATCCCAAGCAGGCTCTGCACTATCAGTGTGGAGCCTGATGCAGAGCTTGAACTCATGAACTGTGAGATCACGACCTGAGCCAAAATCAAGAGTCAGATGCTTAACCAACTGAGCCACCCAGGCGCCCCTCATTTATATTTCTTAAAGGAGGCATACATAATTGGTGGCAAAATGATTCATGGTTGAAGTTCTTACAGGACTCTCAAGTTCACTCATTATTATAAAACGCTGGACCACTCAGTTCAAATGGCAGGTGTCAGATTGAACATGATTAGATAATGCTATTGCTTCTAGAAATGATGTCACTATTGAAAGAAGAATTTTCTTTACCTAAGGGATGATTTGGGCTTTGGGGTTTTTGTTTTGTTTTGTTATTTTGAATATTTTATTTTCAAGCAATCTCCACACCCACCGTGGGGCTCATACTCAGCCTCGAGACCAAGAGCCATAGGCTCCACTGACCAGGTACCCAATGATTTTGTTTTTTTAAAGAAAATCTTTCAGGGCTCCTGGCTGGCTCAGCTGGTTAAGTGTCTGACTCTTGGTTTCTGCTCAGGTCATGATCTCACAGTTCATGGGTTCAAGCCCCACATCGGGCTCTGTGCTGACAGTGTGGAGCCTGCTTGGGGTTCTCTCTCTCTCTCTCTCTCTCTCTCCTCTCGCCCTCTCTCCTTCCCTCCCTCCCTCTCTCTCTCAAAGTAAATAAAACTTAAAAAAAAGAAAAAAAATCTTTCCTATCTGATTTTCTTAGTGTCCACAGTCGTTTCTTAGATTATTATTTTCCTGGTCAGAAATTCGATTTGTGTATTATAGACAGAAAATAGGCAGTCATTAACAATGTAATTTACAACAGAAAGAAAACTAAGTTCTTGTGAGTACCTTGTATTTACAAGTTTTTCCTCAAGGCAGTTAGTTTGAACTGTCCTGATGTTTATTAATGTTCTGGGACATTCCCCCAGGAAATGAATGTTCCATTGAACAGATGGAACATGTTCGGGGAATGCAGGAGAAATTAGCTCGCCTGAATTTGGAGCTCTACGGGGAGTTAGAGGAACTTCCTGAGGATAAGAGAAAAACAGCCAGTGACTCCAATCTGGACAGGCTTCTGTCTGATGTGAGTATAATTCTTTTATATCCTATAATTCTTTTATATACATATATATAAGAATTTTTATATATTACATATTTCTTCATTCTTTAATCAAAATTCTTTATTGAAAGAAAGTTCATTGTTTTAGTCATGTTAAAGCATACTATTTAGTGTTTTTCAGTCTATTCACCGTGTTTTGAAGACATCCCCACTGTCTAATTCCAGAACATTTTTATCACCCCAAAAAAGAAACCCTGTACCTCTCAATTCTCCCTCCTCTTCATCCCTTAGCCGCCTCTAGTCTACACTCTGTACAGATTTGCCTATTCTGGATATTTCATATAAAGAGAATCACACAATATGTGGCTTTTTATGTCTGGGTTCTTTCACTTAGTGTAGTATTTTTAAGTTTCCTACATGTCGTGTCCTACTCCTTCTTAGAAAAATATATTTCAAGGAAATTGTCACATTTACATCTAAGCATATATTTTGAGAATGCCTGGCAAAACTAGAAGTGAAAGATTCACTTCTGTACATATATGATAAGATCTTAATGTATAGAAGATCCTGACATGATAAATACATTTTGTGTAATTTCCTCAGGTGGTGGTTACTTATTCTTAGATACAGAATTATACGTATGTTTCAGATCATTTAGTGCATTGCTCTATTAGCTTGCTAAAGCCGCCATAACAGAGTGCCATAGACTGGGTACACCTGGAATTTATTTTTCACAGCTCTGGAGGCCCAGAGGTAGTGAGCAAGGTGTTTGCAGGGTCCATTTCTTCTGAGGCCTCTCTCCTTGGCTTGTAGATGGCTGCCTTCATCTTTACATGGCATTTTCCTTTTACGAGTGGGTGCCTATGTCCAAATTTCCTCTTCTTGTAAAGACACGAGCCAGACTGGCCCACCGTATTGACCTCATTTTAACTTCCTACCTCTTCATAAGACCCTGTCTCCAGACACACTCACATTCTGAGGTATTGGGGGTTAGAACTAAAATGTACGAGTTTCGGGAGGACATAATTCTGTCTCTAACACTATGTATGATTCTTATACTGAGAGATATTAATTAAGTTGGCTTCTTTAAATCTTTTTGGAGTAAAAATAAAAATTGAATTCAGTGTACTTCAGTTTTGAAGTACTTTCCATATTCACTAATGACAAAAGAGGATTAATTTTAGTTGCTCTTCTTTATCCCTTGAATAAGTAAATGTGAGAGAAATTGTACACCATACTTTTAAAGTTTCAAGCCCATGTGTTTGATTTCACATCTACTTGTTTAGTCTTGCAAGTATGTCCTTTTACCAGGTCCTCTTAAGAAATAGAAGCTTAAAAAAAGAAAAGAAAGAAAGAAATAGAAGCTTAATTTGTAGTACATTTAGGAAAGTGACTGTGGAATGGTGAGAAGACCAAATTTGAAACCAGAAAGGCTTTGTTTAGTCTGGGGTTTGCATTTCAGTTATAGCTGTGTAACTGTCAATTTAGTTAACATTTCTGTAACTTTGATTTTTCCCTCTGTAAAATAGGTGTGATTAATTCTGCCACATACTGAAAACTGAATGTTATGTGAAATCTTTTTGTAATCCACAAAGGTTCTAAAGATTTTGATCATTGGGGCTCCTGGTTGGCTCTGTCAGTTAAGCATCTGACTGTGGCTCAGGTCATGATCTCACGGTCTCTGAGTTCAAGCCCCGCATTGGGCTCTATGTTGACAGCTCAGAGCCTGGAGGCTGCTTCAGATTCTGTGTCTCCCTCTCTCTCTGCCCCTCCCCTGCTCATTCTCTCTCTCTCTCTCTCTCTCTCTCTCATAAAGATTAAAAAATTTTTTAAAATATTTTGATCATTAAAGTGGTAACTTTTTTTTAAACTATTAGAGATGATTATAATTATTCATGGTTTTAAGAATCCTTATAAAACTCCAGTTTTCATTATCTGGTTTAATTCTCATATTTGTGTTTAATAAATGCTAAAGCTACTTTATAATTATTTCTCATAAGTGAATTTCCCAAGCTGAAAATTTTTGGAAAGTTTTTTCAGTATTTTACTTTTTCATTTAGAGAAAGCTTAAATGAAAAACAGTTTATTTTAAAATGTGTAAACAATCATCTAATTAAGATGTTTTTCCTATAAAAATTAAAATTAAATTTGTTTCTTTGTGTTACAGTTAGAAGAATTGAATTCTTCCATGTATCCTTTTGCCTAATATCAACAGTGAAAAGTTTACAAATTATAACTTCTGGTGAATAGTTCAATCAATGAACAGAGACACCTACGATTATTTACTGGGGCCATTTCTCTTCCCTCCCCTTTGGTTTCCAAATGGAATTTTTAGTTGTTTTGTATGCTACAATTTTGTTTGTTTGTGATTTGTTCTGCTTTGCTTTGTATTGTTTTTGGATTTTTGAAACAAACTTTTAAAAATCAATCAAGAGAATTGAGGATTAGGCTAGTTGCCATAGAAATTATCTTGAATCTTAGATTCTTAAGTTAAATAGCAGTTGGATATGCAGACATAATATGCCATACTTAATTTCCTGTCATTACATAGAATACTTTAGATGCATATAGAAAGTGTATTATAGGAATAGCTTAAAAGAAATCACCAAAGTGAGTGTAAAATATTCAGGTTTTGACATTCCAATTCAGAGCAATTATTTCAGGAACTTTTCAAAATGTATTTTTGGACAAAGTCCTAGGCACAATGTGAAATACAAAAGAACAATGAGAAATGATCTTACCTATAGAATAATTTAATTTGAGAGGTATGACATCCTTCTGAACTAAATAATGAGATACTAAAAAGGATACTGGTTGTAGAATCACATTTGATTTTTGAAATTTGGTTTTGATAATTTTGATAATTAACCTTAGGTAAATTGTTTAACATCTCAGAGTGCCCTCTGTAATATGGGATAATTGCTACATATAATGATGTGTATATGAAATTTTCTAAACTGCAGAATATATATATATATAAGTTACTATTATTGTTGTAACAGATGCTGTTATTAATTGCTAAATTATACAGTAACAATGAAGAAATAGATACATGCAAATCCAGTGATAACAATTAATAGTTCACCTTAATTGAGTATTTACTATTTGCCACGTATTTTATGAAGGACTTTACCTGCATTTTCTCATTTGGTCCTACCCTTATAAGTAGGTGGTGTTATACTTCCCATTTTACAGATGAAGAAAATAAGGTTTTTGAGAGACCACATAAACTGTGGGGAAACATTAATGTAACATATCCTTCTCAAGAAAGACTTGAATATGGGGATAAGATATGAGTTAATTAGGGGGCTTCTCTTAGTAGTAGTGCCTGGTTCTTTTTTCTTTTCTTTATGTTCATTTTGAGCTTCATATTCTATGCTTTGTATTCTTTCTATGCTTGTGACACGTCAGTATCTCCCATCCTCTTATCTGAGTGTTTGTTAAACTTTTAGACTTATTTATCTCACCACTTTGCATGATTCAACCACCACAGTTAAACAAGGCAACGTGATAAAATACGAGAGCTTGGGCTCTGGATTGTTTGGTTTCAAATCTTGGTAAGCAGCTGTGTAGCCTTGAGGCAAATGTAGTTTCCTCATTTGGAATAAACGTTCTCTCTGTATTCATACTTTCCTCCTAATTTTCTTCTCTGTCATCAGTGGCCTCCATTATTCTCAGTCTCCAAAGATTATTTAAATCCTTCCTATCATTATACCTGACACTGCTACTCAGTCATGGCACTACCTGCCATTAAGCCTGGACATGGACATGAAATGCCCTGCGGTTTCTTAGTTACATTTTGTTGTCAGGCATCATCAGTTCTGCCTTTTATTCTTCCTTCATTCCCTACCCTCATCACGTAATCCCATACCTTTGAAATTTCTGTTCCATCTCTGGAAATGCACTGTCCAATATGGCAGCCACTAGCCACGTAGCTACTGAGCAAACAAAATGTGGCTAAAACGGACTGAAATGTGCCAGAAGTGTAATCAGTACGCCTGAATTCAAAGATTTAGAATGAAAAAAATAATGTAAAATGTCTCAATATTTCTATCATGATTATATGCTGAAATGATAGTTTTTTATTTGTTAGTGTAAATAAAATATATTTTAAAACTTATATTTGTGGCTGGCATTATATTTCTTTTGGACAGTGCTGCTGTAAACTTTAGACAATGCCACTAAATTAGTCTTAAAAGCATCACTCTCTTCTTGCCATTCCTATTTCAGACTGAGTTTTTTTTACCATGTTAGACTTTATAACAGCTCTCAATAATATCATCACAACCTACATATCATGTTATATTTTTCATTCCCACTAAGCTGGTTCTCTGGATATCTCAGAACACATCATGTTCACGCTCAGGTTGTGCTTTCTACCTAGAATTGCTCTGGCCTCCCCTTTTCCCTTATCACATAACACCGAAGCTGACCCCTCTCATAAAGCATTTTATTTGTACCTGAAACTAGCATTCTGCCTTATTTCATTATCTGTTGATTTTTCTATGTGTTAAATCTCAGGCTTCCAACGGATGGGAATGGCTTAGATGGCAATATTCCTGTCTGTATATTTTTGCAGCCTCTGCCATGCCCATATTGCTAGCATTTAACTATTCCCCATGTATCCATAGCATTGTTTGAATTGGGTCTTGAAGATATAGGTAGCAGGTGGTTCATATGGATGGATGAAAGGAAGATGAAAGGCAATGATACGGAAAGGGAGTAATATCTGCAAGAATTCCATCCTATTTCTAATCTTCTTGAAGAATGGTTCAGGATTATAGGGAAAGTTTTAGAGCTATGATGATTTTATTTTACTTTTTATTTTTACAAAGAAATCATTTTCCCAAGGATGATAAAATGGTGGTGTTCTCTCAGATGAGTTTTTTTTTAATCCAGTAAGTTTTTATACTTGCCTCTCATCAGTTCCTTACCATGAAAATGATTCTTGTGGCATTAAAATAAACCTGTGCTCTATTGGAACCTGGAACATAATCTTGATTTAGTGACTTTTTTGAAGTCTTCAAATTCTGGATATAGTATAAATTACTTCACTACGTTTAAAAATTGTCTTCTCACATCCAGATTTCCGATAGTGGCATAGACACTTCCCTTTGAACACATTTCCTTTATTTTAATACCTCTCTCTCAGCTCCTGAGTGTAATTCCCCAAAATTGAAAAGGACTCATTATAAAATGAAAATCTTAACTGACGAATTCAGACAAAAACTACATCTGGCAGATGCACAAGACGTCCCGAATACGTCGACGAGCTAAAACGACATGCAGTTGCTTTCTTGTGGCTTGAAGAAAAGCAGCATTCTTTAGTTTTCCAGCTGAATTCAGTAGCAGAATCATCTTCCACAACAAGGAATAAATTAATCAAAGTACAGTGCAATGATTGTTCTCACTACTGCTTTTAGTAAAGTTGCCTTGCTGTCGTTCGCCATAACTGGAGCCTAGGCCTGGGTGAAGGCTTAATCAGGAACTGTGACGCAGAAGTTGTGCTGCTATGCTTTCTATTGTTGCCTTATGGGGGTCATACTTGAAACGCTTTGTGCAAAATGTTATTAATAGGGCTGAAGGTTCATCCTTTCTGAGCTCACCAGACTTCTTCATTCCCATGTTGATTAGAAGTAGAAAATGCACAGGCTTTTGGGGGCAGCCCCGCTTCAGTTTACGTTAGACAATCAGTACACACACTGGTGTGTTTTCCAGGGGCCAGTGCCAATGAAATGTTAAATGAGTATTTGTGAAATTTGCTATTTTTAATAAAGTGATTGTTTTAAATTAGCCGTTATTGCTTTATTTTGAAGAAACCTGTAGTCTCCAGTCTGGGGATACAAGAGTTCAATCCTCAAATGTAAACTGTGTTTATAAAATTCGAGGTTATGGGGCGCCTGGGTGGCTCAGTCGGTTAAGCGATTAAGCGACTGACTTCGCCTCAAGTCATGATCTCACAGTTTGTGGATTCGAGCCCCACGTCAGGCTCTGTGCTGACAGCTTAGAGCCTGGAGCCTGCTTTGGATTCTGTGTCTTCCCTCTCTCTCTGCCCCTCCCCTGCTCTTGCTCTATCTCTCTCTGTCTCTCAGAAATAAATAAACATTAAAAATTTTTAAAAATAGTAAATAAAATTTGAGGTTATATAATTCTCTTCCAGATTTTGTACCTTGTGCACATTTCCATATTAGTGTCAGTCGTGAAAAGAGCATGGGCTTTAAAGTTAGACCTTGGTCTGAATCCCCATTCTTCCCCTTAGCTTTGTATTCATGCACATTTACTTAGTTTCTTTGGGTTTTTGTTTTTAATCTGGAAAAATGAGATTACTAATGAGATTACCCCAACTCATGAGGTCATAAGAAGAAAGTTAAAAAGCGTGCATAGCGTGTATATCACAGCTGCTGACACCCAATAATGGATGGCAAACATTTAAATTGTTCATTTTACACAGCTTTATTGATATAATAACCCCACACCAAAAAATTGACCCTTTTCAAGGTGTACAACTCGGTGGTTTTTAGTGGAGTCCCAGTTGTGCACCTGTCAGCACACTCTAGATCATTTTCATCCACAGAGAAAGCCCTTGGCAGTTCACTCCCCATTTCCCAACCCCCCTGCCATTGGCAACCACTGATCTACTTCCTGTCTATGAACTTGCTTATTCTGGACGTCTTGTAGAAATGGAATCATACATGGTCTTTTATGCCTGGCTTCTCAGCATAATATTTTCTAGGTTTTAGGGTTCATCCATGTTGTGGCATGTATCACTACTGCATTCATTTTCATGACCAGATCCCATTCCATTGTGTGGATGTGCCACGTTTTGTTTATTCAATGGGAGCTGGGTCGCCTTCACATTTTATTTTATTTTATCTTATCTTATTTTTTTAACGTTCATTTATCCTTGAGAGAGACAGAGCATGAGCAGGGGTGGGGCAGAGAGAGAGGGAGACACAGAATCTGAAGCAGGCTCCAGGCTCTGGGCTGTCAGCACAGAGCCTGATGCGGGGCTGGAACCCTTGAGCGAGATCATGACCTGAGCTGACCTCGGCCGCTCAACCGACTGAGCCACCCAGGCGCCCGCCTTCACATTTTAGAAGACGCCCATGCTTCTTCCTCATTTCCAGGACAGAGAAACACCTAATTGGGGATGGGAGAGTGAACCCAATGAATGATACAAACAAATCTCAATCTTCGTAATTTTTGGCATTCTGAGTTCAAAGATTTTTGATCAACTTATCTAGTTGCTCTTTTTTGATACTCGTTTTAAAAATGAGAACATTCGCAGAATATTAAGTACAATCTTCCAAACTTTTCAGTTGGGTTGAGAGACTAGGGATCTCATGGTGGGGAAATAGCATTTTAGGGTCTGACAAAGCAAAAAGGAAATTTTGCCCCGTGACATGTTTTTCTCAGATGGGTCCTGAGATAGAGTAAAGCCAAAACTGTTTCCTGTGGGTTACTGACAGAGAATCAGACTGACCTTGTTATTCATTTGGCTCATTTGTCCTTTGTGTCAAGGGACTCCATGTGGGTCTCAGTAATAACATTTTAGTTCATCTAATTTGTACGCTCTCACACAATTTAAACATATGTTAAAGGCAACAGGAAAAACCTGAGATGCCTAGATTAGAATAAAACTATTAGAATAAAATTTACTGTATGTTTTTTATTCCCTGTAGACAAATTTTAATTACCAATGATTAAAAAAAAATACCACCAGAGCAAACCATTTATCATATTTTGTGTTACTTCCAGATCCCCTAAACGTGTTTGCTTTGGTTTTGGTACCTCCTTGTATAACGCAAAAATTGACAAGAAGTATTAAAATATTCAGAGGATTTGCTGAAAATAAACCCCACCTTTCCCATTGCACGGCCTTAAAATTGCTGGCTTTCTTTGCAACCAGGTTAACGCTGGCTTCAGTGTCCCATCTTCTTTCGGTTGGGGTCCCCGCAGCCTGGCGTTTGCCCCTCCGCTATAAGCCGTGGGGAGGGGGGAGGGGGGGGTCCCACCTTGGGCTCCCCGGGGGAGGGCGGAGGAGCCGGGACCCCAGGCTGGCCGGAACACCGCAGTGGCCATGGACAGGCCTCGATGGCCCACGTGGGTCCAGCACTTCCCCTACCCCCGCCCCCTCTGCGGGCACCTGCGAGCTGCGGCCCGGCGCACCGGCTGGGGCGCCGAGGTGGGGGGTGTGGGGAGGGTGTTGCCCGTCCCCATGGAGACCGCGCGCCACCAGTCCTCGCCACGCTCGCTGCAGCCGCTGGCTCCAGCCCCTGTTTTCGCTCTGCAGTCCAAAGAGGAGGCAGCTGCTCCGGGCCGGGTCCCTCGACCACCTCCGGGAGGTAAAGCCCTGGGCTTCTGGGCCGCGCATCTTTTGCTTGGGACCCCACGGGCACAGCGCCCGGGGCGGTTTAGCTTCCCTGCGCGATCTCTGGAAGACCCTAAGCAGCGCGGAGGTGGGCACTGCCCCTCCCCCACCCATGACCTTGAGAATCTCAGCAGCCCCACGATTATTCACAAAACCTGCAGTGGCTCTGGGGAGAAACGAAAGCAGTCTTTGCGTGGGTCTGAGTTGGGTGCCAAGGACACTCTTCACCTCCTCCAGAGCATTCATTTGAGGTAGAAACGAAGTTAAGTTGCTGAGCACTTTGGAAAACATTGATTTTCATCTGACCCTAGACTGGTTCACACCAACTCCTCTCCTCCTTCTTCCAGTTTTCGCCCTCTTTCCTACCGTAGAGTCAGCCGCCGGAGCGTGGGGGCAGGGACGGCGAAATAGACTCTGTTGCGAATACAGTGCCTGGTTCGAAATGTGTCGCCTTAGGAGTTAATATGCTAAAATTTGATGAACAGGACAAGTAATTAAAGACACGATACTTCCATTTTTTTTTAAAGTCCTCAGTGCTGCACTTTTTAATAACTTTTGCCATAGTATCAGAACAGAATATCCTGACATCATCTGTATCAAAGTTCAGCAAAACCCAGGCAATTGTTTTCGTGGCCTTCTTGACATTTGTGCACCTCGGGAGCCTCAAAAATCATGCTCTAAAACTTATTTCGGTAGGAGAAGGTAGGGATTAGGAACTTGAAAGTTTAGAACAGCTATAATTCTGTTATTATTGGTTATTTCTCCCGAATGAATTCAAATAGTGCAATTGCTTCCTGTTGCAACTTTAATTTTATAGTTTTAAACTTAAATCAGCAAGCCAGTCCAACATTTGATGACACCCAGTTTGGGCTCACAAATATGGAATTTCCTTTCACCCCCTGTGCCATGAGTAGTGCAGATTTCCTCAAAACATGCTGTCACTTTCATTATCCATTACTTTTTTGTGCATTTAATAAAAATAATAGAACAGTTTATGTTCAAAATAAGTCATGTTTTTACATGCCCTGAATACAGGCATTTAACTGCAATAATCTTTCACTTCTGTTTTTCATAATCACACACATTGTTCTTGTACTCTGGCCCTTTTTTTTACAATCTTTAAAACCAGAGAACTCTTTAGAAGCGTATTTAAGGGATTAAATTGGGATTTCTTCCCCACGCCTAGTACTTTATTCCTTCTTCATGCTCCAAGAGGAACACTTCCTATAGATTTTTGTTTTCAATGCATAGAATCTAAACATTTCTGGGAGGAAGTCATGCCAGGTACATATTTTAAAAGTTTAGGTGACTTTGCAATAGCTTCCGAAATGTTGAAAATATAGATGATGCCGAAGGGATTAAATTTCAGATAATAAATGAAGCCTTGTACAACTTGCATGTGTGACTCATAAAAGGACTCAAATGTAGGTACCTCTGTGGCAGAGAACAATGTTTTGTTTCTAGTTTTCACTCCCAAGTCATTTTATCTACTACAGTGGAGCAGGACCAGGAGAATTTATATTCCTCCAACTGTGTACGACTGTGGAAACGCAGTTAATGACAACCTGATTCTGCGCTATCCAGGTGATAATTTAACTCTGTATGGACTGGCAATTGCCCAGCCATCTCAACCCCTAATCTGGCTTTGGTTGTCACATGACAGGCTCCTTCCCACCTCACCCACCAGCCCACCTCTTTGTTTTGGTTTTTTCTTGTTGCTAGGCATAGAGGTGGTAGTATTATCAGTTGCTGAGTCCCTCATCAATATGCCAGATGTAAAGTATTGTCAGCCATGAAAGAGAAATTGTATTTCCAAATTAACCCATCGCAGCCATAGATCCAATGTATTACACTCACTCTTTAGGGAAAATCCAGTATGATTTTTAAACTCAATATCCAGCTATTCCCTGCATGACCTTGGAGGATTTTCTTTACCCTGCTTTTCTCCCCTGGAATCTAACTCCCAGGGTGAATGGGAGAAGGAGCTAGTGTGTGGGAAAGAGATTTGCTAGCACAGTGCCGATCAGAATAGCCACTCAAACAACAACTAAGATAAGTATACCACTTACTACCTGGCTCCCTTCCCACTTTGATTTTGCAACAATATGTATGTTGGATCTAGTTAGAAATGAGAAGAGCCACAGATTGGGGTCTCCTATTTCATTCTCTTATTAGAACACACTTCAGAAACATTTAGAGCCCTTGGTTTGCAAGGTAATGTAAGAAAGAGGTGCCCAGTTGGTGTCACCCACACTGGGGCCTCAATTCAGTGGAAAACTGGGCTGTGAGCAAGGCAGCAAGTAGCTGGACCTTTACTTTCCCAGGAGTGACACACTACTTTGTGTAAGAACAAGAGAAATCCTAAGTGATCGAGGAAGAACTTCATGGGACAGTATTTTGGCCCTTGGAGAAAGGACACAGAGAAAAGATGAAAAATGGATGAGAATTTGGTTTTGCATGCATAGGTTTTGAGTCTCTCATGGTATTAGAAATATTGGTGACTGCCATATTGTAAACATAATTCACAAGGAGTATTCTTGCCCAAGAATTCTCATTCCAAATGACTACCCTAAAATACTTCCCTTTCTTCCAACTTGCTGATGTTATGAAAGAATAATCTGTCAGATGTACATATTAATTCAATTCTAAGCTTATTTTACCATCTAACTCAATATAATGATGGGAATTGCTAATAAGATCGACATAAGTTGATAAACTGTCACAGTTGTGACACACATGTCAAATCCTAATAATCAGTGAAGGAATTTGGCTTTTTCCTAGCTAGTAACTTGCTTTTTAGCCCTTGAATTTGGAAAATAAGTAGATGCAAACAATTATTCCTTTACTCATTCAGCAAGTACTTGCCAACTGCCTATTTGGTGCAGGTGCTAAGTGTAGGCAGCTTCTAAAATGGCTCCCTATGGCCTCAGCTTCCTGATAGCAATGCCCTTGTGAATCCCCTCCCTTCCCCTCCCCTCGAGCGTGGGCTAGACTTGTTTCCAATGCAGGGGTTGCCAAACTTTTTGTGTAAAGGGCCAGGTAGTAAATGTTCTTGGCTTTGTGGGCTATATGGTCTGTCTCTCAATTACCCAATCTTTCCTGTTACAGTATAAATGCAACCATAGACAATATGTAAATAAATGTGATTAGCTATATTTCAATAAAACTATTTACAAAAGTGATTGGCAGACTGAATATGGGCTGCTGACCACATTTACTGACCTCTGTTCTGACTATCAAAAAGTGATGGTATGTTGCTTCTGGTATTCTATTACACAAAGACTCCAACTGCTATTTTGCCTGCCCTGTCTTGCCCTTTTGCTTGTTCAATTGGTGGAAACCAACTGTCATTTTGTAAGCTAACAAGCTAGGAAGCTCACATGGAAGGGAAGCACCCAGCCAACAGCCTGCAAGGAACTGAGTCCCTGTTCCTGTAGTCTGTGGGAACTGAATCTTGCCAACAAACCACTTAAATGAGCCAAGAAGTGGATCCTTCCCCAGTTGAGCTTTTGGATGACTGTAACCCCAACTGAAATTTGCTTGTTCAAGACCCTCAGTCAAAGGATCCAGTTAAGCCATGCCTTGAATCCTGACACAGGATAATGCTGCCAGATAATAAATGTTTGTTTTAGGCCACTAAGTTTTTGGGACTCTTTGTTATGCAACATTAGATAACCACCATGATAATCACATCACATAACCAACACACGCAATGATAGGTTCCTATAACAACGAACAAGGGAAATGCTGCATATTATTTCCTCCTCTTGGAGATTCACAATGAGCTTCATCATATTAAAGTTTCCAAAACATCTTACAAAAAAGACGCTTGTTTAATTGTGCTCAATCATTTCCCAAGCATATTTAACCATGGATCCTGTTTTTCTGGGAAATGCCTATTAATATCATATGAAACTACTATTTGGATAAATATAAAATACGGGAATATGAAAAGAAATCATTCAGTTTAAAGAAGTAGTGATTGCCAGCATGCCATTTCTCCCTGGGTTGAATAATCAGCAAAAATGACATCTTAAAAGAATGTAAATAATGCCAGGGAAATTTATATCTCTAACTCTGTATTCTTATCTCTGTATTTATATCTCTATATATGATATACTGTACTTACATATTTAAGTCCACCAGCAGAGATAGTGACTATTCTTTCTGCAATGCTCTGCTTATTATATAACTCAGTAATCCCTTGACACAGAGGATAATAACAATTTTAAGAACTTGCTAAATAAAAACTCCTTATGTTGGCTCTTGGAGGGATTTCACATAACAACAGCTGGGCATCTTAGGAAACTAAGGATTTGTTTTGATTTAATGTTGATTCAGTAGGAGGTATTTAATTTCCCACACTGCCATGAGGTTTTTATCTGAACAACACATTATTATACTGTAGTTTGCCAAGCACAGCATTGCTTTGCTTTACACATGAGGAAACTGAGGCTCACAGACTAAATAAAATTTTAATTGGGGGAAAGGAGGTCAGAGGAGGAATCCAAATTTAGTGTTGTCATGTTACTCTCTGTAATATTTCTAAAATTGTTCCTAATCTGGTACATGCCTTTCCAATATATTCATTTTTAAAACATGCTTCCATTTCTCAACTGTGGTAAGAATAGAGGACCTGCAAATGTTTTGTCTTATTCTCAAAATCTTCTGGTTCTCCCATAAAGTTTCTTTGGCTACGCCAGGACCCATTGTTCTCTCTCTTCTTGGAATTTATAGCAACAGAGTGTTGCTTAGAAACTGAGACATTTTCTGATGCTGGAATCCAAGCTAGAATTTCACCGACAAGTGGTCATCCAATTTTTTTTTTTTAATATCTCCAGTAATGGACATACCTCTTGAGACAGCTAAAGCTGCTGAAGTGGTTGTTTTCCCACTTAGATTGATCCAAAATCTGTCTCTCTGACATCATACATTGTTCTTAATTTTGTCTTCTGGGGAATCACAAACCATGTGTAATTGATTTTATATATAAAAAGCCTTCAGATAGTTGATGTGTGTGGATGTGTATAGTGTGGGAAAGGGGTCCAATTTCTTCTCTCTTTTTTTTAAACAGATGCTCTGGTTTCTATAAATGGAAAAATCCATCTCTTCTTCTTTGATTTATCATCTAACAAGTATCCATGTATACAGGAGTCTATTTTGGACTTCATCTCCTGTTCCCTGGGCTTAGAGATTTGTCTCTATACTAATGCCATATGACATTATTATTCCAGCTTTACAGTCTTTCTATCTAGAAACATGTCTCTCTCCCTTGTTCTCCCAGACTGATGACTATTTTGACCCCTTTAAACCTCTATAAATATCTTAGAATCAGCTTTTCAAGTGACACACACATACCATGATATCTCTAGGATTTTTTTAAAATTGAGACTGCACTGAATTGGTGGATCCATTTGAGAAAAGTAATCTCTTCATTCTTCTGAATTCTCTAATTCATGAATAAAACATATCTATTTATTTAGGTTCTTTAAAATGTCTTTAAATGAGCTCCCAAGTGAATACAACCATATGAATGAACCCAAACTATAACAGGCAGAAGAACTGCCCAGGTGAGGCCATCAAACTCATAGAGTCGTGAAAAGCAATGATTTCTGTTTCAAGATACCTAGAATCTGTCTTCATAAAGTTTGTACTTTCATTTTTTTTCTCAATACTCAATAGTGTTTGGTATTTTATAAATGATATCTTTTTAAAACTTCTTGATCAAAATAGAAGATGTAGGGGCACTTGGGTGGCTCAGTTCGTTAAGCATTCATCTCTTGATTTTCGCTCAAGTCATGATCTCACAGTTGGTGAATTCAAGCCCCACATGGGGCTCTGTGCTGACAGCAGAGTCTGCTTGGGATTCTCTCTCTCTCTCTCTCTCTCTCTCTCTCTCTCTCTCTCTCAAAATAAATAAACTGCCCCTCCCCCACTACTTATGCACTCTCTCTCTCAAAATAAATAAACTTAAAAAAAAGAAATAGAAGATGTAGAAAAATATGCAAATCATAAGTATGGAACTCAGTGAATTATAAAGTGAACCCCACTGGGTCCCCACTGCCAGATCAGGACCAGCACCCCAGAGCCACCTCTTATATCTCTCCCAGTCATACCCCCTCTCTCTTACCCAAAAAGGTAACTGCCATCTTAACGTCTAACACTGTAGTGTAGAACTTTGTATAAATCAAACCATACAAAATGTGATATGTTGTTTCCAGCTTCTTTTGTTTAATGTCCTATGTGTATGTATGATTCACACATATCGTTGTGTGTAGTGGCAGACTGTTCATGGATATATAGCATTCTAGCACATGGATACATGACAATATATTTATCTGTTTGACTGCTGGTGAATGATTGTACTCTTTCCAGTTCGGAGCTATCTGATGCAGCTGGGAATGTGTTTGTGGATATATTTGGTCCACATGTTCGTGTTTTTCTGTTGAGTCAATTGTATGCACATGTTCAACTTTAGGGAATAATGCTAAACTGTTTTGCAAAGTACTTATACCAGTCTGCACGTTCACCAGCTGTAGGTGACAACTCTGGATGGTCACCAGCCTGTGGCTCTGTCAGTCTGTGCTAGATAACAAATGGTCTCAGATTCTAGGTATCTTGAACCAGAAATCATTGCTTTTCATGACTCTATGGGTTTGATGGCCTCACCTGGGCAGTTCTTCTGCCTGTTATAGTTTGGGGTCATTCATATGGTTGTATTCACTTGGGAGCTCAGCTGGAACAGAATACCCAGGAAGGCTTCGCTCACACATCTGGTGCTTTAACTAGGGTGGCTGGAGCAGCTTTGGGCTGGCTCGCCCTCTGTCTCTCCATATGGTCTCTCTCATCGTTCTGTAATCTAGCTCGAGCATATTTACATGGCAGCTAGAGCCTGAGAGGACCAAATGAGAAACTGCAAATCTTCTTAAGGTCTAGGCCCAGAACCCACACATCTTCACTTTATCAGCATCCATTAGTTACAACAAGGCAGCGCTAGTGCAGATTCAAAGAGGTGTGGGCAAGAGACTGTACCTCTTGATTGGAGAACTGATACGCATACACAAGGAATGGAGCAATTTTTCCTGGCTGTATGCACAGACAATATACCACATTGAGCTCTCTGGCCACAACAATTCACATGTGCCTTTTGCATGCAGAATACCTTTACCCCATCCCAAGACCCCCAAAGTCTCATCCATTCATGGTATGAGGCTTGAAGTCCCATCTCTTGTGATCTGTATCAAGGCCAGTTGCAAATGGGGCTTCTCCTGGCTTCTCTGTGGCTTCTCTTGATCTGGAGACCTGTGAACTTGGCTGTCTCCCACACACCCGTCTTACACGGGTGACACACAAGAAGGGTAGTATTTCCTGTTCATAAAGGCAGGAAACACAAGGCACATAGCAATTCTGAAATTTAGCCAGGCCAGTTGCCCTGGTTGTCCCTTGACTACAGCCCAGGTCTCCTCCTTGGGAGTTGTCTCCTATTCCATCGTCCTCAGCTTCTCTTAGCTCTGCACTCCTGACTCTTGGCTCCGCCTTCTCAGTCATCCATCCTTTTCAATAAGAAATGATTTGTCGTTGTGGTTGCCTAGCTTCCTGGCTTTCTCAGCCTGCTTCCTGCCTAGAGAAAGCTGGTGTGTCTGAGACCATTGCAAAGTTTCTTGGTCCCTTTTATTTCCAGCTGGTCATGCTTTCACCAGAACAGTCTTCTTTCTATGCACCTAATTATAATCTCTTTTATAATCTATTTTAATACAAGACTATTTCCACAAATCTCTTTAAGATAGACCCCTCTCTACCTTGTGCTGTGATTCAAGGTGCAGTCTTTAAGATTCTTAGGAACTCATTTATTTTCTTTTTATAACTTTTTGAAAATTTATTTGAGAGAGAGAGAGAGAAAGGGGCAGAGGGATGGAGGAAGGGAGAGACGAGACAGAGACAGAGAGAGAGAGAGAGAGAGAGAGAGAGAGAGAGAGAGAGAGAGAATCCCAAGCAGGCTCTGTGCTGACAGTGGAGCTCAAACTCATAAACCACAAGATCTTGACCTGAGCTGAAATCAAGAGTCAGATGCTTAACCGACTGAACCACCTGGGTGCCCGGAAACCCTTTTATTTTCTAAATGAGAGGGTCAGTACCATCTCAAACCTTTCAAAGGCCTTATAAAGGAAGTCTTTGAAATGAGACCTTTATTATTTTGAGACTTTTTTCTAGTCAAAGATACTGTACTAGATGTTCTTTATTTCCACAAAATTCTGTTCAAAAACTAAATAGATCTTTCAGATCATTTTATGTCTCTCTGCATGATATGCAGCTAAAAAAGTCGATTAGCCTTTTCTACATCCTGTTTAGAATGTCTTTAGTCAGGTTTACTATTCCTCTCCTCAGTACATTTTGTATTGTCCGTACTAACGCAGGCAACAGTGTTACTAAATGTTGCACTGCACATGACAGTCACGTCTGCCTAGCCTTTCATAGAAGCTCCTCTGTTCTTCTAGCCTCCACTAGCAGTCTGCTCACCACACATCCACTTTCCACACACTGCCTGTTCCTAAAGTCAATGCCATATGCCCTCAGTTATGTTATGGCCACACTGTGCTTCCAGGTACCAATTTCTGTATCCGTTGTTATTGATGAATAACAAACCACCTTAAAACTTAGGGGTTTAACACAATAACCGCTTATTATTTCTCATGATTCTGGGGTCAGTGTGGCTCAGCTGGATAGTTGTTTTGCTCCATGTGTTGCTCACTAGAATTTTCCTTTCTCCACTGCTCTGCATGCCACCTCTGTCATACATCAAGTGACCATGTATATGTGAGTCTGTTTCTATTGGTTTGTCTGTTCTTCTGCCAATATCTCATGCAGTTATTTAGGGTAGCTTTATCATAACTAAGTCCTAACATCATAGAGTAACTCTTACCACTTTGCTCTTTTTTTTTTTTTTTTTTTAATTTCTCTCTCTCTCTCTGCGGGCATGTGAGCAGGGAAGGGGGCAGAGGGAGAAAAGGAATCTTAAGCAGAGTTCATGCTCAGTGCAGAGCCCAATGCGGGGCAGAATCCCCTGACCCTGGGATCATGACCTGGGCTGAAATCAAGAGTCAGACACTCAACTGACTGACCCATACAGTCATCCCTTCTTTGTTCTTTTTGAAGTTGTCTTTGCTATTCTTGATACATTGCATTTGCATACACATTTCATAATGAGTTTGTGAAACATACACACACACAGTCACACTCACACACACACCCTACCTGGTTTTGACTGAGGTCATATAAATTAATAGGTTAATTTTGTAGAACCAACACCAGGACATATGTATACTCTTATTTAGATCTTTAGAAATTTCTCTTGGTAGAATTTTTAGTATTCTATGTGAAATATTTGTCCCTCACTGAACTTAAATTGGATTTTAAAAATAACTACAAATGATATACTGTATTTATAAGGGTTTGTGGTTAGTATACAGAAATACAGATTTTTAATGTTGCTCTTATAACACAGCAACTTTGCTAAGCTTATGCATTGATAATTTCTCTGTGGATTCTTTGGTATTTTCTACATACAGTTATGCCATTAATAAGTAATGACAACTTTTCTTTTTCTTTTTAAATTATTATACATGTTATTTTCTTGCTTTATTACATTGGAAAAAACCTCCAGGATAATGCTGAATAAAGGTGGTAGTAATGATCAGAAGAAAAGTTTCAGCATTTCACTCTTAAGTTTAAGTTTGCTATTATTCCTTAAAAAAATTTTTTTTAATGTTTTATTTATTTTTGAGAGAGAGACAGCGTGATCAGGGGAGGGTCAGAGGGAGAGGGAGACACAGAATCCGAAGACAGGCTCCAGGCTCTGAGCTGTCAGCACAGAGCCTGACGCGGGGCTCGAACCCACGAACCGTGAGATCATGACCTGAGCCGAAGTCGGACGCTTATCCGACTGAGCCACCCAGGCGCCCCTTCTTAAAAAATTTTAATGTCTTTATTTTATTTTGAGAGACAGAGACAGAGAGTGAGCAGGGAAGGGGCAGAGAGAGAAGGAGACACAGAATATGAAGCAGGCTCCAGGCTGTGAGCTGTTAGCACAGAGCCCAACATGGGGCTCAAACCCATGGACTGTGAGATCATGACCTGAGCCGAAGTCGGATGCTTAACCGACTGAGCCACCCAGGCGCCCTAAGTTTGCTGTATTTCTTATATTATGTACTTATTTGGATTACTAAGTTACCTTCAAGTTCTAGTTTGCTAAGATTTTGTTGTTATTGTTAGGAATGGATGTTGAAGCTTATTAAATGCACTTTTCATATCTACTCAGATGATTATATAATTTCTCTCCTTTGTTTTGTCAAGGATGAGAAGTACATTGATTTTGTAATATCAAACCAAATTGACATTCCAAGAATAAATCCAACTTGGTGGGGATATGTTCTCTTTTTATATATTGCTGGGTTTGGTGTTCTAAGATTTTTGGTTAGGATTTTTGCACCTGTGTTTATGATAATAAATGTAAGATTTCTCTTTTAAGGTCCTTATTGGGTTTTGTTATCAAGGTTATGCTGACGTCATAAAAGGACCTGGAAATCCCACTCGTTTCATTCTCTGGAAGATTTTGTGTAAGTTTACTGTTATTTCTTTCTTTAATGTTTGGTCGATACAAATATTGGTTCCAGGAGCAACATGCTGCTACAGCAACACATTCCAAATTACGTGGTGTTAACATCCAGTCTGGCGGCGTGAAATTGTTGTTGGACGCTTGGGAAGATGGCAACCCATGTTTCACAGTGGAAAAACACTTAGAAAACTATAGTTTGAATAGAGTAAATGGCTTGTACTTTATGCAAAGAGGTAGAAAATGAATGTTATTAGGATGAATTTATTACCCCTGGCTGCATTTGCTGAGGTACCTACCAGAAATAGAGGAGCTCAGAGAGTATCTGGCTGGTTTGCAAGCAGGAATGTAAAGGAATTCAGAGAAAGCCAAAAACTCAGCTACTTCCTAGGTTAAAAGATGAAACTGATTCACATCTTCGACTAGTAAAGAAATAATTGAGAAGGCTTTTCAGCAACAAATGCTACTTGAATCCTGCTTCGTGGAAGGACCAAGCGAGAGTATGGGGTTGGGATCTCTGAATGGAACAAGGTGATAACCCGAAAATACTTTCAGTTGGAAAAATATCTCAGGGAAGAAAGACTTAGAGTTGGGCTCTTCCCAAAGAAGCCTGATAGGCTCAAAATACTTCCAATTAAATTCAGAGAGAGAGAGAGAGAGAGAGAGAGAGAGAGAGAGAGAGATGCCTCTAAACAATGGTAGACTATCACACTGCCTAGAATCAAAGCATAACTTAAAATAGATTTTGAGAAAGTGGTATTGTCAGAGAAATCACTGACATGGCCTGGAAGAGAACACGATTGTTTGAGACTAAAAATGATCATGGGGGCCCAGCCTTGTACAGTAGGATCTCAGACTTTCTGGGGATCAGCTCTTTTAGATGTCATTCTTCCCTTTTCCAAAGGAGAATGTTTACTGTAGTTACCCCTTTCCCTGCTCTACCATTATATGTATAGGGGCCAGGACCAGATCACCTATCTTTTTAGTTCAGAGACTGCTAGAACAAGAGGAGTTATATCTGGATCTGTAGAGACTGTGGTGAATCATCCACATCTTCTGGGATTGGAGCTAAAAATACTGATGAGGGGGGACTTCTGGGTTGTGTCCGTCAAGAAGTGGGTGAGCATGTTCTGCGTGAGGAAAAAGAAGCGAACTGACCCGAAGGGTGAAGTGAGGTAGTGCTCCCTGCTGGAGAGTAGGCTGGACCGAGCGACCTGCTTCTAACTCACAGAGCAAAAGTGATGTTAGGTTCTGAGGTTAGGTTACACAGAAGCTGGCTTCTCTCTCGTGTGCCCTCTCTTGCTTTCTTATTTGCTCTGCGGAGAGGCCCATGTGGCAACTAAGACAAGAGAGGCCTCCAGCCAACAGCCGGTGAGAACAGAGGCCTTCCGTCCAACAGCCCCTGAGCAACTGAATCCTTCAAATAACCACATGAAAGAGCTTTACATCCTTCAAATGAGCCTGGAGTCCTGGCCAACACCCTGATTGCAGCTTTATGGGAAACCCTGAAGCAGAAGTACCTATTATGGACTTAACTGTGTCCCCCCAAATCTCATGTGCAAGCCCTAACCTCCAATGTTACTATATTTGGAGACAGAGCCTATAAAGAGGTAATGAAAATTAAATGAGGTTATAAGGTGGGATCTTAATCCAACATGATTGATATTTTTAGAAGGACAGGAAGAGACACCAAAGATCTCTCTCTCTCTCTCTCTCTCTCTCTCTCTGCTGCCTACCCATTGTATCCAGTGTGTGCGCAGAAGAAAGGCCCTGTAAGAACATAGAGAGGAGGTCGCTGTGTCCAAACCAGGCAGACAGGCATCACCAGAAGACACCTTGCTTTTGGACTTCTAGCTTCCAGAATTGTGAGAAAATAATTTTTGTTGTTCAAGCCCCTCACTTTGTGATACTTTGCTATGGCAGCCCCAGCAGACTGATTAGATACTCCACTATACTGTGCCTCGATTCCTGACCCACAGAAACCCTGGGATAATAAGGCTTTGTTGGTTTGAGCTGTTAAATTTTGGGATGATATGTTACACAGCAAAGGATGACTAACACATTACTTTATGTTTATTCTCTATATCCTCACTGTGTCCTCAAAAGATAGATAAGTAGAGTGCCCTCTTTAAGCCCTTCAGATTTCTGCTTTCCAGGGAAAGAAAAAGTCAATATTCCTGGCTGGTAGAAAATCATTCCAATTTCTGAGTCATTTTCCCAGCAAAGTGGAAAACAACTCTGATTTAGATTCATATTTGGATATAAATAGATGAGGACAGAATAAACTGCAATGCCTTGGAGTTCGTGAACTCCCTGCGCATATTTGTATGGATTACCTTCCACAGGGATGTATATATACACATAATTTGCTGTAATTTTATCTAAATAAATATATAGATGTATGGGGCGGCTTGGTGGCTCAGTCAGTTAAGCGTCCGACTTAAGTTCTGGTCATGATCTCACGGTCCATGAGTTTGAGCCCCACATTGGGCTCTGTGCTGACAGCTCAGAGCCTGGAGCCTGCTTCAGATTCTGTGTCTCCCTCTCTCTTTGCCCTTCCCCAACTTGTGCTATGTCTCTCTCTCTCAAAAATGAATAAATGTTAAAAAATGTTTAAATAAATATATAGATGTAAATGAATGGCTGAAATTATCGTAATTCCTATGAGGACAATATTGGATGTTTCTAGGTGATCCCAATTAAGCCTCTATTGAAATGAACCTATATTTCTTAGGGCTGGAAGAAAATAATTTGCTGAGATGTCAGCTCGGGATTCTTCTGGAAAAACTCTGGAAATGGAGTGCTACCATACAAGATTCAGTGCCTGGACACCTTTCAGCAACAAGTCATTAAATAGAGAGGTAAGTTATATACTCTGGAATAAAACAAGTTTAATTTGTAGGGCTAATTTTACTGTGACTTATTGGGTCTCATGTCGCCATATTAAAAAAAAAAAAACTCTAAAGAATTTAGTTTTGGAATCACTTCAAACAAAAATAAACTTCCATTTGTCTGCCCCAAAGATAGTCTCTTCTCACTCCAGTCCCCAACTCCTACTTTATGAGAAGGCTCCCCTTTCCTCTTCACCTCCATGGACAAAATAGAAGCCTCCTGGAAACACGGAATCCTGGGGAGGAGAAAAGAGGAGGTGCTTGGGTGGTGTTTGATGTGGAGAGTATTCATGTGTAATTAATTCTCTGGGTACTTCTTTAATCCTCTCTTCTCAGTTCAGTTCCATGGCCTGGGGATGCCCCTCCTTTGAAAGGTGGTGCAGGAAGTAGTTACTGAATGGTTTAGGCAGCTCAGCCAGACTTTAATGAAGGCTGATAACTCATGGGTGGTTCAGGCCTGTTCCCAGGGAAGGAGACTAGACAGGCTAAGGCCAGAGCCTGACCCAGCAATAAAGCCAGTGAGTTTGTATATGTCATCTGAACAAAGCTGGACTGACACTCAGGTTTGGGAGGGGGCCCTGGTCCTTGGTGTATGTCTTCCTTGGAGACACGTCAAACAATGGCTACTTAGCAATATTTATTAACTTTCATTTTGGTGCAGGTTATGAAGACACAGGACGCTGGGTTAGTAAAATCATACCTACTTCAAATGGTCCTGTTTTCACAATTCAGGTGTAGCCTCTAGGTGTTTTCAAGATGAAATGTTTGGCATCTGTCTCCGCAGGCCACACTTGTTTAGGTAGAAACAAGAGCCAGGATTCATTACCTCTTTGTTTTCCAGAGAGGCCCTCCTTGAGCCCCACTGTAATTATATCACCTGGCCAGCCTTTCCCACCAGCCCACCCAACAAGCCTGGGCTTGTCTCTATCCCCAGATAAAAGCAGTTTAAGCTGAAGGGATAGACCCCTACTACGTTGTGGAAGCACTTTGTGAACCGTAATGTGCTATGCAAATATTAGCCATGAGGTTGGTAGGCTGCCTAAGGATTGCTTAGCAACTTAGACTGCACTGTACAGGAAAATGATATTTTCTCCCCCTTATAGCTCTTTCAGGAAAGAGTTGCTCTTATAAGTCATTGGTTTGACCTCTGGACTAACAAGCAACGTCAAGAATTCTTATTCACAATTTTTTTACGATGCACTAAATCACAGTTAAGGTAAGTGTAGCCCAAGGATGCAATTATCATCGGTTCTTAAAGGAAATAAAATATAGTAAAATGTTTATATAACCTTTAACGGTTTCTTTTTTTTTTCTTTCCCCTCGAAAGAACACATAAAGCAACTGCTATTTTAAGGTTTATAAACAGAATCTTCTAGTGCTGCTTCCTCCTTGAGGATGAAATGGAGCCTTGGGGGGTTATAACACCTTCATACCATAGTGAGATGTTTAGTTTTTGCAAACATCAGAGGCTTCAGCCAGTGAATTTTTAACATTCTCTTAGTATATTAAATTCTCCTTAGAATGGAAGGATAATATATGTCTGGTAGATATCTGGTGCATAGGCAGTCCATAAATAATTGTTACCTGAATGAATGGATCTGAAAAATATCCGAGGAGCGACCATGGGCAAGAATGGTAACAACAGTCGCCACTGGTTGCCAATGGGTTCTTGTTCTTATCCTTACCCTTGCCTCCTGTGTCTGTTATTTGGTTTGAAATACTCCAGCAGAGATGGTGTGGTATTTGAATGTGCTGGTTGAAATTACAGTTAGTGTTTTGATCAGGATTTAATACTCTAAGGGTGGTCAGCTAGCGCTGTTATTGGAAAGGTCACAGTGTCTCAGTTATTAGAAGATACTTTGCTAATTAGCATAGCAAATATCAGACATGAGTTATTATCAGAGCAACTAGTGGCTTGTTCATTTGTCAGAGGAATGTTAGAAATGGACTCTTTGGTGAAATTAAAGGTATTCAGATATGGGACTGAAAATATTCTAGAAAGCTCTCCGACACGTGTGCACCTGGCTCAAGAATCCAGCCAGCCCAGTAGCAGGTGCTTGTAAGACTTTATCCCCAGATCGATGGCCTTGTCAGTCTGGGGGTTTCTGGTAGCCTGAGCCCAACAATGAGGGGAAGAGTAGAATTTCGTTTCTGGAATATTGTACCTTCTCAACTGAGTAAACCTTTCACCCAAAGGACAGAGAGCTGGGACTCCATCAAGCCCACAGAGGAGACTGTATGAAGTGCGTGGGGCTTGTTTACTGGGTTTGTTTAGGGACACTCTAGGTACGGCATCGTTTGGTGTCAGTTGTTTTCACTACCACCTGGTGGTGAGGTTGTTGGGAGAGGCTAATCCTTGAACTTCTGAGACAGCTACCAAAAAGCGCCGGAGTTGTGCAAAACCAAATTGGCCTATTTTAGTTTGTAATACCTGCCTTCCCCCCTTTCTTACATTTCCTCCCGCCCGTCTCTTTTCAGTTACCCATCTCATCTCTCCGACCTGCTTGCTTACCTTCTCTCCTGTCTGCCCTCTCCTGCATCCGTAGGTGCATGGTGGGCTGTCCACAGATGGCCCCTGATGGAGTCACCAAGTTGCTGGGAGGGAGGCAAGCACCTTCCTGGCCATGTTGAAAAAGGCTGCAAAAAGAGGCCACAGAGAAATAAGCTCTTCAGTCAATGCTTAAAAATCAGGGAAGGGAACTTTTTATGGGAGTCATTGGCCGGGTTTCCTTTTACTCCAACTTTACAGCTTTTAAGATAAAATAAGAGACCAAACCCCAAATCCATAACTGCTCGTGGTACATCATGTTCTATTCTAATGTACCATAAACCACGCAATTTTAGCTGTAACCACTGGAGGTCATTAGAGATCTTGTGGTATATTTTGAGGCTCATTAACATTAGGCCTGACATTTTGTCACTGGAAATCGTATCCTTTGTCTGGTACCTGAGTTCTTACTACGGCATGAGGATATGGAACTCATCTGCCCAGTGGTATTACTTTGCTTTGTTTCATAGTAGCTGCATCTTTGCAGAGAGCTATGTATGTCTCATAGTTTCATAGGAAGCTATTGTTACATATTCTGGGCCGCTGCTTTTAGGGGAAGTTGTATGTCAATTTCTGCTTTCTAGATTTGGCATCCTGAACCCATCTTTAATTTGTAGTGGTGGTTTTTGTTGCTGAACATCAATTAGTTTATTCCTTAGATTAAGACTTTTTTTAAAAATGTATTTTAGAGAGAGAGTGTGAGCAAGCAGGGGAGAAGGGCAGAAGGGGGGGAGAGTGAGAGCGAGAAAGAAGATCTTAAGCAGGCTCCATGCTCAGCATGGAGCCCCGTGCGACCCCGTGATCATGATCTGATGTGAAATCAAGAGTCAGATGCTCAACCAACTGAGCCATTCAGGTACCCCTGGATTAAGTCTTTCTTCCTCTCTATCTCTTTGGGCCAGCCGTGTCTTCTCTCCTGCTAACATCTACAGAAACCATTTGCTGATAGTACAATCCAATTCGAGTTATGCTTGATTTTAATTAAATCTAAAAGCCCAATTCATTTTAAAGTCAGTGCAATCAACTTTCCTTTAAACATCTTTATTGATATATAATTCACATACAATAACAGTCATCATTCAAAAGGTACAAATCAGTGGTTTTAGTATATTCACAGAGTTGTGTAAACATTACCACAATCTAAGTTTAGAACGTTTTTAACACCCCAAAGAGAAACCTCCCCATTAGCAGTAACTCCCCATCTCCATCCCCTGTACCGGCCAACCACGAATCTACTTTCTGTTTCTATAAATTGCCTTTTCTGGACTTTTTAAATAAATACAGCCTTACAATATGTGGTCTCCTGTGACTGGTTACTTTCATGTATTGTTGTTAAATAACAAAATGCAACCAAGTAAATTTGAAGACCTGTTTGGCTTTATGAACTGATTCATGAATCAGGCGGCACCCATCTAGCAAGTAGAGCTGGGCTTTAGGAGGAGTTGTACAAAATAAAATGGAAGGAAAGTTTTTATGGATGGAGGGTGGGGGCAAGAAAGTTATTAGCAGAAGAAAAGGATCTTTCCAAACAAGGCTGTTTGCTAGGGGGAAAAAAAGCAACATGCCTTATCACGTAGATTGCCTCATCTTTCTTTGGGGGATGGAGAGGACCCGTCTACCAGACTTGTTGGTGCAGATGGGAAGAAAGATTTTCCTGACTGACCAGTTAAAGCCCCATTTCTGGGGGAGGTTACAACTGCAATTAGATTGGGTATTAAGCCCCGGTTTGGCAACTCAGTCTAAGTGACACCATTTGGGGCCTGTGGTTTTCTTTTTTTAAACAATGTTCTCAAGGTTCATCCATTTTGTAGCATATATCAGTACTTCTTTCCTTTTTATTGTTAAATAATATTCCATGGAGGGATACACCATATTTTATTTATCCAGTCCTAAGTTGATGGACATTTGTGTTGCTTCCACAATTTGGCGATTGTGAGTAATGCTGCTATGAGCATCTGTGTGCAGGCTTTTTCTAGATGGCTGTCTTTATTTCCTTTAGGTCTTGACCTAGGAATGGAACTTCTGGGTCAAACAGTGACAATGTAATCAACTTTAAATTGTTAAACATTTCTTTTGAACCCTATTTATTCCTATAGTCCCTGTTCCCCCACCACTGAATAAGCTTATGAATACATGAGAGAATTTAGCATTACTTGAATGTCTGAAATATTTATATGTAAACTGGGCTGTCTTTGTACAATCCCTGTCTTCAAGGCAGAGGAGCCATTGTTTACATGTTTTGCTTTATAATTTCTGAATAATTTTGTCTTAATGCAGGCAGTTACAGTTATAAAGGTATTAAATAGGATGAGATCATGACCTGAGCCGAAGTCGGACGTTTAACCGACTGAGCCACCCAGGGGTCCCTTAGGAAGATTTCTTAAATGGAAATCTTGTATGATATTTAAGACATTTTCAAAGGTTCAGTTTCTTAAACCACCGCTCTGGCAAGCTCTTCCTCACCTCAACTTCAGTGGCCCCTCTCCTGGGAACCTTTCCTGCACATCTTCCACCCCCAGCCATGTTTATAAACCTCTAATCACGGCATTTCCCCCAGTATGTTATGCTTATATGACACATCTCTAAAGGCTTCCATTAATGCCATCCCCCTGCCACTCGACTAGACTGATTTTTCCTGACTCCCGAAAGGACACGGGGCTGTTTGCATCTGTCACTCAGGGAATCCCAGGAGAAGTTTGCATCTGTCCCCTGCCACACTGGCGGGACCGGTTTCTAATTGCCCAAACTCAGCAGCAGGCACCGCCCCATACAAAGGCCTTTCATCCCAGGGTTGGAGCTGCTCAGACCTGTAGCCTTCCCTGGCAGGTCCCTGCGGCGACATTCATGCAAGTACAATCCTGACACAGATGCATTGTCTGCTTGTGTGTGTTAGTGGAGACAGAGAACATGAACACTGAAGGATTCGCTCTTGTCATCTGTCTCCATCAGAGTTGACTAGAAATGGGGTGGGCCGGAAAAATGTACAGTGAAGAGAGAATACCCCCCACACCCACGTCCCTGCACCCACCCTGTCTTTCCAAGCCGCCCCTGGGAGAGCCCAGGTGAGGGTGTCTATCTCATCTGTGAACTGTGATGAGATCTGGTGTATACATTTCTCAGAGACAATGCATCTAGGTTAAATTTGAATTCAGAACAGCCACATCACTCGGAGTTACTGAGCACCCATTTGAAAGGAGAATATCTCTGTGTGGAGGCAGCGGAGAGCATATTCAAAGGCACACTGTGTTTCTAAATATCCGAGATGGGTCTGGAAATCTGGCTCATCCTGAGTCTTCCCTCTCCTCAGCCCCGGGTTTTGGACATGCTCCTGTCCTTTCACATAGATCACACGGTCAGGGACAGCCATCATTTGTCCCTGGGGAAGTTTTTAGAAGTGGATGAAGCTAAGAAGGAAAACACTCGAGTTTTAAAAGAAAAGGAGAAACCAAAAACCCACAGCTGTTTTACTGGGTGGGGATGCGGACAGAGGAAGAATGGGTGGTGGGAAGGTCATTGGCTTATGCTAGGCGAAGCCCGTGCACTTGAAATTCTCACTTCCCCTGTTGTAAGTGGTACCATTCTTCTACAATGGTGGTGCCACACTTTAAAAGGGTTGACTTGTCTTCCAGCACTGAGCAGCACCTGACAGTACGTCATATACAATACTTGTTTATTTACTGTGTGTCTGCTCCACTAGACTGTAGCTTTGTGAGGGCAAGAACTTTTTCTGGTGACTCTCTGTGTCCCTAACATTTAGAGCAATACCAGATACACAGCAGCCACTCAGTAAATGCTTGTTGAATGAATGAAGACGTTCCAGACACTCCTAATTACAAGAATAGCAAAAAAAAATTATCCGAACAAATTTTTCACTTGCTAGCTCCCTGGGAGGAAGGAACTTTTCAAGGTATCACATGTTCTCAAGTGGGGGAGATTACTCATACTTTGCTTCAGTCAAGACTTTTCTTGATTTAATTAATGCAAGACTTCTGTGTAACAATTCCAGAAGGAATTCTGCACAGTAATAATGCCCAAGGGTGGCATGTCACACAACTCTGGGGCTGCTGTTTCACACTGTCATCTGTGTTAATGGCACCTCCTGAAGTTGTTCTTTGCACAGTGTCCCAAATGCCGCAGCCCTGATGATTAAGACTACTGGCCATTTATAAAGCACATGCTATTAGCTTCCACAGCTATCAAGAATCCTATTACCTTCTATGTAGGAGCAGTCAAATTCATAGATAAATTACTGGAAAATGGAGAAAGGTTTTATGAGAACATTTGTCTCTGTTCTGTATTTAAGAATCTGTTTAGGAAATGTCCAGGAGGGTTACAGCAGAGGAAGCGTAGAAGTTTCTGCCCACGAGACCTAAGTAGGCCAGCAGGTCTTAGGAGCAGAAGGATAAGCCCCAAGTGCACAGTGAGCATTCAGTGGCTATTTGTCACCTTTTCTCCTGTTCTTCCTGTGTGTTCTTTTGATGTCATGGTTAGAATGCTTTCAAGCTCAAATAACAGAAATGGAATTCAAGCCAGTTTCAGGAGAAATGGGAATGTATTGACTTAAGATTTGTCTGACTTCAGGCCAGGTGAGATCCTTGGATTCAAAAAATGTTACCCAGGCTGTCGGGCCTGCCCGCCCCCATCCGCTCCCCAACACTGCCCTCTCTCAGCTCTGCTTTCCTATGTCTGTTGCATAAAACTTAAAAGGTAAGTGCAAGAACCTTATGAAGGAAATCATAAATTTGTGTTAAAGGATAGTTTAAAACAAAAACCGAAAAGACAGATGTGCCATGTTTAAAGATGCCCATTTTCTTGAAATTAAACTTAAAGTTCAATTCAGCCCTAGTTCAAATTCCCAAATAGGAAATTCTTATGGACTTTGAGAAACTAATTCTAAAGCTAACCCAGAAAATAAAATGGATAGCAACAGGGGCCTCTGGCTGGCTCAGTCAGTTAAGTGTCTGACTGTTGATTTCGGCTCAAATCATGATCTCACAGTTCATGGGATCGAGCCCCACATCAGGCTCTGTGGAGACAGTCGGGAGACTGCTTGGGATTCTCTGTCTCCTTCTCTCTCTCTCTCTGTCCCTCCCCCACTCCCATGTGCATGCTCTCTCTCAAAATAAATAAATGAAACTTAAAAAAAGAAAATGGATAGCAACAGCTAAGTATAAATATAAAGGAAAAAAAAGTAAAAGTTATATTACCAGATATTATAACCACATTTACCCATTTAAGAAATATCTGCAAGTCAGATCTCAAATATAGAGGGGAGCAAGGGGGGGGGGCGCCTGGGTGGCTCAGTCGGTTAAGCGTCCGACTTTGGCTCAGGTCATGATCTCACAGTTGGTGAGTTCGAGCCCTGCGTAAGGCTCTGTGCTGACAGCTCAGAGCCTGGAGCCTGCTTCAGATTCTGTGTCTCCTTCTCTCTCTGCCCCTTCCCTACTTGTGCTCTGTCTCTCAAAAATTAATAAATGTAAAAAAAATTTAAAAAAAAATAGAGGGGAGCAAGGACAGAGACAAATAAGAGCTCTAAAGTAAAGGGGAAGGCGTCTGTAAAGGTTGGGTAGATGAGACACCCAGGCAGCTAGATAGTCTTTTCTTTCTTTGCTGCCTGTTTAGTGGGCTAAACACTGTTAATTACCCACCTGCCATCACCATTCCCTGTTTCTTCTCCGTATTCCTGACAGAGGCCCTTCTCTCCCGGTGTTAAGTGTTTCAGACATGGCTTGTCACCCTGCCCCACCAAGGGTGAGTCAAGCTTGGACAGGTTCATGATGATTCCACCCCCTTGGTGGTGTCTGGATTATGAAAGGGCATGTAGACTCTAATTCTGCCTAAGGACACATGGCGAGTGGCTGCTAGAGAGCTTCTGGGAGAGTTTTCTTCACTCTCAAAGGGACTTAAGTAGGGGCTTGAGGAAGGGACCTGCTCTTTCCATCCTGTGGTTCCTGCTGGGCGAGGATAATCGCTCACGAGGTTAGTCATTTGGAAATCACCTCAGGGAACGAGCCTAAGGACCAAAGCAAACTACTGATGAGGCAAAGCAAAAATACAGAAGATTCTTGGCCTTCAATGATATCACTGAGTCCTTGAATTCACTAACCCTGGAGCTGCCCTGATTTTCCTTATTGCCTAAGTGAAAGGAAGATAAATAGGTTTAATATGGCCCATAGTGGTCCATTTATCCAGTCGTCCTTTCTCTGGTCATATCAACCCTCCGGAATTTAGCTGTGAACCAGCTACCTTTAGAAAAACAAAGTGCACTGAACACTCAACTGATGCTCTTTACACATAGGAGAGAGCCAATGAGATTCCTATGCAGGGCCACAGTACCTCATTAGCTCAGGGCCTCCAAAAGGAGCTCTACCTCTAAGACCACCCTACACACATCCAGTGCTTTGTGCATGGTTGACATGAGCCCGGGATCTGCTGCTACAGGGAAGTCAAATTCCCGGATGCTGAGAAGGGCTGGGCCCATTTGTAAAAACAGACTCTGAGCCCCACTCATAGAGATTTTGTCTCAACACATGGGGATGGGGCTGAGGAAGTGGTATTGACTCTGCTCCCAGAGCGCTGTGGCACACAGCCAAGGGTAAGACACAGGCCCGGTAGCCTGTTGGCCCCAAGAGTCTACTTTTCCTCAGATGCAGGAACACAGGCTGCATGAGTACCTGATTCCTTCCATTCTCAGCAAAACAGAATGATCTATTCAGGTTCTCTAGATGCCATTTTCATCTTTCCCTGGCGCTGCTGCTTAGTGGTTTCCGAATGTTTCATTGTAAGTAACCCTAAACTTGACACGAGTAATAAAGGGATTATTTCCCTCTTATATAATTGAAAAAATCAGAGCAGGTTTGGCTGTTTTTCAGAGGTTCAGTAATCAGACCAATGACTTGATTCTTTCTGTTCTTCGGCTCTGCCTTGGGCTGTCATGGCTTCGTTATGAGGTTTCCTCCATGTGAACAGAAATAAAAATAATTTCTTTGTTTGAGCTTCACTCTGCTTGGACTAGTGTAGGTCCACGGCTACTTTTGCCAATTGCCGTGGCCAGGAGATTGACCCAAATAAATTGAATTAGCCTTTAGTCATATGCTTTTTGGAGCCAGGGATGGAGTCAGCTTCTACAAAACCACATGGATCACCATATAGAAATTGAAGTTATTTTACCGAAAGAAAGGGAAGTAAATGATGGGTGTCAAAAGAATGCTGCCTAGTCATCCAACATTCGACAAATATTTACTGAATGCCTACCATGTGCCAAACACAATTCTGGGTGTACGGGATTCAACACTAAACAGAGTGGAAAACATTCGTGCCCTCTGAAGTTCATATTTTAGAATAAAATATGTCCTATTTCAGGAAAAGGGAACGTCCATGCCTCTCACTGGATATCTTACAGCACAACATGGCACCACTGCAAATATTTGGAGTGTTTTCTGTGTCTCAGAAGTTAGAGCAATGTGGTAGACTGAACAGTGGTCTCCAAATATGTCCACACCCTCATCCCCGGGTCCCGTGGATGTTACATGATGGGGCAAAGGCAGTTTGCAGATGTGATTAAGGGTTTTGAGGTGGGGAGATTATCCTGCGTTATTGGGGCTCGACATAATCACAATGGTCCTTATAAGGGGTGCAAGAGGCACGGCAAACAATGTAATGCCAGGAGGAGTAGGAGAGATGGAGATGTATAAAGACGCTGTGCTACCAGCTCTGAAGATGGGAGAAGAGGCTACGAGCCTAGGAAGGCTGGCAACTTCTAGAGCCTGAAAGGGACAAGGGACAGATTCTCCCCTCCGAGCCTCCAGAGGGGGCCAGCCCTGGCAGCACTTTGACTGGAGCCCAGTGAAACTAATTTCAGACCTCTGACCTCCAGAACTCTGCCAACATACATTTGTCCTGCTTTGGGTCAGTTGGGTCAGTGGTAACTGTTATAATGAACAGGAGGTTAATATAAGCAGTGATCTTCTATTTTTATTATTTTTTCATTCCTTATTCTAACTTACACATGTTTGTTCAGTTCCTGCCCAGTTAGAAGCACTGTACCAGGAGCTGGGGACCTAGCAGCAAATGAGACAAACACCCTATCTTCTTTCATGCAGCTTGAGGTCCAGTGGAAGAGAAAGACTTTAAATAGTGAATGAACCCCAAAAGGGATGGAGTTTGAGGGTCAGCAGGAATGGAAACACAAAAACCATGCTTAGATTATGTTATAGGGCACATCACGTGTAAAGGATCCAGGTTTCAGCAGAGGACATGAGGTGACACTGAGGGGGAGGGCTCAGTGAGCAGCAGGGGGTCTTCTTCTACAGGCAAGCATGTGGGCAGCAGAAATGTCAGCCTGTTGGGAGAGGTGGGGGAATGCTGTCAGAAATATCACCCTAAAATTTCACTATCATCACCTTATATGGTCACCAATATTGTTGCAAAGAGTAGCTTCCCACGAGCCACATAACTTAGATCTGCTTTGCTGGATCCAGGTAAAATTTCTTGCTCCTTCCCCAGCGCCATATTGCCTCACTGGCCACAAGTTATACAACATGTGTCATACGTGGAAAGTCATACTGCACTTTTATAACAACGACAAGTCTGTGGGCCTGCATTCTCCTTTATTTCCCAAGCAGGCTTGACCAGCCCCATAGATAGCATATAAATAGCTCCAAGTGTGCTAAGTAGCAAAGGAAAAGTTAGAAGACCTCACCTAGTCCAGGGGATCAGGGCAGCCTGCCCCTGAGGATCTGACAGTTAGGCTGGAGTCTGAAGGATACACAGGAAGCTAGACAAGCAAAACCTAGGAGGATGAGTGGTCCACCTGGCAGGGACGACCTGTGTGGAAGCCTGGGGCCTTCTGTATCTCTTCAGTAGTAATACCAGGCTCTGGTAGAAGCATTGGAAAATGTGAGTAGGCAAAAAGAGGAAAATCACCAGGAATCCCACCACCTAGAGATAACCTAATTTTTTATGCTTATGTGCATCCATGTAACTATGAATCAGAATAGACAAGCGATTTTAAAGTCTTTTTTAAGTGTATTTATTTCTGAGAGACAGAGCAAGCGGGGGAGGGGCAGAGAGACAGGGAGAGAGAGAATCCCAAGCAGGCTCCGTACTGACAGCCCCCAACGTGGGGCTCGAACTCACAAACCGTGAGATTGGGACCTGAGCCGAAATCAAGAGTTGGACACCTCACTGACTGAGCCGCCCCGGGGGCCCCAATTTTAAAATCTTTTTAAAGAAACTCTCCGGTCACCCTTCCTTATTGCTTCCCCCACACCCAGCTTTGCTCTCTCATTGACCGAAGACTCCAGCATACGTTCTCCACTCCCTGTATACCCCAGAGCTAATCAATATTCTGTGTGACACTGGCATCCGTTGTGGAAACCCACCTAACCCAGACCCTTGCCGTGCCATAAAGTGATTGTAAAGCCACCAGATGAGACTACAGGGTACTGCCCCCGGGAACAAGAAAGCAGGGACCTCTTCCAACTTGATGTCCCCTGTCCAGGCCACCACTGCAAGCTGTTGTCTCAGTTGTTTTCATTGCAATTTGGGCAGCTTCTTTCTACTTATCAGAAATATAAGAGCTGAGAATTAGATTCAAATTCCGTATTCCTAAGCCTTGTTATTTTTGCAAAGTACACATTGTACATTCAGTAGCACACTGTGAAGTAGTGTCATGAATTATTTAAATGAAGCTATCCTTGTCACAATAAAGGAGCAAAGCGCATTTTGTTCATTGTCTCTTTACATGTTGCTATTTCTCTTCATGGATTTCTTACTTTGCAACATTAACTAAAATGCAATGAGCCACAATGTCATTACCACAAAGTACCCTAGTTCTGCTGCTTGGGTACTGATTTTTTTTTTATGTGGCTGAAGCATTTTCCTTTTTTCTTGCTTAAGATTCATTATACTTGAATGTGTCCTTGTAGGAATGTGGGCTAGGAACAAAAATGTAAACATGTATAATTGAAGTAACTCAGATTCTTGGGGTACCTTGCTAGCTCAGTTGGTGAAGTGTAAGACTCCTGATGTCAGGGTTGTGAGTTTGGGCCCCACATTGGGTGTAGAGATTGTTTAAAACTACAATCTTTTGGGGGTACTTGGGTGGCTCTGTCGGTTGAGTGTCCGGCCTCGGCACAGATCATGATCTCAAGGCTGGTGAGTTTGAGCGATGCATCAGGCTCTCTGCTGTTAGCACGGAGCCTGCTTCAGGTCTTCTGTCCCCACTCTTTCTCTCTCTCTCTCTCTCAAAAATAAAATAAAACATTAAAAAAAAAAGATGAAAGAAGAAAGAAAAATTTGGGGGGCACCTGGATGACTCAGTTGGTTAAACATCTGACTCATGATTTTGGCCCAGGTCATGATCTCATGGTTCATGAGATCAAGCCCCATGTCAGGCTCTGTGCTACCAGCTTGGGATTCTCTCTCTCTCCCCCTCTCTCTGTGCCCCTCTCCCGCTTGCTCTCTCAAAATAAATAAACTTAAAAACATAAAATATTTAAATAAATAAATAAACACTTCCTCAGATTCAGTTCTTCTCCTTTGCTTGGCTGGGATGGAACAGTGGATGCCGTGTGGTGGGAAGGGGGTGGGAATGAAAACTCAAGATACTGGGATCCATCTTTGAAAAGGAGGCTGAAAACATTTGGGTTTACACTTATTTTATTAATCTGCTTTATAATTCTAAGTGAGAGCATATTGTCCTCCAAGAGCCAGTGAAAGGATTGTGAAGTCTGTCTGGGACAGTGAGGACTCAGATCATCGATCCACGGGGATTAGCTGTTCCTGGTGTCGTCACTGCCTCACTGGGCTTGAATGTTAATCTCTCAACAATGAGAGGAGCCCTCATGACACTTTTGTCTGTGGATACCGCATGCTGCCAGTACATGCACAACTCCATCCTTTGCTCTCCTGCTTACACACACACACACACGCATGCACTCCCCAGACTTGCATGCCAATAGGTTCATTTTATTTCTGTATTTCTGTATTTATTTATAATTATTATTTTAAAGTTTATTTATCCATTTTGAGAGAGAGAAAGAGAGAGAGAGAGAGAGAGGCTCACTCACAAGCAGGTGAGAGGCAGACAGAAAGGAAGGGAGAGAAAATCCCAAGCAGTCCCCACCCTGTTAGCACGGAGTTGATGTGGGGCTTGAACTCATGAACCATAAGATCATGACCTGAACCGAAACCAAGAGTTGGACTCTTAACCGACTGAGCCACGCAAGCTCCCTGTTAATAGGTTCATTTTAAACCACTGTTTTGTCTTAGGTTGTGACAAAGCTGCCTGGACAGGGATCAAGAAAGAGCAGTGGCCTCAGATAAATCCAGAGGAGCAGAAACACACAACATAATAGGCAATCATTAAACCTTGCAAACGAAGTAGGTAGATTCTTCTTTAAACACAAAAATCCAAAAACCTTTTTATTTTGCAATAATTTTCAACGTATAGAAAAATTGCAAAAAATTGCACAAATAATTCCTTTATACTTTTCACCCAAATTCCTCAATTGTTAAAATTTTACCATTCTGCCTTATTATTCTGAATCATTTGAGGATACATTGCAAACATGATGCCCCATTATCCCTAAGCATCTCGGTATGTGTTTCCAAAAAAAAAAAAAAAAAAAGACATTCTGCTGAAAAAATCAAAGTGCATCCTCCAATATCAAGCAATCAGCCTAGATACAGTAGTATAGTATAATCCACAGATTCCATTTGAATATTCCTGATTGTTCCAACAATGTCCTTTCCTTCTCAGTCCAGAATCCAATCCAGGGTCACCTGTTGTATTTGGTTTTCACTTCTCTATATCCACCTTTGATGTGGAACAGTTCCTCAGTTCTTTCTTGTCTTTTATTATTTAACACTTTTAAGAGTACAGACCTACTTGGGCACCTGGGTGGCTCAGTCGGTTAAGCGTCCAACTTCGGCTCAGGTCATGATCTCACGGTTCATGGGTTCGAGCCCCGCATCGGGCTCTGTGCTGACAGCTCAGACCCTGGATCCTGCTTCGGATTCTGTATCTCCCTCTCTCTCTGCCCCTTCCCCGCTCAAAATCTGTCTCTCTCTCCTTCAAAAATAAAATAAAACATAAAAAAAAAAGTACATACCTACTTTGTTGTATGACCTTCAATTTGTGATTGGCTGATACTTGTTCAAGATCACATTCAGGTTTTGTGTTCTTGGCAGGAATAGCACAGAAGTAACACTGTGTTCCCAGTGGATCACACTGGGGCATACTATGTCGATTTGTCCCGTTGTTCATGCTGTTAATTAATCATCTTAACCAAGTGATGATAAGTCATTAAGTCTTTTGTACTTATTAATTAATAAGTAACTAAAAAGACTGAGTGATTAATTTTAAATTAAAACTATTTATTTGAATCTATGCAAATACCCTGTTCCTCCTCATACTCTCACCCACTGGTTTTAGTATCCATTGATGATTCTTATCTGATGTAATTCTTACTGTGATAGCTGGCAAGTGCGCATTGTCTAATTTCTTAATTCCTTCTACATGTATTACTAGTTGATGTTCTGTTGCAAGATAGAATTTCCCCTGCTCCCAAGATTTACAGAGGGGGCTCCAGTTAGGCAAGCAGTTTGGGTAAATTTGTGGTAAAGACTGTCTCTGGGTCTCATGGGTGTTCAGCAACTTGTTTATGAAGATAACTAAGCTCTTATTTTGTCCCTAATTGGAGATATCATTTTCATTTCACATTGGAACTTTCTGGGGCTTGACCCACCCTGTGGGAATTTAGCTTATACATTCAGAGAAGGTCAGAGAAGGCACACTGCAGAATGAGATCTGTTCAGAGACAGGACTTATCTTCCATTGAGTTAATCTGTGTCCATTAGGACCTGCTAACTGGACAGCAGTAGCCACTTAGCAGTAAGAAATAGCTCCATGGTCCCAATGGCTTGAGATAAAGGAGTTCTGGTAAATTCTATTGCCAGATTTTCCAATCAGCTATGAGACTGATCATGAACATCTGTAATATCACTGAGTTTGGAAGAGATTAGGGGTTCTGGGGAAGAGTTTGATTTGCTACTACTTGGATTGCTTCCAAACATTCTTGTTCTAGTGATTCTTATTCACATATGATGATCTATTTGGTGATTTGGGATTATCACAGATGTTTTTGGCCAATATCTATAGAGGGCAATTAGGAATTAAATATTTTTCTTTTCTTTCTTTTTCTTTTTTTTTTTTTTTTTTTTTTTGAGGTTGGCGGCTGCAGAGCCAGCAATGCATGGACCATAAAACGTCTCTTTGGTCTAAGGACTATGTAGCCCCCAGATTTTTATTCATTCAAGATCCATTTGTGCTCAGGTGGCACACAGAGCAATGGAAGAAGTTTTCTTGATGAATGCTACATTTTTATAAACTTTCTTTTTAATAGATGTCACACTAAGAAATTATTGTTGAGGGGCACCTAAGTGGCTCAGTCAGTTAAGCATCTCACTTCAGCTCAGGTCATGATCTCACCGCTTGTGGGTTCGAGCCCTGCATCAGGCTCTGTGCTGACAGCGCAGAGCCTGGAGCCTGCTTCAGATTCTCTGACTCCTTCTCTCTCTGCCCCTCCCCTGCATGTAATTTGTCTCTTTCACACTCTCTTTCAAAAATAAAGAAATGTTAAAAAGAAAAGAAATTATTGCTGAATTTGTTTAGACATGATGATGGTATTATGTTTTTTTTTAAGTGCTCTTATTGTTTCGTACGGCATGCAGAAATATCAAAGAGGAAATCACAAGGGAAATGAGAATATTTCAAATGGAATGATGATGAAAATACAACACATCTAAGTGGGTGGGATGAATGTGGTGATCTGATGTCTTATATTGGCTGTAAAATAAAATGGAAGTCAGGGAAGGAAGAAACAGGAGGAGGAAGGAGAGGAGGAGGAGGAGGAGGAAAAGATGAGGATGTAGCAGAAACTAGACTGGCTACCAGATGATAATTATTAAAATTGATTAATGCAGGTGATAATAGTACTACAAATATTAGAGTGAAATAAGACATTTTCAGATAAAAAGAGAGTAATAAAATTTATTGTCAGAAGACCTGCAGTGAAGAAAGGCTAAACAAATTCTTTAGGCTAAGGAAATTGATAACAGATGGAAACTTGGATTTACAAGCAGGAAATGGTAATGTGTGGGAAAATGTGAAATTTTCAAGTTATTTTACAGACATATGACTGTTTAAAGCAAACCCAGTGTATTATGGGGTTTATAACATAAGTAGATGCGGTATTGTGACAAAAGCTTAAGGATGGCAAGAACTCTACCATTGCACTATAATTTTATATGAATATTCAGTCTAAATAGACTATGAAATGTCAAAGATGCATATTGTACTTCCTAGCAACAACTCATCTGCATAATGCAAGAGGTATCCTAAAGACCCAATGAAGGAATTGAAATGGAATTAAAAAAAATTATTATCTCAAGCCAAGGCAGGAGAGGAGGAATAAACTTTCATAAAAAACAAATAAAATTAAGACCTGGATTCAACCATATCAATAATTATATTAAATATAAGTAGACTAAACCCTCAAATAAAAGACAGTGGTGGTTAAATGAGATTTAAAAAACAAAAGCAAAACAAAACAAGATCTAATTGTATACCGACCGCAGAGGAGACACTGTAAATATAAAGATTCTGATTGGTTAAAAGTAAAAGGATAGGATACAAATTCTAAGCATATAAAAGTAGGCTGGTAATGTTAATATCAGACAAAATGGACCTCAAGACGGGGAATATTACTGGAAAGATAGAGAAGAACATTCTATACCCTTCATCATGAAGTCATGACAATTATAAATATGCATGTATCAAATAATAGTTTCAAATTACATGAAACAAAACTGAGTGAATTATAATAGAACACCTAAACAGAAAAATCAGTGAGAATATAGCACTGAGCAATCTTCTAAACCACCTTGACCTAATATTTACAGACAATTAAACCCAACAACTTCAAATAGATGTGTTTTTTATGAGCAAAATAACTTTCATCAAGATACATAATTTCCTGGTCCAAAAAATAAGACTTGGGGTGCCTGGGTGGCTTAGTTGGTTAAGCAGCCGACTTCAGCTCAGGTCATGATCTCACGGTTTGTGAATTCGAGCCCTGCGTTGGGCTCTGTGCTGACAGCTCAGACCCTGGAGCCCACTTCAGATTCTGTGTCTCCTCTCTCTGCCCTTCCCCTGCTCATGCTCTGTCTCTCTGTCTCTCAAAAATAAATAAACATTAAAAAAATGTTTAAAAAATAAGACTCAATACATTTCAGAATTATTAAAATCTAATTAAGTATATATATGTTTTAACAATGCAATAAAATTTGAGATTAAAAAATATAAAATATCTAGAAAATCCAAAAATATGTGGAAATTAACTCACTTATAAATAACCTGTGGTCAAAGAAGAAAACACAAGGGAAATTAGAATATTTTAAATTGAATGACGATGAAAATACAACACATCTAAACGTCTGGGATGCAGCTGAAGTACAGCTTAGAGGGAAACATACCACTTAAATTCTTACCTTAGAAAAGGGGAAAAGAAGGGTTAAAATTAACTATCTAAATTTCCACCTTAAGAATCTAGAAAAAAAGAATCAAATTACACCCAAAGTAAGTAGAAGGAAAGAAATGATGAAGAGCTGAAATCAATAAAATAGAAAATGAATAGAGAAAATGTATGAAAACAAAAGCTGTTTTTTTAAAAACATAGTAATCAAACTGATAAACTCCTGGCAAGAATAACCAAGAAAAAAGAAGAGAGAATTGCCAATATCAAGAATGAAGCAGGGAATGTTGCTATAGATCCTATAAACATTAACAAGATAAAAGAAAATCAGACGGTCCTGGGTGCTTCAGTGGGTTAAGCCTCTGACTCTTGGTTTTGGCCCTGGTCCTGATTTCACGATTTCACGATTTCCTGCACTGACAGCGCAGAGCCTGCCTGGGATTCTGTCTCCCTCTCTCTCTGCCCCTACCCCACTTGTGCTGTCTCTGTCTCTCTCAAAATAATTGAATAAACTTTAAAAAAAGATAAAAGAAAATCATCAACTATTTTATACTAATTAGTTCAACAATTTAAATGGTTGTTTTGCAGATTCCTTAGTTGTTTTTAATAGTGGTTTTGTAGATTCCAAATACATGAACTGAGACAGTTTTACTGCTTCCTTTCCACTATGTATATTAGTAACTTTTTTTCCTGCCTCATTGAAATGGCTAGGATCTTGGATGCCTGTTAAATTGAAGGAATGAGAGTGAACATTCTTGGTTTGTTCCTACATTAGGGGGAAGACATTAATATTTCACCTCTAAGTGTGATGTAGCTATAGGGTTTTAGTCTAATAACACTGGGAAGTCATTGTAAGGTTTTACTTGCATGAGTGACAGTATCTAATTTACCTTAAAAAAAAAAAATACTTGAGAACCACCTGGCTGACTCAGTCTCTGGAACATGTGACTCTTGATCCTAGATTTGTGAGTTCCAGCCTCACACTGGGCATAGAGGTTACTTAATGAAAAAAAAAAATTGGAAAAAAAAAACCCCACTTGGGCTGCTCTGTAGAGAATGGGCTCTAGGAAGAGGAGTGGAAGTGGGGAGACTGTCAGGAGGGGCTCTTACAGTTGTGCAGGAGGGAGAAGGAGGTGCCTTGCAGTGGTGACAGCAGTGGAGGTGGAGAGAAAGTGGTTTGATGTGGGGGTACCTATTTGTTGAGCGGACAGGACTTGCTGATTTATTGAATTTGGAGTAAAAGAAAAGGCAGAAAATCCAGATTTATAGCTTTAATAACTATGTTTATTTCAGACCTTTTTCCTGTGGATTTTAGATATTTTTATTATTTATCTTTAGAGTGGATCAGTGAAAGTAGATACAGTATTTTTAAAAATCTAGCTCTATGTTACCTAGGATTTAAGTTTTTTTATAGTTAGAACATTATAGAAAGAACAATGACTGATATTTATACTGGATTTTTGGTCACTTTTAGACACTAGTGTTCTGAACTAAATTTCTGTGTCTTTCTTTGTAGGATTGTCCAAGAGTGGTTTTCCGAAAGGATGCAAGTGGCCAAAGTGGATTTCTCTACCGTGTTACCGCGCTTCATTTCTCTATATATCTTTTCCTTTCTGAATCCAAAAGATTTGTGTGCAGCTGCACAAGTCAGCTGGGCCTGGAAGTTTTTAACTGAACAGGTTTACTACTTGTCACTTCCTAGTGAGAGGGGCCAAGGACAGCTGTGTTCTGTAATGAGGCACCTGGGTAGCTTCCTTCCCTGAAGATAATATTGGAGGGTATTTGAACCATAATTAACTTATGTTTCAGAGCAAACACGGGGAGAAGTTAAATACAATAATTTACTTTGTAAGTGAGGGGATATACACTATTCTAATAATTCATGTAATTTTAATCCTCTTCAAATACTCAATTTAATTATTTTGAAGACGTTTTATCTTGGCTAAAGAAGTTCACTTCTGTCATGAGAAATTAGTTAAGCTTTGGTTATCGTTTGGTACTATTTTATCCATGCTAATTCGCCCTGAAAATTGCTAAACAGCCACAACCTCATCTGATCCCTCTTTGGCTAACATCTGTTAAAGAATGTAAATCTGGATTTCCAACATCCTCTGCCATTAATTCTGCCTCTGGCTTATTTGTCTCATTTTCTTTTTAAAGATTTAGTGAAATGTAATGGCAGACATACTTGAATACAAGTCAATAACTTACTTCTTTAACGTGTACAAACTTCCCAGAGTGGGCTGGTGTTGAGCTTCTGATCTCAGAGAATGAATACCTAGCTTTCCAGGGAGACGCCCCATGCAAAACCAACTGTGAGCCCTGGGTTTACAACATTTAAGAACCCAGGAGAGGTGTTTGCATATGTATTGTTTTCTGACTTTTTACTTTTCTGTGTCCTTATATTTAAGGACTATGTCTTATAAACAGAATATGGTTGTGGGGAGTTGATTTTTAACAGTTGACAGTCTCTAGCTTTTAGCTGGGATAATTTGTCTATTTACATTTGTGCACATACTGTAATCTGTAAGCCTAAGTCCACCGTTTTACTGTTTACTTTTTGTTTGTTCCTCGGGTTTTATATTTTGTTTCTCTTTTTGTCTTTTGGAGTACTTCAATATTTTTTAGATTGTTAATTTTAAATTCTTTAGCAGTTTTCTCCTGGCTATATTAACGGTTACAGCACTCATTCTAGGGTGGTTTTCTTGTTTTTGTTTTTACCACTTCTGAAATAAAGCTAGGAGCTTAGCTTTGCTCCTAGCTCTGCTCCCCTCCTCCCACCCCCACCCCCAGTTTCAATGCCATTGTCAAATATTTTAATTTTATACACACATACACACACATGCACACAAAATACACAAGCACATTTAAATATATATACCTCACAAGACTATTATTTTATACAGTCAATATTTATTTATACTAACCACATATTTACTTTTTCTGTTGCTCTTTATACCTTCCTGCATCTCTGAGTTTCATCATTTTCATTTTGAATTCTCTGTAATATTTCCTTTAGTGCAGCTTGCTGCCCATGAATTCTCTTATAAATGTCTGAAAATATCTTGATTTTACCTTCACATTTGAAGGATATTTTTTCACTGTGAATTTGAACTCTAGGTTAACAGTTAATTTTATAGACTTTTGAAATGTTTCTGTTCTCTGGCTTCCATTTTTTTTTTTTTTTTTTGAAGAAGTAGGAAGTTTTATTATTGCTTCTTTAACGGTACTATTTTTATTTTCTCTAGCTGCTTTTAGGATTTTTTCCCCTTGGTCTTGTCTTCTGTTTCCTGCAATATTAATATGATGTACCCAGAATTGTGCGTGTGTATGTGTTTCTCCTCTTTTGTGATTTATAGCGATTTTTTTTGAATCTGAGATTTTTTTTTTTTGAGAGACAGAGAGACACAGCGCGAGCAGGGGAGGGTCAGAGAGAGAGAGAGAGAGAGAGAGAGGGAGATACGGAATCTGAAGACAGACTCCAGGCTCTGAGCTAGCTGTCAGCACAGAGCTCGATGCGGGGCTCAAACCCACGAACCGTGCGATCCTGACCTGAGTCAAAGTCGGACGCTTAACTGACTGAGCCACCCAGGCGCCCTTGAATCTGAGATTTAATGTCTTTTCTCAGTTTCAAAAAGCTCTTGGAGACTATCCCCTCATATACTGCTCCAGCCCCATTTTCTCTCCTTTTTCCCTGCGGTTCCACTACTGCTGTGTCAGACTGACTCACCCGTCCTATAAGCTTCATGTTCTCTGTGTGTCTTTTCCACCTTTTTAGACCTTCAGTGTTTCAGCCTGGATCTTTCTTCTGGCTTTCTTAGTTTACTAATTATCTCTTTAACTGGATTCTAATTTGCTTTTAAACTGGTCCATTGAGTTTTAAATTTCAACTATTATGTTTTTCAGTTCTAGAATGTTGATTTGATTATCATGCCAAAATTTCTCACCTAGCTATTTAATTTCTCAGACATATTAATTATAGGTTGTTTATTTTTTAAGTTCGTGCCTAACAATTCAACGCATGACTCTCCTGAGGGTCCCTCTCTGCTTAATAAAAGATCATAAAAGACAAAAGGAGAAACAAACAATTCTTCTCCTTTGGTGTGCCTGGTAGTTTTGATTGAGTACCAGATATTGGATATAAGATATGGTTGCCATCAATAATTTGAGTCTCTGGATGAGGCTGTCTTCTTCTAGAGAGAATTTGCTTTTGCTTCTGGCATTTGGTTAGGCTAGGAATGGATGCCTTAAATCCAGTCAGAGGAGATATTTCAAAGCTAGCTTCAGGGGCGCCTGGGTGGCTGGGTCTGTTGAGCATCCAACTTTGGCTCAGGTCACGATCTCAGGGTTCATGGGTTTGAGACCTGAGTCAGGCTCTGTGCTGACAGTTTGGAGCCTGGAGCCTGCTTCCGATTCTGTGTGTCCCTCACTCTCTGCCCCTCCCCTGCTCTCACTCTGTCTCTGTCTCTCAAAAATAAATAAACATCAAAATTTTGGGGGGAAAAAAAAGCTACCTTCAGTCTTTGTGATAGTTGTTTAATTCCTATTCTCACTGATAAGGGTCTCAACTGAAAGCCTGGTGTGATTACCAGGGCTCTTCCCCTTAGTGGGCCCTGAAATTGAATTTGTTTCCTCTCTTCCTCGTGAGAATACTTAAAATTCTTGTCAGCTTCCCCGTGTTCAGCCAGAACTTTCTGCGTTGCTTCTCAGCCTGACCTTCCCTTTGGAACTGTCAGATGTCTTGAAATGAAAAGTAATGCCAAATGTTGGGTTCACCTCTTTGGGTTTCCCTTCTCTCTGGGGTCATGGTTATGCAAGTCATTGCGTTTATAGCTCTATATGCCTTCAAATAATTGTTTTTAATATTTTGTCGAGATACTTGATTCGATTAGATCACATGAAATTTGATGTTTCCATATATCAAATCTGGTTGCATATTGGCAAGATCATATGGCTCAACCAAAAGTGTTCCCAGTGGAAGGTTTGGTCTGAAACAAACTAGTACACTGTTGCTAGTAGCAGAACCCTCAGAATCCAGGGTAAATCAAATGCTATGGGAGGTGCACAAAGATGACTAATGCATGTATTCATATATAACATATTGTCATCAAAGACTACTTTTCTATAGAGTAAGGCAGAGTTCTTATTTGTTAGTGTCAAATTTAGATGACAAGTCAGCAGCACCAGAAATCTCAATGTAAAGAAAAATTATCTGTGTACCTGAAACATTATTACTAGGAAACTGTCCTTAAAAATTTCTGGCCACCTCTCTTTCTCATTTCTTCTTCTGTAGGACTGCATATGGATGCCCAAATGCATTAGGTTTGGGTGGTTTCTGCCCTATACGCCAACAGATAACGAGTATGGTGCTTGGAAGCATCATTACATTGCTTGTGTGTCCAACTTAGATTGGCTAATCCCTCGGGAAGCCACTGCTATGTATGGGACCTTGAATGAACCCAAGAGAGAAGATGAGGAGCTACAGGAGAGACAAAGAGAAAAGTGCCTAAGAAAAATAATTTGGGAGAAAATTGCACTACGTAAAAGTGAGCAGCATTTTAAAACTGTATCTTATCCAACTATTGTAGAAACAAATGGATTTACATACAAATTCCTACAGAGGAGGATAATTATGTTGTTCTGGAATAGCCTGTGGGTGGCATTCTCTAAAATATGTTCAGGACAAGCTCTCTCCCCACCCCGTACTATATATTTCAAGTTCATGAATAAGAAAAAAAAAAAAGATTTCGGATGAAATACAGGAAGTCAACTATCAGTACCTCCATTATTGTTCTGGTTACTCTCGGGTTTAGATGTTTAAGGAGACCAAAAACAGAGAGAGAAGAGTGAACACAGGCAAAGCAAGTCAATAGGTTCAGCACAGAAGCATTGGGATTGGTGACAGAGAGGGAGAAATGAAAATAGGCATGGAAGCAGGAAGAATGGCATTAAAAAAAAGAAAAGTGGAAAGGGAGGAGGGATAAGACCTGCTCTCAGCTAAGCCTTCAGATTTGCACGGTGCACAACAGTAATCGACAAAAGTGATTTGAGTTCTGCCATCTTTTTTTCCACTGACTCACACCCAGTAAGATCGTAACAAATGGGAAATTACTTGAAGCCAAGAAGAAGTGGAGAAATGGACGTGAAACCTATAAATTGATTACCTGGCTTCCACAAGAAAAGGGGTGCTTGTTCTCTGAGCTTTGTCTCTTGACCTGACAGGACTGGTGACTCGCAGCCTCAGTGCTGAGACGATAAGGAATCTAAACAGAGTCTGTAGAAAGGGCTACAATTATTGCCATTTGGAACGGTGCCCTGGTACAGCTTGATTTTTGATGCCTTTATCTATGTAGACTTGGCTGAGAGAAGCATGAAGTTAACAACCGAGCCGGTGCTGTTTGTTTTTCAGAGGAGTTATTCAAAGTTCGACCCCCTTGGGGGAGTGGAGCATGCTGCCCTCGATTGTTCAAATCCACAGGCCAGCCACGGCTGTCCCAGACTGTGAGGGATCGAGTGGGATTACATGAAGCTTTGGAGAAGCAGCTTGTTTTGGCATCCTTAGAAGCTTTGCCCAAGCGGTAAGCAAACCTCCATCTCCTGAAGGCTCAAGACTATCCCACGATACCAAGAATTCATTCCAGAAGAATTTAGCTAACACGCAGGGAGCCTGTATAATTATCTAGCTCCTATCCTATGAAATAGCAACAGAAATAACTCTTTAGTCTTCAAGACCAGTGGTCTTTAACATGTTTGCTGAAGAGGGAAATCTGTAACATTCAAAATAAATTTTGTATTTCAAATGTTCTTGACCCTACAAAGAGGCTGTACTGTAGTACATTTTCTGTGCAAAGTTATTGAGCAAAGGAACATTTTTTTTTTCCAGAAATGTATTTCTATGGAATAAGCATATCCAAATGGGAATGTGGGGGTAAGGGAAAGAGAATAGAGACATTACTCAGAATGCTGTGCGGACCAGATGATTTAGGAAATTTTAAATTTCTCAGCTGTTCCTTTTTAAAATGTCATTTTGAACCCCTAAGTATGTCACTATATTCATTTTGAGTGCCCAGAAAATGCTAAGTAAGTTCCAGGAGACATTTCCGGAATCCCTCAAATGTAAGAGGAGAGGCCCAGAGACCAGCTCTGGCCCCACCCCACCCAGGAACCCCATTTGAGGCTGTCCCCAAAAACCGCAGGGAGACTAAGGTCCTGCGGCCACATGCCTTGTTCAGTGCAAGTAATGCCCAAACAACATGTTGGTGCTCAGTTATCAAAATCAAATGAATAGAAAATTAAAATTTCACTTATTCCTCTCTTTTCCCTGTAGAAGCAATGTTTCTGGAAGCCATTCCTACCCTTTGTTATCAAAGAAAACTTGGCATGGTGTTCATAAAAATGATGAACATTCATATGTTTCCCAGCTCCACATCATATTAATATCATCTCGGATTCCTGCATATGAGGTACAGAGTATGTTAGGAGGCCTGCCCTTTTTTGAATTGGGTTGCTTTTTCTTTTTCATCCACACTGGAGGACGTATGGCAACCTTTTGGCCACCATGTGTATGAAAATGATTCATCTTCTGAAAAGAAAATGGTCTAAGTGGAAATTTACAGACCCAAAACGCTTTTAAAACTCAGAAGCAGTAAAGACAACCATAAATCAAAATTCCTTTCAAAAAGGCATTAAAGGTCAAAACTACCTTGCATTTAGTTAAGCGTCCAGTGAATTCTTATTGAATTGAATTTGTTGCACTCAACCCAAAAAAAAGAGCAAGGTGATTAAGGATTATTTTAAAACCTCTTTGGAATGCCCAAGGAATTAAATACTATCATGTAACTATCATTTCTCAAAAGAAGAATGTCAGAAATCCTATTTTGTGACCTATTTAATGAGGATGCCATTAAATTAAAATATGTTCTTTCTCTGGGACGCGTGAGTGGCTCAGTCGGTTGAGTGTCTAACTTCAACTCAGGTCATGATCTCACGGTTCATGAGTTCAAGCCCAGAATCAGCCTCACTGCTGTCAGCACAAACCCTGCTTTGGATCCTCTGTTCCCACCCCTCTCTGCCCCTCCCCCACTTGCTCGCACTCATGCACTCTCTTTCAAAAATAAACATAAAAAATGTTCTTTTTATTAATGCAGTCATATATTTTAATTTTAATGTGAGTAATAAGAAAAATAAAGGAAGCACAAAGAAGACATAGGAAACATGTATTTTTATAGATATGTATGTATATTTGTATATATGTGTACACATGTATGCATTGATACATAGGGACATGTTTAAGGGATGACACTGAGTAGGTTATATTCATTGGCCTATTTAGAAAGATTTTTTAAAAAATTGTGTTTGTAACAAAATGGTTGCTTTCAAGATATGAAATCAGTATTCTTGCTGGGCACCTAGAAATCAACTCTGATCATTTACGACTGGCCAGCTTAGTGGATACACATGAAAGCAAGACCAGAGCTTTGATCTCCATGTGGCCCCAGCTAGTTTCCCTGATGTTTGATAACGGGTATCAAGCTGGGCACAAAGGATAAGTGGTGACAGAACATGGGTAAAAAAAAAAAAAAAAACTGGTTTAAAGTGGGTGGGGGGTGGGCTAGATGGGTGATGGACATTACAAGAGCGCTTGTGATGAGCACTGTGTGTCATATGTAAGTGATGAACCACTGAAATCTACTCCTGAAACCAGTATTGCACTGCATGTTAACTAAAATTTAAAAAAAATAAACTAGGTCTATCCTATTTGTCTTCTATACATAAATCTATGTGAAAATTGCTTATTTTATTATACATGCGATGGGTGTTTAAGCAAAAGGTAGGTCATCACCATGTGGTAGTTCTCTGTTCGGTGGAACCTTCAGAAAGTGGCATGAGGTTTGCAGACAAAAAAAATCATGGACTTTAATGACTTTCCAACATGTCTGCTGCTAATGAATTAACGTTATCACAACAGAAAGTTTATTTGGTTGTTGAATTCAAAACACAATGGTTTTAATATTTATTTAAATGGATATATTTAATCAATGAATATTGATAATTCAAAAATTCATAATTAAGAGGCAAAGTTTAAATCTATTTTAAAAGTCCATTGCAAAATCATATGATCTCAATTTTATTACTTTTTAAAAGTTGCACATGTCTTTGCATGGGGATGTACAAAGATAAAAAGTGAGAAAATAATCTAACTTGTTAATAGTATTTACCTCTGAGTGATGGAATTACAGGTATACTTAATTTTCTCCTCTTATATAATTAGAAAAGAAATAAAATTATTTAAAAAGAAACCAATGAAGGAGAAAACTTATCTTCCTCCTTCCATAGTTTCTGAAAAAAAGTCTTTAAAATTCACAGCATACTACATACACATTGTCTTTATTTTATTAATAAATATTCTAAAATAATGGGCTTTGTTTTCATTTTCTAGATAGTAATGGACAGCATCAAGGCAGGTATCATTTCTGTGGTGTACGAACACAGTGGCTTAACCTTGGAAAGCCTGCTTTATCTCGTAGAAAAAGCTCTGGATGGGCGGAAGGCACAGAGTATGGGGATATTTAGTGAAGGAAACAGCAGAGAAATCAATTTACTCCAAGGTAAGCTGGGAGATTCAAGACAACAACCCACTTTGCAGCAGTGCATACCACATGTATGACCTTGAGAATACTATTTAAGTCACAGTTTGCTAACAGAATTGATATCTTAGCTCAAAGCAGTCATAGAGGAGGAGTGCCCTCTTATTCAAGAGAGGGTCAGCCTTTTTGGTCTATTCCGGCCTTCAACTGATCAGATGAGGCCCACCCACACTGGGGAGAGCAATCCACTTTACTCAGTCTGCCTATTCAAATGTCAACCTTATTCCCACTCTCACAGACATACCCAAAATTGTATTTGACCAAATATCTGGGCACCCGTGGTCAAGTCAAGTTGATATGTAAAATTCATCATCATACCATTAAACAAAGACTTCCCTTATCTCCCTTATTCCAGTCCCTAGGAACTACATTATACCTTCTGTTCCTATGAATTTGACTACTATATGTACCTCAGATTAAGTGAAATCATACAGTATTTAATTTTGTGACTGGCTTGTTTCACTTAACAATGTCATCAAGTTTCGTCCATGTTGTAGCTTAAGACAGGATTTCCTTCACTTTTTACGGCTGAATAATATTCCATTCTATATATAGACCACATTTTGTTTAGCCTTTCATTTGTTAATAGACATCTACGTTGCTTCCATGTCTTGGCTATTGTGAATAGTGCTGTAATGAACATGAGTATGCAGATATCTCTTTGAGATTCTACTTTAAATTCCTTTGGATATGTATTCACATATGGGATTGCGGGTCCATATGGTAGTTTTATTTTTAATTTTTTGAGGAAACTCCGTACTATTTTCCATAGTGGCTGTACCATTTTATGCTCCCTCGTGCACTGTTGCACACAAAACTGTTCTAATTTCTTCACATCCTTGCCAACACTCGTTATTCTCTGTGGGTTTGTTTGTTTTTGGGTGATAGTTAATTATCTTAATGGGTTTAAGGTGATATTCATTATGGCTCTGCATTTGTCTAATGATTAGTGATGTTGAACATTTTTTCATATGCTTGTTGGCTATTTGTACATCTTCTTTAGGGAAATATTTATTCAAGTCCTTGGCCCATTTTCTAATGGGTTTATTTGATATTTTTTTATTGAGGTATAGATATTCTTTATATAGTCTAGATATTAATCTCTTATCAGATATATGATTTGCAAACATTTCTCCCATTCTGTAGGCTGCCTTTCACTCCATTTATTATGTTCATTCATGCACAAAAGTTTTTAGGTTTGGTGAAAGTATAGTAATTGCAAAAGCAGCAAATGCCACTAACAGCATGCATTGTATTTCCAAATGGCTTATACCACAAAGGAAAGGATTGCCTGTATCATTAACTTGTTATGGGTCATCTTTTAAAAATGTTAATGGTGGGGGCACCTGCATGGCTCAATTGGTTAAGCCTCTGACTCTTAATTTCAGCTCACATCATGATTTCATGGTTCATGGGTTCAAGCCCCCAAGTCAGGCTCTGACCGTGTGGAGCCTTTGGGATTCTCTCTCTTCCCTGCTCATGTTCGTTCCCCCCCCCCCTCTCTCTCTCTCTCTCTCAAAATAAATAAACATTTTTAAAAATGTTGATGGTTATCCTTTTCAGGGGGGAAGAAGATGATGAGTGTTTTAGAATTAAAGTTTCAATTTCTTCCTTGTACTATAACTTATATTTTACCTTGTTATACCTAAGATAGAATTGTTTTACGGTTTACTTAGCATGAAATCTTCCATCTTTGTGAGATGAGGGAAGAAAGGGAATAAGATGGTCAAGGATCTGGCCGGCAGGGAACTCACAACTTGGCAAAGTGAGTACCCGAACCACCCACAAGACTGCCATCTCTGTGGCTATGTTGCCCAATGATCTATCCCAGCTGCCAACTCAGGGACCGAGGAGCCAAGCTCTGGTGAGCTGCCGGGGCCCACTGATCCATCTGGGGGAATCCCAAGAGGCTGCACAAATCGAAAGCGTAGCTCCTGGCTGGATTTGCCAATGCTGTTGCTGAACAAACTCAGATAAACTCATGCCAAGAGAAGCCAATCACTCAAGAGACAAGGGTTTGGAATAAAAGGGAGGAATTTTTTTGGGTGCCAATGGCCAGGGGAGGTCTCCACCTGCTCTCTCCAAGTGCAAGATGGACACTAGAGTTTTATAGAGATGGGTTCAGCAGGGTACGTGCAAGAGAGCAGGCAGGGAGCACATGATCATCAGTTGGGGGTTGGTATGCCCTCAGCTCACAATCACAGGCAGGGAGGGGGACATGTTGGGTGTGGTCTTTTAGGCATTCCATTGCCATCAGGGCATTTCTGGTCCAAATGAAATAGTTCAGTCATTGCAAAACGTCTTGTCAATGCCTCAGGAAAGTGCAGTAAGAAATAGGCGTAATGGGTTTTCTTTGGAGCACGAGTTAAGCAGTCTTGTCCGTTTCTGGTTTTACCTGTTGGGGTCTTTGATTGAGCAAGAGGGCTTGCTAACATCTAGAACTCAGCTCACTTGGAGTAGGTTTAGTGAATTTTATTATTAACAAAAATAAACTACTTTTGGTTTATCTTTACCTTATTTTTGTCTTTTCTTGTTTAGGTTAGCTGTGCCTGGAGCAAGTTGTGTTCCACATCCAATTTTATATGTCCCCCCAACGTAAAGCACAGCTACTATTTGGGTTTTAAATTTATAATTAATTACATGGTAGCTTTCCTCTAAATGATGGAGAGGTATCAAATGCAAATTTATACCGTGGTGTAGTAGGTTCGCCTTTTATAGAGTAGAAGAACCTGTTAGGGTTTTCTAACATCTCAGATTACTTGTTCTCCAGATGAGTAAGGTTTCTAAACTCTGCCTTTTTCTTGTTTTTTTCTTAAAAAAAAAAATATATATATATACATACATACACATATATAATATATATACTTGCATATATATATATATTTAATGTTTATTTATTTTGAGAGAGAGAGAAAAAAAACACTAGTGGGGGAGGGGTAGAGAAAGGGAGACAGAATCCCAAGAGGTTCCACTCTGTCCGAGCGGAGGCCCATATGCGGCTCAATCCCACAAACCGTGAGATGATGACCTGGACCAGAATCGAGAATCAGATGCTTAACTGACTGAGCCACCAAGGTTCTCCCTTTGTTTTACTTTTTAAAAATCAATAGTAACATAACAAAATACCTGAAAACAGAAGTTTTCCCCCCTCTATATAATTTGGTGTTTCTGCAAGAGCTTTTGCCTTAAAACCAACAACAAAATGATATCTCTTACTCCAGTCATCTGAACAGGTCCTTCCATTCCGTATCTAGACTTCTCGGTAGAAAGAAGTGAAATGCTGGGATTCTTGCCTGACTCTGTCTTCAACTGCCTTCCTGGGATTTAAGAATTCAGAGTCTCCAGGAGTCCTTTAGAAATGGGTCCAGACACATTCTGATTAGTGGAATCATCATATAGAATTCCCAGAAGTGAGCATTTCCAGGAGGTTGATCATCTCCGGGAGCCTTCTGTTCTGACTTATTTTTTGATTGACAACCATGAGAAACATTTCTACTTTAGAACTTGGTTGCAAAAAGCTCAGGACCTGACTGGCCATCTACCTTGAACTGTGCTGTGAGCCTGGTAACACACTGCTGCTAGTTGGGTACATATACTTTACTTTTGGGGTATATGTACATTGGAGGCAGACAGACAACATCCTAAATCAGAGTGCCCAGTGTCCAATACATTCAGAATGTGAAGGAGACTGTGGCCATGTTGGGGTCCTTTTGTGGCCCCTGAAGGAGAGGGACCCTCCGAACTTGAGTCTTAGGAGCGGACACTGACTCTTCGAATTGTGGTTGCATTTTCACAAGCTGCTAAGAGTTTCTGTTCCTGATAATGTTACAAACTAATAGGACATTTTGATTTTTTTCCTTAGGTTATAAAATTGGTATTAAAAATTTATTGAGGCCTGAAGTGAGAGACTTCTGGGAGAAATTAGGAAGCTGCGTGACTCCTGAGCAAGAAGGGGGTCACGTGGATCTATTTGTACCGCTTGGAGCATCAGGTCAGTTTGGAAAGGCCATGGTCATGCCTACTTTGTAGTGATATTTTGTGGATTTTTGAAATGCCTTCAGTTCATATGATTCAGTCACATGTTACTCTTTCTGTTTTCTCTTATACTGCACATACTCAGGTATTTAGGGAGAAAAGAGTTGGGGTTAGTTGTCAAAGTAACTAGGGGCAAGAACAGAAATAAAGTCACTAGCGCCAAGAGCCAGCCAAGAACATTATTTGTATTTCTTCTGGAAAACGCGGTAAAATCAGCCTCCGCTGTACAGGGGAAAGTGCCTGCCCAGCACAGAAACCATAGTCTATGAACCTGAGAAAAGCCTCCCTGCTGTGTTCTGAACCTGGACCGAGTGAGCATGAACTTGGTGACCAAGGACCTTGAACTTGAATCGTATGCATGCCACTTTAGCTATGTGGCCTTAGGCAAGTTTGTGGACCTCTGTTTCCTCATATAAAAGGAAAGTACCTCATCTTCCAGGACTTGTGAATATGAAAATAATGTAAATACTTACATAATTAAAATAAATAATACAAACATTTAAATAATACTGGAATATTAGAAACAGGTGAAGTGCTTGGTAAAGATGAGACTGGTTACTGATCACTGAGGTTGCTGATACAATGGTAAGCACCTGTCTGTCCACGATCAGTCACTATAATTCAAAGTTGACTTCAGTACTTGAAGAGAAACTTTAGAAACATTAAGACAAATACCAAATTCACTTTCTAGACATCTGCTAAATAAAAGCTCTGCCTTCATGGGCTTGTTATTTTGTTTTTTGTTTTGTTGTTTTTTTAATGCCAAGCAGAGCAAAGTAGAGGGAGTATAAGATTAAATTTTCTCGAACAGTTTCTTATTACCCATTCCTTAGGGAACTGTGAGTTTTAAAGCTCCTTCTAATCCTCAGATTTCACTGAACTATTCATACATGCAACGCATGCCCCTGCCAGACTTCAACCAGGGGAAAAAGGAAAAACAAAAGAATGGGAAGAGGATTAAAAGAAAATGAATTACAAAATATTTTAAATAATTTGTTTCTTATACAGTTATTATAATTATATAATCTTAGCTATAGAAAATATGCATGGAAAAATCTAGGAGGAAATATAACAAAATATTAACAGCATTTATCTCTAGATGTGCTTTTCAGATTTTCTACATTTGAAATCGGAATACGGGAGGTGTGTGATTGCTCGGTTTAAAATCTGTGTGGGGCCGGTGGGCGGGGGTGTGTAGAAAAGGGTTTGGAAGGATGTATGTCAAGGTGTTAACAATAGTTAGATAAGTGAATTCTTTTTTTCTTTTTCTTTAATCTCTTATTTGTCCCTATTTTCTATAATGAATTAGTATTACTTTTATAATGAGAGCAAAGTAAAAATTTTAACTGGAGTAGAACAAGAAGAAAGGATTTGGGAAAGTAAAGCATTGAAAGGCTCGAAAATAAGGGCAAAAGGGGAAAAGAACAATAGATTTGGTGATATAAGAATTGTCTCAGGGCGCCTGGGTGGCTCAGTTGGTTGAATGTCTGACTTCGGCTCAGGACATGATTTCCCAGTCTGAGTTCAAGCCCCGCGTTGGGCTCTGTGCTGACAGCTCGGGGCCTGGAGCCTGCTTCAGATTCTGTGTCTCCCTCTCTCTCTGCCCTTCTCCCACTCTCTGTCTCTTTTGCTCTCTTAAAAATAAACATTAAAAAACATTTACAGAATTGTCTCAAGTGAAACTTAATGGCGCTCAAACAGTAGATTTCTCACCACCATTTTGGCCCCCAAATCATCTCTAAACTTCTTGTCAAATGTCATTTCCACCCGGACGAGCCATCTAGACCCTGGTTCAGTCCAAAAATCTCTTTACTGCCACCTCAGTCATCACTCTTGAGCTTGTCATCCGCGGGAGCTATTACCTCTGAAAACTTGATCTCCAGCATTTTTCTCCCTGAGTACCACTTCCAAATAATGTGCCAAATATTCCAACATTCGTGTTCCAAATATTCCTACTCTAACAGTTCTTTGCCTGAAGACCTCCAATGCACGCACTCCCACTTTTACACTATCAACCATGCCTTCATCCTTGGCTCCTTCCTTGTTACACCTGTGTTTAATGGTTCATCATTATCATTACTCTCTTGCAACGAATCTGAACTTCTTTGGCTCTCTTTCTCGGGCTAAATTCCAATGTTCCTTAAACACCATCATCTACCTAATCTCTGTGCGCCTGCACTAAAACAGCTGAAGCCCGTTGAAAAAAAGTAATATGGCGAGTCTTATTAATCGGACTTGACTTTGATGGCATAAATGTCAAATGAGATTATAACCCTGACGAGCACCTGTTTTGGCAAATTCCTTTCCCGCTCTTGGAGAGGACCATACCGTCCCTTCTCCTTCTTTGTCGATCTTTCAATAACCTCTCTCAGCTGCTGACCTTGCCTTTTACTTCCCTGAGAAAAGCCCTGAATTCCCCTCCCCCCACCAAATCCACCGCCTACCCAGCCTCTTACCTTCATTCTCTGTCTTCCCTTCTGTTATCATGGAGAAACACCTCTGCTCAAATCAGAGATTGAGCACCCGCTTGGACTCGGTATCCCACCACCTTTCACCTCCTCACTGCTGCATTCCTACACTCAGCTCTCCCGACAGCCTCTACCCTCCTTTATTGGGTCATTTCTATCAAATCAGGATCACCTGTAGTAGCAGCTGCTGTCCTAAAAAAAGAAAGAGACCTTAAACTTTCCCTTGCCTATATACCCTCACCTATATATACCTATATGCTGATTATCCCAGTGGTTCTCAAATGTTCATGTGTATTTGAGTCACCTAGAAGTCTTGTCAGTTAAGCCTCGGACTCTTGATTTCGGCTCAGGTCATAATCTTACGGTTCACGGGGTGGAGTCCCCATGCTTGGGATTCTTTCTTTCCCCGTCTCTCTCTATCCCTTCCCCACTCTCACTCTCAAAATACATAATAAACACTTTTTTTTAAAAGTACATAGTGCTAGATCTTGTCCTAGCATTTCTTACTCAGTAGGTCTGGCAGGGGGGATGGGAATTTTCATTTCTAACAAGTTCCCAGGTGCTGCTGCTCCAGGGCACGCCAGGAGAGGCACTGGTCTACTCGGACTGCTTTAGCTCACTCACCCTTCATTAGCTCCTCAAGCTCCTCCGAAGGGTCTCTTTATCTCTACTGATGTTGCCTTGGGAAGACTTTCAGTACCTCCAGGTGCCCAAATCCCAGGTGCTTCTTCGGTGCTCACCTTGCTCTGACCTCAGCAGTATTTCATGCAGACGGACAGGCTTCCTGGGAGCTCACCTTCTCTCAGTTTTCGTACCACCAGCCTCTCCCTGCATTGCCTCTTTCTTCCGTGGGCTCCTCTCGGTTTCCTTTGCTGGGTCCACCCCCTCTGCAAGCTACTCAGCCTTCCCCACAACCACACTCTTTCCCTGGACAACCTCATCCAGTCCCCACTCTAAATCTGATTTCAGGACTTCCGAATTTATGCTCCCGGCTCTGAGATCTCCTGGCTGCAGACTCCGAGCTAGCTCCTACTTGACATCCTCACACGAATGTTTAGTTTGTGCATCTGTAGGCATCTCAGGGTTAACATATCTAAAACTCTTTCTTGATTGCCTCCTCAGCACCAAACCCACCCCTTCCCCGGGAGTCCTCAGTGAAGATAGCATCATTCACTCAGTTGCTTCATAAGCCAAAAACCTAACATTTATCTTTTTTGGACATTATTTAAACATTTTCAAGCAGCTTTACAAAGGTATACATGACGTATAATAAACCGTACATATTTACAGGGTGCAATTGGCTAAATTTTGACATATGTGTACATACCCTGTGAAACCATAAAACATCAAGATAATGAACATAGTCACCACCCCAAAAAGTTTCTTCATGCCCCTCTGTAATTTTTCTCTCCTACTTCTTCCCACCCCCATCCGTGAATCAACCACTGAGCTACTTTCTTTCACAATATATTAGTTTGTATTTTATAGAATTTTCTAGAAATGGAACCATACATACACCGTGCATTCTTTTTTTGTCAGGCTTCTTTCACTCAGAAGAATTATTTTAGATTCATCCATTTGATGCTTGTATCAATGGCTCATTGTTTTTTATTGCTGGGAATTATTGCATTGTACACATATACCACAATTTGTTTGTTGAGTCACTTGGTGATAGATATTTGAGTTCCTTCCAATTCCTGGGTCTTACATATAAAGCTGCTATGAACATACGCTTTTATTTTTCTAGATAAATACCTAGGAGTGGAATGGCTGGGTCATATGATCGGTGTTAACTATTTATTTATTTATTTATTTATTTATATTTTATTTATTTTTGAGAGAGAAGGAGAGAGATAGAGACAGACAGACAGACAGACAGATAGAAAGGGAGTGGAGAAGGGGCAGAGAGAGAGGGAGACAGAATCCGAAGTAGGCTCCAGGCCTCGAGCTGTCAGCACAGAGCCCAACGCGGGGCTCAAACTCACGAACCGCAGGTGGTGACCTGAGCCAAAGTCAGACACTTAACCGACTGTGCCACCAAGGCGCCCCCGGTGTTAACTTTTTAAACACCAGCTAAACTGTTTTCCAAAGTGGTTGTAGAATTTTCCATCTCCACTAGCAGTGTATGAGAACTTGAGTTGGGTAGCAGCCCCACACTGGGTACACAGTCTCCTTAATTTTAGCCGTTTGAGTGGGTACAGTGGTATCTCATTGTGGTTTTAATTTGCATTTTCCTAATGACTGATCACACTGAACATCTTTTCATGTGCTTATTTGCCATTCATTTGTCCTCCTTGGTGCAGTGTCTGTTCAAATCTTTTGCTCATTTGTCAAATTAGGTTGTTTGGTGTCTTACTGGGAAGTCTACGTATTCTAGAAAAGTGATTTGCAAATATTTTCTCCCACTCTGTGACTTATCTTTTCCTTCTCTGAACAATCCCTTTTGAAGAGAGGAAGTTCTTAATTTTTGTGAAGTCAAATTTATCTGTTTTTTTCTTTTATAGATTATGCTCTCGGTGTCGCATCTGAAAACTCTTTATGTAACTAAGGTTCGCAAGATTTTCTCCTGTGCTTTCTTCGGAATTATTTATAGTTTTGACTTTTAGGTTTCTGATCCATTGATTTATTTTTTTGTTTTATATATATAGTATTAAATGTATGGGTTGAAGTTTTGTGTTTTTTTTAACATACGGATATCTAATTTTTCCAGCACCATTCCTTGTAAAGACTATCCTTTTCTCGGTGCATCCCTTTTGCATCTTCGTTGAAATCAGTTGGCCACATATATGTAGGCATATCTATGGACTCTATCGATTTCATTGATCCATTTGTCAGTTAAAAGATTAGACCCCAGTAGGTGTGCCTGAGTGGCTCAGTCAGTTAAGCGTCTGCCTCTTGATTTTGGCTTGGGTCGTGATCGCATGGTTTGTGAGATTGAGCCTGATGTTAGGCTCTGTGCTGTCAGTGCCGAGCCTGCTTGGGATTCTCCCTCTTCCTCTCTCTCTCTGCCCCTCCCCTGCTCTCTTTGTCTCTCAAAAATAAATAAACTTCAAAAAAAAAAGGTTAGACTTCAGTAAATGAGAGACATCCCAATCTTTCAGCCACTGCCATCTTGTTCCAAACAATTGAAACAGTTTGGAGTATTTTGGTTATTCTTAGACCATAAAGAATTAAAATACATAACCCAGTATATTAGTTTCACTCAAAGTAATTCACTCTATATGCTGAATTTAATAATTCAATCTTTATGCTGTGTCACTGAAGGAGTGAAATTAGTGCCACACTTAACTTTGACCACTGTATTTAAGTTTCAACAGTTTTAAATCTGTCTTCTTACAATGAGACTTCTCCGTTGAGTCAAACTATTTTAGAAAATGTACGTAGACTTTTCTCTGTCTTTGGCCTGAGTATTCTGAATTTGAAAATAAGCACCAGGTCAAACTTTGTGCCATCTCTCTCCACCCTGTTGTGTAGTCCTCATAAATTGTTTGGACTGCAGCACTTAGGGGTGAGCTAGAAAGTGTTTATGGACTGTTCCATGAGGGATTTGGATTGAAAATGAGAAGTCCTAGTGGCCTTTCTTGGCCAGCTTAGTGCTCCGAAGTAATACTTAGCTGTTCCAAGGCAAAACCTGTGAGTAAACTAATGACACTTTTTTGACTGTGCAGAGACAGGAATAGAAGTTCTTTCTCAGCTGTCTCAGCTAACTGGCACGTTCTTTACTGCCCCCGCTGGAATTGCAACTGGCTCTTACCAACACAGTAAGTACATGGGGGCTGACCACAGTGCCCGGTGACATCCACCAACTCCAGGGGCACCAAAAGACACAGCACAGCTAATAATACTGGTTCCGACTCGTGTCAATTACTATCTTCCATTCCTTCTCTGAAGCAATGCTGTCACTATCCAAACTATGTCATTGCCTGCCGCTCAGTCATTTGCTTAGAAAGGGGTTATTTATTGCAGATATTTGCTTCAAACCATCATGTGCACAAACTCTATTGAAAACATCATTTTAAAAAATATATATTTTGTTGTCAAGTTAGCTATCATACAGTGTATATGGTGTGCTCTTGGTTTTGGGAGTAGATTCCCATGATTCGTCACTTACATACAACACCCAGTGCTCATCCCAACAAGTGCCCTCTTCCATGCCCATCACCCATTTTCCCTGCCCCGCCCTGCTCCCCTACTCCCTCCCACCCTCAATGTGTTCTCTGTATTTAAAAGTCTCTTATGGTTTGCCCCCCTCTCTGTTTGTAACTATCTATATATTTTTTCTTCCCCTATGACCTTCTGTTAAGTTTCTCAACTTCCACATATGAGTGAAAACATATGATATCTCTCTCTGATTTATTTCACTTAGCATAATATCCTCCAGTTCCATCAACACTGTTGCAAATGGCAAGATTTCATTCTTTTTCATGGCTGAGTAGTATTCCATTGTATATATATATATATATATATATATATATATATATATATATATACCACATCTTTATCCATTCATCAGTTGATGGACATTTGGGAAAATATCATTTTTAACAGTTATACATGCATAGTTGCTGATCTAGAGAAATAATAAAGAATAATTCTTCTTAGTGAGATATAATCAATGTGGTTTCATTTGGAAATAAGAATTGCAGCTATAAGGTGACAGTGAAGGGGCTTGTTCAGTTCTAATTCAACTGCATCATCTGTGAGGGAAAACAAAGATAAAATACATCTGCAGGCAAAATTTTATTTAGATACTAAAGTTGCAAATATTGAATCCAAATGTGACACTGGCTGACCAGCAAGAGGACCACATTGCTCTGTGACAGTAATGCTAATCTTATCATTGCCCCTTTAAAGCTCCCTGGCCTCCTATTACCTGGGGGTTGGGGCCATGTAAAAACCATAGCAAGCATAGCTTCTCTAATCCCGAATGCCGAAAGACTTTCAAGCCTGGGAAACACTGGCATGGTTTGGAACCCTGTAAGGGAAAAGTTTCCATGTATCTATAGAAAGCACATTGGCCTGATAGATTTTCAGAGCAAAAGTCACTTGTCAAGTTTAGTTTATATCACCGCATTGCCATATGATAGCGTATTGAGCCTTCTGGAGGCAGGCACGAGCCTGGAAGGTGGTGCAGGGTGCAAACGCTGTTCTTTCTTTTTCTCCTCCTCTGTCTCCCCTTCATTCTGTTCATCTTCCTTTTCCCGTTCTTCTTCTTAGTTTTCTTCTAGAAAAACATATTATAAATAGTTACATTTGTTTATCAATAAAAATGGGGGACGGGAATTACATAAGGCTATCTATCCATTCAGGACAGAAAATCAGATTTAACATGCCACTGTATCATTCAGTAATTGCTTTTCGAGGAGAGAACTCTCTCAAGCACCGATTACAGTCATGTAGGGATATTTACAGAGAGCAACTTGCCATGATGTAAGAAAGCTAGAGGGGTGGTGAGCCCAAGATGGCTCTGGAAGGCATGATGGGGAAGCCAGGCAGAATGGGGTTTTCTTGTATGTTCAAGGATGTAAAGGATAGGCAGCATATTCTTACCCAGAAGGGCCACTCTGCTTCCTGATATACAAATCCAGCAGCTACTTAATTTTGATTTCAAACATATCATGTCAACCTTATCTATCAAACAATAGATAGGCATTTGAAATTATTCATTGTGTGCCTCTTGAGTTTGTAATTTTACCTTTGAAAGCAGACCATGGGTATTTATCTTAGTCTTCTAAGGAGAAAGATATTAAGCCTGCCGTAAATACAACTAAGTTTTTGTTGCACTGTAAACAAGAAGAATTCTTTCATCTGAGCTCGAGCCTACAATAATCAAAGGGGAAAATAATGTCAGTTCTCAGTGATTGGCTGGGACGACCATGGGAAAGGGATCCATGTTCCATCTACTTCAGTGAGTCAAAGCTACAGATGTGGTCCAGCCTTGTGGACTTTCTGGAAGACACGTTGAAATCAGTAAGGAAACAGTTAAGTCCTCTCTTCAAGGAGTTGCAAAAGAACATCAGTGCCAAGATAATAGGTAAGAACTCTTGCTACTTCTGTTGCTGGTTGGTTATGAGGCGTGTTCTGTTTCCAGAAAGAATACAGGTTTAGGAACGGCTCAAGCAATAGTTGACCTTTACACCTGTTAAGTAAAACTTTATGCCCTTTGTCTTTCATACCTCCTTTCCAATATAATGAGTAGTCACTGAGGACAAATATGTTCGTCTTCAAAATGCTGAAGCTAGTTCATTTTAAATTATACCATCTGACTAACCCTGTGCCAGTCAGCTGTTGACCTAGACAAAACTCACTAAGTATTTGCTAAGCCAGGCGCTCTGCCCTTTTACCCACCACAGTTTGCTCTAAAAGGTAAGCTCCTCTTAGACATAGCACCCATAACTTAAATTCTTCTGTGATTGCGCTCTACTTATTCTCTATATAAAATATTCAATTTGGTGGTGGGCTCCCTGGTCCTCTGCTGAGCCTATTGGACATAACTGAATGTATTTTCCCATTCACACTCCTTACTCATGACTGATTTATCACAATAGGGTCTTGGAAACAATTTTCTGTGTTGGATCTTCCCTTAAGTCAGTCCATCCTTTAAAATGAGGGGTTTTGTTTGTTTGTTTGTTTTGTTTATTTATCATCTAGGTAAATGACCACCCTCCCATCTGTAACTACCTATTCAATTTATCCCTAACCATTCCCATCTAACTTAAACACCGTCGAAATCAAGCCATTAGTTAGTTATGCCTTACTTCCTTCTTCCCTTCGCTGCCCTGTTTCTTGTTAATGTTTTTGCCACAATAACTTTACAAGAGCCATAACACAGCTGTACATGTAGATGTTTTATGTCAATATGTGTCCTGCATCTCTATGTAAATGCCTCCAAAACAGGGCAAAACAGGGAGTGTCCTTCTTGGTTTTATGTTTTGACCACAGTTTTATGTATTTTATGTATTCGACCACAGTTAGTAGATGTTCAGCCAATATTTAAAAAGAGTTATGAGGCTATAAATATGGAGAAATTATTTCGCCTGTTTTTTTCATAGCCATTAAGGACCACAAAGAAAAGTGAGAAAGTTCACTTTTTCAAGATAGAAGACTTTTTTTAAATCTTTATTTATTTTGAGAGAGAGAGAGAGAGAGAGAGAGAGCAAGCACAAGCGGGGGAGAGGCAGAGAGAGAGGAAGGGAGAATCCCAAGCAGGCTCCATGCTGTCAGCACAGAACCTGTTGTGGGGGTTGGTCCCACGAACTGTGAGATCATGGCCTGAGCCAAGATCAAGAATTGGACAGTTAATTGACTGAGCCACCCAGGTGTCCTAAGATAGAAGAATTTTAAAATGGTATTTGTACGTAAGAGGTTAAATGGAATAAAATTATTTTCATATAAATATATGTTGTTTAAAATACTAAAAAACATAAAAGATGTCTGTGTAACTATGTTTGTACGTTATATCCTGTAGACTTAAAGTATTTATGTACCTGAGCACAAAAATAAAGGGGACTGAGGAGGAATTTTGGGTGGGATTAAGAATCTAAAATTTAAACTTATAAGATTTATTTTCACATGTTCTCTCCTTATTGTCCAATTTATAGATTCTATTTGATATCAGCTTTACCAGGATGTGTGCTTTTTCATATGCTGCACATTTATTTACTTTTGGTCAATTTATATTTTATCATGGTAGATAGCCCCCATGGCATAGTGGAATTTTAATTTTAATTTTTCACATTTTTATTCACTAAAACGCAATGGTGAGGATTGAGTTGTTTTCTGCTTGATCACATCTCTTACATAAATTAATTACAAGGCATATGGCCTTATATATTTGCAGGGCAATTTATGTTTGACCACATGAGTGTGGCTTACATTCTGAATAACCAAGAAGTTGCACGAGCTCTGGCAGATGGACTGATGGAACTTTCAAAAGATAATTCTGTAAGTGTTTCTTTGAAGAAAGCCAACTTCAAAAACCCAACACTTAAATACATTATTAGTTTGCATTGATTTTTGTTAACCATATTATCCCTTTGTATGAACAATTCCTCTGAGAAATTATATCGGGTTGTAAAAAACAGCCACTGAGAGATCCCGGATGATAAGAGAACCAAGATTAACTACCAAGTCCCATTTACAGATTTTAGTTGAATACTACTTACTTTGTTCCCTAGACTTTTAAATTAATTGGATAGAGAGAAGAAAACGCTACTAAAAACAAATGTTTCTCTTTTGTGCTGCACTTTTATTGACCTGTATTTCAGATGAATGTTTTCATTGGAATTTCTTTCTTTTTTCTTTGGGGGGGGGTCGATTTTTTTTTTTTTTAGGACAAACCTCTGGAATTTTTGTCTAATTTTCTGCTGAAGAAAAGTAGTAAAGAGAGCAAGGATTTTGGAGAAAATGTTATTCTGACAAAATGTGACCCAAAAGCAACATTCGATTCATTCATGAAGGTAAAGTGATTGCTGCATCATTTCTCTGCCATTGCTGCACTGTTAGACACATGGAGTTAAGAAATTCAGACACAATAATGATAATTCTACTTGGAAAGCTTTCAACTTGTCATTTTCCCTAAGAATTTCCTCTTCATGGATTATTATAAAAAAGTGTGTTTTGTAGTTTCATAATAAGTTTGTAGTTTCATAATAAGAGTGACTTTTAAGCCACTTAAAAGCTGCACTCCTTGACTGGAGTAACACGGTTCGCTCCGCGGGAGAAGAGTCTGCCATTTGCATTCTGCAGCTCACTCAGTGGAGTCCTGAGGCAGATTCAAGAGAAAACGTTTAAACATTTCTTTTTCAACGTTTATTCATTATTGAGAGACAGAGCACGAGCAACGGAGGGGCAGAGAGAGAAGGAGACACAGAATCTGAAGCTGGCCCCAGGCTCTGAGCTGTCAGCACAGAGCCTGATGCAGGGCTCGAACTCATGAACTGCAAGATCATGACCTGAGTCAAAGTCGGACGCTCAACCCACTGAGCCACCCAGGTGCCCCAAGAAAAAGTTTTCATCTGCAGCCCAGGACACTTTTTCTTTTTAAATGAAAGTAGGATGTGTTCTTCTTTTCTTAGTTGAGATTCACATTCATAAAAAAGGTGGGGTTGAAGCCAGTTCTAAAAGCAAACAGGAATAATTTTGCCAGTATTATGTTCAGAATCCACCCATTCTTGGTTCAGTGAAATAATCAGGATTCAGGAAACACTGAAAATTGCACTGTCATTCAGAGAGCTGGTTTCTATGAAAATGTCGTTTCCGATGATGTCCATAGAATGTCATGTGATGCCCATAGAAAAATCACCTCTTGCATCCAAGGCTGGGGCACCACCACCCAACACAAGCTCCCCATGGAGACTGTTAGTGGGACTAGACCTGTGAGTTCTATCAAGCAGGCAAATAACAGGCTATTAACCTGCTATTCCGGAAGCCTCTTCTTTAGTGGACAGCACAGTGCAGGGGAGGGCAACCTCGGAGGCCCGGCTGGCGGCAGCATCCCCTCTGCCAATTCCCCAGACTTGCTCAGCAAAATAAAAGACCTGCAGTTATGCAGACCCATCCCTTGGTTGTTACCAGAGCAGGACCCCTGGTTTAACCTCCTCCCCACCCCCACTCCCACCCCCGTGAAGTGACTTATTTTTCCCAAGCACAAGCTTCCTTTCCAAGAAGAGTCTTAACACATTTCCAGGATCATCTAAGCTTTTTATAGGTCAGATTCCTGCTTCCCCCATGCCCCATCCCTAAATCTGTCTTTTCAAAAAATTCTTGCAGGCCACACATTAGTCAGGGCTCTCCAGAGAACCAGAACTAACAGGAGATAGTTAGATGATAGATAGATCTTCACACTGTCAGCACAGAGCCCGATGTGGGGCTTGAACCCCACTTAGTTCATGAGTGTGAACTAAGCCGCAATCAATAGTTGGATGCTTAACTGACTGAGCCCCTCAGGTGCCCCTAAAACATCTAATCACTTTGATAAAATAATACAGAATGTTTGCGCTTCAAGTTGCCTCACTGCTGGAAAGCAGGCCTGCTAGTGTTATATCATCTGCCCAAAATAAAAGTACAGAAGCAGAAGACTCCTTAATGCCTAGGAATTTCCTTGATTTAAAACAAAAATCAAGTTAGAAAAAATATGTGTTACATTCTTATTTGGTTTTCTGTCATTTAATACTTGAGAGATTGTGCACAAAGCCCACGAAACCAAGTTGGGGACTCCAGGAAGAAGAACCAGAGCTTAAACCAAGGCGTAGAATCAGGATAAAACAGAGAAGCGGAGTTTCTCCACACATAAGAGTTTAGTTTTTAAACTGTAGATATTGGGGTGCCTCGGTAGCTCAGTTGGTTAAACGTCTGACATTTGATCTCAGCTCAGCTCTTGATTTCGGGGTCCTGAGTTCAAGCCTCACATTGGACTCCATGCTGGGCATGGAGCCTACTTAAAAATAAATAATGTAGATATTTGTCCTGAAGCACGCATAAACAGCCATAGGAATGGAAAGTAATGATTTCTGCTGAGATGATGGTTTTAGACCGTTCCACAGGGATTGTGTAAGAGGGCTTGCCTGCCCAATCCAGGACCAGATACACACACACACACACACACACACACGTAGCTGTGTCTGAAGGTCTGACCAGGCAGGGCCTACCCTCCATCCACATGGCCCAGACGCTGCCCATATATGTGTACACAGCTAGGTGTATATGTATATGTGTGTCTGTCTGTCTACCTACCTACCTACCTACCTAGCTACCATCTGTCCAATCAGATCCTATCTGTCTTTCTGGGCAGTAGGGATCCTGGTTTTTGTCGCTGTAGTGTTTACACTGATACTGTACATGGCAACAGGTTACAACCAGACTCACAGTTGTTCCTGACTTCTACCTGCCATTTTCACAACTATTCCTGGCCCCTAATTCAGGCACTTGAGTGTCTTGGTGGAAAAGCATCAGCAATAATCTGGAAAAGGCAAACAAGGTAGGAAAGTTCCTACCATGTAATCGGTGGCCTCCCTTATATGTCGCGGAGGGAACCAAGGCAGAGGCCCACCACCCCCAAGTAATAGTTCCCTTATGACTGTGCCAAGTTTGTTGTCCCTGTTACTTCCTCTGAATGCATCCCTAAAAACAAAACAAGGGATGAGACCTTCATCTAAAAATTTTTTTATGTTTTTTATTTATTTTTGAGAGAGAGAGAGAGAGAGACAGCACGAGCAGGAGAGGGTCAGAGAGAGAGGGAGACACAGAATCCGAAGACAGGCTCCAGTCTCTGAGCTAGCTCTCAGCACAGAGCCTGACGCGGGGCCGGAACCCACAAACTGCAAGATCATGACCTGAGCCGAAGTTGGACGCTCAACCGACTGAGCCACCCAGGGCGCCCCAAGACCTTCATCTAAAAATCATCTCTAAAATTTAAAGAAATTAGATGTATAGTGTACAATGAGAAAACTTGCTATTTTTAGATTCAAACAAAGTTCCCACACCAAATCAATTTCTTATCTGCAAAGAAAAATTTATATTTAATAAAAGGAGCTGCTGAGCTGGAGGTGAAACAAAGCCCCGGTGTGAGTGAACAGGTTCTGCATAACCAGGGGGGCCTGGGGGGCCGTGCAGAAGCACTCGTGTGAGCCCGTGCAACAGGATGATGTCCAGGACGATGCGGTCTCCCTCTATGTGAGATCCGCAGACGGTTCTGTCCCATTTGGATTCTCTAAATCTCGGGCCAGTTTGAGTTTCCTTTTCATTGTGTGTCTGCAGCCACTTCTACCTATACAACTATCGGTGTCACCATTGGCTGCTTGAAATCATCATGTCTTTGCATAAATAACTGGTATTTATTCTGCACTGGTATTTATTCTGAAAGAAGAGAGTGTGTTCCATTCATAGAAACTTTGATTTTGCCAAGATTCAAAGTAGATTCTCTCCCCCTCCCCTCCCCCCAGCAGAAGTATAAATACACGCCAGGCTAATATGGTGCATCCACAAACGGGGAAAGCAAAAGAAATGGTGGAAAGACTCGGGCCGCTGCGAAGTGCGCAGGCTCAGGTGGGATGTCCTGCAAACCAGGGGGAAGCTCGCAGACTGGGGTTGGGGAACCAGGGCTCTTATAGAAAGGCTTCAGATAGCCATAAAGAATGTTTGCAGTTACAAAATAAAAATTCCTTTTTGCCTGAGTAGAATAAGGCAAAAAAAAAAAAAAAAGTCTTGGTTATACATTGATTTTTCCCCCCAGTCTCACCATAGAACTCAAGGGGTTACCATGAGTAGTTTTACCTTTGACTAGGAAGGACAGCACTGATGGCCAGGGAATCATCCTTAGCTCTCACCACAAACATCGCTGTTAGGGAGGACCCTGCAGGCAGCAGGTGCGACTATTTTTGTTTTTTAATGTGCTAATTTATATGACAGCCACAAGAGAAAGTGAAGGAAGAATAAGCTATATTTAAATGTGGAAACAGGTCTAAAGAGAGCATGTGAATTGTTTCTGACATATTTTCACTAGTTTAAAAAAAGGGTGGAATTTACAAAGTGCTGTGACCTTTTTCTTCTTATTTATTATTATTATTATATTTATTATTATTATCTTCTTCTCTTTTTTTAATGTTTCTTTATTTCTGAGAGAGAAGGGAGAGAGTACAAGCAGGGGAGGGGCAGAGAGAGAATCCCAAGCAGGCTCCCCGCTGTCTCCAGCGCAGGCTGGATCCCATGACCCCGGGATCAGGACCTGAGCCAAAATCAAGAGTCAGACACTTGACCAGCTGAGCCACCCAGATGTCCCTTCTGGTAACTTTGAAAGTAAGATAAGTCATTTGTCCTCAAGGGACAAATAACAGCAGATTTGAGGCAGAAACCTGGAATGTGAGGGATTCCTTGTGCCTCAGTGAGCAGCTAGCACCGCCCCCCCACCCCCGGAGGAGGGTCTCTGTCCTGCCCCCCAGGGAGAAAGGGGGCTGCACTGAATTCAGTTTCTCAAGTATAATGTAGTTCCTAGGAAGCTCAAGGTTACTTTTTTGTAACATAAGATTTACTTTAAGAGAGTCATCAACCGTGTCAAGTGCTTAATTCATTTTGTCTGGGGAGCACTGAGGTTAGAGCTGAAGGCAGACAGCTCCCATAGGCACAGCACCCCCTGGGCATTCAGACTTCCCAAGGCCTGCCTCCAAATCATCGCGTCTGCATTTAATCCTCAGGAAAGAAACGGTAGAGAAGACAACCCTCAGGACCCAAAATCAAGTCGCAGCAAAAACGATCTAAATTTTGAGACGCTGGTTAAGCTGGTAAGCCAATTATTACATAGTAAGAATTTTCCATTGTTTTGCTCCTGACCAAAAAAAAGCTGTCAGCCTTTATTCTGGTTAAATCCTTTTTCTTGACTGTTTCCCTCAGTGGGGGAGAAACCTTAAATATAAGTGAGGGAATCCAACAGGTAGATTTTTCTTTTGAATATGTCCTGGTCTGAAAAGAAGTTAACCAACAGGATCGAAGTGTAATATCTTGGGGGCAAGAGCCATCTCTGTGCTTCTCTGATTTTCTTTTTTTCTTTTTTCTTTTAATTTTTAAAAAATGTTTATTCATTTTTGAGAGAGAGAGAGAGAGAGAGAGAGAGAGAGAGAATGCGTGTGAGTCGGGAAGGGGTAGAGAGAGAGGGAGACAGAAACCGAAGGAGGCTCCAGGCTCTGAGCTGTCAGCACAGAGCCCGACGCTGGGCTCGAACCCACAAACTGTGAGACGCTTAACCGACTCAGCCACCCAGGTGCCTCTGTCTTAAGCTGTTTTTTTTTTTTTTAAATATATATATTTTAATGTCTTATTTCTTTTTGAGAGAGAGAGAGAGAGAGAGAGAGAGAGAGACAGCGTGAGCAGGGGAGGGTCAGAGAGACAGGGAGACACAGAAACTGAAGACAGGCTCCAGGCTCTGAGCTGTCAGGACAAAGCCCCACCTGGGGCTCGAGTCCACGCACAGAACCATGAGCCGAGGTCCGACATTTAACGACTGAGTCACCCAGGTGCCCTAGTCTGATTTTGTAATATGACCGCAGGACAGCATTTAGAGAAATGGCACATGGACGTACAGGTTCACAGTTTCTAAATGACCCATCAACTCGTAGTCTGACTTCAAAGGCTGAGTATAACATTCAGGGCCCTGTCTTTTCTGTTTACCAAGGGGAGCGCGTGGGGGAGGCGGCAGAGAGGCGGAGGCCCGGTCCTGTCCTAACACACAGCCCGCTCAGGCCGCTTTGCCTTTCTTCATCTCACTTCGCAAAGTCATCACCATGTTTTCCTCCTCAGAATCCTTTAAGGTGGATGTTAGCAACCACATTTTGTAGATGAGGAACTACAGTTGGAACAGTTAAATGACTTCCCTAAAGTCACACGACCTGCGGAGAAAGAAACTTGAATCCCGCAGTCCCAGAGCTCAACCTCGGAGTTCCTCACCAAGCCCGGCCACGTTCTGGGTGAATCCACCTGCCGCGGCGGTGCCCCTGTGGACCTCTCAGCGTGGGCGCTCGCTCACCCTCGGGGTCCCCCCCGGGAATCACCAAGGAGAAGGGGGTTCACGTGGTGCCATGAATATGATAGTATCTCATCTCACTGTTGGTCACAACACCTGACAATGGTTTTAGGACAACTATAGGTTTGACAACTGAAACCTTAATTCAGAATGATTATAAATATTGGAGAACTCCAGTATTTTAAAAACATTTGTACACACAAAAGTATAATATGGGCTCCAAGCCAGCTGCCAGGTGGGGATACAACTGTATTTTTTTTAACTCATTAGGAATGTCTAAATGGGTAATATATACATATATATATATATATATATATATATCCTGTGTTTGAAAGATAAAAGTTTACCAAACAGTGTGTTTATAGTATTTCATAGAGTGAGTTTTCTGATTTTTTACTTTTACATTTGAATTCTAGTTCATGAAGTTATGGTTGATTGGTTTTGGGCGAAGTTCACAGGGCGTCACACTTCATATTGTCATATTTCATTTGGGGCAGTATGGGGCATTCGAGGGCTGAAGAGAAAATAAAAAATTGTGTTCTAAGCGTTTTAGTAGTTCTAGGCTCAAATACAGGCCATTATATTTTTAAAAATTAAATATTGGGGTGCCTGGGTGGCTCAGTCGGTTAAGCGTCTGACTTCGGCTCAGGTCATGATCTCACAGTTCGTGGGTTCAAGCCCCGTGTCGGGCTCTGTGCTGACAACTAGCTCAGGGCCTGGAGCCTGTCTTCAGATTCTGTATCTCCCTCCCTCTCTGACCCTCCCCTGCTTGCTCTGTCTCTCAAATAAATAAATAAATAAAAATTTAAAAAAAACTTTAAAAAATTAAATATTTTCATTGTTTTCTATTGTAAAGATACTCATTTTTCAACTTTTGAAAAAGACAGATAAAAGAAAAAGAATTACCTACTCCCAGCACTGAAAATTAATTTCTCCATACATAAACATAGCACACATAATAATAGGGTGTGGAATTTCTTTACACCAGTGTATGATTTTTTCCCCCTCTGCATTAAAGGATAAAATAGGACTTTGAAATATAGAAAACACAGGATATTTGGCAACCTAGCCAAATGGGTCCACAGTCCCACATTGAGGTCCTTTTCCAATTTCCTAAATCCTGAAAGAAGAGCATCCATTTAGTATTTCATAAATGCCTGTGAGAAGCAGATTCGTTGATAGGAGGGTTAGCTCATTTCAGTTCTGTCTGCAGTGTAGTAAATAAAACACTATAAATCAATCAAGGAAACATTAGGGAAAAGACACGGGAAAGCAATCAAGTGTGGGCAACCCAAAGGCTTCCTCACTGGACTATCACTGTCATGAAGGCAGTGCCCTCCCATCACTGGGTAGTGACCACCTAGCTCGTGTCACTGAATACGTATTCAGGTAGATTAGATGGATAGACATCAAGTCTCAGTCTGGCCCCCTCAGGATCCAAGACTGGCCTGATGTGAGGGGCTAGTTGGTGATATCAGATCAAGCAGTGTTCAGCAGGGTCCACCATAGTCTCCTACCAAGGTCCCCTTCAACCTTGTATATTACAAGCCCCAAAGGGGGAACCTCGGAGTGACTGCCTGACTGTTCAATTGGTCATTTGTCTACCTCCTTTGACTTTTAGGCTCTTGGAGGCTGTAAACATGGAAAGAGTCATTCCGCTTTCCCTATGAGTTCTTAATGCCTTTCTGCAGGAGAGAAAGCTCCAGATGGACTCGGCTGGAAAGCGAACAGGAGTTGTCAGGGAACTCTTACAGAGTGAGAGAAAATATGTGCAGATGCTGGAAACGGTGAGAGATGTCTACGCAGCACCACTGAAAGCAGCACTGGCATCAAACAGAGCGATTCTGAGTGCCACAAATATCCGGATCATTTTCTCTGACGTTTTGCAGATTTTAAGTCTCAATAGGTAAACTCTGTATAGGTAGTTTTTCAAATATTCATTCATTGTGCCTTGGGAGGAACACACCCTTAATTGTTTCCAAAGCTGTACAGAGGCTCTTCTCTGCCCTTCTCGGAGCCCCTGATCATCTCACAAGAGAGAGGACTCTTGGGCTACGACCAATAGTGAGAATTTCTGGCGGCTTATCCCGGCCTCAGTTCAATGCCGTGGTTCAAGGAGTGGAGCTCAGTGCCTGGGGATTTTGTGTCCAATATATTGCTCACACAGTTTGTTTGAGATGGGGGGGGGGCAGGTAGGGGCAGAGAGAGAGAGGTAGAGAGAGAGAATCCCAAGCAGGCTCCACACTCAGGGCAGAGCCTGATGTGGGGCTCGATCTCTAACTATGGGATCATGACCTGAAGGCAAAATCAAGAGTTGGATGCCTGATGAGCTAAGCCACCCAGGTGCCCCTTTTATTGATTTTATTTTTATTTTTTGAGAGCGAGTGTCTGTCACTGTTCTTAATCAGCAGTGTCTCGTTGAGCAAAGGGAAAGAAAACAAAGGACTTCATGGAGTCAGGTCACTAGGATACTGTACTTCGAGAACCCAAGGCTGGGGGTCAGTTCAGTGACAGCAGGTTGCTTCATGTATGCCCTGCTTGACAAAGAAACATGATCATGTGGACCAGCGGGAAAGACAGATTGAGCTGGTGCCTCTCTGCCAGGACCTCTCTGGGTAACTCAGAAGTTCCTCACACTCAGCGGCCCGGGTCCTACAAAAGGAGCAGGTTGAACAGGTGCCTTCCTGGTTTCAAGGCCCGTAACAGTGGAATGAAGGACAACCTTAGGGCCTCAGGGAAATGGGCCAGGTGGGAGTGATGGCATTTGAAGCTAGTCAAGCACCTTCCTCCAACGACTATAAGAAACCTTCGCTGCCCACCTGGCTGGCCTTGTGGGAGGGGGACAGTCGGGGGCAGCCCTATGGAGGCCAGCCTAGGCTTCTGGCTCAAGGAATTAAGAGGAAGAGGTGAGACTCCACGAGAGTCAGCCTACCTCCTCACACCCCGGTTCCTCCCCCTTTCCTGGCAGAGCTGCCCTGCTCTGTGTCAAGGCAAAAAGATTTGACAAAATCCCTGCCAGGCTACACTGATGACAGCTAACCTATTTGTTAAGTTTCTAGGTTATCCCTGGCCAGTATTTCAGGGGCGCAATTTTCTCCTATGGCAGGCAGTTTCTAGACAACCTGAGAGACAGACTGCAGGAATGGGGCCCGGCCCACTGCGTGGGAGAAATATTCCTCAAGTTTGGAAGCCAGTTGAACATATATACCAATTTCTTCAATAACTACCCGGTTGTTCTGAAAACTATGGAGAAGGTAATGATTGAGTTACCATCCAGGCATGTATGAGACCTTCGGAGCGCGAAAGGAAGTTTTGTGTGCGATCCAAAGGACTGGGATTAATAGGGAAGACTTCCTCCCTACTCGTAGCTTCCAGTTTATTGTGAACTCTTTGAGGATGGGGACTCTGACTTTTTTCACTTCGCATCACTAGGGGTTAGCATAGTGCTTGATACAGCAGGACGCAGGAACTGATTGTTGGACTGAATGAATCACACACATGTCCAAGCTTTCATCTGCCCCAGATACCCTGTGGTTCACTTACAGAAAAATGTCTAACAGTTAGGTAGAAACAAGATGGAGAGCCCTGATTCTACTTTGCCAACACAGTCCTGTGTGGCCTTGACGAGTTCAACTCTCTTATGGAGAAAAGGAATCCATAATCCATATGTTTCTTGGAAGAGGGACACTCAATCTGTGAAATCTCACTGTGAAATAAGGAGTGTCTTTGCCTTCCATTCCCTAGAAGGTTCATTGCAAACAATTTTTCCTGTTGCGACCCATGCCATATGTGGTCTGCGCAGGAATATGCAGCTCCTTCTGCATCACTCACTGCTCTTGTTGGGATCTCTTCTGACAGCAACGAGATCTTCCTTTTTTCCCTCTTCAGTTTGTATCAAAAGCGCAGCAGAAGATGACACCTTCCACTTCTGCCAGTGTCCGCAGCATCCACTTTGGCTGTGTCCACCTGTCTGCACTGAGGCCCTGAGGAAGGCCTGGGGGCTGGGAGGGGACCACCCCTGACCTCAGGCATCTTCCTTTGTAGTATTCTTCTTGCCCCACTTAGGGAGTTTAAATGCTGCTAGACAAGTGAATGATGGGAAAGTTGCATGAATAAGGCAATTTCATAGAACCAACCTTTAGGACAGGATATTATCATGAACAAATGGATACGAACATTTTTATAGTTAGGGATAATGATGATATCTATTTCACTAGCATGGGGTGTGCATATAAGTCAGTACTCCATGAACGTTAGCTATTAATATTACAACAGTGTATGTTTGACTTTGAGAAACTAGCATTATTGGTGTCTTTTAGGCACTTATGTACTGAGAAAAATGAGGTCACTTTCTGAGTATTTCAATAACGATGAATGAATACATTTCAAAACAGATATTTAGTACAGTGGAGCCTCTTTATAATGTTTCTGTGGAAAACATAGTTAAACAGCAGTATTACAGGTGAATAGTTTCTTATTGTGGAGATAACACTGTATGACAAGTACTTCATAGATAGGATTTTTCCTCTCCTCACCATGAGAGTTAGCTACAGTATCCCTGGGGAAACTGAGGCTCAGAGAAGTTAAATAACTTGACAGGTCACATAGAATTAGATAGAATTAAATTACATTTTTAATTTTAATCCAGGCCTACCTGGTGGCAAAGCCATTTTGTCTAGACTGACTCAGTTCGCTGAATAGGGTTAATCTGGGGTAATACTTAGTATGTCAGCAAGCACCAAGAGCACTACTAATACTTTGGTCAGATGTAGGTGTTGCCCTTTTGCTTTGAGTGTTTCATAGATTGTCCTTGCCTGGTGGAACTTTTCAACTGTATCAAAGAGCAAAATTTTGGTATAATGCTCACCTTTAGTGCAGAGAAATGGTACCAGCCTTCCGAGCTTTCCTGAAGAGGCATGATAGGACCATTGCTACCAAAATGCTGAGGTAAGTTCTGAGGGAAAGCTCAGCGGGGGTGCCCCAAGTCCAGGGCATACTTTGACCTTCAGAAAGTGACCACCGTTCCCTTTTCTATGCCTCCTACAGCCTCCCGGAGTTGCTTTTATTCCCATCCAGAAGATTTGAAGAATATATTAATCTTCTTTATGCCCTGAGGCTTCATACTCCTGCAGAACATGTTGACCGTGGGGACTTGACCGCTGCAATTGACCAAGTCAAAAAATATAAAAGTTATATAGATCAGGTTGGTTGCTGATAAGAGTTTGTGTCCTTGAAAAATGTTACAATGCTTTGTGGTACCGACTCAAAGATCCTGAAATAGCTTATCCTTTGGTGGTGTTCTTTACTTCAAAGCCTTTCATCCTTTTCATGTGAAATCATTGGGTTCAGTGATTTGGAGCACTAAGGGCATCTGTTCTAAGCCAAACAACATAAGACAGAATGTTTTCAGATATCTGTGTAAGTGCAATAGAACTTTTATTAATATGAAAGTTTGGAGACTTGGATATTTGGATTGATTTTTCTAGATAACTAAAAGGAGAAAAAGCAAAATCCTTTTTTCTGAAGGTACTTCTTACTGTGTTAATTAAGTTTTCTGATTCAGTAACTATAGCAATCATAATTATTCTCTGAACGAATTCGGCATCTTGGAGGACAGACTATCATCCTGAAAATACTGTTGTAATGGGCATGTTGAATGGGCTCCAGACTGAATGTAAACTGATAACATATTATGCCCTGAGGATACTTTCTGAATACAGTACTGTCGCTTTAGTCTTTGTTTTAAAAGACTAGGGACGCAATGGGGCGCCTGGCTGACTCAGTCGGTTGAATGGCCCACTCTTGATTTCAGCTCAAGTCATGATTCACAGGGTCGTGGGATTGAGCCCCATTTCAGGCTCTGCGCTGAGCATGGAGCCCGCCGAAGGTCCTCTTTCTCTCTCCCTTTGCCCCTCTACCCTGCTTGCATTCTCTCTCTCTCTCAAATAAAAATAAAAATAAATAATTTGGACACAAAATTGAGACTCTTATTAAAGTTTATGAAAATACTGAGCCCTGTATCAAGTGACATAAAATATTTTAAATCTATTTTTTATGTATAAAACTTTCATAATTTTAGTGTGTCTAAAATCACTTTGTTTACTAGATGAAGCAAAACATCAGTATGAAAGATCAGCTGTCAGACATACAGAGAATCATCAGGGGATGCCCGGTATGTATTCAGATGCACTCACTATAGCTCATGCCCATGAATGTAACCTCCAGCCATTGGCAAAACAGACCTGCATTTTTCGATTCAGCTAACATCTGTTGAGTGCCTGCTGTGTGCCATGTGCTGGCAAGCTCTCACATTCCACTTCCTTGCTAGCAGTAAGGATGCGTATAAGAAGGCACAAGGGAACTTGACTCCATCTCATAATTTTTCTTCAGTCTTAGCTCCCTGATTGGTACTTCTGTGAACATGACCTCCTTTGGGGAAAGGGGCCATGTCTTTTATTATTTGATATCTCTCTGCTCATAGTGCCTGGTGCAGGATTCTGTGCACTGAGGATATCTAAAAAATCTCAGGAGTCATCTGTTAGCTGTTACCTACAGAATATCATCTGGTCCCACTCTACCTTCTCTCTTACTGCCTTGCCTACCACTTTATGATCAAAGCACACAAATCTACTCATAGTTCTTCAATAATGTTAACATATCTTCACATATTTGTGCTTCACTCATGCTTTGCCTTCTCTAAAATTGCCCTCCTTTCCCACTTCACTGGATAAACTATTTATCCTTTAAAAATCCAGTTCAGGGGCGTCTGGGTGGCTCATTCGGTTAGTTTTGGCTCAGGTCATGATCTTGTGGTTTTGTGAGTTTGAGCCCCACATAGGGCTCCATGCTGACAGTGCGGAGCCTCCTTGGAATTCTCTCTCTGCCCCTCCCCCGCTTGCTCTTTCTGGCTCTCAAAAATAAATAAACAAACAAACAAAAATCAAGTTCAATTATCATCTTCCTTATGAAGTTTCCCCAACATCTCCAGCTGTGAGTGCCCCCTTCCTGGGCATTCTGTGACACCTGGAACATCTCTGTCACACTTTTTTGTAACCCTTAATTCATAAGACTGGGAGCTCCGTCAGGTACGAGCTATGATTTACTTGTCTTCTAGTGTTTGGCATCTAGTAGGAGCTCAACATATGAATTGCTGAATTGCGTTGAATTAACATATCCTTTGATTGGAAATATTATTTTTATTTGGTCAAATTGGGGAAACCAGGTAGAGCTATTTTGTTAGAATTTATATCTGGACATTTTGGTAGGGAGCTGACTGGATTACAAAAAGTCCCAAATCTTGGCACTCACAGAGTCTGAACTTTATCTCTGGACCACTGGTCATACCAAGCAATCATCTCCATAGCTAGATCAGTACAAGAGCCTAACTTCTTAATTTGTAACGATCCATTCATTTCCCTTTCTTGATAGATCCCTTCTTTCCTGCTCCCCCCCCCTTTTTTTAATACTAGGAAAACATTTAAAGAATTTATAAATAAAACAGTAATTTCAGTAGCTTTAACAATCAGACGACAGGGGCACCTGGTTGGCTCAGTCAGAAGAGCATATGACTCTTGATTTTGGGGTCATGAGTTTAAGCCCCATATTGGGTGTAGAAATTACTTACAACTTTAAAAAACAAATTAATTTAAAAAATTAAAAATTAGATAACACCCTCAAATATAGTTTCCATTGCTCATTCTGTGGTCTTTCTAAAGAAAGCCTGTTTTGTTAATAATAAAAACATTCACTTTTTCATAATTAAACTGAGTTCTACTCAACAGTGTGTGGGATATAAAATGATTCTGCAGTAGTGGGACTTTCATTTTCTACCAATTTATGAATGTTTCTAATTTTGTTTTTGATTTCATAGACTCTATCAGAGGAAAACAGATATCTGATCAGGGTCCAGGACGTAGCCCAACTTCACTGCTGTGATGAGGCAGCAAGTTTCTCTTTAAGGTAAACATCTAACTATCCTAAGGCTGTGACGATGACTTGCTCATCTTGTATCTGGGATTGAGTACAATGTCTGACATAGATTTACAACAAATCTTTGTACTGAACTGAAAACTTCCACACACATTCCTCTGAGATAACGTAAGGCGTAAGGTGCTTTATTACGTTACTCACATTGTCCTGGAAGCTACTGGATAGAATGGGGGAAAATACACGGCCTCTGTGAGAACCACACACTGCACAGAAGCAGGAATTCTGAAGGTTGGTCACTCCTGCTTGAAAGGAGATCCAAGTGGTGGGTATCACACCAGTGATTTGCTCAGCTATAAGAGAAGACCAGTTAATTATCCTCAGATAGTTATTGAGCTTAGAATTAAAAAGGTCTCACCAAGAAACCACTATTATATTGAGGGCTCACCGTCTCTGTTCTGCACCTCACAGCAGTGTAAGAACAAAAGATGGGAGGGTGCTAAGTTCTATCAGCTGGCACCCCGTTTCCTCCTTTAGAACAAGATTGGGGGAGGGGCACCTGGGTGGCTCAGTCCATCAGGCTCCGGGCTCTTGATTTCAGCTCAGCTCATGATCTCCCTGTTCATGGGTTTGAGTCCTGCAGCGGGCTCCAGGCTAGCAGTGCAGAGCTTGCTTGAAATTCTCTCTCTCTTCCTCTCTCTCTGCCTCTCCCCCTGCTCTCCTTCCTTCTCTCAAAATAAATAAAAACTTAAAAAAAAGGGTCATATAGTAAATATCTTGTGGCAATTACTGACTTCAGCTTTGCAGCACAAAACAGCAACATAATGATATAATACACAAATAATGCGATCTTCATAGACAATACAACACATAAATGAACCAGTATGGCTGTGTTACAATAAAACTTTATTTATAAAACAAGTGGCGGGGTCATAATTTGCTGATCCCTGCTTTGGAAAATTATTTGCAAAACTAAGTTCTTAGAATTAATGGCAAAGATGAGAACTCAACAAATAGCAACCAAATGGAGAGAAATAAACTCCCTTAAATTAGACCAATTTCAATAAAAGAAGTAAAAATGGATTTGCCTGTCATTTCAATGAATATTTCAGTGAATTTTTCCCAAAGGCATAGGTGGAAGGGGTATAGGGGGGATGGTAGTTGGAAGAAACCCAATCCTCTCACCTCTATTCCTACCTAGAATGATTTTAAATAAAAAACAAAGTACACAATTGTATCAATTTGTCATGGTCACAGTGTTTTTGTTTTGTCATTTTTGTTTGGTAGCAACAGAAATGAGCTGCAGTGATGGAAGGAAACATAGATAGCAAACCAGCAAATTCTGAACATACTGGCAGTGGGAGACATGCTAGGGATTATTCCAGTTTTTTATTATTAGAATTTATTTTATGTTCATGTATTCATGAAGGTAACACTCTCTCTTTATGTAAGTCTGAGTTTCTGACCTACATAATTTACCTTTTCCCTAAAGAATTTAACATTCCTTACTAGGAAGTTCTACTGGCAATGAATTTCCTCAATTTTTGTTTGTCTGAGAGTCTTTTCCTTTCGCTCTTGAAGGATAATTTTGCTGGCTACAGAATTCTAGTTTGCTGGGTTCTTTTCTTTAAACTCTATTCCACTTTATTCTCTTTTTGCTTGGATGGTTTCTGGGAGACATCCAATGTTATTCTTGTTCCTCTTTGGTAAGGTGGGCTTTTTGTTTTGTTTTTGTTCTCTAGGTTCTTTTAAGATTTTATGTTTGCCTTTGATTTTCTGGAGTTTTAATGCAATATGCCTATGTGTAGATTTTTTGGTATTTACCCTGTGTGGCATTCTATAAGCTTCCTGGACCTGTGGCTTGGTGTCTGTCAATCATTTTGTAAAATTCGCAGCCATTTTCACTTCACATTTTTCTTCTGTTCCTTTCTCTTTGTTCTCCATTGGCTTTTCCCATTAGACATATGTATGCCTTTTGTAATTGTCCCACATTTCTTGGATAGTCTGTTCTTTTCTTTTTCAGTCTTCTCTTTGCTTCTCAGTTTGATGTTTCTTTTGATGTACCTTCAGGCTCATTGATCAGCTATGTCCCATTTGCAAATGAGCCCATCAAAGGCTTTATTCATTTCCATTTCAGTGTTTTTAATTTCTACAATTTTATACTGGGGAGGGGTTCCACTTTTTGTTCATATTTCCCATCTGTGTTTTTGTTACATGTTGTCTACTTTTTTCATTAGAGTCCTTAATTTATCATAAATACTTAAAAATTATTAAAATCTAATAATTCCAACAACATCCCTGCCATATGAGTCTGGTTCTAATGCTTGCTTTATCAAACTTTTTTTCCTCTCCTCTTAGCATGACTTGTAATTTTTTGTTGAAAGCTAGATATATTGGGTGAAAGGAACTGAGGTAAATAGGTCTTTAGTGTGAGGTTTTATGTTTATCTGGCTAGAGGTTAGCCTGTGTTTACTGTTTGTTGTAGCTGCAGTGTCAGAAGCTACAGTTAATTCTGGTGTTCTTGTTTTTGTCTTCCCTTTTGTCACCAAGTTTCCCTAGGGATCTCTTAAATAGGGTCTGAGCCCTTTAGGTCTTTATAGCTATCATCCCTGGCATTATAAGGAGTCCTATGGATGTGGTAGTCAAATGGAAAGGAGGGGAGGGGAGAGGAGGGGTTCTATAGTCTTCTGATTAGGTCTTCATTTTTTGGTGAGCTTGGCCCCTAGGCTAGGACCTTCACAAGCGCTTCTCAGTCTTGTTTTGTTTTGTTCTGTTTCGGTGCCCCTCTAAGACACAAGAAACCAAGAAGGAGCTGGAGGTACAAGTTTCCCTCCCCCATGTTGGTTCGATTCCGATAAAATAGTTTCCTTTGAGGGCAGTCTTTTGTTAAGGAGAAGAGAACTCTTCAGGCATGTTTCAAAAAAGTTACTTTTCCCTTCCCCATCTGGAAGAATGAAAAGAGTTTTCTTTTGAAAAACTCTTTACAGTGAGAACCTGGTGGGGCAATAAATGTACATGTAATTTTACATTAACAGCTGAAATTAAGTAAATGCAAGATAGGTTTATATTCCAAAAGATATTACAGAATATTTAGCCTGCAACTTTGTTTTCTATCATTTTGGAAATCACATAAAACCCAAGAAATCCCATTCCTATGACTTCCATCAAGCATTTCTACTCAGAGGAAACTGCTTATATTTATACTGACTCACATGAGTATAAGCTTTTATAATTTGCTATATTTTTATTAATTCTATCTATCTATCTATCTATTTATCTATCTATCTATCTATCTCTACACCCAAAGTAGGGCTTGAACTAAAGACCCCAAGATCAAGAGTTGTACGCTCTTATGAGTGAGCCAGACAGGCACCCCTATAATTTACCATATACTTTAAATTTTCTCATTTGATATACTCATTACAATCACTTGGCAAGTAGGACTGGGACCATGTTATGGGGGTGGGTGGGGGGAATCTGGATTAATTTAAGTAGTTTGAGGCCACAGAATAAGTGCTGGTCTGAAATTCAAAACCGGATCTCAGTGCTCCTACTGATTAGACCAGCAGGTGGAAAGATGAATTTAACCTTCCTCATAATAAACTCACCGACTGAGCAGCAGGTATGAAACAAATAACTAATAAACAAAAGCTGTGACACAGGAAAACAAGTAAATATTTGCACCAGAAGTGAAAAACTTTCCTCGAGGGGTAGAGATGAAGTCATAGAGTCATTTTAGAGTTAGAAAATTTGGAGTTATTTGTCCCTCTGTGGATATTGCCCACAGAGCTTGGGGATATGTTAAGCTTTTATAATACATTATGTAATTTGGAACTTTTATAATGTAGTTTTTTTTTTTTCAGAAACACCAATTTTCATTTATGTGACTTTAAGCCTGCTGGTTTTTAAATAGGCCCCCCCCTCCCCATCCCCCTTCCTTCCTTCACTTGATGCAAAGGTGCCAAAAGGTAGAGCTTTCTAGGACTGGAGAATAGTGACATGGCCTTGAATCACCAGATGGAGTCATCCACTTCTCAGACGGAGTCCTTCTGAGGAAAAACCCTATTACACTGCCAAAAATATATTGTAAACTTTCCTTTTAGCCTTACCGAGAGAGACCTACAGTCATTTACCAGGGCCACTAGGTTTTGGGGACTTCCCAGGGATATTGGACCTGAATGGACTCTTATCCTGGAAACTCAAAAAGCCACACAACCCCCAAGACAGAGTGTGGATGTATGGGCAGTGTTGGCTCAGTTCAGCTCAGAGAACCGATGCTCACTTGGCTGTTTGTGCCAGAGGTTGTATTCTGAAAATTCTTTGGAAGGTTTTAGGTATTTATAGAAGTTGGGTACTTGGTTGTTTTGGCAGTCAAATACAATAAACAACAACAAAACACTTCTAGAATGATGTTAGGAATTTAAACTAGAATAGATCTGTTGCATTTTGCTGAGTTATTTGACCTATTTCTGAATAAGGAAAATTCTATTCAAGTCCAGAGGAAAAAATTCTACCGTTAGGGTTGGTTCTTCTCAGTGTGAGAAGTGACTTTCTGAAACCCTAGTAGGATCCATAGTTTCCACTTGAGCTGCTCTATTACGTCAACATGAAAGGTGAAATTATTTACTTTTATATATGTAGAGGAATTGTTAAGTTTTTTAAAAAAGGTCTGGTGTTTGACTTTGGATGAAAACTGTTGATCTTGAGGGGGTTACTTTAGTAAATGGCTTTGAAAACCTTCTAAATAGAACTCAAATTTATATAGAGAGTAGAACTTTGGTTTGAGAGTATAACGCGTTCCAGAAACATGCTTATAATCCAAAGCTCTTGTATATCAAAACGAATTTCAAGAACCATTGGCTCAGTTGTGATCATGTGACATTCGGCATCAGGTACTATTCGTATTGCAAGACACTGTTCCTTTATCAAGTTAAACTTTATTAGAAATGTTTGCTCGTCTTGCGGAACACCCACAGAACAAGTTATTCACAATGCAAGGTTTTGCTATATTTTGAATAGCATTCTCATAATCAGATTGAAATAATAAAAGCCTCTCTGTGTGTTTTCAAGCCTGTTTCCCTGTTCATGTCCTCTGATTACAAATGGTCTCAACTCCAAGTTTGAGTTAATGTGCCTGCTCCTTCCCCTCCCTAGGCTACCTACCCACCCACTTGCTCCAAGTGGGTCACAAAACTGGAATTTTTTCATTTACTTCCACGTTCAATGTTATCCCTTCCGAAGGGAAAGAGTGATTATTTACCAAAGCAGACATTCCTTTCAAAGCCACTTCTTTAAACAAATTTTATTAAAACAGCAAAATTTTATTATAGGTTTGAACATTTTTCTAAACTGGTATGAGAGGAGACATGATTGTTCTTATCAGTAATACGGTAAAATTGCTGCCACAAAAGGGCAAGAATATGGGTGTCCTTTCCTATTTAAAGTGACCGTCTACCACATACATACCATTACATATAGACTTAAAATGTATCTCCTGCCTTTCCTGCTTCCTCTCTGCCTCACGCCTATTGTCAGAACCACCCTATCAACTTGACCTCTAATAGTGTTTTTTGCAAGCACCCCAACTCCTCCAGCCTAAATCATAATCACATAGAGACGGGAAGGAAATGTGTGAAAAAGGAAAGGCTGGCTCTAGGGGTAGGTGACCACTGCTCTTCTATTTATCCATAATCTAACACAACCTGTACTTCCTAATACTCTCCAAAAAGCTGAATCTGAAGCTTAGTACTCCTTAAAAATGTTTAACTCCCGGACCAGTCCTTTGCCTCCCTTGACATAGTTGTAACTAATAAATGATTAAGTGCCTCACTGTTCAAACTGAGGTCTGCACATCAGGATCATCTATTAGACGAGTTGAAAATCTATTAGATTTTAGAAATGCAGACAATCTCAGGCTACTCCAGCTCTACAGCATCAAAATTTGCATTTTGACAAAATTCTCCAGGTAATTTAGATGGACATTAAAGTTTGTACTATGGGGTGCCTAGGTGGCTCAGTTGGTTGAATGTCCAACTTCAGCTCAGGTCGTTATCTCATGGTTCGTGGGTTTGAGCTCCGTATTGGGCTCGCTGCTGTCAGCACAGAGCCCACTTTGGATCCTCTGTTCCGCCTCTATCTGCCCCTCCCCCACCCACACTCTCTCAAAAATAAATATGTTAAAAAAAAAAAAGTCTGTACTATGTGCAGGTCAGAGCCATTGTATAAAGTGGATTCTAAGAGGTAATTTGAGCAGCTTTTATGGACAGCAATCTGGAAGTTTTCGATAAAAATACACAAACCCTTTGACCAATCAATCCAACCCCCGAAGCCTATCTATCTGACAGAAATAATAGCATGTAAGGGATTTGATTATATGTAAAAATCAGTTTATTGGAACACTGGTTATAGCGACAATAAAGAACTAGTGAAAGGAAGGCGAGAGAAAAGGAAGGGAGGAAAAAGACCCAAGCCTGTAAACAAAACCAATGTGCATCAAAAGGGGAAGGGTTGAATAAACGATGGTCTACCCACACCATAAAGTATTATTTGCCCATTAAAAAGGATAAATTAAAGCCAAACCAGTTAACTTGAAGTGATTTCCATTGTGGAGAAAAGCAGGAAAAAAGCGTGAATAATATTACGTTTTTGTAAAATAATGGCAACCCACCTGTAAATAGATGTGTACATACGTACATATGCGTGTGATTACCTGAGCAAGGAAGAAAACAAAGAAAGACAGGTACTAGTTTGGTAACTTGGGTGACCTGAATGTAGGGAGGAGGGAGCCAAACAAAAAGTGACACAAAAAAAGTACACTTAAAAAAGCCAATGGTATGGACTGATGTCACTTTAGCATTTATGTAAAACTTTACGTGGATGTACATAGACAATTTAAAAGTTAAACAAAGATGGTGAAGATAAAAAATGAGAGCCTTCCTCTGAACATCAGGCCAGTAAACGGACTCCCTTCCTTGGAGTAACTGAGGATTGCTTGATGGTTCCAAGGAAGAAAGGTATTTGGTTATCCTCCATCAAAGCCCTGACTAGCTTCATTTAGCCACTGCAGGTGTGTGGGGAGAGGGACGCTGGGGACACTGTGTTTGCAGGGGTGGGGGGATGACTCTCTGCTGAGCACTCCTCCTAGAGCACACTGGCACCCACCACACACAGAGCCGTGGCTGTGGCAACACAACAGCGAAGAGGGTCATAGATGGAGGTTGAGGACACATTTTGCCTGTTGATAAACATGCCTAACATTGACCATCGCAGCAATCTCCATGAAAATGAAGAGCTACTTAATTCTAACCTTTCACACTGACGAAGTGTATAATCTATTGATTTCCCTCCGATCAAAATTAGAAAAATTCTAATTTCCTACCTAGGAGTTAAATGCATTTCTTTTCCTTGCTTTGTACTTAAGACATTGGTTCTTGTGCTTTTCTCTACCCCAAACTGTTGTTACCTTTAAAGATGAAACCAAACAAAAACTTAACTTTTCCTGATTACCCAAATACTTCTAAAATAAAATACCAAACATTACCGGTTTAAAAACATAGCTTTTGCATGATTCATGTCATCAAGGAAGAAAAGTTCATCCACCATTTCCCCTACACTGATTGAATACTTGGCCAATGAGTACGTTCAGCCCATCCCACCAGGAACCTTGAGGCCCACCCATGGCCTTGGTCTGAGAAGCGGAAGGGACTATACTCAGAACTTCAACAAGCCATTCCAAAGGTCTGTAATGGGCAAAAGCCTTGACACCTGGCTTATCAATGCAAAGATGACGAACTGTGTAACAAAGCATGTATGTATGTATACATAACCCTTCTCCACTTTTAACACAGGATCTATGAACACACCCGTGATCTCAGTCTTTTCCTCTTCAATGATGCGCTACTTGTTTCTAGTCGGGGCACATCTCATACTCCATTTGAAAGGACTTCAAAATCAACCTACCAGTTCATTGCATCGGTGGCTCTTCATAGGTTACTTGTAGAGGATATTCCAGATTCCAAATGTATGTATCCTTTTTCTTCCAAGAGTTAAATACCTTCAGAAAGCTGTTTTATATAATGCTCATTAACTATTAAAATATAAAAGTAGTAGGAAAAGGACTGGGATTCTAATCTGCAAGTTTGCCAATAATTATCCAAATATTTTTAGGTTTCATTTAATGTAAACATTCATCTATTGGAAACTGCAAAAGAAAGGAATGCTCGTATTTTCAGACATGCAGCTACATATGAGGAAAACAATTTCAAAAATCACAAAGGGAGACATGAACCCATATCATCTTGAGTTCTTTGAAGCAATTGACAGGAGAGCTGGAGCCCTTAATCACTACTTGCTACTTCTTGTAAATGCTACAGTTTTAGATTATTATCGATCACTTTTCCATTTTACTAGGACTCTATACTGCCTATACTTGCTACTATTTTAGATTTTTATCTACATTCCCATTCCACTAGGACTAAGTGATTATTATAGATCTGGTGTACCTTTTATTCCTTAAATTCATGTTCAAGTTGAAAGTTCTTCTGTAATTAAGAGATTTGCAAAGGATGTTTAATAACAAACATTTCACTCATTAATAACCTCAATAGAATGATCATCTGCTACAAAAAGAAATCCTACTTAAAAACAAAACTACTGTGCCTATCTTTAGTTATTAGCCTACACTCTACTTCTCAAGCTCAAAAGGATCCTTCTCTTTCCTCAATTTCTATTAGGCCAATCTGGCCAATATTTTTCACTGCACATCAAGGCAGGACTTAAGGCTAAAGCCGGAACCAAGATCTTAGAGAAAGAACTCAACTAAAAAGGGCGGCTTCCCATTAGCTTTAGCCCCATTTTCAATTTGAACCTGAAAAAAAAAAAAAAAAAAAAAAGGACACCAAAGGCGAAAATAAGTATTTCCACCTAGAAGACAAACTCAGGTAACATGAGTTACTTATCTATAATCACTGGGAATGGTTAAGGAGGGTAGAATGTCTGCTGTCATTTCCCATTAGGCAGCCCTGCCCTGTGTCAAAATATCATTCTGTAACCTGCTAGACAGGTGGCACTCAAGCTACGTAGTTGGCTTAATTCTGACACCGGCCTTCAGACCAATGTGATGCAGGCCTAGGTCTCGGCATCTGTACCTGCACCAGCTCTTAGTGTAGACCTTACTGATTCCAGTTTCCTGGAGTGGCCGAGACAAAAAATTAAGGAACATTACATCATCTACCATTTATAGTCTTTACAAATAACTGCTAATTACAATGAAAGAGTTACGAAGTTATTTTAGATATTTAAATTATTCAGTATGTTTAGGAAGTTATATTCTAAACTGGATTTGTATTTGTTGGACTCCCTTTTTAGTTTTCAAAAAATTCTTAAAAGATGACTTGGTCAATTCTTGAATTTAAAAACATTTTCTTTTGATTATGACCTACCACGATTAAATAGTATACCTCAAATATTTTTACAGATATCAAGAATGCATTTATTCTTCAAGGTCCAAAACGTGAATGGATTTGTGCTACAGAGGTTGAGGCTGACAAATTCCTGTGGTTGTCAGTACTCCAACATGCCATCAAAAGCAGTATGGACAAGTGAGAAAACATTCTGGGTGCTAATTCTGCCTGGCAAACACAAGGTATTTTCTATTCCAGAAGATCCTGTAGGAACCAGAACGATGATGTGTCATGGATGATGGGAGAACAAACTAGGATGATCCAGAAAGTCCCTCCTAACTTTTAAACTTTATCATCCATGTTCAACTATGTGAAATGTACAGTAACAACAATTTGAGTCCAGAATTTTGAAGCACTTTTTCTGGTAGTAATTTTTCATAGACAGTATTATTTTGATTAGGTTAATTTGAGCATTGTTTTATGATCTAATGAAAAACAAAGTCAGAATAAAAAGTGTTTCTTAAATGATCAGTTTAGAGAAATATTTTGTTGGTGATTTATCATATCTTTATAAATTTTCATGATATATTTGATTTAGAAATGTGTATACTATAAATGACAATTTACTCAAAAACTTATCATATATATCCTTAATATGAATGTACTCCTCCAGAGAGCATTAAAAACAAGCCACTACCAAGAGCTACAAAGTTTTCTGTGACTCTTAAGTGTTTTTTGGTCGCAAACTTAAAATTTTATTTATTTATTTATTTGGCTTCAAAATTAAAATTTTAGACCTTCCAAGTAAGAAGTTTTAAAAACTTAAATTAGACATTGTTAAATTAGAAGGCTGGTGGAAAAAAAAAAAAAAACCTTTAAGAAACAAAAAGAAATTAAGGCAATTCTGTTTTAGGAGAAACAGCAAAATAGGTGTTGAGTAGTTTTCTGTGTCTTTAAAGCCTTCAGGTAATTATTTAACAAATGAAGCCATAACCTGTTAGCTACCTGGAAACTTTCCCTGATGTATGCAGTAGTAATAATAGTTTTTACTTAGTTAAAGTAGATGTTAATCTCGGAAGCTTTCAGTTGTCAGTTTCCTTTCTGTTTCACATTCTCCTTTAAGATAATAATAAAATCTACTAGTGCAGTCTAGGATTGTGAACTGGGCTATTTTAAACATCTTTTTTCAGTAATAAACACACAGATTCCTTCTAATTCTTAAAAACTTAAATTCTTGTTTAAAAAATGTACAAAAGTTAAATATTGTGCTGTTTTATTAGTGTAAAATCACACTTTGATTCTGTTATGATATATCCATGCAGCTTAACATCTTGATCCCACAAACAGAATAAACCAGTAAAGGGAACACCTGCTGTTAGTCAGCAGTGAATGCAAATTTACAAATGTGATAAAAATGTATGTATCATATAATATAAAACAAATTCTAAGACAGTATTATCATCCTTAATAGGGCACACTTCAGAAGCTCTGTTAATCGGAAAAAAACCTGTCTTTACGGCAAAAGAATGAATGACCAGATAGCTGAAGGTAAACTAGAAATCTCAAGGAATTTCCATTTATTCTCTGAATAATTAATGCCCTCAGTAGTTTTAAAACATTATTACTTGAAAATGATCTCTGTAGTGACTGATAAGCATAAGCTTCTAATTGAGAGTTAAGTGAATAAATCATGCAAAACATGGTGATGTTTGCAAGTGGGCAGTACTTATGTTGTTTGTGGTTTCACCACTTTCCCTTCCCGTCTAGGAGACAATTAAGAAAGGCCTGGCTTCATAGCTACCTCACAAGTTTACATGACTACTGAGTCAAAATCTCACACACAAAAATTTCAAGTTACTTGTGAAATGGCTCAAATTTTCACAAGAAAAATGATAAAATCTGACCCCCAAGTGGACATGGAAGAACCTGAAAAGTCCCACGTGACTCCTGAAGACAGTTGATTATGGTGAAAGAATGTCTCATGCAATATAGTTCTTTCAAATAAAAGATTAAGTAGGAAACTTATTTTAAAGATTTTTACAAAATAAATGTAGATGCTTTATGTAAACCTAAAAGACGACTTGACAATTTATTTAATTTTGTCTCCCCTTCTGCAAGTTTATCTGTCTGTGCTTGAGATATATAAATGGGAAGGCCATTCTGTACATCAGCTCAGCGTGAGGTCCTGGCCACATAAGTACACTGGACCAATGTTCTGAGTTCCTGATGCTATGGGGTAGAGAGGGGTGGGATGCCAACAAAAACCATATATCCTCCAGAAAAAGTCATCCTGACCCTTTTATTGTTGAAATTAAAAAATAAAAGATACTTAAATACAGGTGAACATATAGGGCAAAACAGAATCATAAAATTTCATGTTGAATTAAGCAGTGAGCTGAATGTCTGGGTCTCCAAATTGGCTTGAACCCAGAACTGCTTAAAAATGGGTATGTTCACAGTTAACGGCAATTGGCTTATAGGTGAGAGAATGGTCGAAGTTGTTCCAGTTGAACTTCCAGAGAAATTCTCTCCTCAAGAACATCCTGGGAAAAGATGCAAAGCTAAGTTATGTTTCGAAGTATATAAAAATGAAGGCAGATATAACACCAACTAGTATCAAGAAAACAATTTAAATTTGTTAAGATGAAGGGATAGTCAGTCATATTTTAAAAGGATACTTCACTTTAGAAAAGTGGTTTTTTAATTAAAATCTTTTTCTTACAAAATAAATCAGGGTAATAAAATGTTTTTTGTTTAATTATTAGAAAAGCCAATATTATGCATTTTGCAGAACGTCTACCCCCTGCAGCAAAAGTTGATGAATCAATTAAACAGATTCTTTCTCCCGGTAATTATATCTGGTCATAACAACTCCTGAACCTCATCTGAGTTTCAGTTTCACAAAGAATAAATTTATTTTGCAATCAGAATTTCTAATGACTCTTGATTTTGAGCAGTCTTTTCGGATAGCCAGCAAATTCTAACTCACCTACTTTTTTTCTTTTTCTCCATCATCCTGATAGTGTCATGTTTTAACCAGAACTACCTCTTCCTATTTCATATCCTACTTCCTATTTTCTGTTCTCAGATATCGTGAGAAAAATGATTTTTAAAATAGCTTGTATACAGATGTTTCTATAGGCTTTAGTTATTCCGAAAAACATACGCTAATAAGATTTTCATTGTCAAGGGATGGTACTAGCAAGCTTGTTCTCACTTTTCCATTCTTTCTTTACAACACACCAAATTCATAAACACAGACTACAAATCTCTTCTTTGATCGAAGAGTTACACAAAAATATCATTCATTCACAGGTATTTATCAAATGCCTAAGATGTGCTAGGTTTTGGGGATGCAGACAAGATGGTTAGGAGTGCATCTAGGAGACTCCCAGTTTATTTCTATGTCCTGGCCTACACATTAACATATTCCTCTCTTGTTTCTCTGAAACGTATTTTGATTTGGACAACGTATTATAGGGTCACCCTGAACAGGAAAAATTATGATTTACTCTCAGTGAGTTAATTTTAGTAGGCCGGAGAGACAAATGTGCTATAGACACTAATTCCAGAGAGTGTGATAAATGCTAGATGAGGGATATAAACAGACTGCTTTGGGAACGAACTAACTCTGCATTCATTTTACAATTTTATATTTCAACTTATACTTCCACAGACTCTTTTCTCATCTTTGTGGTTTACAACCTTGCTACTCAAACTGAGACCAACAGTCATCATCTGGAAGCTTATGAGAAATGCAGAATTCTCAGGGCCCAGTCCATACATAACATGAACCAGAATTTGTATTTTAACATGACCCCCGATCAACTGTGTACGTATTAAGATTTGAGAGCCACTGGTTTACAACACATGAATGTTTAATAATGTTGGTAAACCATAAATGATACTGGCTAATTTTTATTTGTAGGGGACTCGAAGAAATCACAGTAATAAGAAAAACAAACCCATTCCTCTCAAATACAGATGATAGTACAGGCTGGCCATAAGCAGCATTTCTACTGACGCTAGTCTTTTCTCTTCCACATGTGACATGATCTAAATTGTCCCCATTCTCCTTCTTCTTTAGACCTGTGTAAGTCCCTTTAATAGATTCTGAGTTGCCTTTGATAAAAGGATAAACTAACAATACTCAAATCATCTTAGAATTCAACAGGAGTGTAGAGAACCATGTCTATGATCTTGGAGGTACCTGAAGTCACAACATTTCCTCTCTTGGGTTTCATTATGAAAGTTCAGGAACCATTACAGTAACAATGATACCATATATATGTAGGGTATGGCAATCAGACCAGAATTGAGATTACAAAATTCCTTTTAATATGAAAAGACTTAAAGGCATAAAGAACATTTTAGATAACTCATTTGTTTCTCTTGCTACCTGGGAAGTTTCATACTAGCCTATGAATTGCTGGATCACTTCTAAGTTCCAGTTAACTCTAAGATGTTCCGAGTCCCTGGAAGTTCCCAAGTGAAGATTCAGAATACCTTTAATTGTTGCTGCAATTCACTGTTCAATCTGGCCAAAACTGTGTTGGTTTCCTTATTGCGTCTAATTGATGCCTGAATTGCTTTCTTATCTTTCCCAACAGACCTGAGAAGATAAAGAGGGCAAGAAAACATGACTTTCATTTCTTATCTTTAAATTCTCTCCATTCTTCCCTGACCTATCTCTAAATCCAGAAAGTAGAAGCATCTTTTGCCTTAACAGCATAGCCTTTACCTCACTTGCTTAGTTTCAATGGTCAACCAAAAGTAGAGAAGCTTAACTATTATTGTTATTGTTTTAGTTGTTCTTCTTCTGTAGAATTCATCAGCAACTTTTTTCTATAAACAACCGCACAGTAAATATTTTAAATTTGTGGGCCATATGGTTTCTATAACATATTCTTATGTGTGTATGTGTGTGTGTGTGTGTGTGTGTGTGTTTCCTTTTCTCTTTTTTCTCTTCTTCTTTCTCTTACTCTTCTCTTTTTTACGCAAATGTGAAAGCCTAATTCTTAGCTCTGGGCCTTACAAAAACAGGCTACCGGATGAATTTGGCCCACAAGCCCTTCGTCAGCCGAGTGTCGATCCAGGACAACCATAGTTAGAATACTGGTGTTATTCTACACTATTAATTTTTTAAAAATCTGCTCTAGGGTTTGCGTCTGGGTTTTAAAGTGGAATTGGAATTGAACTTAATAGAAAGAGGAAAAGCAGAAAGAATGTTACACTTACTCATAAAAGAGAAAATGCTCAAAGAGGAGAAGCTGAGAACCCTGGCTCAACTAAAGAGCTAGTCTGACCATAATTTCTTTCAATTTGATACTTTGATTGCTGTGTTTTTTGTTACCAATAATTACACTTGTTTAGGAGCCGCTCTGATTACCTCGGGATAGAAGGCTGTGACGCCAGAACAGCAGCTAAGACGCCCGTCTTTTGTGTATGTTCATCAACTTCTGGCCTTAATTCATCTTCTGATTTTAATCTTCTTCGAACAGGTTTAGGTGGTGGAGCAAGAGGTGTTGTGCCTTTGCTCTAGAAGAGAAGAATTCCGTTAACAATGGGCATGTCTTGAAAACATTCATGGTTAATTAGCTCTTTACCAACATCATCTGCTTTCTTTCAACTGCTTATTCTCCAAAAATTAAAAGTCATCTGTCCCACTTTAAAACAACTTATACAGATGTAACGACAACTACGTTACACTTCAATAGGAAAGGCTGGTTGCCATCACAATTGTGAATGTACCTAACGGGATACTCTTTTAAAAAGGGCAACATGAGCTCCTTGAGTCCCAAGTCTGACTCAAAACTGTACAATTCACAGTTTAAATGTTAACAAGAAACATGTTCAATATATATACCTATTTAATAAATAAAAAAGGGAGTCTCCAGAAATATTTATCCATTATCACAGGATTTCCTACTCAAAAATACTAAAATATATCAGTAATAAAGCAATTTATAAAGAAGTGGAAAGCTAGGAAATACCTTAAAAACTCATAATTAAAATGCACAATAATTGTAACTTTTTAAATGTTTATTTATTTTTGAGAGAGAGAGCGAGAGCGAGAGCGCGTGAGAGACAGCGAGTAAGCATGAGCATGAGCAGGGGAGAGGCAGACAGAGAGACACAGAATCTGAAGCAAGATCCAGGCTCCGAGCTGTCAGCACAGAGTCTGATGTGGGGCCTGAACCCACGAGCTGTGAGATCATGACCTGAGGCAAGTCAGATGCTCAACCAACAGAGTCACCCGGGTGCCCCAATAATTTGTAACTCTTGAATACGAGTGGGCATTTTGTTGGAACCTGTGAATCTGACCTCAACAGATTTGAATATGGTAGTTTGGTATTTATCATAACCTGATTTGATCTGTTAATAAATAAAAATGAGAATCAACTGCCATATCTTTGGTTACGTGCAATTTGTTGCTGTGAGCTGACAAAAATTCAGTATTAAAAAGATCAAAGAAATACAGTAAAAAATAAGGTGTCCAGAAAGTAGAATTTAAGCACTTTCAGAAACGCATGCTCTAATAACTATTGGGAATGTGTGGATGAGAACAGAAAAAGAAAAAAAATTACCAAAACTTTTCTTTGAACAGAAAAATATGCCAGTATCTGTAATGTACTTTGAAATGCAAAAATGATACGAAAAACTGATGTAGATAAAGGATGGAGAGATACATGATAATGCAAGTATAGTAAACTGTTAATGGTACAGTCAAGGGGTAGGTTTATTGATGTATACAATGTAAAATTCTCTCAACTTCACTGCATGTTTAAAAATTTTCATAAAATGTGGGGGAAAAAATAATCCCCCTAACAGACAAGAAGAGCACAGAGTATAACCACCTTCAACCACCTTTTCCCTACGATACTTAAGACTCAAAAAACCAAACTGAATTTGACCAATAAGGACGCTCTATTTTACCCATGTGGAAGAATGTAGTAACCAGATAAATTCTGAGAACCTATAATCTAAACTAGATGACAGACGATTATCTCCTAGAATTTTTAAACAGGCAGACCTTGTTCTGAGACAAAGTATATTACAGTTCTAGGAAGTGGGTGGGTTAGGTGCTCTGCAGTTAACTTTATTTCTAAGATTCCCGTCATCTTTAAAATCTTACAAAGTAAAAATGATGTCACATAATATTTTATATGTACAAAATAACCAATATTATACAAGACTTGCCGCGTACCACATTGGCGGGAGTGCTAGCAGCTGTCTTCTCTTCAATTTTACTATCTGTTTTGGCAACTCGAAGAGAACTTGCAGGATCAGAAGCTTTTTCAACCTAGAGATGAATATATTATCGTTCCTAACTATACGTAATCAGTATACAATTACACATAAATACATATGTTAACAAATCAGAGAGTACAATATTAAGAAAATGTTCCTTCTGATAATAAGAAATTTGAGAAAACCCTGTACAATGACCATTCTGTCCTACAGAAAGGCAGAGAGCAGGGAAGGTGACAGATCTCTGAGGGAGCAGGGGAGGGCTGAGGATGCAGCCCAGCACTGTCTCATGATTGGTGGAGGGGTCGCTTCCACCCCAGAGGGCTGAGCACCCAATGCCCTGGCACACCTTTTCCTCAGGCCCCGCCCTGCCTTCCTGGAGGTGCAGCCCCCACGTCTAGAGGCCCCAGGGCTAGGCAGAAAGTTAAAGGTTTGAAGAATGGCTAGTAGAAAATTTCCCATGGATCGGACCGACAAGAAAGTTTTATTTAATAAAAAACTATGCCAATCAAATACACATGGAGTTTTGGATATCACATAAGCTCAATATGGGTTGAGACAATCAGAAGAGTGATTTTAGAATTCCTCCAGTCTCTCCAACTTCACATTTATGTTTTGTGAGGCCAGGGATCCCTAGAGAAGTTCCTGCCATTAGAACTAAACAGAATCTCCTGGAACACTGCCTGCAAAGATCAAATCTGGCATCCTGTAGTCGGTGACTTACCATCACACAAATGGAGTGTAGCTATGGTAACCACAGCCACTTATTACATGGAAACCTTCACCAAATCACACATCAGATGCTTAGCATTAGGATGCAAGCCGCTGAGCAGTGTTTTAGCCATGACCAGATGGTTGTGTTTGTGTCTTTTCACACGACAGCTAACTTCCACCCAGATGTTGATGCTTATTAAGCATTATATTGCAACCAGCAGGTGTCTAAGGCCAATTAAAAAATTAAGAAGCACAGACCTAGGGAACAGAGATCCTCTAAAGCTGCAGCAGCAGATATTTTACTCACTAATGTCCATTCTAGTATCTGCTTTTTTAGAGGTTCCTCCATTTACAGACCTGCTTACGAATATAACGTGGGAAGAGTTTCCCAGCAGAAAATCAGCTAAGCCCTTGAAAACTCACCGGCAGGACCTCTGGATGTTTCTCAGCTTCATCATCTTGTTCTTCATTTACGTTTGATGCAGCAAATACTTCAAATTGGCTGAAATCTGCAAAATTTGGTTGTTCTGGTATCTGCTGAGGTGAGGTACTAGTGTGAGTTATTAGGCCATCGGCATCCACTGGGCGATGCACAACGGGACCAGCAGCCTGTACAACGTAGGAAGGAGGAACACACATTTAGTATATCACTGGCAGCAACCTTCTTCTTTGAAAATACACTGTACCAGTAACTTTGTTATCTGTAAATTCAGGGAGGTCGGCTACAGTGCACCTAGCTCTAAAAAACCGTAATGGAAATGCAGAGACACTCAAAAAGTGAGGAAGACAACCTTTCAATAAAAAAGATACTTTTAGGGGCAACTGGGTGGCTCAGGTGGTTTCTGCTCAGGTCCTTATCTCACAGTTTGTGAGATCAAACCCTGCATGGGCTTTGCGCTGATAGCACGGAGCCTGCGTGGGGTCTCTCTCACCCTCTCTTCCGCCCCTCCCCCTGCTCGCGTTCTCTCCCTCTCTCTCAAAATAAATAAATAAATAAATAAATAAATAAATAAATAAATAAATATTTTTTAAAGGAGATTACAAAAAAGATACTCTTACAAAATTCTTATTGCAAACAAAGTACATCCAAGGACAGGGAGGGTCTGGCCCGACTCTCAGATTCTCCTCTTGCATCTATTTTTTTTTAATTGGGCTACTGCACAATAGTTTGTACTTTAAAAGTTATTTTATTTTAAAAAAATGTTTCATTATATTTCTAAGAAGGTTATCTTTGAGCGTGGAAACCACTGCTCTAACTATTCTCCCAATACTTTGGGTTACTTCCCTCCAATTTGTCCTCCACGGCTCTGCTGAAGCAGCCCTTCTAAGACCTTCAACTCAAAAATACAATTATTGAGTATCTAACTTTTGGCCAAGCACTACGGAAATAACAGTGAACAAAAAAAATAAGGTCCATGACCTAAGGAAGCAGAGAGTCTAGCGCAGGATGAGAGACAAGGAAACATGGAATTAAAATGCAGTGATCAGTTTTATTACGATGCACATTCAGGACGATACAGGAATAGATCTGCAGTCTCTTCCCTGCTTAGCCCTTAAAAATTCTCCATCTCCTGTAAGAAAAATTCTGTCCTTCTTAGTATGATCTAGAGGTGCTCTGCCCCTTCCCCCCTCCGCAGTTTCATTCCCCATCACTCCAGCTGCCCCGAATGAACTCATTTTCCCTTGAAAACACCAGGCAATATCATTCCTTCTGACCGGAGGGCCCTCTCCCCAAGAAATACTACTTCACCTCTCAAGTCTTTGCTTAAAGCCTTACTTCCTTCATTGTACTTACACCTCTTCAATGTGACCCCTGACTTTACTAGCTAGTAAAGCTGTGCCAAAGCATTTTTCAAACATGCCTGGTGCAGCATTTCTACTGTAATTGTTGTTTATAGGTCTGTCTTTCCCACTAGACGGTTCTTGAATCAAGTGACCAACTCACTGGGTTTCCAGTTTAACCCAATAAAAGTATTTTCGCTGGTACTTTAGATAAAATAAATACTGAAATCTTCAAATTTCAGTATCTTACTCGTCAAGATTAAGAAACCATCTTTTTAGCTTCAAATAACCAACTTCACTATAAGGATCTAACGCAGAAAAATCAACCAAATTCATTCATGTAAAAGACAGTCAGCCAGCCAGTCAGTCACATAAAACTAACAGCTTTAATCCAGAATCTGTCTTAGAACAGATTAGATGGAAAGTTTCGACCTGGCAGGGATACGCTTCCCTACTGGTGGAGTACCATCTCCAGAGAGATGCAGTGAGGGCACTGAGTCGCTGCTAGATCCAGGACATAAATGGACATCTCCTGTCGCCCAACCCATGTTCTTTCCACTAAACCTTCCTTTATCAAGACATCATCATTTGGTCCACTTTTAAGCTTCTTTCAAAAAATAGCTCCAATCGTTATTCTTGACTTCCAAATAAGACTTTGCTTCTCTGAATGAAATGCTCATTAAGAATGGCAAGTAGGTAATTCCCGGTCTTCAAAATAATTCTAGAGTAGCAGCGAACACGTTAACAGACAGATAAGAGCACTCGGTAATGAATGTACTGGAGAAGTACCTGTGAGGGTTGTGGTCTTGGAGGCACTGCAGGAGGATGGGCAACAACCCCAGCCTGTTGTTGTCCTGAGTAAATACACAAGTTGTCGTTTTAGTAAATACACACTTTGCTAGTACAACAAACAGGCGGAGTGAATGTGATCCAATGATGAAGATTTAATAATGTTTGGTAAGTACTACAAGGCATTCATTATCCTGCAAAACTGTCTAGATATGACCTAATAACCAAGCCTCATGGCCTTTTCTCAGACCTCATTTCTCTTGTTCTGTTGCACAAGACAGTCGTGACATGCTCGTTTCCATAATACTATGCAATCTTGGTTTTCTTCTCCTGTTTCTGAATTCTCTTCAGCTATAAAATACGCAGACTTCCAAATTTTCTCTTTTCATTCACTCTATCACTTCTATGTAAATGATTCTCAAATAATACAATCTTTCTTAACCCACAAGTCCAACGGCCTTGTTATTATGTCCCCTTTTCTTATCATTCCAAACTCATAATGTCCAAAACAGAACATCATCATCCTCTGCTCCTAACTTTTCTATTTTGATCAACATAATAACAATACCACCAGTCACATAAAAATTAAAACCTTGGAGGGAGTTATGTGTCTTCTCTCTCCTGTCAGCTAACTGAAGACCTGTCAGCTTTCCCTCCTTAATCTCTCCACATGGTTCTTCTCAAATCTCTCATGGAATCTCTCAGGTTCCCATCTTCTATCATTTTATCTCAAACACATTAAGAAAAAAAATCCTCTCATTTGACAGCTTTTAAATTAAAAATTTTCCTTCAGATGAATAAAAAAATGAGACATATTAAGAGAAAATAAAATAAAATGCTGTGCTCTTTAATGAACTTTAAAATCAAATGATAAAAGGTATTATGGTTCTCTAACCCCTACCTGTGGTGACTGCAAAGGTCCGATTCATATCTAACGATGATGATCTAGAATGAGAAGGCTGAGGCCTCGGAGGGGGAGGTGGTGGTGCAGTGTTATCAGGCGACGTTCCAGAATGAGACCTACAAAACCCACCCATTACAATTGGTCATGCTACTGGTACTGGAGCTTTCTGCTTTTTAAGCATTCAACTTGGCTAAGCAGCAAAGGATCTCACTGGTTTGACATTTTCTCAAGTAGGTATTCCAAGTATGCCAATGAATAGAGAGAAGACTTTATGATATACATTAAACAAAATAATTATTTTATGGGACAAATACCCTTTTATTATAAAGGATAATTATACATTTAAAAGTTTGAAAAGAATTCAAGGTAGACTGTAAACCTAGTAACATTTTTCCCATTCAGTTAAAGGTAATATTAGTTTGAAAAATCATTTTCAAAAAAGAGAAACTTCACTTTCAGATATGGTTTAGCTTTCAACTTATTTAAAATTTGAAGTTTGGTAAACAGAAGTGGAATCTTGCTCAGCTATCTGAGGTGCCCATTCCTGCGTCCCCATAGGCCATCTCATCGTAGAGGTGACTGTCCTCATTTTCGACCCGCCCTAGAGATTCACTTTTTTGCCACCAAAGTCTTCTGTGTTCTGAAAAGTGTCTCATGGACTCTGGCAATCGGATCTTCACTTATAGGGATAAAAAGGAGAATAGAACCCAAGATGACTGAGAACTCTAAGAAATACAAAAGAATTCTATGAAGAAGCAGGCTTCGATTCTGGAAGCTCTACTGAGATTCTCTATTACTTGTCTCTTTATACATCCTCCATACTGAGCAGGTGTAACAGGAGAGGGCAAAGATCCTCCTGTCCTGGACATGGATTTTAGTGGATGGTTAAATTAAGCCCCTGCAGACAAATCCCTGGCCACCTGCACCCTATCCCACACCTTTTCTATTTATGTCTATCAACTTCTATGTTACCCACGTCTTCAGGGAGGGTGTGCTTCTAGAAGGCATCTCAAAACAGAATGGTTGGTACTTGCCACCAGGCTCTAAAAGAAAATCTGTACATTTAGTACTTAAATAGACTCTCAACTGTTTACCTTTACAAAGGACTATATTAAACTGCTAATGCTACTACAGCTCTTCTTAAACCTTCCACAGACTACCACGGGGTAAGATAAGGGATCCTTTTGCTTTCCTATTAGAGTTGGAAAGAATCAAAATTATTTCCCTTCTACATAAACCAGTAGGTAACCTAACAGCATTCAGAGAACTGAAGAATAAAGGAAAATAATTTATACTTGGTTGTAAAATAATTCTCAATATTACAATGTGACAAGGGATTTTCATATACTTTTTATTGACAGAAATACTGACCTTTGATGAGTTACATTGTTTCCAATCTGCTCTGGGTCCGAAGTAAAAGAGTCTGAACTACTGTACCCATCTGCTGATAAATGGGATATAGCCTACTTAATAATAATTTTTTATTCACTTTTTACTCTAGATACTCTAAACAAATATAATAATTATTACTTCAAATCAGAGATATTTGAAGATTGGCTAATAGTTTAACAGTTCATCCTAGTGCCATTAAATGTAAAAAATTAAATATAAATCAAATAAACCATGGCATATTTACATAACAAAATACTATATATACAGAACAAGTTATAATCAAGAGAAGTTAATATAAATAGGAATAAAAAATATGCATAGACAACAATAAAACTTATGAAATTAGCCAGAGGTTCACCATTTTTCACCTGAGAAAATGTTGCTGCCAATTCCTCACACTCTTATGAGGAGCAGAGAACCCCAGAGGGAGCGTAATGGTTGTGATATAGTATCGTATTTTAAACAGAAATTCCAGGGACAATCTGAAGAAACACTAACACTGCTACACACTTACAAGGATTATAAATTGAAGGGACTGGTTATTTGGCTTAGTTTCATTTCAAAATGTACCCCTTTCCTTTTTCTTATCAAATAACTGAATTGTTTAACTGTATAGGAAATGATACTGAAACTACTCGATTTTCATTTGGATGTTCTAACAGGAAGCTCAAACTTGAGATGTCCAAAACTCAACTTCCATTCTTCCCCAACAAACCTACTCTTATCACAGCCTTCCTCAATTCCTAGTGAACTGCAAATTCCCTGAATTGCCCTTGACCTCCCACCCCCATCCTATATCACAGGTAAGCAAATCCCATGTACTTTTCCCACAAAATCTAGTCAGAATCTGACTTCTCAGCACTCCCACTGCTACCATTCCAGGCCGAGCTGTCATCTTCTCTTGCCTATATTATTCTATTAGAGTCTAAATATTATTCTAATATTTCCCTGTTTTGACTCTTACTTTCTTCAGGCCTGTTACCAAGACAGCAGCCACAGTGATCCTGTTAAAAAAAAAGTCAGACCACATCACTTCTTCGTTCAAAACCTTCTAATGGCTTTTCATCTCATTCAGTAAAAGCCATTCTTACATTGCTCTCTGAGGTCTACTCTAAAACAGGGCTTCATGTGTGCCATTTCCTGTGCCTTAAATATCCTTCCTTCAGACATTCAAAGCCAAACCCCTCGTCTCTTTCAAGTTTTGACCCAAATGTCATCTTTTGGTAAGGTCTTCTCTGACCACTTTATTTAAAATGTCACTCCCTCTTCCCTTTCCCAGCTTTCTTCTTATCCGGTGTGTTAATTAGGAGTTCGTTTTTTCCCAAGATAGGAGTTCGTTTTTTTTTTTTTTTTTTAGTTTTTCTTTTACATCCCTTACTGAATGTAAGCTCTATTAGGGCAAAGATTTTTTTTTTTTTTTCCTATTTTAACTGCTGAATCCCCAGTGTCCAGGACAGAGCGTGGCACACAGTATTCTGGGAACATAGGCTGCATAAATGAATATACACAGTTTACTGTGAGAGAGAGAAAGGAGCTGGTGGGCAGAGTCACGGACTCAATGTGGCTGACAGGGGTGGCAACCAGAAGGCCTGCCTCGAAGCAGGTCCAGGTGGCAACGAGCAACCATTTACTCATGTAGAGGGAGGGCAGGATGTCTAAAAGGGCTGACTAATCTCTACTTTATTCAGTAAAGGTTATATGAAATAGCTATACATTTGAATTATTCACTCTAAATCCAGACTCACTCAACTTGAAACGGAAGCTATAATGCTATTTTTCACTTACCTACAGTATTTCCAGAAGCAAATTTCACCGATGAATTTATCTTATTTTCCTCCGACAGGTCAGACGTTTTCACAAGTAATGGGCTAGTGGGATTAGTATGATCTGGTAGAGAATTAATAGGTGAAAGTACAAAAACTGAATTAATAAATTCATAAACCTCAGGGTTCAAGACTTCATTTAGGTATTTCAAAGAAGCAGCAGGTAAACCTCAAGAGGTGTAAGACAAAATAGTATTTTAATAAAAATATAAGCTTGTTTACACAGAATTTTGTTTTCTGCCGTAACAGAAAAGTCAACTTGCATGTTCATACTTCATTAATTTTATCCCTTCAGGGTAATTACTTAAATAAAACACCACACATAAGGTTGTAAAATAAGTAGTTTACAGGGCGCCTGGGTGGTGGCTCAGTCGGTTAAATGTCCCACTCTTGGATTTTGGCTCAGGTCATGATCCCAGGGTTGTGGGATCGAGCCATGTGTCAGCATACTTGTTAAGCATGGAGTCTGCTTAAGATTCTCTCCCCCCCTTCCTTTCCCTACCCCTCCCATGTACCTACTCTTTCTCTCTTAAAAAAAAAAGTAATTTATGATGTTGATTTACATAGAAATAAATATACCTCTGAGAAGCCCTAACTAAAACATTTAATCAAAAAATAAGGAGAAACTTCAAGAGTTCAAGCAAAACATACAATTTTAAAGCTAAAATTTATTTTAACATATACCTCTTCAGTCAAAAATCTGAACATACTTAAAATGTAAATTCACAACAGTGATCATAAAAACCCACGGGGTATTAGAAAAGTCACATTTTGGGGCACCTGAGTGGCTCAGTCGTTAAGTGTCCGACTTCGGCTCAGGTCATGATCTCACAAGCCCTGCATCAGGCTCTGTGCTGACAGCATTGAGCCTGGAGCCTGCTTCAGATTCTGTGTCTACCTCTCTCTCTGCCCCTCCCTCACTCACAGTCTGTCTCTCTCTTTCTCTCAAAAATAAATAAAACATTAAAAAAAGTCACATTTTCCAAGTGTCCTTATTTTAAAACTTTATAATATAAATTCAATTAACATAAAATGAAAAATACATACAAGCCTACATATAGATGTATACTTGTCAAAAGTACTACATTAAAAAAATGAACGATTAGGAAAGGAATCTGAACCCTCAAAGAGTAACTGTGCACTTTAGTTTGCCGCTGATCTGAAGCCCAGCCCAGCAAGAGCCTCCTCACCACTGCCAGTTCTTTTCAGCTCCATTTCCTGCATGTGGATTTTGCTCGGAGTCATACGAATGGGAACTGGATGAACAATAGCGGTATCCTGGAGACACATGGGGGGAAATACAGACTTTGCATTAAAAATGCTAAGCTAATGCCATGAAATAATAAAAATTAACTTTAAAAAGTGGTGGATAGACTTTCTTATTCACGCTAAGGCAAGCATGAAAATTAATTGCTTAATTAAAAGTTTCAGAATTATATGTAAAAAATCAGGTTCATTATGAATGCCCAACAAGCTGATTTCTTTTATAAAAAGCACATTTTAACTTGAGTGGTTAAAGATTTGAGTGAAAAAGATCTATAAAACGACCACTGAAGACAATAATCAAAGGCAAAGTGTCAGATGATCTCATGAAATTATATAAATCTGAACCTCTGAGGCTCAAGTCAACTTGTTTCAAGAGAATCCAAACACTAACAGACTGAACTTTTTCACTAAACTGCTGAAAAAAAATTGACATTTACTTCTTCCTATATAAAACAAAGGTAATAATCCTTGCTATATTTTAACGGTAGGCACAATACATACTTTCTACAGATTAGTTCTACAGAACTGTTTAAAACTTCCACAAAGGCATGCATTTTTTTTAGAGGAATAAGTAAGACTCCGACTCTAAACATTTTCACATTTTTCTTAAATCTTTTCATGACTGTAATACATCCGAAATTTCTTCGTGAGTATCAAGTGTGTTAAAGGAGTAAGGAAACTGGCAAAATAGACTTTTGAAAAGAATGAAAGAGCAGAGAAAGAAGAGAGGATGAAGACAAGCCTCTCAGAAAGAGAAGAAAAAGAGAAAGGTGCACCTGGGTACAAGGTAAACTTGGCCCTGGGAGCCGAGACCCACAGGGGAGGAACCAGAATGAGATCAAGCATGTGGCTTAATAGCAATAGACCAGTACTACTGGGGCGGGGCCTCAGCTCTTTCTGTGAAGGGTCAGTTCATATTTTGTATGTGCTGCTGCCAAAGACTGAACTTGAAATCCTGAAATTTCAGCTATCTAGTTATGAGTTATGTTTATAACCTAGGGTGAAGGATAATGACTTTTCAGTTTAAGTCAGACACCAGTGTTGCTTGAGAGCACCAGGTAACACCAAGCCTCTGCTAGAGAAAAGTTCAGTTCCATCATACGGTCTCTTGTTTGACTGGTCTCCGGGGCTTGCTCTCATATTTTCTACATTCAAACAATTTATCACAAGTGAATTTTTGGGTGCAATTATACTGATAGACCCATCCACAGCAATTTTCTGCCCCCACACCAGCAAGATCCTGGACAAAGTTCTAACATTTCCTCTACAGCTCTAAAATTACAGTTCTAAATAGGAATATTATATGTGGATATCTTTTAACAATACACTTAAGATGTTCTTTTTTTTAATTTTAAAGATGTTCTTTGTTGTATTTATGGTTATAAAAAACATGGCTTTTGGAATAAATACTACTTACTTAACTTACTATTTTAGTGGCAGAAATAAATGCCATGAGAATCAGAATTTAACCTGATTCTGGTCAGGCAAGGTCAAAGGAGAAAAAAATGATAGTTCATGAGGTAGGTTCTTATTCTAAATCCAAAACTAGGAAAAAACAAGCAAAAAAAAAAAACCCTTATTTGATGTTTTAACTCATTATATTCATCTAATATATATTCTGTGTGTGTATAAAATCAGATATATAAAACTTATAACAGTTGGAACTATTAAGTAACCTTTTCATGTATTTCCAGTACAATCCATGGAAGTCATGATAATGACCCCAGGGAAGGAAAATCATGAATGCTCTAGTCATTCTCCAAATAACTTATGTTAAGTTTCTGTGCCAGCAAATCGATTCTGGGTCACAAACTTCGGTCACGCAACCACTGGTTGCTGGGAGCCTGCAAACAGCTGTAGTCCAGCGGGTCCCGCTAGTAGGACAAGCAAGGCGGCACCTCGCAGGGCTTTACACAGATGACAGGCCTAGCTTCCAACTGCCGTATGTGTCAGAAGCTTCACCTGTGGTTGAGATTTGCAGTGGGATAGAGAGCTCTGACTTTAGGCATTTCCACATCCAAACGAAGAACCGTGAATGCCTACAGGCTTCTAAGTCCTGAGCCATAGGATGCCAAAGTAACACTTTCTCTGCTCCGAATTAGCATCCCCAAATTTAAAAAGAGAGAAAAAAGTATAAAGACTGACCAGCAGGCTCTGCCCAGTTTCTTTTTCCTATTCAAATCACCTCATCACCTTTAGGAAACTCATTCCTAATCACTTATGGCACATTTGTGTCATATATTTGGACATGATTTTATGTACATTGTTCATTTATCTGTATTTTCTACTTGCCTTAAATCCCATTATCGTCTGAAGCCAGCCTGCCTACTTTCCATTTCTGTGTCACTCATCATCTTGCTCTCTCTTGATCCCATCAATCCTTTACATGTTTCTGGCCTGAGTGATCTTCCCTAACTGCCTTTCTCACCTCATCTTGTTTGGCACTCCTGACTGGCTCCTCGTGTCTATGATCCTTGGTCTAGCACACAGAGTTCTTCCCAGTCTGGTTTCAACCCCTGGCCCCTTCATTCCCCCAACCTCACGTCTACCCTATACTCTCGCCACTCACTAGATCTGCTTGTGATATTCTCTCTGCTTGGCATGCCCTTGTCCACTTCCGCCAATTCAGAGCTGCACTCAAACCTCAGCATAACCTGTTTTGTGAAAACTTTCCCTAGAGAGTATCACAGGCACCTAGAAGGGGGCTCCACCAAACCACGTGAGTTGGCTGGGCATAATCTGTAGGCAAACTCAACTTCCTTTTTATACCCTGAGCTCCCCAGAAGCTCCGCAGCACTCAAGTTCAGGCATCCATCATGGCAAAGACCAGAGCATCACACTTCTCATGGGCCTAGAATTTAGTAGAAGCAGATTCTACCAGAGGCCATTAATGATAAAGCAGTTTAACAAAAGCCATCGAGTTTCTGGGAATGAGATGTCGGAAACTCAATTTCATCTCGATTCTGGGAGCCTAAAAATTACCCATCTCAGTTTACATGTAGGGTCACTGTCCTGCGTGATATTGCTGTCTCTAAGTGCTACAGAGAAGTGTGGGGCTTTTCATAGACTTTTACCTTATTGAGCAAATGGCTAATTATAAATTTTAGCCTTAAAAAATATTCCATTAAATATTTCCCACACTGTAAGGTATGTAAATTCATATTAGAACTGCAGTTGTATTTTTCTCTTAGGCGACTCTCTTCTAAAGTATATGGACCTTACTTACTCACTTATAATTATTTATAGAAGACTTCCAAAGGGTCATTTGGGATTGTGGGTATTTGCTGTGTTCTGTAGAAGGCAGCATACCAGATAAGTATTGAACAAAGGGTAAGAACTTAGATCCTCAATGGGAGCAGGGCATTCTCTTAATGCAAGGTTTAAAGTGAGATTACTCATTGGGGAACAAAGTTTAGATTTAAGTTTAGCACCATAATAGAAAAAGGATATTTTTAGGTACCAGATTATAAACAGTTAAGACTGTTTATCAAGTTTAGAGACCTAAATTCAAGTTAAAAATAGCAATTAACATTATTTCCTAGAACCTCCTGCCACACTAGAGATAGAAAAAAAATAAAGTGCCGGGCCATATCATTTTAAACATTAGAGCCAGAATTTACAAATTTGGGTATTTTCTCCAAAAGGTTACAAGAACATCAATATTATGAAGTCAAATTCAAATATTTCCTGGCATTTCCTGCCAGTCATGAGTCAATTTATTTTGCCTCTGAGTTTTATATTTTTATATATAATGTTCTTTCCTGGCCTGAGAAAAAAATCATCATACCATGATTATTTTCACCTCTCTCAAGGGTCAGAGAATAAAAAAACAGAGCATGTCTTTGTTGCTACATCAAACTTGCCTTCCCAATAAAGTACTTCTATTGCATAGAAGTATGCATATTACATAAAAACAACTGACGATGTACGTAGGAGAATAATAATATGGAGAAATACAACTTAGAGCAAAGGTAAACTGTCTTTCAGTTTATAGTACCTGTCACTTCCCAAGAGCCTTAATTACAGCTGCTAATAAGCAGCAGAAATTATATTTTGTTTGTTTATTCCTCCTTAATTTTCAGATCAAAACTGAAGATTCATGCCCTCCAAACGGCAGTAAGAGAAGCAAAAGGCACAGATGATCTACGCACTCGGTAACTGGACCATAATTAATAAACTATGTAACAGACAACTTAGAACACTCGTACATGATCTATTTTCAATGTAACAGCATCCGCACTACTTCACAGATAGATATAAATTCTTTAAAATTATAAAGCACACGAAAAGATCCATTAACTTAAACTACTAAAGATGTACTACTATCTTTAAATTCCATTTCTTCCAAATCCACATTAAATAAGGCTACTTCTAGATTTAATTAAAAATTAATGGCTGTCTTTGATCAGAAACATCTAAAAAGAATGACTTGTGTCACTTTTTTCCGTATCTTTCACTCAACTTATTTTTTTTTTTTAAAAATCCTACCTTTACTCTCTTCTTCCCTTCCTTCCTACTTACTTCCTCTTTTCTTTTTGAAAGGTGCTTATTAGCATGTCCTTCTCTTTAAGAGAAAAAAATAAAAGGAAAAGCAGGAGTGAACAGTGAGAAGAATGGTTAATAGCTAAGGTTTTGAAGTTTTCAAATAATTTGAGGGACAAGTTGGGCATATATGAAATTAATTCTATGGGGATAGAATTTATTTTTTAAATCTGAAATGTGAACTTTGTAGCATTTTCAAAGCAACACAAGGAGCCACAGGACGACAAGACGGAGGCTCTTTTGCACAATGGGAATCTGTGACCAACAACTCTGTATTCTTTTGCTGAACTTGATTCTCTATAACAGAACTCAACATACTAATTAAGTCAAAGCCATACCATCTGGACTGTTAAAATAAAAGAGGACACTGCATATTTACATACATAGTACATATTACATGATGTGTAAGCATACAAATAAAACGGTATTACTAAGTGTCGCTCACTGAAATACACAGTATATGTTTACTAGAACATACACTTAATTAGCAAATGAAAACAAGGTCAGCTAAGTCAATTTTCACAAAATGCTTCCTTAGACACATATACCAGGTTTTAAAAACATACAGTTTTCTGTCATCAAAATAACTAGAAAATACAAAGAATGATAAAAAATGTTCTTTCCACCATTAAGCACACAAAAATTGAAAAGCCTGCCACCATTTCCCTCTAAGCACTCCACTCAATCATGCATATCAGCTAAAAACCATAATGAATGGAAATTTGGGTTAATAAAATTAATTTCAAACAAGCAAGCTAAGTGATTGACTTACAGGATCAGCTGGTGCAATGTTAGAATCAAATTGGGTCAGAGTTTGTGAGCTTGAAGAGCGTTCACTAAATGTCTCCCACTGCTGAACAGACAGAGGAGAGACAAGTCAGCGTGATGAGAAAGATGGAGTCAGAGGTCACTGGAGAAGGTTCAGCAAAGTAACTCAGAGGCTGCACTGCAAGTTGTGTTCCAAGGGCCTGACAAACTTCCGGAATTTCTATGTCTCCGTAAACACTTTATACTTCTCTCTGCTGGGTCATCTTAAAGTGGAAGGCGGGCAGCTTTACATTCAAACGTATAATAACGATTTACTGCAATCCCAACGGGAGAGATCCAAAGTCTCACAGAATTAAAACTCAAAACATTACGGGAACAGGATCTAAGTGATATAAATGGCAACAGAGTAAAATGTAAAGCGGTTTGTCTTGATTAGAGAAAGAATTACTTCAAATCCTTCTTTCAAAATTCCAATGTTAACGCATTGATCTGGTGATGCTGATGAATCCTGTGTGCCAAAGTTTTGGTCAAAGCAAAGAAGTCAGTGTGACTTGCCAGTGCGACCCCTGAAAGATGATTCTATTATGTACGTGCACATATTTTATCCGTATGTAGAGATATTTAATAAAATATAACTGAGATAAAATGAAAAGACTTCTGGAATTAATATATGTTTGAGCTTATGTCAATCTGTAGCAAGTCACCCCCTGCCATCAGCACTGCGAACAGGGCCATGCCAGACCACAAGACAAAACTGCCCGTCAGGCACCGCCCCCTGCCCCATGCTAGAAAAATCAGAATGCGGCCACAATGAGAGCAAATCAAGCATCTGAGTTTGTGTTATATATAGAAGACATATTTTGATATGAAATACTACTTCTCTAAAAGAGGTACACAAATGTCATACCTCTTAAAACAGGTGGAGTCGATAATACGTTAATTTTAGTAAATTCCATTTGTTTGGGAGATCTTAGTAATAAAATAGCGTAAGAATTTTATATCAAAATTGCATTAAAATTATCATTAAAATTTGATTAAGAAGGATCAGTTATCCTCTGAAGAGGGAAAAACGTCCACACATATACGATATATACACACAAATGCTTACACACAGACACACCTACTCTATTAACCAAAATCCTTTCTATAATTCAGTGTGGAAAAGTATACATTTTTATGCTTCAAAGTTCGACTTACTATTTAAAATAGTGATATTAATTTGAGAAGACATGTAGAAATTAAAGACTAGCAAATGTGTTGATGAAAATTATCTACAAAAATAGGTTATATAATCACTCAGCAGCTCTCCCTATAGATAAGCTTTAAAATCATAAAAATTATGATATACTAAGAAATACTGATGCATTCAAAATGATTCTTAAGAAAACCCACAATAATTCACTTTTATCATGGATATCACTTCAGTGATGTTAATATAATCAGTTTCTTCAATAATTACTGTTGGCAGGGGTAGAAGAAATCTTTAAAATCATTAATTATCTAATTATGGAGAAAAGTTTAGATGCAGAAGATTTTTGCCAAAAAAAAAAAAAAAAAAAAAAAAAGGCATTACCAGGGCACCTGTGTGGCTCAGTCAGTTAAGTGTTTTGACTCTGGCTCAGGTCATGATCTCACAGTCCGTGGGTTCGAGCCCCACGTGGGGCTGTGTGCTGACAGCTCAGAGCCTGGAGCCTGCTTCGGATTCTGTGTCTCCCTCTCTCTCTGCCCCTCCCCCACTCGTGCTCGGTCTCTGTCTCTCAAAAATAAACACTGAAAAAAAATGTTTTAAAAAAGACATTACCTGTCTTATTTGGTGGCATGAAGTTTTACTTGGCTTTGTAAGATTGTGTGTAAGCTACCTGGAGAGCAGAGACACGCCCAGATCTTTACTTTAGCATAATGGCTAAGAGCACAGGCTCTGGAACCGGACCGCTAGAATCCTACCTATGCTGTACAACCTCAGGCACATTATTTAACCTCTCTGTGCTTCAGTTTCACCATGTAACACGAGGCTAATAACACCTGTATCACAGGATTGTTGTGAAGCTGTAAGGGGTTAATACATGTAAGAGCTTTGTGAACAGAGCTGGCATAGCAAAATTTATGCTCAATAAACGTTAGGCGTCATGATTAGTGTTAACCAGTGCCCCATCCATATGTGCAGGTGCTGGGTAAGTATCTACTGAAAGAGTATTAGTGCTTTGTGGTAGAATATTAAAATATAATTTAAATTCCATACCCTAAGTATAAATTTTTGTAAATATTATTAAAATGTCTCAAAATCATTGTTAGTTTTAGTAACATTCTGATTTTCCACATGTAGTAAGAAAAATCGTGACACTCAAACTTTTCAGCAAATACTACAAAATGAAATTTGCTAGGAATACTTAAGGGAAAATGCAACTACTAAAATCCGAATTTGGAAGGGGCTCCATTCCTGGTCTTTAATGATCACACACAATTTTACTGAGAATGAAGATGGGCTTTAGAACTGAGTTGCTTTAGAATGAGTTGCTTTTATTTATGAACTGATATCAATGCAATATAAATATTCCTTTAATCTGATAGTGTTTTTAAAAATGACAATAAATGCAGCAGAAATTAGTGATTCCAAGAAAACTGACTGTACTTTCTATAAAGCCTCTCTTCTAGTAAGTTCTTTTTTTTTCCTACCAGTAAATTCTTTTAAGCCTTAATTTCTCCCTCTAAAAACCACTTAAACGGTTATTTGATGATAAATGTATGTTACAATGTCCCGGACACGTATCTGTGATTATGTCATAAAGCAGCTGCAAGTACTTTAAACTTGCCAGTTCCTTCTCTGCCTTCCAACTGTATAAAATTAACTAGTGTCCCTTCCATCCAGTGTTTTTCAGCATTTAAAATACATGGAAAACATAGAAAGCTTAGAATTTTTCCCGAAACAACACACTTTTAGATCTGTAGCACTATAAAAGTGGTATTAAAAACCAGAAGAAAAAAAGTACTTGTTCACAAAGAAAACTGCTCTAACAGGCTGGGCCGGTGGTTTTCCATAGGAGTTCTACACAGCACTAGGGTTTAACAGTGTGTGTGGGGTGGGGGCCTCCGGCCTTCTCTTTTTCCAATCACAGTGGCCCTATTTCTATGGCTTTCTATAGTGGAGTTCAAGTGATGGGGGAAGGCAGTGTATTCGTCTCAGATTCTGTTTTGCATGCTGTGCTTGGTCTTACATGACTTATCTTTTAACCACTGTATTTAGTAGTTAAATCGTTCCATTTTGGTTGCATAGAACTAAATTATTATAAATAGCTTGGGCTGCAGAAAATGCTTTTTTCATGTGGCAAGCTGGATGAGTGGCTTCTCACGCTCACTTCCAATGCTGCGATTCTAAATGTATTATCACACACTTTGCTTACAGAAGAGGAAGACAACGTGATTCAGGGGGCGCCTAGTTGACTGAATGTCAAAGGATCTGTCTTTAAATCTTAGCTCCAGACCCTCGCTGGCTATGAGCTATCTTGGCCAAGATATACACCCCTTTGTTAACTTCATGTGCCTGCCCCATCTAACTCACACGGCTTTAGTGGGAATAAGTGCTGGAAACCAAATTAATGCTATATTTATTATGATAAAGTACTCTGAAGATCTCAGTCACATAATTATAAAAACATTTATCACAGTCCTATTGGGTATGTTCTTTCATGCCTGCATACCGACAGAGCTATCTGCTGAAATTAGTCTGGCATTTCTTACCTGAAAAGTTACTGTTAGTAAAAGAAAAGGGAAGGTCTGCTAACCTCACTGCTCTGATTCAACTCAGGCCACGTCTGGTTCAGCGATGGCATTGATGGTGACTTGCTTGGAGGTGCTTCTGCAGGGGAGCCCGAATAACCTACCTCACCTGGCTGATCCCCAACATCTGCAATTTAAAAACAGAGAAATTCTCTATAAACAATACATTTCGTTTAGGAATATTTACTTATAAAAGAAAACCTAACAGATTTTCAAAAATAGTAATGTATAATCTGAATTTCCTTTCCTTATGGTCCCCAAAGAAACACTTTAACAATCAAATGATCAGGCAATACTTGTTACTGCTACTTATTGTTTACTCAAAACCATAGCTTTCCATGAAAATAAAATCTAGTTAGGCATAAACAGAAAAAAAGAGTGTTAGACAAAACACCAAGGCAACAGGCACATGCTCTGAATCATTTACTTTTTTCTTATTTATTCATTTATTTTTAATTTTACCTGGCTGGATTTAAATCCAAGTTAGTTAACATATGGTGTAATAATGATTTCAGGAATAGAATTTAGTGATTCATCACTTACTTATAACACCCAGTGCTCATCTTAACAAGTGCCCCCCTTAATGCCCATCCCCCATTTAGCCCCCCCCCAACTCCCCTTCAGCAACCCTCAGTTTGTTCTCAGTATTTAAGGATCTCTTATGGTTTATTTTGAATCATTTTCTAATAATCTTACACCAGTTCCCAGAGTGTATACCATGGAATATTAATCATTAAGGTGCTTTAAAAAATTAGGCTTCCTGTTCAAATAAATGTGGTGCTCCTGTAACTCCCTGCTGGACATCCCCATGCACACCTGTATATCAAAGACTTTGTAATGTCCTGGAGCAAATAAACTTTATTTAAATCAGTTTTTCCCAAATACAAATCTTTTTTACCAAACAAAATCCTTCCACATTCCCTTGGAATATAATTTGGGAACTGCTGATTTATAACTAATTCACTCACATTTTCTCTTCAAATCTCCCCGTTACCAAAAAGCAGCATATATTGGCAAGGCAGACAGCAAAAGGAAAGGAAAGGTCCCAGGCTTGGGTAAAAGCAAAGTCAGTGAGCCAACTTTTATCATTACACCGTACAACTACATTACAATACATTACAATGTAATTACATTCCAATGTAAAAACAGAAGGAATTTCAATGGTAACTAAATTCTCAATCCAATTTTCCCAAATTTTATATGGTTTTGAATATAAGCCCAGTCTGAAAATCAGATTAATCGCCAAATTAATGGGGATACTTAATCTATTGAAAACCCGTAACAAAGATATGATTCTAAAATCTGTCACTATCTCACTGTTTGACAATGGGCAAGTTGAATAAAACAGCACCTGAGTTTCTCCATCAGAAAGACAGACCTTTGCCATTCCTAAATAGATGGCCTATAATAATTTAGCAATATAAAGGTTTTTACCTTTCGATCAATTCATAAGCAAATCCTTTATATTTTAGTGCCTAACCTAGGACCTAATACTTAGCAGGCACTCAGATATTTATTTGAGTTCTTTTCAGGTTCTCCATTTAAATTCATTCTCCTTTACTGTTACTTTTCTAAAACAAAAATTACCTGTTAATATTTTGAAAAAGTTCTCAAAAATTTTCTTTGCCCCATTTATTACATGTCTATCTCAAACTTCCCATTTACTTATCCTGACATAATTTCTTTAAGTTCTAATTTACAGTCCAGCATCATATTTTGATAAATTTTTGTTTTCTAAGATCAAGAATACTTGTTATATTTTTTTCTTAATCCTGTCCCTTTGTCAATAAATGTGTCGGAGTGGTATAGAACCAATGCCTGCTATAATATTCTATGAAGAGTCAAAGCTCTTAGAGAAGGACTAATGAAACCATTATTTATGATTAACAGTAGCAACAAATCCATCATGGGGATAGCTTGTAGTTTTCAGTGTGAATGGAAATTAAGGACTTTGGAAAGGAAGAAAAGGAAGATAGTGGCTATAAATCTGACGGTTTGCTCAAAGTGAAATGAGGATGGCAAATGAAGAAATGTCCATCAGAGATACCCCAAAGCAGGTATTCATATGGAGAAAAATAGAATTAAAATAGTATTAACTATAGAATTACTAATTTTCAAAAGAACCTATCTATCTACAGTCAGACTCTATGAGTGAAGGTTGAAACGTCATCTCAGGGCAAACTGGAGCCCTGGTATACTTTCCAGACTCTTGCTCTCCTGTCTCATCAGTCTTCTACTTACAAATTTAGGATCAGTCTGCACCCTACCCCCACTTCAGGGCAATTACGATTTAGGGTAGATTCCGGGAATCTCTTTGGTTCACTGGTACAAAACTGCATTGGGTCCAGCCTCTTGAGGCTGAGACGTGAAATGTTATTCACCCAAATAATTATACTTCATTATTATTCTAATAGTTATTTGCCTCAGGTAGCAATTCTCAGAGTGTGGTCCATGGACTCCTGGGGGTCCCCAGGACTCTTCTATGGGGTTTGAAAAGTCAAAATGGTTTTTGTAATGATAATAATGCTTTTTCCTGCGCTGGCACCTACAACAATGATGCAAAAACCATGGTGGGTAAAACTGCTGGCTTATCAATAAGCAATAATCAAGGCATTGGCACCAAAATATATTTGTCATTATGGTCTTCATCCCACACATTCCAGTTAAAATAAACATGCATGGCAACTTCACTGAAGAACGCTTACAATTACCACACTAAAAGTTATTTTTGTGAAATCTCAACCCTGAAAACACATCTTAATACTCTGCACCGAAAAAAAAAAGGGAGATGTGTATATATAAATATATATATAAAGCAATCTACTTGATATCCAGGATAATGGCAGTCTCAAGGAAAAGTACTTGATGATTCAGTTGTCAGCTGAACAGACCACTTTTTTCATGGAACACCACCGTCCTTGAAAGAACAGCTGATAAAGTGTAATTATTCAGGCATTTTCTCAAAAATGAATGAAGTGAGCCTGTCACTTCAAGGAGAACCAACTGTCTTTAGTATTTGTTACAAATGACAAAGTTTGAGCTTCCAAGCAAAAATAAGAATTTTGGAAAATGTTTATCCATGCCCATACTCTCAAGAACTTCCCAATACTTCTTTGATAAGATAGGTTGTATTAACAAATATGCTGTTTTGATATTATTATAATAAAATGTCCTAATGTTTGAAAGGTCTGTATAACTCAATGAACTGATATTTTATAAATAATCAATGCACTATGCTACAAAATCATGCATGGGGTAAAAGATTCATTCAAAGTGTATTCAAAGTGCAAGACAGACCTATGGATTTTAATGTAACAGTACAAACAATTCATCAATATGATTTCAGCTTTCAATTAACCTTTAAGAAATTACCGTCTATTGGGTTTTGGAGTAGCACCAAAGAATATCTGTAATTATCTGAAGAGTTCTCCCTTTTACTGTTGAGGCCACGTTTTTTCCATGTATTAGAGACTGGCAACCTTTTTCTACAAAGGGCAGGACAATAAATATTTTAGGCTTTGCAGACTGCCTATGCGGTCCCTGCTGCAGCTGTTCAACTACTGTGGTGCAAAAGCAGCCATAAATAATTCGGGAAGGAATGAGGTTGGTTTGTATTCCAATACATTTCATATAAATTCAAATAAAATTTCATATAATTTTCATGTGTAATGAAATACCGTTCTCTTTTCCCCCCGGCCCCTGACTGAAAAAACCACCACCACCACCACCACCACCACCACACTCTGCTTGTGGACTCGACAAAGACAGCAGACTGGTTTGGTCCTTAGCATTTAGTTTGCCAATTCCTGACACACTTCAAACAAAAGAACATATCCAACAGACTGAATGCAGAAGCAAATATAAGAATCTAGCTGTCTTCTATTAAACCAGACATTTAAGAGGTTTGCAAAGATGTAAAACAATGCCATTCTTTTTATAATTTTTTTTTATTTTGGAGAATACAGTTGTTTTCCTAAAAATATCTGTTAAAATGTAAAAGGTGTACTATTGCTATTTTTAGATAAAGCATAAAATCTATCAGTTTTAATTTCTAAAAGGGTAACTACCGACAGATCTTGTCCACATAAACTCTTTCTGGCCCACAATAAGTTTTAAGAATGTGAAGGCCTAAGACTAAAAAGTCTGAAAACTCATTGTCCTAGAAAATCTAAAATTTATTTCTAGAATAAATTTAGCAAAATTACACATTGCTTCTTTCCTGCTTCATATACAGAACAACAAATGGTAGTAGAAAAAGAACAAATTAACTATGTTCTAGAAACCAACAATCATGAGACGGAGGAGAAGCACTAGGTCTGTAAATAAACCCCGTGTCTTTCACCCTGGCTCCCTACAAACGCCAACTGAAAGCTTCCTGCCCAGCCACAGAAGTGAGCCTCTAAGACTGTCTTACGGAGGCAGGGGCGTAGTTTTACGCTTACCTGATGCAGTGTTCCAACCTAGCCTCCCGCTGGAACACTGTGCCAACCCTGCCTCCCTCCTGAGGAGAACTCTGCTCTGCCCCTGACATCATCAGAGCATCAGGGCTGAAAAAGAAGAGCATGAGCCTATATTATTTGTTAAAGTAAACCCCCAAAGGGCTGTTAGGCAAAAAGCATTTCCACGTACAAAAGTGGGTCTGGAAGACACAAGCCAGGGTGATCACGCCGACATATTGTCAATCTACATTTAAAGTTAGAAATGATAATATCAGGGGAGTGCAAACTGTAGTCTGAGGATCACACCAGAAAATAAAAACACTGTCAGTAGTTTCCATCTTTCTAGCCTCCAAAGATTCTGGAAAGTTCCCAGATTCAGGTCAGTACAGTGTGCCTGCTGAAAAATCTCCTTAAAAACCTCCAGTTTTATTCTAGGTTTATCTTTCTCATATTACACTAACATGCTAACATGGCTTCAAAACTGACTGCCAGTCATTATTAACCTGATAGAAATATACAAGCTCCCTAGAGTCTTATGGTTGAAAACTTCTTTTGCTTTCAAGTAGCAAAATAAATCTAGGAGGAATCCTTCAGTCATGAAGCCTGAGTCAAAGCTGCAAACTCATTTAATAGCTTTAGTAAAGCAAAGGCAACTACACGTCTTATTTGAAATGTGAATATTATTCTTACAAAAAGTATTTAAAACAAAAAATAAACAGGTTTGGATAAACGATAAGTCTTCAAGTGAAACTACCAATGGTAAATTTTTCATGCGTACGTAAAAGGGACAAGCAATGGAT